>OY723399.1:29979164-31179164 GCA_963210345.1 Inga oerstediana | reverse complement strand
TAAAAGATATAGAAACCAAAATAAAAAGCGGATATGGGATTTTATGAAATTCCTGCAATCCAATAGCCAGAAATCCAGCCAGACACAAACCACAGTGCAAGCTTGTGCCTCAATTCAACACAGACAGTTGTGCCAGCACCATAAAAAACTGTGATTTAGTGATGGTTAAAAATGTGTATTAGTAGCGGTTTTAATCGCTACAAACGATATTAGTAGTGGTTGTAAAAACCGCTACAAAATCTACTGTTGCAAACATATTTGTAGTGGCTTACAACAACCGCTACTCACGTAACATAACCGCTACAAATTTAGTAGCGGTTACTAAACCGCTACAAATGTTAGCTCCACAATTTTGCGTAGCGGGAAATGGAAAATGAAAATTTGGCTCTAATTTTTTAGCGGTTGGAAAACTGCTACTAAATTCAAATGAGGATTTCAAAAGTAGCGCTAAAAATTTAACACTATTTTGAGTTCAAATTTGTAGCGGTTCTAAAACCGCTACAAAATTTTGGAAATTTTTTTTAAAAAAATTATACAATTATTTGAGTCTATTGTTATAATATTGTGTTGAATAGTTTATTATTTAAGTAACTTAAATAATAGTAGTTATTATTTATAAAGAATGATTAAATTAAGTTAGATAAGTATAAACTTTATATAGGTAATATTATTGAGAATATGCAGATAATGAGTATAAATATTATGGAGGGGAAAAAATGTTGAAATCAAATAATTGAATTTTTTTTACTATATTTGATCACCTTACTCAGCTCTTCGGCTCTTAAAAAAAATTTAGATGAGAGAAAACGAAAGAGAAGAAGGGTTGAAAGAAATGGAGGAGTGTTTGAAATGAGGTGTGCTGGGGGTATTTATAGGAATCTGTGTAGTGCTTGTAGCGGTTAATGTGACAAGTTTTGTAGCAGTTGATATTTGTAGCGGTTTATGTGACATTATTTGTAGAGGTTTTATTTATTTTTGTAGCGGTTTCATAACCCCTACAAATATTTGTCTGAATTTTTTTTATAGAAATATTTAAAATTTCAAATGTTCAATTTGTGGCAGTTTTATTTGTAAAACCGCTACAAATATTTATACTTTGCAGCGGTTTATATATAAAAATAGCTACAAATTCATTTTTTTTATAAATATTTATTTCAAATGCATTCTGTTGCGGTTATATGATAAAAACCACTACAAATTTTCACCATTATTGACAGGATTTGAAATTCAAATTTTCAAAGTGCAACACTTTATAGCGGTTATGTCAAAAAAAACCGCTACAAATGTTCATGACTGTTGGCGGGAATTAAAATATTCAAATTTTAAATGAATACTTTCTAGCGGTTAGTATTGAGAAACCGCTACAAATATTCTTAACCATTGGTGGGAATTAAAATTTTTCAAATTTCAAATGTTCAATTTGTAGCAGTTTTGTTTGTCAAACCGCTACAAAGTTACGTATCACTTTGTAGCGGTTTTATCCATTTAACCGTTACAAATATTTATATTTTGTAGTAGTTTTTATATATAAATTGCTACAAATGTTTTATTTATATTTTTTTAATAAATATTTATTTTGAATGCATTCTGTAGCGGTTATACACTGTAACCGTTACAAATATGAGTTAACTTTTGTAGCGGTTAGAGCCGGGAATTCGGGCCGAGCCTGTCGGGCCGGCCCGTTTAGGCCCTAGCCCGTCAAGGGCCGGGCCTATGATTTAGAGGCTGAAAATGGAAGCGGGTCTAAAAGGGCCGGCCCTGTAGGGCCGCAAGCCCTGTAGAGCCTGCCCTGAAGCCCTGCGAGCCGACCCTTTTAGCGGTATATCGTTGTAAATTTGTAGCGGTATTGCTTAAAACCGCTACAAATCCTGATATTTGTAGCGGTTTATTTTAACCACTACAAATACACTGCTACGAATTATCATTTTTTTTTGTAGTGTAGAAAGCAAAAATTCCAAGAAAAACAAATTAACTTACAAATCCCTCGAAGGATTGAGTAGGAAATGAGAGAGAGAGAGAGAGAGAGAGAGAGGAAGGAGAGTATAGGAAAGCCCCAATTTCGCACCACCCCGTCAAAATTGAGGAAGAGGGTCTTCTTTCTAATGAAGACCACCACAAGCCTCTCCCTCGTCGCTGTGATGTCCTAGCTTTTGCTCTTGGCTTCATTCTTCTTTTCTCAATCTTCTCTTTGATATCTTTTAAGCGAGGAATTCAATTAAAGCGCGGGAGGAGCAGGCGATTTGGGAATATCTTTCATACCGGTTGTGAATCATAACCGGTCTTAGAAGGGGGAAAAATATTTTAGATCGGTTTAAAAAACAATTAGTCTAGAAGATTTTATTTTTAAGACCGGTTATTAGTGAAAACCGGTCTAAAAACTTTCTGAATTTTTTTAAAAAACTTTATTATCTTTTTAGACCGGTTGTTTCAATAATCGTTCTTAAAACTTTCAAATTTTTTTTTAAATTTTTATCTTTTTAGACTGGTTGTTTTAATAATCGGTCTAAATAATTTATTTTAGACCGCATATTTTAAGAACCGGCCTTACAAGTTTTTATATTTAAGACCGGTTATTATTAATAACCGATCTTAAATGTTTCAAATTTTAATTTTTTAAATATTTTGATATGTTTAGACCGGTTTTATTTATAACCGGTCTAAATAATTTTTTTAAGATCGGGTTTTTGGAGAACCGGTCTTAGAAGTTCTATATAATTATAAAATTGCCACAGGCCAAATTTTTAAGACCTTATCCACTATAACCGATCTAAATGTGATGGTTTTAAAAGGGAATTTTGTACTAGTGCATGAAACCATCAAGGGTATATGTTAGCTTTCAATCCTCACTTTCGCCCTTCTTCTTTGAAATGAGATCTTAAATCTTAAACATAGCACATAATAATCATGGCACAAAAAGCAAACACCTACACAACATTTCATTAATTAGACCAAAAGCATATAACAATAAACTATAAAACTTGGTAGCTAATTAAATACATGTTTTATCAAAACCATTCATTTGTTTTACTTGGTATCCCTAACGAATTATAAAATTTCCTAACTAATCAACCAAACTCCTATAACTCATAGTTTTTATTGATGGTAATTGTAATATTTTATGAGAAATAATTAATTTTAACTAACTTTATTAATTAATATAAGTTTTTATTATTACATGCATATATGATAAGAATGGGGGAGTATAAAAAAAGGAAGACGCTACTACAGACGGATCTATATTTAACAGTTATTTTTTCCTATATTTTACGGTTTTAACCGTTAAATATCTGAGTGCTAAATATAAATAAATAAATATATGTATATATATATATATATATAATATTTTTTAACCGTTAAATATTAGGCCATATATTTTACGATTTTTCAAATACAATCGTTATTTATAAGGCCACATGCCAAGAACATTACTTTCTCTAGAACTAAATTATGATGAACATTGTACCTATTATCCATGTGTTATTTCAACCATGTTGTGAAGTGTTTATTATGTTCTTTGGCATATCAACTCTGCACTCTGTTGGGGTTTTCCCCCATAAGCTCATCTATATAAATACCTATATACTCGTCAATCTCTTCGGAGTTGTGAAGTATGTATAGATGTGCTTGCTTCCACTATTGGTTTGAGATAGCGATAACTTTCTTTTCCCTCAACCCTGTCCAAATGTCTTTCCTTCATGCTGAGACACCAGAAGGCCAATATCACATGCATCTTGCAAGTAATCGGTACAGAATTCAGCCACCTTTTCACAAATGTATCGTTCAACAATGCAACCCTCTGGCCGACTCCAATTTTCACATACCCTTTCAAGTCCTTCATCTTGTGCTCGAATGGGTACATCCATCTCATATAGATTGGACCACACCATTATACCTCTCTATCCAAGTGAATAGTTAGGTGCACTATTATGTCAAAGAAAGCTGGAGGGAAAAACATCTCTAGTACACATAACGTAGTCATGATTCGGGTTTGCAACCTCGGCAATTTCTTGGAGTCAATCGCCCTACTGCACAGTGACTTGAAGAAGAAACATAGCTTCGTGATCGTAGCTCACACCTTATCAAGTAAA
Source organism: Inga oerstediana (assembly GCA_963210345.1). Lineage (NCBI taxonomy): Eukaryota > Viridiplantae > Streptophyta > Magnoliopsida > Fabales > Fabaceae > Inga > Inga oerstediana. The sequence continues at coordinate 31,175,076 of OY723399.1, read as the reverse complement.
ATACCTCGTATTGCTACCTGAATAAAGTTTTCCATCAACACATGACAATCGTGTGATTTAAGACCCTTCAGCTTCAAGTCTTTCATTGACATAAGGTTGCTAATATTTGACGAGTAACCTTTGGTACTTTCACTGAAGTAAGAAACTCACAAAAACTTCTTTTTTTCTTGTTTAGATAGTGTGAAAGTCACTAGTCGAAGGAATGTACGAGATCCTATCTCATCCAGTGCTAATTCCTTCTTTATTTCCATCTCAACCATGTCTAGTCTTACATTTATGCCATCCTTTGTCTTCTTAGGAATATGGAGTAACGTTCCAAAAAGACTCACACACATTTTTCTCGATGTGCATGATGTTAAGAAAATGCCTAATATTAAGAGAACTCTAATATGGCAAACTGAAGTAATAAATAGACCTTTTTTCCACCCACTTATCCCAACATATTTCCCAAATTTACAGTCTAGATGTTTCGTGTTTTCAAAAACCTCCTTACTAGTCAAAGGTTCGGGTGCCATCCTTTCATCTGATTCCCCATTAAATATTTTCTCATACGGCGATACATATGACTCTTTACAATCATCTGCGATATCCTATATAGGAATTCTTCGTACCATGCTTCAACTTTATCGACTATGTACCCTCTTCACAAATCGGGCATCCAAGTTGGCCTTTAATACTATACCTTGACAAATTACCATACACAGGAAAGTCATTGATTGTGCCAAACAGCATAGCCTTCATACTGAATGTTTCTTTCTCATGAGCATCATATACAACCGTTATTTTGTCCTAAAAATTTTTCAAATCTTCAATTAGTGGCGCAAGATATATATCTATGTCATTCCTTGGTTGTCTTGGCCTTGAGATTAGAATTGATAACATCATCTACTTCCGTTTCATCAAGAGCTATGGAGGGAAGTTATAGATAAACAACATAACTAGCCATGTACTGTCAGTACCGCTTTACATCCCAAATGGGTTCATCCCATTAGTAGCTAATGCTAGGTGGAGGTTTCTTGGTTCTTTAGCAAATTCGGGATACTTAAAGTCAAACTTATTCCATTCTGCACAATTTGTAGGACATCAAAGCATGCCATCTTGAATCCTTTCATCCGTATGCCGCCTTAAATTTTTGGCATCAATTGCATTGCTATGCAAGCGTCTAAATCTAGTATAATTGGAAAATATCATAATGCCTTCTTTAGACTTTTCCCATTCTTTAGTAGTGTGAGGTAGAACATAGAGGATACTCAGTTAATGATTCATATTCTTTTGTGAACAAAATACAATTATTGGGGCAAGCATGTATCTTTTCATATCTCAAACTAGTGGTGCCCATCACTTGTTTTGCATCAAAAGTGTTGGTTGGAATATTGTTTTTTGGTGGTAGCATTCTTCTCAAAAGCGCAAGCAATTTTGTAAAGCTTGAGTGACTCAACACATATTTTGCTTTCCAGTTGTACAAGTTCAACACTATAGATAATAGTGTGACCTCAATACAATTCTCATACAAAGGCTTCTTCGTAGTGCTCTTCATCCTCTTAAACTTTTTTGGGCATTAATTGAATTCCCCTTTAATTGTATCGGCTATATCTTGAAGACAATCAGCCTCAAATGTACTTGTGTCAAAGTTAGGTGATTCATACCTTTCCAAATTTAGCCGACTAGCACTACTGCCCACATCTTTCTCCCCATGTTTTGTCTAATAGGTATAATTCTGATTAGTTTCATACATCACTAAGTGCAACTCACAATTGTTTGGATTAACACGCTTCACAACACTACACTTGACGCAAGGACAAATATTCAAATTGCGATCACCAGCATTATGATGAATCACCAACCTTATGAAATCACCCACCCTATCCCAATACTCCTTTGATAGACAATTAGCATACATCCATTCTTTTTTTTTTGCACTCTCTATCTAGAGCATATACAAAAAACAATATTTACATACTCTTTACCCAATTCAATACTAACAAATAACAACTTAGTAACAACAAATACTTAAAATCAATGTCAAAACCCTATGCACATAGAAAATCACTAAAAAAAACAATCTTTGCAAACTCTTTACCCAAATCAATACTAGCAAATAACAACTTTAGTAATAACAAACACTTAAAATAGGTGGCAAAATCCTATGTACATACAAAATCACTCAAAAAAAAAATATTTACATACTATTTACCCAAATCAATATCCAAAAAACAAGATAAAAAACCACTAGTATGAGTAACTGAACTGAACTCACCTTTTGCAAGAAGAGACGAGCTCAAAGCCCCTACCCACGAACCCTAGAAGAAGAAATCATGAACCTACTCCTGAAGCTCATGAACCCATGAAACCAGGAACTCACAAAAGCGACGACGGATGAAGGCGAGCTATGAAGGAGAATGGCGGAGGAAAAAGGAGTAAAACCACAAAGGGAGCAATGGAGGAGAGCGAAATGGTAGTGGAAGAGCTGGAATGGAGTCGTCGAAGGTATTAGAAGTGAACTCTCTGTAACTTGTAAGTTTCAAATGTCAAACAAAAATGGGTCTGGGAGGGGATTTTAAAAGTGTATACTTAACGGTTGTTAATAAACAACTATTAAGTATATTATATTTGACGGTTATTTGTAAACAATTGTCAAATATATATCATCTATATTTGATAATTTTTCACAAACAACCGTCAAATAATATATACCATTTTTTCTAAAATAATCAAACGAATATATAATGATTGGAGTATAAAATCGTTAAATATTTTGTTATATACCTAACGGTTGTTTTAAAAAAACCGTTATGTATGTCATTCTTGAAACTCTACCTCTACATATTTAACGGTTTCACTAAAACCGTTAAGTATGGAGCGTCAAATATAGATAAATCTGTAGTAGTGAGAGAAAATAGAGTTCCTAGTCGAGTCTTTGTAGACTCTCTATATTCTTTCTCTTTATCTTTCTTAGTTGTTATGCATCTTTTATACTATCAGAAACTAAAACTATCACAATTCGATTTTTTTTCACTACATTGATATGCTCAAAACTCTCTACCACCATCTATGGTGGCCTATACATCCAATATCTGCACTTGCATTGAGTATGCTTAAAGTTGAGGGTCTTTTATTGCATATTCCTTTTAATTGGACTCATGTTCAATGGAACAACTCTGTTTTACCGAGAATATACCCTACTGCTATTGTTATTTCTATTTTGAAATCTCCCATTTCATTTTCCAAGCAAAAGGATACATTTTTTTGGTTTGGATATCTTTTTAGAACGTACACAACAAATACATGCTTTAAATGTTGCCTACATTCCTTTTTATCCTTCTTAGGCTATTCAGATTATTTCTGGAAGTTCGCTTGAGCTATTTCCTTGCCATATAAAAATCTTTTTCTGATATGTAAACTAGTTCACAACAACCTGGGGATGTTTTATGGGGTCATCATTTGAGTAATAAAAATCTTTGTCCTTTTGGTTGCGATGTGGAGGAGTCATTGGATCATATATTCATTAATTGTCCTTACTCTCAAGCCATCTAGTGTGGATGTTTCTCAAACAAGTTCTTGGATTCTAATTTCAGGTCCTTTGAATCTTGCTTGCAATGGGTCCTTTTTTCACTCAATAATGATGGTCTTCAATACGTGATGAAAGGCCTTATTATTTTAATCAATGTCATCTGGCAGAAGAGAAACATTGCAGTACATGATCGGAAGAAGTCACCACCTCTGATGGTTATTAAAGAAATCCTTGACTCTATTAATTTTGCACAGATGGCCTTCGAATCTAAATGGTTATTAATCGGAAAGATATTACTTTGCCTCAAGATTCAATCAAGTTACAGGGCTGGTCAATGCTAGTGTCTAAAAGGAAGATAAATAGAAGAACATCATGTTTAATTATAATATGTCTAAATGGTTTGATTTTATTGAGGCTTAGTTGAGGTCGGAAATATGTAGAATCACAAATGTTGCCTGCACTTTTCATTAGATGAGCACTGACTCAGATCAAAGCTGTTGCATCATCCAACATGCTTCCTCAAATGTCCTTGCAATTAATTTGTGTGAGAAAAAAAGTTTTTTACAAAAGGATCGGCCTTGGTGATCAGCAGGATTATCGCTATGGATCGAAAGACATTAGTTCATTGCTTCTGACATTCAAAGGGATAAAATTATGCTATGTCAAATTATTGTTCTTGCACCAATTTGCAAATTTATGTATTACCTCTACTTTCTACTCTCATTAGTAAAAACTCTCAAAATTCTTTTAAGAATATTGAGTTACGTACAATTTGGTTTGAAGAAAACAAGCTTATTTAGTACCTGTTTGGATTAGCGGTAGAAACTGTTTTTCCAATGTGATTTACAGTATACAAGAGAAGTTTGCGAAAGGAGTTTTATCTCGATTTACGTGAACGTGTTTTTCCACCGCTTTCTCAAACAGTCCCTTATTCACCTAAAAGTAATAGTGTGTATAAATAAACAAATGAAGCTGAGCTATTATAACAAAAAATAAAAAATAGGGCAGAGGAAAAAAAATTGTTTGTGTCCACCGGCCATGAGTCCATGACATGGCTGATTTTCATGCTTACAAGTTTACGCGTAAACTCTATCGTCAAAGATGCTTCCTCCAAAGCACAAAGCCACAAACTCAATGTCAACTGTCAAACAAATCGTACTTAAGCGACCCTTTTTTGTTAATTTTTGGCTAAATTACATAAAATACACCTAACTTTAAAAGTATATATAAATAACCTCCTCAACTTTAGAAATTTAATTAAAAAAAACCCTAATCTTTTAAGTGCACAGATATAACGCTAAACTGTCAATTTTATACTCCTTTAAACTTTATTTTTATGTTTGCATATAACTACTTTAAACTTCTATTGATATGCAGATGAATCTCATAACACACAGGGCAGGACTACAATTCGGGTTCGGGTTCGGGTTCAAACTTTAAATTGAATAATTTACAAATATATAATGAACACAACTAATAGTATATGATTTATCTATATAAATCTAGGAATTTAAGATTTTTTGTTCAATTGTTCTCCTTATTAAATTTTTCTTTTTTAGAAAAAAGAACAACAGAATTTTCCAACTACCTAAATTAGGGTTAAAGTGTAAATTTGTATAGATAGTTTTTGTTAAGGAGTAATGTTGTCCTTAAAGTTTTTTTAGGTTCACATGTTATCCCGAAAATATTAAAATGGAGCAATGTTGTCATTTACCGTCAAAAGTTAACCGTCAACGCCAATTTTTTAACAATATGGAGCATGATTGCTACGTTTTAAAACTTTCAGGGTGATACTAAACTTAAAGAAACTTTCTGGATAATATTACTCTTCAACAAATATTTCCAAAACAAATTTACACCTTAACCTATTTTATTATTTGCGCACACAGGCTGATGGATGTTTATTATTTTTTATACCCACGGCCTGCCATGTATAGCACAAAACACAGCCTTTGAGGTTGTACGTGGCATTAATTTGTACGTCTAAATTGAGGAACATGCTTAATTAATCTTTTTGTGGGAATCAAAATCTTATCACTCCAAAAGTATTCTTTCTTGTTTTGTACTTTCATTATCCCATAAATAATTAATCTTCCGAAGTTGCAAATTCCTTTATAATGTGATTTTATGGTCCTCTCGCATGCTATCATATATGTTAGGTTAATCCTTATCGTCATGTGTATATGTTAATTCATCTATGTATGCATAAATTTCTTTCATGATTTATTTATTTATATGAGTCGGCAGGCACGCCTTTAAAAGGAATTTAATATAATATTAATTTGTGGGGAATATTTATAACATGAGAAGGCTGGCATTATTTGATTAGTATTATCTTTATCATTAATATAACTTTTAGTGGTACTTTTAAGAGAAAACCTTTTGCAGAAAATTGTTTTATTATGTTTGAATGTATGTTATATATAATTAATTATTTTTACTTTCTAGAAAAGGAATAATGAGTTGGTTAAGAGGTGCTTAATATATATATTTTCCGTTGCATGAAACACGTTAATGCATTATTTTAATTAGTCTCATTCATTCATCTTAGTTATATTTGCTTTGCAAAACTTATTTCTAATGTTATTACAAAATTTACAACATTATGTGCATAAAGAGAAGAGATTACAACATCATTGATCCTTTTTTTGTAAGTTTTTTGAAACAGCTAATTTGTTATTGTTTAGAGATTTTCACTAATCCTATGACCATATAAATAGGAAAAATTTTAATATGAATTTTCTTATATTAATTTTATTAGATATTCTCTAATCAAACATGCATAACAAGTTATGTGTTTTTAATAATAATTAAATAAATCTATAATTTTCATAAATAACTATATAATTGTGCTTGTTATATTTTTGAAGGGTTAAGAGGCAAATCTATCAATGATCTTTTAAGAAAAGAGTATTTGGCACAATTATCTTTTAGAAGGGACAAAAATACATACGAACAATTAAAAAGAAACAAAAATACACATGAACAATTAAAAAGGGGCATCCACCACAAAAACCGTTAAAATCCGTACTAACGGCATTAAATTATAAGAGAATAAAACTCCTAACAGCGTTAGTACGGATTAACGGTTTTTGTGGTGGATGCCCCTTTTTAATTGTTCATGTGTATTTTTGCCCATTCTAAAAGATAATTGTGCCAGATGCTCTTTTCTTAAAAGATTATTGGTAGATTTGCCCCTTAACCCATTTTTGAATTAAAAATTAAGTTATTTTAATTGAAACTTTCAAATACAAGTATAGAAGATATTTTATTCAAATTTAAGCTCAACAATAAAAAAAAAACTACGTAAATCATATCCAAATTAAAATAACCAAGTAAAGTCCTCTAGATCTACATATATAAGTATATTATGACAATTTTTTTTACAAGTACATTATACAGCTAAATCGATGTACCACAAATATAAAAACGAAGAGGCGAGTAAGGAATCGCACCAAATACAATATAATAAATTATAATTTACATAAACTTTTATTTATTTGGGGCCATTTAACAAGGAAAGAGAAAGTACAGAATTTAACAATTTCAATTTTGTGTCTTAGTATGAGGGGATCATGGCACCAACATCTTCATTTTTTTAATTTAAAGAATCTCAACGTTCATGTGAGTGAAATATGTTACAAGTACAAGATATAACATTTCCAACAATATTATATGACACCCCCATAGTTCAGAATTTTGATCAATTGCTTTTTATACACATATATTAAAGGGTTAAGGTGTAAATTTAATAATTATGTTTTAGGAAATGTGCGTCTTGCACAATAAAGTTTTAGAGGGTGCAAAAATAATAAGACCGTCCAATGTTGCAAAACTTCTGTTACTTTATTCCTATGGGCCTCACAGTTTGTACTCTCTCTTCCATGTCATCTCTCTCACTCACAAGCCAGCCTCCCCTCTTCCACTCTCTTTCTCTTTCTTCTCTTCCTCTCATCACAGACATTTCTGCCGCCGGCCACTCACTTCCTGGAATGTGATGAGAATTTACAAGAAAGCATTCAAATTGGACGGTCTTATTATTTTTACCCCCATTTAAGTTGTTTGTATGTAATTTTGCACCCTCTAAAATTTTATTGTGCCAAACGCACTTTTTGTAAAACATCATTGTTAAATTTGCACCCTAACCCTATATTTAAATATTTCGGCCTCTTCAATAATAATGTGAGACTCCAAAGATTTAATATTATAAATCAAAATTTTAATTGAAAATGATAGTATAAAACTTAATAAATTTATTAAAATGAAAAAGGCAACAACATGATTTTTAATATTATAAATCAAAATTTTAATAGAGTTAAATTTAAATATTAAAATGTCAATAGGGTTATTTGTAACTAATTAAAGTTCAAGGGGTTATCTGTAACTGTTCAAAGTTTAGGGGGATTTTTTGAAAGTAATAATTTACACAGAATGTCATATGTCATTTCATCATCTAACATGGCAATTTGCATTAAAAAGATAACAGTCACTTAATAACATGGGGTTAATAGTTAAAAAATGAAAGGTCATGGGGTTAAATTTAAACTTTAAAATATCAAGGGGTTGTATGCAACTGATCCAAAGTTTAGTAGAGTTTTATATAATTTAACCTAATTTTTATTGGTTTAAGCAGCAGAAAATTTAATTTTTATTCTCTTATAAATATGTTAAAAAAGTAATCGGCAATTTTTTTGCTTCACTTAATTAAGTGATGTTAATTAAATCTAATCAAATTAACTAAATTTTACTAATATTTTTTTTAAAAAAGGAGCTTATTTAATTGAAATAATGTCAAATATATTCTGAATTAATACTTGTTACATTCTTTGGCATATTAAATGCTACCTCTGATCCTTAATAAGATATAGTTCGTAGTAAAAACCATAAGATTTGATTTGTAGTGTGAAATATAATTAGTAAATTGCAGAACAAAAAAGAGCTTATATATTAAGGATCGGAAGCAGTATATATTTAGTGTTGGCTTAGCCCTCTCACTCTATCTTTTCGACTCCTCTAACATATAATACTACAAAAAAAACATTGAATTTTTGATGGAATTTGCTACAGAATTCAAAGTTTCCGATGGAATGGATTCCGTTGCTCCTAATAGCGTAACAAACCAATTTCTGAAAGAATTAAAATTCTGTCGCAAATTCCGACAGAACTAATTTCGTTGAAAATTCCCTCACAAACTTATTTTTTATTTTATAAATTTTAAAAAGCCAAGTGACAACTCTGGTGGCCTCCACCTCATCGCCGATGACAGCGCATGGCAGCTCTGGCGGCCTCTACCTCGTTGCCGACACCCAAATCCGCCACGTGGTGTAGCATGCCTCAGCCACGTGTCGCAAACCTCGCTTCGCCACATGTTTCAACCTCGCTCCGCCACATGTCGCAACCTCTTTTTTCCAGAAATGCAACTCAACTTGCCCTCCTTTGGTTCGAACCTACGATCTCGTCCGTACACATGTGATGTCTTAATGGATGGGCTCGACTGCTTTGGCGTTTTATTATTACACAATTATATATATATATATATATAATCTTATTATATATAATCAATTATTCATAAATATATATTTGTTTCTTATATATAAATGTAATAATAATATAGAATAATTTTATATATTCTTATAATTTTTAATATAAATTAACTTCAAATTAAAAAATTTTACATCTTACATAAATTTCATATGACTATATTTTTGTCTAATTTCTAAAATTAATGAATAACTAATAAATAATTACTAACTAATAATTTTTTATTAATATTAATTAATAACTAATAAATTTTATTTTTTAAAAAAAAAATTTATATGACCATTTTGCCCCTACAGGAACCAAAACCTTTGGTTGGAAACTTGAGGAGCCAAAATCAAAATGAGAAAATACTTGAGGGATGAAAGATGGTATTAATCCTAATTTTTAAATATTTATATGGCTAATAATATCATAATTTTAATTTTTATAAATATTTTTTTAATTAAATTTAATTAAAAAATAATAATTTTTTAATTTTTCAGAGGGAATTAACCACGGAAATTTTCGCCACAAAAAAATCCGTCAGAAATTTTGCCATTGAAATTCCGTGGCAAATAATTTTGCTACGGAAAACCGACGGAATAATTTCTGTGGCAAAATTATTTGCCATGGAATTTCTGACAGAATATAATTAGCCGCTGAAAAAATTTCATCGGAAACTTTTCCAACGGAATTTGTCACGAAAACAAATTCCATGACAAATTCTGTCAGAAATTTAATATTTAAATGTATGTTTATTGAGTTTGATTGGTCATTCACATACCGCATTTATATATCTAAAGATATTCCAAATAATTAATTTAAATGTAATTGACAAGTTAATTTTGTTCTTGTAAGGCTTACTCGTGAAGCTTATCAAGAAATACCAATTAATTGCTCAATAATGAAGGGAATGATAAAGTACTCTATAGCATTCAACTAAAATACAAGGTACTGAAAACCAGACCAAACATTAAATCGACCGAGGGACTGAGTTAAGGGTCAGTGGTTCAGACCGGGGTCAACCTGGGGGTCAAACCGGGGTTCAGACTGGGGTCAATGAAAAAAAAATATAATTTAAATGTTCATACATACCATTCAAAAAACTATATGAGAGTTATTTTTCAACTAATAGTCCAATATAACCTCCTAAACCTAATACCTACAAAAATATCATTAAGTACATAAGGATTTTTCCCCAACCAATTCCAAAAGTATTCCACAATCCTTTTAAAACTCCTTATAAATCAAAAACTGTTGGGAAAATATTTTTTTTTAAAAAAAAGCCAAAATGACTTTATTTGGAGTGTAAAAAAGTAAAAAAATAAAGGCCAAACTATGACTAGTCCGGGTCATCCCAGTTCAGGCCGGTTCACACCGGGTTGACCGATTCACTGGTTTTTTTCCCTCAACAGGACCGGACTAGCTACCAGTTTTCGGTCTAAATCGGCCGGTCTGGTCCGATTTTCCATGCAACGCTAAAATATAATTATACATAATAAAAGAAAAATCGGACTGGACCGGCAGGTCAGACTGAAAAATCGGCGAACCGATCCCAAGCCCGGTCCGGTTAGCTATCAGTGAGGGGAGGAGGGTCGACTCCATTTTAGCCAGTTTGCCTGTGACTCGACCAAACCGCTGAGTCACCAAAAAAACTAAAATTTTGTCCCAAAACGGCGACGTTTTGGGACATTAAAATAAAATCGCTGAGATCAGAAACAGAACCGAAGCAAAGCGTGAGAGTGAGGCGAAAGTTTTAGAATTAGATCCCCTTCCCTCCCGAGTCCCGACCTGTGCCCTAGCTCCGAACGGTAGTGGCTGCTTGAACGATGTGTGACGACGGCGAAGACGACAAGCGGCGAGGAGCAAGCTGCGACATGAGCTACGGCAACGGCGACTGGAAGGTATTTTCATTTTTAGATTTTCTAATTACTTGAGATTTGGCCATTTGGTTTATGTTGGTTTACTGGCTAGCTTTCTGAAATGGCTTGATGATCACTGTTGTTGCAATTTTAGATTATTGTTTACATTCTTCATTCTTTTGATTCTCAGTAACTGAAAGAATCAGTTTTTCGAACGAAAAATCAAAGAATGTTCGTACAATAGTTTCTCTAATGAAATATAAAATTTGTGATTTTAATTTGCAATCTTATGTGACTTTTTCAAATCTTAAGATTTAAGAACCATTCTCTTAGATCTTGTGAGTGAGTTGTGAAAGTTTTCTCCAATGAAGTCTATTTCTTGTATCTTAGAGAATGTGTTCCATCTTAATTATTGCAATCATGATTCAATAAAGTCGCTATTTTTGAAAAACAGAGTATGCAACCTAGCCATTTTGTTAAGCAACATTGGCTTTGTCAAATTTCAAATCTAAAAACTACAGAAAATGAGCTACTTTGTATCCTTTTTTTTTTGGAACAACTACTTTGTACCCTTAATTAATAATCTCTAAACAATGATGAAACCAAGGTGAAAACCTCTAAACAATGATGAAACCAAGATGAAAACTATGTCTGGCTTTCAAAGTTTTATAATACCTACCTTTCTCGCCAATCAATCCATCACATTCTCTTCTTTCTATTAAAATTCCTTCACTTCCCTTGGTTGAACCAAACTCAAAGTAAATTAATACTTATTCAGTGCAACATCTAACCAATTAAACCAGTTACATAAAAAATATTGCCTAATAAAACTCCAATATAAGGGGGAAAACAACAAGAAAGAATTTTCAGTTACCTCTGCTTGCTATTTATTTCATGTCAATCATTGATCCTCTTGTTTACATTGTTTAGAACCAATGTTTATAACTAATAAATTCTTTGCTTATAACCAATGTTGTTAATATCTAGTCATGAATTCCATGAATAATAGCATTGTTACAAGGATGGATATATCAAGTTCAAAAAATGAGAATGTCACTCCTAGTCTTAATACCAAGCCTCACACTTCCAATTCCAACACGAATTCTACTCCTACTCCCAATACCATAATTCGTGGTAAAACTAATACAGCATGGGCATATGTTGCCTTCAAAAATGAGGGGACACATAATGTATACACATGTCTCTTTTGTGGTAATAGCTATAAAAGAGGAGGCATAAACAGGATGAAGCAACATCTTGCTGGTGTGGTTGGTCAAATTGCTTCTTGCAAAAAGGTTACTTCTGATGTGCGTTATAGGATTGTATAATCTTTGAAAAAAAGTTCAAAGAAAACGTCAATTGAAGATATGAGAGAAGAGGAAGTTGAAGAAGAGGAGGTTGATAGTGTAGCTAAGAAAAGGAAACCTGGAATAATGGATAAATATTTTGCCCCTAGGACAACTCCTGGAGCTCAGCCAACCATCAAGAGTACCTTAGCATTGAAAGAAGCACAACACAGTGTGAAGATACATCTTGCTAAATGGGCTATAGTTAACTGCATTTCATTTAAAGCATTGGAGTGCCCTTTATTTCAAAGAGCTGCAGATGGAATGTGCTCTATAGGGCCTGGATTTAAAGCCCCTAGTGCTTATGATTTTAAAACCAACTTGTTGAGAGAATGGAAAAAGGAATGTCAGTTACTCATTGACAGTTATAGGGCTAAATGGAAGAATAATGGCTGCACACTTATGGCAGATGGATGGACTGATGTGAGACAACGGACTTTGATAAACTTCTTAGTATATTCTACCTATGGAATGATGTTTGTTAAGTCTGTTGATGCATCAGACTTAGTCAAAGATGCTAAAACTTTGTTCTCACTATTTTCTGAAGTGATTGAGTGGGTTGGTTCGAAGAATATTGTCCATATGGTGACTAATAATACTGCCAACTATGTGGCATGTGGAAGGTTGATCAAGGAGAAATATAAAAATATTTATTGGACTCATTGTGCTGCTCATTGTTTAAATCTTGTATTGAAAGACATTTCAAGCATGCCTTATGTGTCGGACATTGCAGCAAAGGCATCAAAGATAACAGTATTTGCTTACAATCACATGATATTCTTGTCTTGGTTGAGGAAAAGGCCAGGTTGGAAAGAAATTATGTGTCCTGATGCTACAAGGTTTGCCACTACCTTTATTACATTACGCAGTATATACATACACAAGCATGACTTGCAAGCCCTTGTTGTTGATAAACACTTTGTGGACCATAAGCTATCTAGGACTACTCTAGGAAAATTTTTTAGTGCGATCATATTAGATAGCCAGTTTTGGAATGAATGCTATCAAATTGTGAAGATTGTAACTCCTCTGATAAAATCGTTGAGAATTCACTCAGATGAGAAGCCTTCACTTCCATATGTTTATGAAGGCATGCAAAGGGCAAAAAGTGGAATTAAGAAGATGTTCAAGAGGAATAAAGATCACTACAAGCCCTACACAAGTATCATTCAAGCGAGATGGGATAAACATTTGAAGACCAATCTCCATGCAGCTGCCTATTTATTAAACCCGACATTCGTATATGGTCCAAACTTTGTTCACAAGAGAGGGTTAATGCAAGCTTTGATTGATGTGGTGGAGGCTAACTCAGATGAAAATGTTGATTTCTACAAGATAATGAAGCAAGAGACATTATATCTTGATGACAATGAATCTTTCAGCAGAGAGACATGTAAAAAGGGAGTTGAAAAACTTGATCCTTGTAAGTAACTAAGTATTCATCTTTATTGTTTTAATGTTTAATTAACAACATATTAATTGATTGCAATTAATATTATGTACATGTTTTATTTTATAGATAAATTGTGGATGTACTATGCCTATTCAGTTCCAGAATTGCAACGTGTTGCAACACGTATTCTTAGGTAAATATCTGCTTCTTCTGGTTGCGAGAGAAATTGGAGCTTATTAAAGTGCATCCATACAAAAAGGAGAAATAGATTGCAGCATCAAAGACTGAATGATTTGGTTTACACTAACTATAACTTGCGATTAAAGCATAGGTAACTTTAGATATTATGAAAAATACTTTTAATTAGGATTAATTTTTAAATTTTAACTGAAATCATTTATCATTGGAAAATTGAAGGAATGCATTGAATAAAAAGAAGATAAGTTATGATCCTATTGACTATGAGTCTTTTGATGAGGTAGATTTTTGGATGACTGAAGAAGATCCTATTCCAAATTTCAATGATGAAGATGCAAAAAATCTTGAAAGTGTTCTTAATAATGAAGGCGTTGCACTTTCATCAACTCTGGATAGGATTAATAAAAGTTTATATAATTATATGTCCTATTAATATCCTGTTACTATTTATTATCCTTCCATATAATTATTTGTTATACATAACCATTGATATTAATTATTGTTGTGCATATGCCATAGGTGACGAAGATAGGGACATTCATGATCCCCCAGCTTTGAATGATGATGTTACTACCATTTACCCTTTCCCCAATCTAGCATCTATTGACTCATCTCCAATAGATCAGCTTGATGAGTTGTAGAGTTTGTTGTCAATTATTACAAGTGGGAAGAACTAACTATGTTATCTTTTAACTATATTTTGATGTTAGTTATGTTTGACGAATGATGATTGACATTGTTATGTTTTAACTATATTATGTTAGTTATGTTTTAACTATTTTGATGTTTTTAGTTATAAATGGTGATTATTTTGTTATTTTCAATTAAATTGTAATATTTTAATATAACCGGTTCGACCACCAGTCCGACCCCCGTTGACTTACTAATTCTTAAACCTGTGCCGCGATCAGTTCATTGACCGGTCCGGTTTTTCGTTCCTTGATTATATGTCTTTTTGAGCCCAGTCAATATAGAATGACACTTTAATTTCGCCCAAATATATATATATATATATATATATGTATATATATATATATATATATATAGAATGACACTTATAAAATAAAGTTGGGGCGGCCGTGTTTTAAATGTAAGAGTTGTTGAAGGGTTTATTTTAATTCTAAAGGTAAGAACGAAATATATTTTAATTTATTTTCTAAATTTATATTTTGCCCCTCAAATTATCTTTATTGTGACGATGGCCTTATATTTAGTTAGCCTCATGGTATAAAAGCTGCCAATAAGTAGGAGGCTAGGGGTTTGATTTTACTTATAATTCCAAATCATTAGTGCATGTCTTTTTAAATAAAAAAAAAAATATCCTATTAATTATACATATTATTTTAGGAAAACTAACAGTTTTTGCAAATAACTGACTAAATAAACTCTTAATATCTATAAATTAGTTATAGAATAGGAGGCCTTATTATTTTACCAAACACAGTTTGCAGCTTTAGATTAATAAATTGAAACATGTATAATTAGACATTTATTTTTGCATTTCTTTATTCTTTAGGTCAAATGGCTGTTACGAAGCAGACAAGTAACATTTAATTCAATAACCTTTAATTAGACATATTTTTTTATTTAATATAAACCGCGTAATTGATCATGAATTTCATTACACACACAGACATGAATAATATATATATATATATATATATATATTCCTAACTATACATTAATCGTTTGCCAAAAGATTTTCCCTGCGAAAAGGTAAAATTCTTTGCAGGACGACTCTTCTAACACATTATTTTAATTTGGAGTGGCTTCTACTAGAATAATTATTTTAATATCAATTTACTAATTTTACTAGCAGTTGAACACACACACACATATTGGTAAAAAAACTTAGGTAACTTGGGTCTGAGAGGCTCATAAGGTCAAGACATATCTTTTGACTCAAAGGGGTTTATAGAGGTGCTTTCAAATTGTCCACCAACAATAAGGTCCTCACATCAACAATGATATTTGAAATCATGGGCTTGTGAGTTATGAGCTAACTTACCAACCAGATAAATTTTTGTTAGCTATGTATGTATGCATGCATGCATGCATGTATGTATGTATGTATGTATGGTGTAAGCCTGATTATTCTGATATAAATAGCCGTTGTGAAAAATTTCAACTTATATAATATGACATTTAGGACAGGGAGCTTGATTGCAGTTATTCTTTTAAAAAACAGGGAAGAGCAAAAATATACTCCCTCCGGTTCTAATTATAAGACAAAATTGATTTTTTTGGAGAAATTAAGGACGCCAATTAAATTACTTTAGAGTATTTTTATTTTTATTTTTATTTTTTTTCTCCAAAGTAATTAATTTGACTTATAAACTAATATATAATATAAGGATACTAAAAATATAAACACCCTAAAGTAATTTAATTGGCTTCCTTAATTTCTTCAAAAAAGTCAACTTTGTCTTATAATTAGGACTGGAGGGAGTATAAAATACTCCCTCCGGTCCTAAATATAGGACAAAGTTTGTAGTGCAATTTACACTACAAACTTTGTCCTATATTTAGGACCGGAGGTAGTAACATATTTTGTTGTTGTTACTATTACTATTACCACTAGTATTATTAAAACTGCTACATGAATATTAAAATTATTCTTAAGCAATTTATTAGTTAGTGTTTGTTGGAGAAGAACATGTAGATTATATTGGAGACACAACTAGGGCTTGCCTTGCGGTGCTAGATGGAGGCAGGAATATTCTAAATCAAACCAAGTCAATATATATATATTTTTTGCCGTGAAACCAAGTCAATATTAAAGTTCTCAGGTTGAAGAATATATATGTACATATATGTTTAAAATATCATAATTACTTAGTTAGAGTAATGACACTTGATGTTAATTTCATTAGTGAGTGTATATATAGCAATAATTATATTGATGTCTTAACTCTTAAGTGACACTTCAGATGCATATATTATCGCTGGATTATTAATTGTGCAAGTATATATTAATATCAATTAATCCAGCCTCAATTGAAGTAGACATTAATCAGCAGCATCGAAATTTTAAATTGAATTTAGTATAGTTAACTAAAAATGGATTTGTGTTGTTCAGTTTTGAGCCAAAGGAGTCAAAGGACTCAGAGACGTTAAACAAAAAAGAAAGGACTCGGGGGGACAGATTTGGCTTCTCTCCTATACTCTTTCCATCCTTTTTACTTTTTCGTCATTGTATTAAAATCTCAACGGTCCAGATATAACATATTATAAAAATATTATTATAATTTTACCTAAAAGATACAAAAATAATTTTTTTTGATACAAAATATAAAATAAATTTAAACTGTTAAAATTATTTTTATATTTTTTAGGTAAAATTATAATAATATTTTTATAACAGTTTAAATCTAGACCGTTGAGATTTTAATTCAATAATTAAAAAAGGGAAAGGAGGAAAAATGATGAAAAGAGGTATAGGAGAGAAGCTGAATACCTCGTAGACCAATGACGATTTAGCATTTCAACAAACATCAAATCACAAAATTCCTCAGATTATGCTATCCTAATATGACAAATCTCAATATGTATACAGTATACGAATTTAAATACTATTGTTTTTCATAATTGACCCACATATAAATTGATTGATTAAGCAGGCGAACTAAAATTTAATGTGTCTTTTGTATTTGATGAAGGGTATCGTCAAGTCATTTTAACCCTGTTTGATACGATGGCCTGAATTTTGATGAACTAGGGGCAATGATAATATATTTGAGACTTCAAAATTACTTTTGGTATCATTATGATAGAAAATATTTGCACTAATTTTTATTTTATAATCAATCATATATTATTAATTTAAGACTAAATTTTTCCGAGGCTTAAAATGTAAAAGATTTTCATCTTTTCTAACAAAAACATTTCTTAGAATTTGAATTTGTGTTATCATTTTTAAGGGGATGAGGCCACAATTTGTTGGTAGAATTTACCGTAGGTTTATCGAATAACTATATCAAAATTTTCCCGCTGCAAAATTTAGAGTGTGTGTGTGTGTATATATATATATATTTTTGGTCTGATTTAATTAAAAATAATTTTTAATATGATTTTTTCAAAAAGATTTAAATTTTGGGAAAATTCCATTTAAATATAATTTAAACTTGGAAAACTCAAAAAAGTCTGTTAATATATGAAAAGGACATATAAATTCTTAGAGGGGAATCTAGAATTTTGAAATGTTATACTTTTACCAAAGTGCCCTTCACTTGCAAGTAATCTAAGATTTCAAAAAGGCAAAAGGGAGGGGCATTTTGGTAAAATCACAACATTTCAAAATCCCCAATTCCTCCATTATGACCTATATATGTGTCATTTTTATATGTTAACAGACTTTTTAGGGTTTTGTAAGTTCAAATGGTATTTATCTAAAATTTTTCCTTAAATTTTTTAATTTATTCAAAGAGTATTGAGGGTTTTTTAAAGTAACTCGAAAAAATTAAAGTGTTTTTATGTGTGACTATAAATATTATATCATGTCTAATATTGATGTATAACATAGGTAAGAAATAAGCAATAACTCCAATAAGCATCACTTCGTTCTACGAAGTTCTATATTTCTTCGTCGTCGGTGTTGTTTTATATTTTTTTAAAAAATCATTAACTGCAAGAAATATACAGATAGTCGATGATGGAGAAATTGCAATAAACAATGACAAGGACAAGCAAGTCAACTAAAGAAAATATGCAGCTTTATTATCTTTGATTCTAGAATGGATTTTGATTTCTGTTATAGCATAAGAATAAGATATTAACTATTAAGATGACCTTTTTTAAAAAAAATTGACTTCTGAAATTCAATAATTTTAATAATCATTTCAACCAATAAAAGTTAAATGAAAAGAATTCTATATCGAATTTTGCCCAAAAAAATATTGAGTTGACTTAGATTATTCTTTTTTTGACCAAAACTTAGATTATTCTTTCAAATTAAGAGATCTGGTCAACAATTTATATTTAATCTGAATAATATACATTTTAAACGTTTATTCTCAACTTTACACAATTATTTGTTTCATTCTAATCAACTTTTCTCATTTGATGTTCTAGCCTTAAAATTTTTTTTAAGAAAAATTCAAATCTGAGCCACATTGAACCTCTTGTTGGTATAATCAATTTTTCATTCATATTTCTCTTTTATCTTCTTTGGGTTGGCTTCTGCGCATGAAAGGGTTAGAGTTTTCATTCTGAGGATAGTCAACGCGAATTTTTGCCCTTTTTATGTTAATTATTGTTAATTAAACTTTGTCTTTGATAGGCTTAGAGTCAAATACACCATTGGTACCGTACAGTAAGTTGATGTATTACTAGAAAGGAAAATGATTTAGCAATTCTTTATGGCCGGAAAAAAGAATAATTTAGTTATATAAAAGGGATTGTGCTTGCAATGATACCCATAGCCATAATATCAATGGTCAGATCAAAACAAGTATTTATTCAATTTTCCGTTTTATATTTTGAACTTTGAGGAATGAATAAGTAGCTATCAATAATAATTTCTTTTAGGGGAAATTACACTTGGTTCTCAAAAGATGAATTTGATCACAGTTGAGTTCTGAAAAATTGTGCTGAAAGATAAGTTGCAGATATACGAACCTCAATTGCAAATTAGGCATTTGAATTTTACCAGTCACTCCCTACAATTCTGTCATTGTTTGAACTAATATTTGCAACTCATTTTTTTAGAAAAATTTGAATATCTAATTATCATTAAATTTATGTTTAGTATTCAAGTATCATTCTCCTAACTTTTTAAGGGTATTTTCAGGAGTTGGGAGGGGAGGAGTAACGAAGAAAAAGAAAACCCCAAAACTATAAACTAGGGAAAAATACAAAAAAATACCACATGAATTAACAAATCCCCAAAAAATCTTTTAAACATATAAAAAGGCATATAGGTGAAATGATAGGAATCTGGGTATTTTAAGTTTAAGTATTTTTATAAACTTGCCCCCACATAACAAAAACCCTACCTTTACTTCCAAAACAACCTCCCTCTCTCTTTCTAATCAACTATGGATGAACACTCCTCTCACTCCCTCTGGTTCGGACACTCCATTGAAAATGGTGAGAAGATGAATAGTGGTATGGGTGCTCAATGAGGAAGACAATGATGATAGTCTTGAAATACTTCCTCCACAATTTTGATTCCTTCATCTTTTCCCTTTCCCCTTTGCTCTCTCTCTCTCTCTCTCTCTCTCTATCTCTCTCTCTAAATACAAGATTCAGTCCACCTCTGCTTGAATCGAAGGGCATGGTTTGGGATTACGTTTTTGTGGTGGATTACATAACCCAACCAAGAAAGGAAGATAAAATTGGAAACGAGAATGAGAAGGATGAAGTAATAGGTCATCATGAAGTTGGGATTGTTAGTGGAAGTTACACGAATGAAGTTGAATTGATAAACCAAAACAATTGCTTAGTTTCTAATAACTGCATCTTCATGCTTTCAAAAGTTCCAAATGTTTACTTTATGTGTATTGTAGTTGCTGTCAGTTAGCCGTCTAGCTTTACCTCAAGCATACGGGTCGCAAGTAATATAAAAAGATCATTCCCACGAGGACTATGACAAAAATGAATTAATTATCTCAATTAAGTTATCAATCAGGTTAAGTGAGAATATTTTGAAAGAAATTTTATACTTAAGAATATTAAATCGAGAATTTCAAGACAGGAGGAACCTAGGATTATCTATCCCCTATTTATTTCATGAACTAATTAATTTACCATCGATAAGCAATCAAACGAAGATATGTATTTGTCTAAGATTCAAAGATATTTGATAACGCTCTCTCGAGTCAAAATCAAATATTTATTCTAATAAACTAATCAATCTCTTGTATTAATTTATAAGGACTAACTTTAAACACCAATCTTAATCTGACAATGCTAGGTTAGTAACTATATCTCTATGATACTAACAAACCATTCGTTTAATATACCTAAACTTCAAGTCTAACATGATTTTATCCAAGTTCTACACTTAAATTATCTTTCTCAAGATTAATTTTAAATGAACAAGACAACTAAATGGTGATAAGGTATTTAGAGGCATTAAGAGCAAGCTAAAATCAATACAAAAACTTCATTCGATGCAAAAAGAGAGTAAATAAATAATTCCATCCATAAATAGGTTCAAGAAAATCCTAGAACGAGAAAATTAACTACTCATGTTTATCTACAAATCAAAACCATAAATAATAATTTGGTTCATATCATAAATTAAGAAAAAGAGAGAAGAAAATTAATGGAAAACCAAGTTTAAAACTTTAAATTTTTTTGAATCTTCAAGTCTCAACTCTCTAATCTCTGCTCCTCGCTCCGCTCCTCGTCTCCCCTTCCCTCGGTTCTGTCTCGCGTCCGACTTCTGAATCTTTTCGGCTCCGCCTCTGTGCGTCTCAGCTCTCTCTCATACTCTGCTTTTGATTCCCTTTTATAAATATGTTTTAGGGCAGCTTTTTACACTCGCGCGTCCATGCTTTTCTTTTTCAATTCCTTAAAGATATGATCGTCATATCTTTTTAACGAATCTGCATCTCATATCATTATACTTGGTTTCGTCTTTTCCTCACGTGGGCCCTACGCTTTCTTTTCTTTTTATTTTCCTCAATTTGTTGCAGCACGTTTTACTCTATATATATATATATATATATATTTAAGCCATTTGATTCCTTTTTATCTCTTTCTTCGTATAATATCTTCTGTATAATAAAATAGGATTGGATATGAGTAGATTTTCTGTTAAAATTTCTTATTATCCTATTATTATCAAAAGATAGAAAAAAAATATATAAACTATAATTAAATAGGCATAAAGCATTAATAAATCCAGTGAATATATCCAAAATATATACATATTTAATTATAAAATATATACTTATCACTGTCATACAGATTCTAGTTTTTTGTAAATGTTAATACTGTACTTATCATTACCATTACTACTTTTGTTAATTGTGACAATTTTTTGTAAGTAATGTATATGGGAATGACATGTTCTCTAGGATAGATGACTTGTACGCATTTGGTGTATGTAGAATTAGTAATGTTCATAAGCCATTTGGTCATTTGCATGATAGTTGTTGTTATGAACATTTTTTATTTTTTGTCAATGCTATCACTGTACTTATAATTAACATTATTAAGCTTGTCAATACCATTAACAAAATTAGTTAACACATTTACTCATTTTGTCAGTACCTAATGATTTTGTCAAAATCATTACAATTTTTGTCAAAATCATTACTATTTTAATCAGTCTCATTAATTAATTAGTCATAGCCCAAAACTTTTAGCCAATCCTTTCATACATTTTATCAAAATCATTATGAATTTTGTCAAAATAATTATTATTTTAGTTAATCCCATTACTCAATTGGTCACAGCTCACAACTTTTGGCCAATCATTTCACACATTTTCTCAGTACTTATTGATTTTATTAAAACCAAAGCGAATTTTGTCAAAATCATTATTGTTTTAGTTAATCTCATTACTCAAGTAGTCACAGCTTACAACTTTTAGCCAATCATTTCACATATTTTGTCAGTACTTATTCATTTTGTTAAAACCATTACGATATTTGTCAAAACCATTATTTATTTAGTCATTCCCATTACTCAATTTATCATAACCACACCTTTTGCCAACCACTTTAACACATTTAGACGTTATGCAATATTTGTCATTCCCATTAAAAATTTTGTCAGAACCGTTATTCGTTTAGTCATTCCCATTACTCAATTTGTCATAGCTCACATCTTTTGCTGAAGAATTTAACACATTTGACCGTTATACAGTACTTACAAAAATGACTCCCACAGCTTAATATCCTTAGTACTCGCTCCCTCTCACTCTCCCACAGCCCAATATCCTTAGTACTCGCTTACTTGTTAATGGGAATGACAAGTTTAATAATCATAATGACAAGTTCAATTATGCCGTTGACAAAAAACCACAAATATTTATGACAACAATTATTGCGCAAATGGTCAAATGGCTTGTGGACATCACCTACATTTAATATATACAAGTCATGAACCCCAAAGAACATATTCCTTCACGTCTACATTACTTACAAAAAAATGTCACCATTAACAAAAATTGTAATGGTAATGACAAGTACAATATTGGAATTTACAAAAACCCAAATTCTTCATGATAGCAACTACCACATAGATAGTTAAATGATAAGTTAACATTACCCATTCCACTTACACCTAATGCATACAAGTTATGAACCCAAAAGAACATGTTCTTTCATGTATACTTTACTTACAATAAACTGTCACAAATTAACAAAAATAGTAATGGTAATAACAAGTACATTATTGGAATTTACAAAAAATCACATTCTTCATTATAGCAACTACCACATACATAGTCAAATGACAAGTGAACATTATGATTCCACCTGCACCTAACGTTTTCTTGTCATTCCCACCATACAAGATATTCTTTTCCCTATACAGTACTTACAAAAACAACACCCACAGCCCACAATATCCTTAGTGCTCGCTTACTCTCACTCTTCTTCAGGTGACTATGCAACGGATTGCACCTACCATTGCAGATTTGGAGACACCGATGCCGACTGTGACAGTTTGAGGAAAAAGAAGTTGGAGCCCGTGATGCGCACCCACAGCCCAATATCCTTATTACTCGCTTACTCTCACTCTCCTTCAGGTGAGTATGCAACGGATTGCATCTATCATTGCCGATTTGGGGACGCCGACTATGAGAGTTAGAGGAAGAAGAGGTTTTTTTAAAAGGCCAAAGGATGAAGAAGTGAAGTCCCGACATTTCTTTCTGTTTTGAATTCATCTAGTCTTAAGGGTATTTTGGTCATTCAATCAAAACATCAAAAACCCAAATTCCCACCCCATCCCTTATCTGTCTTTTGCAAGTGTTAATGGTATTTTGTGAGTTCTGCAATTTCATGTGGTCTTTAATTGTCATTTTCCCTATAAACTATGAAGGGAATGAAAAATTAAATAATAAATTCTCTAAACCCACACACTGAGAAAGGAAGTACATTCATTCGCAGGCACAAGCGTCATCGGTCTTGATAAATTTTCCAGTCATGGATGGTTTGAATAGAAAGTGACAGAACAATGATCAATCTGACAAGGCAAGTAATTGAGGATCTATGTTTGAGGCAAAATTAAACTGCAAGAACTCTCGATAAGCACTTGGTAATTACATACAACCAATGGTAAAAAAGATAATATTAAACCTGATTATCCAAATACTATTCCAATGGACACGCCAAAACCAAAACCGGGGGCAAAGAACAAAGATGACTGAGAAGGAATTTATGTAACAATGCCGTCATCAGATTTCAAACAAAATTGTATACCATTCACTCGCAAGCTTTAAGCTGAGGGAAGCAAGTGACCAGAAATATATGATAAAAGAAGCAAGTGTATACACATCTGGCTTTCATAACCTAGTGCTTGTCACCTCTGCTCATCCCTGGGAAGTTCTTCACCAGGGCCTCGTTGCGCTAGTCTGTAATACAATATACCCATAGTTGCCAAGCATGCCCTGCATGTGAAAATGATTATAGTTTCATTAGTTAAAAAACCAGATTTCCAATCCAAGCCATATCTTGAAAGGTATAACCGAGGTAATACACATTTATAATTATTTGGATGCAACTGGGATATTTTCTGTTATGATAGCATTCTTGTTCTGAAAGCGCGGCTAGAATCATCCTAATAAAATTAACATATAATAAGGATGCAATTATTGACATAAATTCACCACACAAACTGCTTTTAACTGCATCAACATTGGACTACATGCCACGAACAGCAAACAGAATTCCAGCAAAATCAGTCACTGCTTTCCTATTTACCCTGAATAGTACTCCCCAGTAGTCATTACCAGTGACTCAAAATCCAAAGGTAACTTGGAAGACAGAAAATTCAGTTCAGACTTCAGGTCCTTAAAATTTAATCAATTTCTTATTCTTCTGAGCTTCCTACTTTAGTATTAATAGATAGGAGGATATGCAAGTCATACATGATGGCAATCATGAGAAGTATTTTTCTTGGGTCCATCCTTGATGATTTTTGATGTCGTGTACGGCTTTCTGAGATGTCATTTGCATTTGGTGCATCTTTTCTTGGAGGTGCGGTCACTGGCAGTGTAGGTAAAGCATTAGACCAGAAAGGAAGCAATGCTCTAAGAAACTTATGGCGGAATGGACCTGCACATGCAAATATTAAAGGTTCAGTAGGTAAATTGAAAAGTACAAGCTAATGTAATTTGCACATGATAAGATAAGAGAAATTCAAAATGGAAAAAAAAGGCAGAAAGTTTCTAAAAAAGGGTATAAATCCAGCATATGAATAAAGAGCATATTACCTCTCCTTGTGTATTTTTTACGATTCCCATCCTCATCGTCAGCATAATATGGAACTTCAGAAATTTGGCTGTCAACATGGAGTGCGCCCTTCCTTGTAGTAGCACCAGGCTGAATTATTTGCAAAAATAAGAACAAAATTACCAGTTATAGAGTGAATGAAATAAGATAGAATACTCGCTGAGTCGCTGGTAAAAAACAAGAAAGAAAATTCAGATTGAATTTTGAAAATGTCTGCTATATGCAATAGTGCAATACCGATAATGAGAAACAAAGATGCAATAACTAAAAGTAAAACCCGCTTACAGCAGTCGGACTTGAGACTTTCATGAAATTCCCTGCTGGAGTAGGCCCATCTATCTCCACAATATCTGTAACTGAAACTGTAGAAGGTTCTGCTCCATTTGCAGGTGAGTATCCTTCTACTGAGTTTGAGTTTGTAATTTTTTCCGTACTAATCAGTGGATCAGAATCAAATGCAGGTGGAAGACTGGTGGATTTGGTGACCGGCAATGAAACTGGATGATTTCCAAAGAGATTCTTTTCCATACCAGTCTGCACAAAAAGCAGTCATAATCTATTCAGAATTTTTTTTTAATGAACATTTTAGAATTCTTTTACCATGAGCAAAAAAATAGAAAAGGGGAGGGAAGGCATGACAAATAATAGTGAGTGCAAAGAAAAGTTCCTCTATTTCATTTCCAAAACATACATACATTTCCAGTTTCAAGCTATAATACCTCCAAAGACACAATTCATTTCTCATCCATAACCGTGAGACATTCACAACGATAATATAGCCCAGTTTATACTATGAGGCAATTTTATGTATAGTCAAGAAAGCTACCCTAGTATTATCTTATAAAAGCATAAAGCAATATATCAAGAACTTCATGCATTACCTGCATGATAGATTCCTTCAACTTGGAATAAAAACGGGATCCTGAATCTTTCACACTTTTAGGAGGCCATATCTGCATAAACAAATGAAACTTGATTGCATTTATACAATAAAGTAAAGATGCAAAATCTGCGACACAAGTACACAGAAGAAACTCTAAAAGGTGAAAGAATGATTTCAAAGCAAAATTATCATATAAACATACAAGTCACATGTTGCTAACAAAGTTTATTGTTTTAATCGCAGGACACTTCTATTTGACTAGCAAGTACCTTCATGGTAGTCTACAAAGACCAACCATCGATTAATGATTTTGACTTTTGAAGTATAAGCAAAGGCTTTCTCAATAACGAATGATGTGGCTTCTACTTATAGCATTTTTAACATAAAAGACATAGATATATGGTTAATTGTTTTTAATTATAGTTCATCTTCAGGTGCTTTCAAAAAAGCGCAGCAATAGGGAATACCATTCCAAGCAATTGAGACTACAAAAAAAATTATTGTGCCTAAAATGATGTATGTCATTAAATTTAAACTAAATATAAATATACAAACATGCCTTCATATAAAATATTTCTTGTACATGATTAACCAGCTTCTCTACAATCTTTTGGCAATACAAAATAAAGTTCTTTCTGGCATATTAAGCATAATGCTTATTTTCATTTTACATGTTACAGCAACATTTCAAATCAAATACGCTATCAATCAAATTTCTTCACCTATCAGTGGCTTTTACAAATATTTGACCAAAGATTATCTTTTGCACCATCTAAACAACAGCTATTTCTTAGCATCCACAGTTCAGCAGCTTTTCAAAAGTTAAAATATTTCCAAAATAAATCCTAAATCAGAATAGAATTTTTGGGAGGTTCTTTCAAGTACTTATTAAGAAATTTAGACTAAGAAAGAAAGAAATAGAGGATAATAACAGACAAGAATACAGCATGCCTTTCCGTTTCTCCCTTCACAGATAAAATTCAAGGCAGCTATAACATCATTAATCAACACCACTTTAAACTCTAAGCATGAATGGACAAAATAAAGAAACTTACAACGAAGGATACACAAGGCCCAAGTTCAAGTTGCGGCCTAAAATCTTCCTACTGAACAAAAAGAAGTAATTTGAGGTAAATCTTATGATTCTTACCGAAGTGGAACATGCAGGACAAACATATCCTGCTGGGGCAGTGTGCGGAGGAAAACTCTTGACATGGGAGACCAAGCAGTTTGTGTGGATAACATCTATAAAATCATAACATCTAATTCAATATGGATTTCAACTTTCAACAGGATTTCCTCAAACCACATAAAAAAGGAAAATGACATACGCAAGCAACCAAGTCGAGTAATTTGAGATCCATCCCCATCCTCAAGAATTGCTTGGCATTGACAGCATTTAGGAGGCCAATCGTAATCCCCATCTACAACCCATTCTGAATATGTTCGAACCTATAAAATGTGGTAAATAGTAAGCTCAGAAACTCCAAATTCAGCACAACAGTAATTTGACTTTTCACATGAGACCTAATCCAAATAAAAATCTCATGAGTTGCACCTTAAGACAGCGTTCAAGAAAATTTAAGCCAAAACTAGAATGAAACTATAGTTTATTACCTTGGAACTTGGATATTATATATGATGAAAACACAAAATCAACTAAATTTAAAGATCAACACGAGAGAGTAAGAGTTCCTGGCCACGATAGCATTAATTTGAAATTAGTCAAAGATCTAAGTTGTGAATTTACCACACAAATTTGGTGCTCTGGGAAACAGATACATTCTCCGCAGACAGGAACTTTGTGCACGAAACAATATAATTTAGTAGCCTGAACACCAAAGAAAACCCATGAATGAATTAACCCGACATCAAGGAACCCCAAGCTAAAAACCAAACCAACATGTAACAATATGCCTAGAACTAAATGGCATCAAACACCCTTATCCAACACGCATTTGGATAAAAACAAACGAACG
This sequence comes from Inga oerstediana, assembly GCA_963210345.1. Taxonomy (NCBI): domain Eukaryota; kingdom Viridiplantae; phylum Streptophyta; class Magnoliopsida; order Fabales; family Fabaceae; genus Inga; species Inga oerstediana. The sequence continues at coordinate 31,146,976 of OY723399.1, read as the reverse complement.
CGAAAGCTCATAGATCCCCCATTACATGAAATTACGATGCAAATCCGATCAATATATGCCCAGTGAACAAATCAAGCATCACTGCCCAACAGAATTCAAAGTAATGCAAGAATTCGAACGAAGAAAGGATAGCCATCAAAAGAGAAAGAGGGGCAAAAACCTTACGACACTTGCAGACCACCATTGCATTGACCGCAAAATTCCAATGACAGAACCTTCGAATGAACTCAGCTTAATTTGCAAAGGAAAATAGCAATTGAAGCCAAGTTCAAGAGCGAATCAACATTTTGTCATCACCCCTCCTTCAACATGAATCTGAATTTGCAGTTTCTCATGTTTGCTTTGTCGTTAAGATCCGTTTCAGTTGTTTTGTACAAATACCAATTTACTCCGGAACGACGGCCAACAAATGGAAGGAAGTAAATAAAAAAAAACAAAAAACTGTACTTGGGCTGGGACTACATATTTATTGGGCCTAGTGGATAAACGACGAGAAAAGCCCCCACCTGTACCCGGTCACGACCTGGCAGAGGACAAGGCTGGAGAGAAATCATTCAATGCCACTTTATTTTTTAAGGGTTTTTCTTTTCTGCAAAATGAAATTTTATTGAAAAATAAGAGCACTTTTTCTTTCCAAAATGCTCATTTCAAAATAAAAAAGTCTATAAGTACTTTAATAGTGTAACGTAGCTGCCAATGAACCTTGGCTCCCACGGCACCCACCCCTCAAAGGGGAGAGGGAACATCTTAGAACCTGTGCAGCGTATGTGACTGTGTTTGTATGTGATAATATATATATATATATATGCGCCCTTCAATTGACCCTTATAAAAAAAGAGCCAAATATAGGTTGATTAAGTACTCACTAGAACAAAGTATGTCTACTAACTCAGAGCTAGGAGAGGTTTACCAGTTAGTGAGGAGTGTCCTTTTTAGTGTCATCAACCATAAACCATTATACACATTTTTTGTGACTGTGTGATTGCGAGATCAGTGTGGTTACATTTTATTGCTCATAACTCTCGGTTTAGTTTTTTTCGATCTGATTTGCAAGTATGGCTCAAGGACAATTTGTCACTTTCACCGGGGAAGCCTTATTTTTACTGCTGGCCATGGGTCCGGATATTCAGTATCATCTGCTGGCTTTTATGGAAGAACAGATGTAAGGGCATCATGCAAGGAGTTTGCGCTCTACCGAATGAACTCATTCATGGTGGCCTGTATCAAATCATGGAGTCTACCGTTTCTAACAACCTGAAGCATTGCATTTTTTGCTATAATGCTGGAGAGGATCATTCCTGGAGATTACCACAAGAAGGATATGTTCATCTAGATACATATGGCTCAGTTGATGTTCACCACAATGCAGCATGCGGAGGACTTGTTCGGGATCATAGAGGCAGGTGGGTGCTCGGCTTTCAAAGTAGACTTGGATTTGTCCCACTGACTGCTGCTGAGCTTATGGCCTTATCCCATGGCCTCCAACTATGTAAACAATATGGATTCCAAAGAGTTGTTGCTTACACAGTTTCTCTCGAGGCGTACCATTTGGTTATGCAAGATAGTGGTCTACATCATCCACTCAGATTGGAGATTAATACAGTTCGGGATTTGCTTTACTCTGAATGGGACGTTGAACTTCGCTATTCACCAAGGGATACAATCTAGTGTGCTGATTACTTGGCAAAGGATGCTCAGAACTTAGTTTAACATCTGATTATCTTACCGGTTCCCCATTCTGGGTGTATTCCCATAATGCGAAATGACTATGTACAATCTTTTGATGTGTAATGTGTTTGGTTGTATAAACTATCCAAACTAGCTTGGCCAATTTATATATTAAAAAAAAAAGGAACAAAGTATGCCAACACCGTTATAGTGGGATTTGGAGGCTCTAATGTGCCTCTCTCTAATGCTCCTAATGATGCCCCAACCTCTCAAAAGTTTTTTTTCTTATTTCTTGTAATCATTATATTATACATAAAATAAATGATATTTTGATATCTTAGGGATAAAAAAATGATGAAGTTTTGTTTTGTTTTTTATGATTTTAAAGAAAAAATACTCTAAAAATGTGTAATATTTATTTATTTATTTATTTTGGAAAAATCATAAAAAATTCAAAACTTCATCATTTCTTGTCCCTAAAATATCAAAATGTCATTCATTCTATGTATAATCTAATGATCACAAGAAATAAGAAAAAAACACTTGGAAAGTTATGAAATTTTAAGGAATATTAGAGAAGGCACATTAAAGGCCCTATCCTGATACAGTGTAGTGGCATGTAGGTTGTCCTATGGTGGCATAGCTTATGGTTTTAAACCTTGCCTATGAGCATTTAGCTTGCCAACTCAAAAAATGTATGTATCAGGTCATTGGTATTTTGTTTTTGATTAAAAGGTCACGAGCATTTCGAAAAGAAAAAAAATCTATGTCGTAGTTTATGTAAATATTTTTTTTTGTTAAGGTACAAAAATACATATAAGATTTTCTTAAAAGTGATCCTAACAATAAATACTTTTTTGACGAGCAAAAATAACTATAAACTTCTAAAATAGATGCAAAAATACACATTGACCGTTTGTTTGAATTTTTTAGGACTTAAGGTGTAACCCCTTTCCGTAATTATATCTGAAATACACAATGAAAGTGAAATAGAGACCAATAATAATCAAATAACATTTACTAACCCGTCTACCAGATGGGGTTTTCATAAATACATTTCAAAATCTTTATAACCTGGTCTCATATTCACATTTCGAATACAATTACTACGCGGAATCTCACATTCATAACAAATCAGAGTGCACAACAATAATCCCGGCAATTCCGAGTTCCATACATTAACTCAAAGCCTTACAGGGCATATTCGCCCCTACAAGCCCTCAAATAGGAATTACACAAATCTCATCTCAATACATAATCAAATATATATCCATATCGAATATAAATATCCCAACTACAATGATAACCAACTACTAAAATGACAACCCGAAGGAGTCCTTGTCGCCCCTAGCTGCTTGCTCCAACCTCAAACCACCTACCCTGTCTAAAATGTTGGTAAGGGAGGGTGAGATTCTACAAAATCTCAGTAGGAAACAAATACCAATATGCATGCAAGATAGGTGTTTAATGCATGACATGCTTGTAATACATAACTCATGCTCACACAATGACATATCTGCATGCTCAATGTTTCAACAACATACTCATGGCCATAGCATAAATACAAACAGAACTACAATTATTCATATATGTTTCACATAATCAAGCAAAGCAATACATGCATCAATACACCAACACAATTATCAAATACATGCAGAAGATATAAGTTCCCTACACTTGTTCTTTCCACGTAAGCTCCAGCATCGCTTACTCATGACCAGGCGAACACAATTATCAAATACATGCAGAAGATGTAAGTTCCCTACACTTGTTCTTTCCACGTAAGCTCCAGCATCGCTTACTCATGACCAGGCGAATATCGAACCACGTTCAGGGCCAACATCAAACCTATAACCAAAGCAAGGACATAGGTTTATTCTCTATTCCAAATCTTTACTTTCATTACACTTAAAGTTGGTTACCATTTATGACATTTAGGTGGCTAATCAAAGCCTAACACACATGCCTAAAGGCTTGGGAAACACTTGACCAAAGATCACGTTTTAAAAGTCCAAAATGCTAATTTTTGGGGGTTGGCCGCAGCCCACAAATCCACTGGTCGTGGCCAAAAACTGCTCAGAAACATTTGGGCCACGGCCAAGAAAATTCTGTTTCTTGGCTAAACATTCAAAAATCATAACTGATTCCACAAAACTCGAAATGAGGTGATTCCAAAGCCAAATGAAATCTATTCAAGTACTCTACATAAGAAAAATATTGTCCATTACTAGAAATCACCACACAAATACAGAATTCCCCAAAACTCAAGACTGTCCCAAAACAGTGTTCATTTTCAACCTCAAATTTTGGACAATCATATCTCCCAGTTCCCAAAATGAAATGGCACAAATTATATGTCTATTTTGAATTTTGGGGTGTGAAATTTAATACTGGAAAGTTTCATAATTGTATGACATCATTTGCCTAGTCAAAACGTCCACACGAGCAGACTGCCCAAAACAGACTTCCAATTGACAGATTTTCAAATTTTGCACATTTGCTTCCAATGGTTCCATTTTCACATCAAACATCATTCCCACACAAAATTTCACAAGGAATCCATTGGAATCACCAAAAACACCAAATTCAAATCATATTGACATGTTATACCATAGCCACAACATGTCACACAATGTCAAAATACAATGCACCACATTGCAATCCTTTCCAACCAAAGTTCCAGACAAATACCAATGGTCATAAAACAGAATAAAAGACCATTTGCAACACTCTACCCAATGCAATTTCTCCATTTCAAAATCACATAAAATCAGGGCAAAATTCAAAATTCACAAAACTCATCCACAAATCACAAAACATAGATGAAAAGGCTTCAAATACTCACATCTTCCTCTTTCCCAAACCAATTCTTAGATTCCTCAACTTTCCAAATTCTTCAAGCTATCAAACACCTTCTTTCACAAATCTAAAACCATAAAGATGAAGCTCTCATCACTATGAACAACATTATAGAAGGGTATTTGAGCTAAAGAAGACATCTACAAAGTCAAAAACTCACCTTGAACTTTCTCTTTCCACCCTTGCTTTGGACGAAAATGGAGGCTTGGAAGAGAGAGAGAGATGGGATGAAAAGGAATCAGATTTTGGCCCCTTAATACACTCATGGCCGACTTAAAACAAAGAAGGGGGAAGAGGAAAACACTTTGAACATTTGACCAAGATCTAAGGCTCACAAGTTGCCACTTGTCATCCTCCTATTCCATCTCACATGAGTTTACATAAACACACATACACTTGATTCCGTCCCTTGATCTCTACACAAATCAATCTCAACCATTGATCTTAAAGTTATCAATGAGTTTCCTCTTCAGTAATAATTTGTTGACTGGATAAGGAAAATTAATTTTCACCTAACCCTTTATCTCTATCTTATCACTTTATCTCCATCTAGCCCTTCCTCTCCTCTCCCTACTCTTCTAAAAGAAGTGATGAGATAGAGATAAAGAGTCAGGTGGAAATTAACTTCCCTTACCCAGTCATCAAATTATTGTTCAAAGTTGGAGAAATACCTACATACTTCAATAGTACCACGTCTTTTGAACTCTATCCAATGAAAACATAGCAACTCATATCATTTTAATTCTAGTTGACTGATGACCCATCTTAAAAAAATTCAAATGTTATCTTGTTTTTAAGAAAAAAAAGCTTAATTAAAAAACTAAAACAAAATGATAACCAATATTTTTCTTAAAAACAAGATAAAATTTAATTTTTTTTCAGATGAGTCATCAGCCAAACTAGGATTAAAATAATTTATGTTGTTATGTTTTCATTGGATAAAGTTCAAATGGTGTGGTACTCTTGAAGTATGTAAGTATATCTCTCTGAGTTGTTTCCTAATCATCCATGTCATCTTCAATATCACCGGCCATTTTCAATCAAAAAATGTAAGCAAACAGTTAACTAATAGTCAATGTGTATTTTTACACCTATTTTAGAAGTTCATTGTCACTTTTGCCCATGGTAATTAAATCTGAACCGGTTGGTTCGAATTGGAAATTGGCGAATTGGCCAAAAAATCAGTTCGGATGACCTATTGAATTGGGGTCACATTGACTCAATCCGACTCAATGTGACCTGGAACTAACTCAGGCAAGTCACCCGAGTTAATATTTTTTTAACTCTTAAAAGGATGAAACGATGTCATTTCATCCTTTCAATTTTTTTTAATAATTTGAAAATATTAAGTCAGTAACCTTCAGTCCACTGAGTTTAGTCATAGTCCCGATTCCTCTGAGGCTCTGACTTACACCCACACCTTCTTCGTCTTCTCACTCTCAACTCTCAACTGTTGAATGCAATGGGAGTTTTTGCCTGAGCTTGAACCATATTTTGCTAGTGTTAGGTCATCATTTACCTCGCTGGAGTTCACCTTTGCCATTCATCTTCCCCGTTGCTTGAGCAGCCGTCGTTTGTTGGTGTTGCTCTTCTCATTGTCGGTGTCACCATCAGACGCCATGGCCGGTTGCAAGGTCTGAGCTTTGTGGTCATAAAGACGTCGACTTCTCTCCTTTATTGTTTCTTAACCGAGTTCAGCGTTCTTCAGCTGATTACTCTTCAAACACCCTTGAAGAAGGATTTGACCGATTGGGTTTGGGCGACACAATGAGCCATGGCTGGTTGCAAGGTCTGAACTTTGCAGTTTGCTTTCTATGTTCTTTGACCTCTATTTCTATTTCCTGCATTTATTAATTTTTCATTGTGTTGGTTTGCTTCAAAATTGATTGTCCATGGTTGATGCTTTGTTTTTTGTGTTGCTGGTGTTGTTGGCTTTTTTCTTTCACTGTAGCTCTGATTATTTATTCAATTGTTTGCTTTTGGCTTGCTTATTGAAATTTGAAAGGGTCTGTTTGGTTTAGACATCTAGTTGTGTACTTGTGTCATTCTGATTTGTTAATGGAAGAAGGACATAATGAAGGAGCTGAGAAAGAAACCACCCATAATATTAATTCTCTGAGATGGAAAAGTAAACTACTAAATTTTTCTATTCACATATGCGTTTCACATAAAATGCTTAACTCTTTACCCTTGCAAATTCTTGTTGTTTTGTGAGTCAAACATAAACGTGAAAAGTTACATTATTTTTTAATTTTTTACTCCTCCCCGGTCTGGCCTCAGGTTGACTCCGGTCTGACTCACTAACCCATAATCTAATACCCTGACTGGTTCAATGACCAGTCCATGTTTAATTACCTTGCTTTTGCCCTTAAAAAAATATTTGTGTTGGATGCAATTTTGGAAAAATCTCATGTGTATTTTTGCACCTTAACCCTTAAAAAATTTTAACAAATGGCTAACTAATGGTCAATGTGTTTTTTTACATCTATTTCAAAAGTTCATAGCTACTTTTGCCCCCTTAAAAAAGCATTTGGCGTTAGGCTCACTTTTGAAAGAATCTCATGTGTATTTTTACACATTAACCCTTTTTTGATAAAAAGTTCGTGTAAAGATTTTTTATATTATAAATATTGTACTTAGTTCATGTATGAAGAAACTTGAACTATGAGTTCCATCACATTTGAAATTTTAAACCATTTGTACTCTTTCCTTTAAATTTTTAAAAAGAGAAAATTATTATGAGGTCACAAAGAAGTAATGTAAATACCAAATACTTCTACAAGTGTCACATACAAAAAATGACAACATATTTATATTGTTAAGTTGTTATTAGGATTTTTTTTTTGTGATTACATTCATCCCTTTTTCACTTTACAATGATTTTTAAAAAAGGGTTAGGGGACACTTTTTCCCTGGGAGTTGTAACATCATCTTTAATTAACCCTAATTTTAATGTGATTTTCAAAAATTTCTTCAAAGATGACCTCGAAATGAGTTCCTCAAATCAACAATCCAAAATAAGTAAATAAGTGTTATAGGTTCTCAGTCGTCTATCAAAAGAGTGTAATTATATATTCTAAGTAAATTCACATGCAATATGATGTAACAGGCAAAATTTCTAAATGTGGCAATAAAAAAGAAAATAAGAAGTAACCACTAGCTACTCATTAAGGAAGCCACATAATCAAATGCCTTCCCAGTTGCTCCTATCCTCGAGTTCTCACCTGAAAAAATGTGAGAAGTAACGGGATGAGGCTACTGTCTTAGTAACACAATCACTATCCACTTTACCGACCGACACCACCCACAGGGTGCCAGATGGGACTAACATTCAAATATGTCAAGCAGATATATTAGGCAAAAAGGCAAACATATATAATAAGCAAGAGGTAAAGTAGATATACTAAACATGAGCATGATCATATCCATTCATATTCTCAAAAGACACTTACTTACAACACAATATATTGTTTTACAAAATGTCATTATGCAGATTACTCTTTATCTATCATTAACCCCTAATCATCCTTATATCCTCTGATTGAACCCATGGGTTAAGTACGTTCCGTATTATTGGTTTACTCTCACAAGCTCTCTGTAAGTGTGATGTAGATCAGCCAAAGTACTACGAGCACACAAGGGACCCTGGGAATACTACCCAGAAGCCCCTTGGAGTGTCGTTTCAGGGAATACTGCCCTGTAAAATAGATGCTAGCTAGTGGTGCACAATAATCAAACTAATGGCCTGCATGTGGTATTCAGTTTTTATCAATCACAACCCATTTACTAACTCTGTCATTTATATCACATTATTCTCAAGGGGTTTTCATACTCTGATGCTCATACATTTCAGTTCATAACATAGAATCCACGTGTTCTAACACAGGCATACATCCTTTATCCAGTTAATCAGCAACATATGAATAGTACAGAATCTTAGTGCATAACATACATAACACATATATTCATCAAGTCTATACTTAGAAATACATCGAACCAATAGTTCAATTACCCATACAGGGCCACAAGCAAGGCATGAATCCCAAAGATACTAAAAATAGTTCGGTTTATGAATCCCAACCTATAGTTGTCTCTAATGTTTCCACAAATCAATCTATCCAATCCTATAATTCATACAAGGTCTCACAAGGCATTATTAGTCATAAAATAGCAAGGTTCATAATAGTTCTACTCATTCTAGGCTTGTGGAGTTTTTCAGAAAGACCTCCGAGCAACATCGATAAGTAAGATAAATAGGACCACATTACCTGGCATTTTTTAAGTTCCAACCAAGGAAAGTCCATATCCTGAATCTCAGAGCAACAAGAAACTTAATTAATGCAAAGTATTTTAGCAACACTATATATTTATAATTTCTCCTTCAACGAGTTGCTAAGAATTTCCTACGAGTAGGGAACGTTATATTAGAACCACATTAAATTTGAGAATCAGGATCATTAGAGCATTAGACTAGCCTTATCTAACATTTATATGATCTCAATTTGAGATTTTAACTTTTATAACCTCTAGAAATCTCCTAAATCTATGACAATTCCTATTTTTCAAATAACAGATTCAATGCGTGATAAATTATTCATACCCGAGGTATCAAATCAAAGATCCCACCGTTGGTTTTTCCTAAAAGGATGTCTCGAACAAGCTCACAAAATTTTGTGACGATCCAACAATGGATTTAGTCGGAAATGTTGATTCTTTTTTCTAGGGTTTGTTCTCCACGTTCTAGAAATTCATTCTTCTTCCCGGCTTTGTAACTCATAACCCACAACAGTAATTTCTAATCAAACCTTTGAAAGTGACGAATTGGATGTCCTGGATGGGCTGCCCAAATTTCAGTTCAATCCAACAGTTAATAAAAACACAAATGATATTTTAGCGAGGTTACCCCAATTGTATGCGAAAGTAAAAAGGTTGTACCTTAAGTCCACCTCACTACTTCTATATATAGGCTCTAAGAACTCCATCTTCTCTTTATTTGGTATATGTGGGACTTTTTATTCTCTTTTATTTTATTATTTATTTATACACACATAATTAAAATTAAAATTAAATACCCTCATTTAACATATATTAACTTTATTATTTTATCTTTTCTAAAGAAATTATTGTTTAATTATATTTTTATTAGATTTCATTTAACTTTAATGTCTTAATTTATTTTAGATCCATCTTCATTATTTAAACCATTATTCACTCAATTATATTTACTGCTAAATGTTTTCTTCATAAGATTATCTATGTCTTATGAATAAAAATTGGAGATGTTACACGAGTTGTCATTGAGGAGAAATTTTGTCCTGAAAGTTTTTATAAAGGCAAATTTACCCTAGAAATGTCAAAAAAGAAGCAATTTCGCCTTGACTATTGTCTCAGTTAATTTTAACCGTCAGTGACTAAATATGCTGAACTGATAGACAACATGTCATCTATGTCATTTTTATTAAGATGTAAATTTACCCCCAAAATTTTAAATCTAACTTTAAACAAAAATGAAGTAGATGACGCATGGATTTTTAGGGCAAATATACACCTTAACAAAAAAAAAAATGACATAGATGACATATAGATTGTCAACTCAGTATATTTGATCAACTAACAGTTAAAATTAATTGAGATAACGACTAAAGTAAAATCACCTCTTGAAAAACTTTTAGGACAAAATTGTCCTTGGTGACAACTTCAACAACAAAATCGCCCTTCACACGGGGAAAGAAGGTGTATAGTCTAAGATGGCTCATCAGTCATCACTTGTAAAGGCACTTTTGTTCATACCAATAACATTCACAAAAGTAGTGCATCCCAAACAAGTATTACATTTCAATGAGTAGCTTGGCTTGTGTGAAATATTCCAGAAATTGAAGGAAAACTGGCTTCTGGAAAGTAAAAACAGAATATGAAGCAGCTTTTGCAAATTGCCGAAATCGATTCACAATTATAAAGATATCTGACTTTCCATTGTTTGGCCCTGTTCTGACCAAGTTTTGTGTGCAGCTATCCGTTGATAACAAAATTCATGATATTTGCTGCTAAACTATATAGTATATACAAAATACGTGGAAAACATTTTTCTTTTCTAGAATATTTAAATATTTTGGTCGGGTTCGTATTAAAGAACCCAAAAATAATACAGCTCAAAAACTGCTTCCATTTTATCGATAAATAAAACTTGGTTTGTATCTTTGAAATATAGAGAGGATGAACTAAGCATAATCAAGGTACTCCATTTTCTTTCATAGTTTAAAGCGAAGATTAAGTTATTCAGGAACATAATCCATTATCCCAATACAAACTTTACACATTATAAATTAAGTTAAATTAAAAAGAAACTTGTCACTTTCCACCAAAACCCACAGCCTTATAAAGGCATTGGATGTAGAGCATCGTCAACAAGGAACCAAGTGCTTTTCTAAACTGATATTCTATGGTTTTACCTAAATCCAGAAGCTGGTGCTTGTGAAGGGCCACCAGCTTGTCTTCTCATACTTCTCATAGCTCTTGATTTAGCAAGCAATTCTTCATAATTCTGATGCATAAAAGTTATGATAAGTAAATTATGCCAGATTTAGAGCATAAACATGAATAGTTACAAAAACTTACCCGCTTCTCGAATTCATCAATTTGATTGACGATCCTGTCTGCAATTCCATAATCAATCGCTCCTTGAGCTGAAAAATATTTAGACCACTGGATATCTTTGGCAAGTTCTTCTTTAGATTTCCCGATTCCTTTCGCTAGCAGCTTGAGGTAATAGTCAGCGTTTGATTCTAGCTCTTTCGCCTGCGGACATTTTATCACATGATCATTGATCAACAATGTGCTCATTAATAATAACAATGGGAGACAGGCAGAAAAGCCAGACATAGAAAAGCAGTACCCTAATCCACAAATCTGTAGAATCACCACTTGAGCTATGGACTTTTGGGAGATAGAGTCTTGCTGCAATACATAACAGTTGGTAAGCCAAGCGACAGTAAGAGAAGAGCATTGAATGTGACCAAACTCAAAATCAATACAAAAAAGTACTATAATATTGTTCTTGAACACCGCTCTAAATGTTGGTAGGAAAACAACTATATATTGTTATGACCTCTCTTAGGTGCAGCTTTCCCCAGCCTCAAGAATATTATTATAAGCTATCAAGGAACAACACTTGAAAAAAGGAAATATGTTTGTAACACACGTCAGAAGCTTTTATAAAACACTACACTACACTAATGTCATGCCTCAAATTTTGTGGTGTCACCATGTTCATGTCAGTTCACATCCCGTTTCCATGTCCAATCTCGCAGGTTAACACAAACAATGGAGAAGAAGCTAGCTGATCGACCAGAGAGGATTGCTTTGCATGCAATTCAATTGTAACTTAACATCAACACTTCTTTATTCCACATTCACATTTCATGATGCTAGCAAGAGTTATATCAAATAGATGCCAAAGTTGAAGGGTCCAAAGAGTCTAAAACTTCCAAGATGTCATTAAATTGCGTCTTTTCATTCCATGGTCTTGCAGAAAACATGCCAAAGCCACTGCAGAGCTAGAATTTTCCTAACCAAAGGAGGACCGGTTATCATTTGATTCAGGCATTATATAACAAACCACAAAATGGCTTATTGTTAAAATATAATTTAAAATACTGGATTCCATAATCATGGATGACGATCCATATGAATATTCTGAAGGCCCTAAAAGACAGCAAATTTCCAGAGGTTAAAAAAGAGTCATGGCAATTAAGTGCAAGTGATCACATAAAAATTTCAAGACAGAACCGTACTAGAGGCATGTGGCTGTAATAAACGATGGCCCTTTGCTCCAAGTGACAGAAGCATTGCTGCTTGACCATGTGCCATTCCAATATTCATAGTATGGACTTCTGCTTTAACATACTTCAGGTAGAGCATATACAAAAGAGATGAGTTAGAAGGCTGAGCTTAAAGAGCTAAACCAAATTAAAGCCACAAGTGGGGTATTCAAGTGACGCATGTTTCAATAAAAAACAACTTACTGCCATCATATCCGCTATTGCATAGGCCTCAGTTTCTGCTCCGACAATCTGCCTCTTTTCATCCTAAACAAAATAATGAAAATCCAATTTCTCAATTAACATTTTAAGCATTTCGCCAAAAAAAAAAAAAAAAAAAACCAAAGAAGGAAAAATTTTAGACATGAAAACAATGACTCCTGCTTTACCTGAGTTCCAGATGAATTAATATATAAATATATAGGTTTGGAAGGGTTATCATAATCCAACCAGATAAATTGAGCAACTAGAAGTTCTGTTACTTCTGGTACCATCTGCAAAACTCAGAAAGAGGAATTTCAAGATGAATGAGCTAAATGTTAGTGTAGATAGATAGATAGAGGCGGGGGAGGCTAGTGAGAGTGTTAAGAATTAATTAACGGGCTTATGAGCAACAGAACATGTTAAAATAAGAGACACCAAAATGGCTTACCGGCATACCCAGAAAGACTATTCGGGCATCCAAGAGCAAAGAAGGCAAATCTGGCGGGGCATTTCTAGGTCTTCCATATCCCCCGCCTCCTCCTCTATACATACTAACACTGAAACTGCACCGTGCAGGGCCCTGATCTCCCATGCCAGAAAGACTCCACATCCCTCCCTCAGCCAAATAACTTTTAGCAGAGGTGAGGCTTTCCTGTCACAATGGTTAAAATTACGGAACTTAGGGGACAACTGAATCCATCAACGATAAAAAAAATTGGGGACAAGACAAAATCAACATCTGGTAAGCTATAACTAGATTGACAATACTCCTATTTTGTCGTTATAACATCATAGCAATTTAGATGATAGCAAGAACAAGCACATGATGAAAAGTTGAAAACCTCTGTAACAGTTTCAGACTGCCTCCGGACAGGGTTATCTTCTGTCATGAACATGTCAATTTGTGATGGGGTTAGACCATATAGATGTTGAGGTACATTCTTGTAATTGTCCATCACTACATAAAGGGAAGATAGAGGTCAAAGTCAGACACCTGATTTCTTTTCTTTTCAAACAAGCTTAAACTTGAACATCTTCAAGATTTTAGAAAAGAAGACTAGCTACCCATAATTTTAAGGAAAACGAATTAACTTCAGCTGGCAATAAAAATCTAGGGACAAAATGAGGATAATGATAAACGTCCTTACAGCTAGGTTCCATGCCTTGACTTTAGTTCCAAATACATGACGAGCTCACATAAAAAAGAAACTCATTGCACACGGACGCTATAGTTGCTAATCACATATATGAAATGCGTGTGTGTAATTTCAATTTCTTCTGTTTATTTACATGCCACCCTAAAAAAGATAAGTGCTATATAGGGTTTTCCTATTTTACAGGGGATACAATTTATACCATATAGAAGAAGATTAAACAAAATTTTGGAGTCAAGGTTGAATTAAAGTATGGGTTCTTAAGAGAATGCAAAAAGGCGCAATAACTCACACCCATCCTTTAGATTTTCTTCCCTGAATTGCTTGGGGATATGATCGAGCGACATGGCTGAAGGTGACCTATAACCCCTTAAAGAGACACTTCGCTTCGCGCGTGAGAGGCCACGACACCAAAACTTAGTTCCATGGAGGAAAGAGGATTTAGAAGTAGAGTCGTCGATAAGGGGAAGGGGAGAAGCAGTGAGTGGGTAGCAGAAAGAAGAAGCCATGGATTGAGAGACAAAAAGAGACACACAGGGTGAGGACTCTGGCGGAGAAGAAGGCTATAGCTTTCGTCGGAACGGCGAAGTTGGATGAGGACCAAGCGAGAGGTAGCACAGGTTCCTACGGTCAATTTGCCGACTGCGATCCACGGCTCCGCAGGTCGGGTACGGAATGTCCTTCACATACTTAGTATTACTATCTCATGTCCTAATTATAAGATAAAGTTAACTTTTTTTAGAGAAATTAAGAAAACTAAATAAGTTATTTAATCATATCATATTTTATGTATTTTTAGATTATATATTAATTTATTAGTTAAACTAATTAATTTGAAGAAAAAATTAAGAATATAAACACTCTAAAGTAATTTAATTAACTTCCTTAATTTCTCCAAAAAAATCAATTTTATCTTATAATTAGGACTGGAGAGAGTAACTTGTTTGGGATAGTGTTTAGCTTACAGATGGTTTTAAATTATGATTTAACATGTATTTGGATTAATTTTTGGAGAATGATTTTTATTATTTATAAGATAAATATGTAAGAGGAGTTTTGTCTCGATTTATGAAAAAATACTTCTGAAACTATGATTTCAGAACGTGCCAAATACACACTTACTGTGTACGAAGTAAGTATGTGAAAAGAGTTTTGTTTTGATTCATATAAAAAATACTTATAGGTCAAAAATAAATTATCCTAAATATAGACACATCACACCTAGGGTGTGTTTGGTTTGAGGGGAGGGTAGGGGAGGGAGGGGAGGGGAGGGTGGAGAAATTACCATTTTGGACAAAAGAAACTTAAAATTTACCCTCTCATTTTTTTAAATTTTGGTTTCCCGCCCAAAATTTACTTTCTCATTCTTTTTAAATTTTGGGTTCCCGCCCAAAATTTGAATTCTTTCAACCCAAAAAGGTAATTTACCCACCCTCTCATTCCTTCCCTCCCCTCCCCTCCCCTCAAACCAAACACACCCCTAGAGAGGGCTAGCCCACCCCTAGAGGCTGACCTTGATGGGTGGGGGCTTAAAAAGATTGGGCTTGAAGAGCCCATGCGCCATATAACTATTATATTATTGAAGTTTGGTTTTTAGACAGACAAACGGGACAAACAGGCTCAAGACTGACCCGCGAGCTTCCTTGTAATTTTATTAATAAACCTATTAAAATTTATAATTCAAGGAATACATATTGATAAAATAACGTGTAAAACTATTGTCTAGACCTTAAAAATAAATATAAATCAAACCTCAAACATGAATAAACTATTATTCTAGCTCAAAAATAACCAAAATTAAATAATTTATCTCTTTTTTTAACCACATATAAAAAAATTTTAAAAGTTAAAATGACAAGAAAATCTCATAGTTATTATTATATATAAAAAACTTATGCATGACTATTAAATTTTCTTTGTTAAAATAATATTTAATTTAAAATTTAATTTTAAAAATTTTTGAAATGAAAGAAAAGTTAGACTAAAATTATATTGTTTTAAGAAAAATACTATTCTCTTTTGCTTTCGAAAGTTAGATTTTCCTATGTGTAGTGGATGCATGAGTCAAACCAAAACATATATATAACATCAATAAATGTATGGGAAGTGGCTAAAACTAAACAAATTAATCTCAATTTGAACCTTTAAAGTTTTATTAGGGAACAAATGTATGTAGACTAGAATACCTTGGTGTTTTTTTCCCAAGCCAAAAGTGTTGCATAATAAGAATGGGTATTTTTATTTTAATTAATAAAAAATATGTGAACTTAAAAGGGTCAACCCTTTTATTTTTGAACCCTAATGAGCTAGCCCGTTTAATCTCAAGTTCCTTTTACATCACCTAAAATATAAGTCCAGCCCTCTACTTAGACGGGCTGACCCATTTTAATGGCTCTAATCACACCATGATTGATAAAGCCATACTTTTACTAGATTAACATTATAAATAATTGCAAATATATTATATTTAAATTAAATATAAAATTGTAAATACATAACAAATTACATCGAATATCATTACTTCTTGAATTGGATAATAATCACCTAAAAATATGATTAAATAAAACCATCTAGCACTCTAAAGTATGTGAGAGGAATTTTAAATATGTGTTTGGATTATTTTTTGGAGAATAACTTTTACGATTTACGAGGTAAGTATATAAGAGGAACTTTGTTTCAGCTTGCAGAAAGGGCTTCTGAAACCGTGGTTTCAGTGTTAGTCAAACACTCACTTAAAATTTGTTAAAGGGCTAAATTGTATCCATCACTCTAAAGTATTTTTTTAGATGCATCCTGTGCCCTAAAGTATTTTATAGTACACCTAGTAACCTAAAGTAAATTTTATAATGCATCTAGCACCCTGAAGTAATTTTCTTAGGTGCACCAAGTACCATAAATTATTTTTTTGGCGTATATAATACCCTGAAGTATTTTTGAAGGTGTATCCCGCATCCTAAATTATCTAAATTTTTAAGTGTAAAATTGCACACACAAAATAATTTAGGGTGATAAATGCACCTCAAGAAATACTTCAGAGTGTCAGGTGCATTGAAAAATACTTCAGTATGCTAGATGTATCTTAAAAAATACTTCAGTATGTTAGATGCACCTTAACTCTTTATTAAATATATATCATATAAGGTGCACGCAAATGTCAGGGGGGGAAAAGAGTTTATTATTTATTCCTATCTTATTATCAGTTATATATTTTATGCTGGTATTTATATTAATTTTTTATAAAAAGTCAATGATATTAATGAAAAACTATTAGAACTTTAGCACTAATATGACAAGAAGAAAGAAACTGGGAAGGGAGGAAGGAAAATAACTTAACAGTTCTACTTCCATTTGAGAGAGGGAAGAAGAAAAGGCAATAATATAATCTATAAAGTTGTCTCTTGATGTGGCTGAAGAATGCAAGTATGACAAGTTGTTTCATAGAAACCATGATCTTTAAAGGGCAGTACCAAAAGAGAAGGAAAAAAAGAATTGACAACTAAACTAAACGTAGACCTAAGACATTGAAAATATTGAAGTGGTTTGTTCACGAAAAGAAATATGTTCATGACATATTATTTGCCTTTGACGCAATTTTACCATGTAAAGAACTATAGTCCATCCATCTTTACTCACAATACAAATAAGAGGCTTCCTGAATGAGCTTGGAGATACAGGAGGGCTTTTTCAGTGTATGTTTGGGAACACTTATTTTTTTGAATATAAGTGCTTATTACGAAAACCGAGATAAAATCCCTCTCACATACTTACCTCGTATACTGTGAATCATGATTTATAAACACTTATTACCCAAAAATAAACTGTCCCAATCATTAGTAAAAGCGGTGGAGGAAAAACACAGAACCTCTTTTAACTTCTCTTGCAACAGAAAGAAAGTTAGAAACAAACCTTTATTGTCAAATACTCCTCCCATATTTAATATAAGACATATTTAAGGAGTTAATCTTGATCTTTTATATAAGATATAATTTTCATATATGTCAATATTTTTCTAATTTACCCATATTGTTGCTCCCTCAACAATAATAAGGGAGGAAAGGGGATGAGGGAGTTAGGGAAGATTACTATGGTAGTTTATAAAATACATGTCATATTAACTAATTAAACTAACTTCCTTTATCTAATCAAATTAGATAAGTATATCTTATATTGAGGACCGAAAAGAATAAAATTTAATTTTCTCCTGATGACATTTAAAAGGATAATAATAACCTTCCAAAGATGAAAATGCTCTTCCATATGCGATTGAAAAAGAATATTCTTCAGTTGTTGATGAAAATTCTGAGCCCTTGAGTTATCAAATTTAATTTGGAAATTAACATTCAAACCAGACAGCTTTAGTGAAAGGGCAAAGAAAAAATAAATGCCCAATATTTTCATCAACATGGCATCCAAACAAGCAAAGACCTTAGATAATAAGATGATGTTTACGAAGGATATCTACAAAAGGCAAAGCGTTGTGAAGGAGATTCCATATAAATAGAAAATGTATAGTTGGGAGAGGTATAGACCACAAAAGTTAATAAAAATGATCGTGCGTCCTTAATACCAAGTGCCTTAGACATAGAGAAACCTTCTTTGACAGAATATTCACCTGATTGTCTTTCAGACCAAATGATTCTATCAGGAATATTAGAAAATGAAAGTGGGGTACTTAAAATTGCTGTAATAACACAAGAAGAATGTAAAGATTCAACCAATTCTAAATTCCATTGAATTGGTACTATTACAGATTTGGGCATATATAACGCTTAATAAATAACGGTTGTAACGAATAAACGTCATGTATGTCGAGGTAGAGGTTACGCAAGAATATATAATACTTAAAAATAACGGTTAATTATACACACCGTTATTTATTGCAAGGAAGCATTGGCAAAGACACAAAAATAATTGTTGTAGTTAATAACCGTCATTTATTTAGTGACAAAAATGATGTTTGCTTTGAACAACCGTCATATAACATTTACAAATGATTCGTCTTCCAATCTCTTATATCAACAAAAACAAAACATAACAGTCTTCATAAACAACCTTCATTTAACACTTTCATAACCCTTCGTAATATTGTTAAACCTTCATAAGTCATAACCATTCGTAACATTCATTAGACCTCTATTTAAACTCACATATTCCTTGTGATTATTACTACCTTTTTTATCGACCCCCTCTTTCTCTCCTTCATCATGTTAAGATCTTAGGGAACTCCTCTACTGCCACTACCCCCATCTCCTTCACCTCCTCCTAAGATAGAGGCTCTAATGCAATTGTTGGCTAGCCTTGACCGCCATAAAAGGCATCTCGAGGCATACGCCAACAAGCAGAATAGGAATTAAAGCCTCATACTTCATCATAATGACATTGAATATGGATTGCAATCAGACTCTTCATCTCCTTTCTCTTATGATAAGAATGAGGAGGAGGACGGTGGCGATGGCAGTGGTGGTGATGATTGTTTTTTTGGTCAAAGAGTGGTGGTGATGATTGAACACCACTAGTGGTGGTGATGATTGAACACCACTATTTTAAAATATAAAATCAATTGTTAACAAAAAAAAACCTTCATAATTCACTGTTATTAATTAAAAAATATAAAGCATTATGATAACACTAACATACTTAACGTTTCTAACTTAATAAATGTTAATTAAAGCATTTGAAACCTTTCCTCTTCCCCCTGCTGACTCTAGGTGCCTCCTCTTTATCTGATGATTGCCAGGAGAAACAAGTACCCTTTCATTATGTCTTGTTCAACTTCAAACTCTTGCAATGACGATTTTTTAAGGTCTCTTCTAGATGTCTATTTAAACTCTCTATTGTCATTTGTTTTTCCTACAATTTTTTCATCATCTTCCTCTTTGTTCTCTCAATTGTGAGGATGAAACACCATTCAGAAGACTTGCCAAAAAACTCTCAATGTCATCCTTCACAACCTCTACCTTCTGCTTCTCCTCCCCGACATCAGCCTTCGCCATTGCCTCTTCCTCCTCCGCCTCCACATCTTATGCTTCCTCAATAGGAGGCAATGTTGCAGCATGTAAAACAATCTGACCATGTTGTGAGGAAGCTTTCTGGATACCTCTCCAATAACAACAGGAAAGTCAATCTCATACTTGATGAGTATGGGATTGGTCATAATCCTAACAATCATCCTTCCTATTCTTCTGGTGACAAGTAGCCTAGTGATCTTATCAGTTCATCAAGCTAATCGCAACTATTCCTTTTTTTGTTTTATCATTTTTTTGTTTTAAGTATATTGTAAAAAAAAAGAACATATCCAACAGTTCTTACAAAAAAACCATAATGAAATAAAATAAACAACGGTTCTTAAATTGTTCTTTATAAACGACCATCCTAAATTCAAAAATAAATAATGGTTCTCCTGAAACAGCCGTCATTTAACTCATGTGTGGGAAAAAGAATAACGGTTTTTATAAATCTCTAATTAATTCATATATTTTAATTTTTTTCCTATAATATTGTGGTTGACATATGCAACCATGCACGCATTAAAATAAAAAAAAATGTCAAATACATTAGGGTTATTAATAAAAAACCATCAATTATTAGAATAGCACTTCAAACTCCTAACGGTTATTAAAAACTGTTCGTCGTTTAGCTTCCACAAGCGTATGGGTCGCAAGTGATAAATTAGTGAGAAACGAGTGTCGAACCACAAGGACTATGACAAAAGCGAGTTAACTAATTTAACCATGTTCTTAATTAGGTTGAATGGAATCATTTATATTTGATCAAGTTAAATAAAAAATTTTGATGAAAATAACAAAGGAAAATAGTGGAAATTGAGAAATTGGGTTTAACTTCAAGAGATATAAACTTAGGATTACTTCTTTCCCATTGTATTTCATGAAACTATGCAAATATTCACTTATGCTAGTTAAATGAGTCTATATGCTAGTCGAAGATCCTAAAATCATCAACCAAGCTCTCTCAAGTCAAGATTGATTTTTAATCTTCATTAAAAATATTCAATCTCTTGTTTACAATTAATGAAAAACATCTTTCCAAAGCAAGCCTTCACTTGACCATGTTAGGTTGTTAGACATATCTCTATTCTAACAACAAACCATCCATTCCTAAACTTCAAGTCTAACATGATTTTTCTTAAGTTATACAATCAAAATAGCTCTCTCAAGCATCTTCCAATTGAACAACTCTAATCATGTGGTGATCAAGCACAAGATAGCATTAAGCTCAAAGAAAAATCAACATATAATACTCATTAACCAACAAAAGCAAGATAATCTAGTAGTTTCAATCCATACAATCGGTAAAAGTAATCCTAATTAGGAGTTTTAGCTACTCATGGTCTGTACATGCCAAAATCTCAGCACACAATCATAATCCATATCAGCAAAATAGAGAAAAAGGAGAAAAGAACAAGAAAAACTCAAGAATTGAGGCTCTAAATCCTTTCTTAATCCAATCCCAAGCTCCAAGCTCTCCAAAATGCCAAACCCTAACAACCACTATGTTCAAGAAGTCCAGCCCCCTTTGTATTTCCGGATTTTGCCTTTTAAATGACCTAGAAAGTAAAACACACAGCTGCTGATCGCGTTTTGGCTGTAGCAAAAAATTCTTGGCTGCAGCCAAAAAACGTCTGTCTTGCTCTGTTTATCATCTGGCTACAGCCAGAAATGGCTTGGGTGCAGCCTAAAACTTTCTGGAGATTTTCTGGCTGCAGCCAAGCATTTGTCTTCAACTCTTCTAGCTTTTTCCAATGATGCAATGGTGTTATACTATTCTTCCCAATTTCTTAATCCATGATTTATGCGTCCAATGGCTCTTTGTGTATCTCAATTGTGATCCTATCAACACAAGAAAGTCTATACAAAGCAAAGAGTAATGTATGATAGCAAAATATTCACATTTAATCAAAGAATTATGCCCTTTTTAACCAAACACTCATTAGGCACATTTCTTTCACACTTCAATCCACATATACCCATTAATCAATCAAAAAGTGTGATAAATTGAGTGTAAATGTGCCATTTTGATATGAATTTCGCAAGGCTAACAAAAACCAACCGTCACCATTTATAAAATATCATGATATGTAAAAAACTAAAGGACGTGACGGCTTGATAATCCATGAAACCCTCTCTATACAAACGTTCAAAAATTGAACTTTACTTCTCCACTTCCATTTTAACTTCTTATAGCCAACTGCAAGCTTTTATTCTTCTTCACCAAAATTATAGACGGACGTAAGAGAAATTCTACTTCATCATCTGGGGATAAACCAAAAGATGAACTCCAACCACCAATAAGCCTTGAAGGGCTCATCCACGTGACCTATGAGCTCCATCATATGGTCCAATTTACCTGGGAGAGCAAGGACGAATGGACCAATACTTGAAGGAACTTGCCACTCTCATTTGCTCTTTGAACAAGAAGGTGGATAAGTTACTGTAGAAGGAAGAATCTGATGATGCATCAGATTCTTAAAACATATCTATAACTTGTTATTTTTAGTTTTTTTATATACTTCTCTTTTTTTTTTATTTGTAAAATGGTGGTTGCATAATCAACTACCAAAATTTAAAAAAAAGGTGAAATATATAACGGTTATTACGTAAAACCCATCACTTATTCAGATACCATGCAAATAAATAACAGTTATAATTAGTAACCATCATATTTTGTCTCACAGAATGACATATGGTTTAAAACATTTTCCCTTCCCCCATTCTGATGAAAATAATATGTACATGCTTCTTCATTCTCCGATGATCAGGAACAAGAACCAAGGACCCATTCATTACCTACCACTGAGCATGATTGCTCCTCTTCAACTTCCAATGTGTGCAATGATAGTTTGAACTGTCACTTCCAATCTATTTAAACTATCTATTTCCTTATGTTTTTCTTACTATTTTTTCATCGTCCTCCTCTATTCTCTTAAGATGAATGCCATGTTGTAGACTTGCTAGAAAATCTCTGGCATCATCACCCTCCTCCTCCATAACCTCCGCCACCACCTCCATAACCTCCGCCTCTGCCTCTACATCCTCTGCTCCTTCAAGTGGAGACAATGATACATCATGTAGAATGATTTGAGCATGCTTAAGGAGGTTGGTAAGATATTTATCGAGTATGAACAAGAATGCCAATCTCATTTTTAATGAGTATGGAATTGACCACTATGATCCTGATATACTCCTAGATGATTTAGGCCATTCCTCTGCTAACGAGTGGCGTGACAATGTAAGGTATGCCATGAATTTTTGGAACTTTTGATTCATTCAAATTGAAGGGAACAAAAGTTCAACAATTCACAGCAGACCTCATATTATTTATCATAGGGCATTACTTTTTTGTTTTATTTTTTATAAAATATAAAAATGTAATTATCTAAGCATTATTAGTCAAAACAAAATTTTAAAAAAATATAGCATACCTCACGACTATTAACAAAGAATCGTGATAAATGTAAACCAATAAATAATAGTTCTTACGAACAAGTCATGACGTAAAGTTTTAGGCACGATAACCCAAAAAACCTACCATTCTTCATCTATTTAAACATCTAAAACAAAATACATTTGACACTTAGTCTGTTCGAATGACAAAACCCACCAACATCGTACCCTAGAACTCCTGTTGTCTTTTCCAACCGACAAGAGTCATTTTCAATCATACCCCACCATAAAAAGCTTCATCCGACTTCTCAGCGATAGTCGTATTAGTGAATACACTTGACCCATATCTCAGTGACTGTCGCGTAAGTTGCTTTTGCTTGCTCTAACTCACGTTTTTGTTCATGAGCCCTAGCTAAGTATAGTAGTTATGATTTCCCACGACTATTTCACATTATCCTTCCTACATTCACTTTGAAGGTTCCTCTTATGCTACTTATAGTGTTTAACCTGGTTGATTGGGCTGCCTTTGTGAAGTTAAGATGCAATAAAGCATCCAAGGTAACGTTAAATTGCTTTTGTAAAGTTATATTTTTTGGAAAACCTAGTATTGCTATGATCGAAGGTTTCTTTCCTGTTACAGGAAATTGTCAACCCATTGCTTTGATTCATAGTTCTTGCCCCCTTGTTCTCTTGGAAGTAACTTTCTGGAGATATGGATCCCTAAGCAAAAATCTCTCCTTTTTGGAAGTATTCATATATATCTGCAGAAGTTACTTCCATAAGATCAATACAGATGTGATGAATGATAAGTAAAATATTTACATATTTATTTTCCCTTATATGATATTTTATGGATGACATTTGAGCTCAATTTAATAAATTTGGGTGTAATTTATAAATAAATAATGATTTTGGCATAAAATAGAATTTCTTGGAAAATACTAAATTAGACCCTCTTTCAGTTTTCAGGCAATATCTGGAGCTCTAGATGTCGGATCGGGACATTCTTTATATGGATAAAAAGCTAAGAAAGAGCTCTACAACTTTTATGTTGAGACGAAATTCCAGTTCTATCTCCAAGGGTTTCGAATTTTTGCTTGAAAGTTGAGAACGGGAATCATCTACCATTCCACCAACCATTTCATCTACCTCTTCATCTTTCTTTTCACCTACTACTTCATCTACCACTTCATCTTCCTTTTCACCTACTACTCCATCTACCACATTCTATCTATTAATCCACCTATCACATTTCACCTACTACTCCATCTACCACATTCTATCTATTAATCCACTTATCACATTTCATCTACAACTTCATCTACCTTACTCCATTTTTCCCTATATATAGCCACCCTCTCCTTCACATTTGACACACACCAATTGAGATCCATTACTCTCATCTCTTCTCCACACACACCATTTCATTTCCATTACTCTTTTCTCTTATCTACTTACACACCATTTCATCACTCCATCTCTTCTCCAACTACTACATCATCTTGGAATTAATTTTAGGTATTGTATTATTTTCTTGCATGCCTCCATCTTGGAAGGCTTAGGATTGTATTACTCTTTGTATGCCACCTACATGGAAGGTTTTACCTCCTAAAGGGACGGCTAGATTTTTACATTTTTTTATGCATCTTTTGGTTGTATATTTATGTTTGAGAATTTAATATTCAAGTTTTATGCAGTATTTTTAAGGATTTCATTTTAGTTTTATATAATGTCAATTTATTTTGGTTTTGTTTTTAATTTTATCATGAGCTAAATTTTCATATTCCTAGGGTGATGACGTAGCTTACTAATAACGGATTGAATCTTAACTTATTAAATCTAGTTTTATTTTTCCTTTATGATTGAGTTTTAATTATTACTCTTAATGCTTTCATTTGATTGGCCATCTTTTGAATGATTCCAATATATATGTTGAGACCGGAAGGAGATACATGTGTGTAGACCCTATAATTAAAACCATAACTTGCATATGAAATAGGAATATATTCATATGAGTTGTGTAGTCTTATAGAGTTCCATAAATTTTAATGCATAATTAATTGCTTAAATTCATATAGGAATATATTGGATTAGCAATTAATTATAGAATTACTTGACCTTGGAAGAGGCTAGTAATTAAATTAGGGAAACTCGACTATCAATCATGTGGAATAAATTAGGCTAGATTAGATAAGTGATTCAATCCGAAAATTGTTAAGTGAAATCTAATCCCTAGGACTTTTTCTCATTGTTGTTTCATATCATTTGCATTCATATTTGCTCATCTTTTATTTCGTACTCTTAATCACCAACGAATCGATCGACTAAATAGAATTAAAATTACCTATTTTGGTACTTAGTGATCAATCCTCGTGGGAACGATACTCTACTTACTTCTATATTACTTGATTACGACAGTGTACACTTGCACTATTTAATAGACCATTTACACGCGTAACAAGTTTTTGGCGCCGTTGCCGGGGATTGTTGTCATTAATATCAATACCAAGTAATTTTAATACTAATTTGGTCTTCATATTACATTTATTTTTCTTCTTGGTGTCTTGTGTTTCTTTTCAGGCTTTTGCTTAGTGTATGACCAGATCGAAGGAGACTGAACTATTGCCTTTTGATTCGGAGATCGAAAGAACTTGTCGAAGAAATCGAAAAGTTCGAAAGCAGTCTACTTCAATCCTAAGCAATCCGATGGCAACTCCGGAGGGAGGAACAACAGATACTAAAACACTCCGTGACTATGCAACACCAACAGTCATGGGGACAAATTCTGGAATCACGAGACCACCAGTAGCAGCTAATAACTTTGAAATCAAGCCAGCAATTATCCAGATGATGCAAGCAAATCAGTTCAGTGGTTCACCAACAGAAGATCCTAATACACATATAGCTACCTTCCTTGAAATCTGCGACACATTCAAGCATAATGGTGTTACTGATGACGCCATTAGACTTAGACTTTTCCCTTTCTCACTCAGGGATAAGGCTAAGAGTTGGTTACAATCACTACCAGTGGGAAGCATAACTACATGGGAGATCATGGCGCAGAAATTTTTGGAGAAATTCTTTCCTTCAGCAAAAACTGCTAAATTGAGGAATGAAATTGCCTCATTCACCCAGCATGAACAAGAAAGCCTCTATGAAGCATGGGAAAGATACAAGGAGTTGCTAAGGAAATGTCCTCATCATGGGTTACCAAATTGGTGGCAACTGCAAACTTTCTATAGTGGGATGACGCACATATCTAGAATTCTTGTAGATGCTGCAGCTGGAGGATCTTTAATGGGAAAAAATATAGATGATGCTTACAATCTACTTGAGGAGATGGCAGCCAATGCATATCAATGGCCTTCTGAACGTAGCAATTCAAAGAAAGCACTTGGAGTATACGAGCTGGATGTCCTTAACACTTTGTCTTCTCAGGTTGCATCTATATCCAAGCAAGTAGGATCATTGTCAACCCAAGCAAATGTAATCAGCACTCCTACTGAAGCTTGTGATCAATATGGAGGACCTCATGTGAGCACACAATATCAAGAAGGACACTCATCCATGCCAGAGCAAGCTCATTTCATCGGAAATCAAAGGAATGATCCATTCTCAAACACCTACAATCCAGGTTGGCGAAATCATCCAAACTTTAGTTGGAGGAATAATCAAAATGCATTCAAGCCGCAAGGGAACTACCAGCAGCAAGCTTTTCAACAACCAAATCCACCACAACAGAAAGTGAATTTGGAGGATGCACTGGCTCAACTAACCATAAATACATCTCAATTCATGGTTAGGATTGATGCAACAATAAAAAACCAAGAAGCCTCAATAAAGAACTTGGAGATCCAGATGGGCCAAATTGCAAATATGCTGAATTCCAGGCAACCAGGAACTCTACCAAGTGACACAGAAAGAAACCCAAAAGAACATGTGAAGGCCGTTGCACTAAGAAGTGGTAAAGAATTGAAAGATCCTGTAATCAAGAAGGATGACGGAGAAAAGAAAGAAAGCGGAGAAGAACAGAAGGAGGATAATGTGATACCAGGAAGAATCAGCTTTCCAGACAATCCTCCTCCATATGTACCACCAGTTCCATACCCTCAGAGACTTGCGAAGGCAAAGCTAGACAAGAAGTTTGCAAAGTTTCTGGAGGTTTTCAAAAAGTTGCACATCAATATTCCTTTTGCAGATGCTCTTGCCCAAATGCCCAGTTATGCAAAATTCATGAAGGACATTCTCTCAAATAAGCGTAAGCTTGAGGAATTTGAAATAGTTGCACTTACTGAGGAGTGCAGCGCTATTCTCCAAAAGAAATTACCTCCAAAGCTAAAAGATCCAGGAAGCTTCTGTATACCTTGCACCATAGGTCAATGTCATTTTGAAAGAGCACTTTGTGATCTTGGAGCAAGTGTAAACCTCATGCCTCTATCTGTATACAACAAACTTGGTCTTGGAGAGGTGAAGCCGACCACAGTTTCATTACTTCTGGCTGACCGATCAATAAAACATCCGAGGGGTGTCTTAGAAGATGTTCTGGTGAAGGTAGACAAACTCATATTCCCAGCTGATTTCATAATACTCGATATAGAAGAAGACCAAGAAATTCCGATCATTCTTGGGAGGCCATTCCTAGCAACTGGGAGAACGTTAATAGATGTACAACAGGGGAAGTTAACCTTACGAGTTCAAGATAATCAAGTATCCTTCAACATTTTCAAGGCTTTATCCTTTCCAGATGAAGGTGACACCTGCTACAGAGTCGATGCATTGACCAGCTGCACAAAAGATGTGGTAAATGAAATCTGCATGGATCAACCACTAGTAATGGGAATGGTAGATGTATCAAAATCTACTAATCCTGACATCTTGGAGCAGATAAAGTACCTTGAAGCAAATTCCCCAATTTTTATCAAGAAACCATTTGAAGATTTGGGGGAAAGGTCAAGTAAGCCGGTGCCATCAACAGAGAAACCACCAGTTTTGGAGTTGAAAGTACTTCCATCCCATTTGAAGTATGCTTATCTAGGAGGAAATTCAACACTTCCAGTAATTGTCTCAGCTGCTCTTAATCCTGATGAAAAAGAAAAGTTATTAAGAGTTCTAAGGGAGCATAAAACAGCATTTGGATGGTCAATAGCTGATATAAGAGGGATTAGTCCTTCAATCTGTATGCATAAGATCTTGATGGAGGACAACTACAAGCCAACAGTTGAGCACCAGAGAAGACTCAATCCAAATATGAAGGAGGTGGTGAGAAAGGAGATAATAAAGTGGCTGGATGCTGGCATAATCTACCCAATCTCTGATAGTCAATGGGTAAGTCCAGTTCAGGTTGTGCCAAAGAAAGGTGGAATGACAGTAGTGCCCAAAGAGAAAAATGAACTAATTCCACAACGAACGGTGACTGGATGGAGAGTGTGCATCGACTACAGAAAGCTCAATAAAGCCACCAGAAAAGATCACTTCCCTTTGCCATTTATAGATCAGATGCTTGACAGACTAGCAGGGAAAGCCTATTATTGTTTCCTAGACGGGTACACAGGATATAATCAAATTACAATTGCACCAGAGGATCAAGAGAAAACAACTTTTACATGTCCATATGGTACCTTTGCCTTCAGAAAGATGCCATTTGGTCTATGTAATGCACCAGCAACATTTCAAAGAAGTATGATGGCTATCTTCTCAGACATGGTGGAAAGGTTCATTGAGGTATTCATGGATGATTTTTCTGTTTTTGGAGAATCATTTGATCATTGTCTTTCAAATTTGGCAAAAGTCTTGCAACGTTGTGTGGAGACAAACTTGGTTCTAAATTGGGAGAAATGCCATTTTATGGTGAAAGAAGGAATCGTGCTGGGTCACAAGGTATCTGATCAAGGCATTGAAGTAGACCGAGCTAAGATTGAAACAATTCAAAAGCTACCACCTCCTTCTTCAATCAAGGGTATTCGGAGTTTTTTGGGACATGCTGGCTTCTATAGAAGATTCATCAAGGACTTCTCAAAAATCACAAAGCCACTTTGCATGCTTTTGGAGAAAAATACTCCCTTTGTGTTTAATAAGGAGTGCTTATCAGCCTTCCAAACTCTAAAAAGTGCCTTGACTTCTGCACCAGTTATCATAGCTCCAGATTGGAATCTTCCATTCGAGATGATGTGCGATGCAAGTGATTATGCAGTTGGAGCTGTTTTGGGCCAAAGAAAAGACAAGGTCTTTCATGCCATCTATTATGCCAGCAGGACACTCTCAGATACACAGCTGAATTATGCAACAACAGAAAAGGAGCTATTAGCAGTAGTGTTTGCATTTGACAAATTCAGAGCATACTTGATCGGGTCAAAGGTCATTGTCTGGACAGACCACTCAGCAATCAAATACTTGATTGAGAAGAAAGATGTAAAGCCCAGACTGATCAGATGGGTGCTTCTACTACAAGAATTTGACTTGGAGATCAAAGACAAAAAAGGGACCGAGAATCTCATTGCAGATCATCTTTCTCGATTAGAACCACCTGAACGAAAGAGAGAATCACCAATCCAGGAGAACTTCCCAGATGAGCAACTTTTTAGCATGCAGTCACAACCTACTCCTTGGTATGCTGATTTTGTGAATTATTTGGCAAGCGGAGTTATGCCTTATGAACTTTCTAAAGTACAAAAGAAGAAGTTTCTAGCTGATGTAAGGCATTACTTTTGGGAGGATCCGTTCTTATACAAACAAAGCCCAGATCGAATTATCAGGCGATGTGTTCCTGAAGAAGAAATGGACAGCATCTTAAATCACTGCCATTCATCCCCATATGGTGGTCATTTTGGAGCAAATAGAACAGCTACTAAAGTCCTTCAATCAGGATTTTACTGGCCTACACTCTTCAAGGACGCTCACAGACTTGTGGCAACCTGTGACAGATGTCAAAGAACGGGAAATATCTCAAGGAGACATGAAGCCCCTTTAACCAACATCTTAGAAGTTGAACTTTTTGATGTATGGGGGATTGATTTTATGGGGCCTTTTCCATCCTCATTTAGCAACCAGTTCATTTTAGTAGCTGTTGATTATGTCTCAAAGTGGGTTGAAGCAGCTGCCTTTCCTACAAATGATTCTCAAGTAGTTGTGAAGTTCTTGAGGAAGAATATTTTTTCAAGATTTGGGGTGCCTAGAGCTATTATCAGTGATGGAGGAAGGCATTTCTGCAATCAGCAGCTTCAGTCTGTGCTAGCTAAATATGGAGTAACTCATAAGGTTGCAACTCCATATCATCCACAAACTAGTGGACAGGTGGAAATCTCAAATAGAGAACTGAAGTGGATCTTAGAGAAGACAGTGAATTCCAACCGGAAGGATTGGGCTCAAAAGTTAGATGATGCACTCTGGGCTTATAGAACTGCCTTCAAGACACCAATTGGTACATCCCCGTATCAATTGGTTTATGGAAAAGCATGCCATCTTCCAGTAGAAATGGAACACAAAGCGTATTGGGCAGTAAAAGCATTAAATTTTGACTTAAAGGCAGCTGGTGAGAAAAGGCTTCTCCAACTCAATGAGCTTGAAGAATTCAGACAACAAGCTTATGAAAATGCAAAGTTATACAAGGAGAAGACAAAAATGTGGCATGATAGAAGAATTTTGAAGAGAGAGTTTACACCAGGACAAAAAGTGCTTTTATATAACTCAAGATTAAAGCTCTTTCCAGGAAAGCTGAGATCAAGGTGGTCAGGTCCTTTTACTGTGATTCAAGTATGGCCATATGGAACTGTGGAGATTCAAGATGGTGATCGAAAATTCAAAGTGAATGGGCAAAGGCTCAAAGAATACAATGAAGGTGCACTCAACACTTTGAAATCTGTCATCATGTTTGAGGAACCAACAGGTAAGCCCTAAATCTAGTAATTTTTTTTTTTAAAAAAAAAATTGAAAAAAAAAATAATAATAAAAAAAAATTAAAAAAAATATATTTTGTTTGTTTGATATTTGTCTAGCTAAAGACGTTAAAGAAGGGCAGCTATTTGGAGGCAACCCAAAATTTCTTTCCTACTCTTTCAAAACTTCTTTCCTACTCTTTCAAAACTTCTTTCCTACTCTCTCAAATTTCTTTCCTACTCAATGAAACACACTGCACTGGGTTGAGAATTTTAGGCATCATCAATTTCATTTTAAGTTACCATGGAGGAATCCCTTGCAAATCTTAAGAACAGGTTCCCCACTCTTCCCAAAGATGTGCTCAGGAAGATCTATAACAGTCGACTTGAAAGGATGATGATATTCAATCGTTTGGGCCTTCCTGAGGATGTACGCTGGATCATTGAAGCTAAGGTACGTTTAGCAGGTGAGATTCATAATTCATTTGTTAAACCTTTGCCAGGAATGGGAAGAAGTTCTTACTCCAAAAAGAGAAGAGCTAAAAGGATGAACACTTGCTATAAATGTGCAAGGTGGAATTGTGATCAGCGCTGTAGGAGTAAAGGTATGGTTTCTGTAAATCGAGAAGATAAAATTAAATTTATAAAGGATGGGCTGAGTAAGGAGTCACTGGATGATATCATTCAAACTCTTGAGACGCATCCGAGTGGTGATGTTCATCGTATTCTTCTTGATTTAGCAGACATATTCAACAGAGAAAAGGAGCGCTATCGTCTTGGGAATCTGACGTTAAAAGACCCTGTTTGCCAGTTTATAAGAAAACTGGATGGGAAGCAAATCCTCGATTCATAGAAAGCGTTTAAGCCATTTCTGGACGTAAAACCAGAGGAAGATGTGAGCCAAAATCACAACTACTGTACATAATCATGCTTTTGTCTAATCGTCTTATCTTTTCTGTAGCTTTTGTCAATTCTTTCTTATCTTTTCGATAGCTTTTGCCTACTCTACTTTATCTTTTGACTTTCTTTCCTCTTTTTGTTTAATTTCTTCACGCAATGGCCCACCGGTCATCTGTGTCGGAAATTTTTTTTCAAACTTCTTTGAAAAATGTGTGATTTGTGTGATTTTGTTGTCGCTATTTTAGTGTTATATATGCATGTACTCTTCTACTTGTAGTATATACACTTCCACTTGTAAATATGCAGTCTTCCACTAGTGAGCATACATGGTCCGAGAGAAAGAAAGAGAAACAGGGTATTTCACAAAAATGTAGATTTACATCTATTTGCATTTTTGGTGAAACTGATTTGGGCAAGAAAGGAGAGTTTATAACAGCAGCAAATGAACTGGGAATTGGATTAGCTGCCAGAGGAATCAACTTTGTGTACGGGGGAGGCATTCAGGGCCTAAAGGGAAGTGTGGCCATTTCTGCATCCATGAATGGAAGCAAGGGTTTAAGTGTAAGGGTAAAGGAGTTGGAAGATCATACTTTTTCCTTAGGACAAGAGTTACAGGTTTCGAGCTTGCCTGAACAAATGGGACTAATGTTCTACCATGCTCAAGCTTTCATTGCTCTACCCGGTGGTTTGGAGACGTTGGATGGCATTTCTAGCGTTGCATATTGGGCTAAGTTAAACTATCACAAAAAGCCATTAGGATTGTTAAATGTTAATGGTTTTTATGATAATCTGTTGTCTTTTCTTGATCATGCTGTGGAAACAGGATTCATACCCCAAGCGACTCGCCATTCCATAATTTCTGCACCAACTGCTGATCAGCTGCTCGATCAACTGCAAACCTATGAACCTAAACCAAATCTACTCGTCAAGCAAATAGGTGGGCAATCTTCAGATAGCAGTCAGAAGCAGAACCCAGATACCACCCTTCGGTTGTAACTTTCCTTAATCTCTTGGTTTTACTTTTAGTATTTTGATTTTACTTTATTATGTGTTTATGTTTCAAAAAAAAAAAAAAACCTTCTCTGAGCTCTAGAAGACATTGGGGACAATGTCTGATTTAGGTTGGGGGAGGAGAGAGAAAAAAAATTTTGTTTTTCTTTTGTTAGTTAGTAAAACCATTAGATGCATGGGGTGTGAAAAAAATGGCAGAGTAAGGAGTTATTCTTAACTCCTGAGACGCATTTTAGTAGTTGCATGTTTTTGTTCATTCTTAAAAAAAAAAAAAAAATTATTTAAGTGCTTTGTAATGATCTTAAGAAGTATATGTTTTGAGTATGGATCAATTGAATTTAGAGATTTCATAGCATGAATGAACAACTGATTGTTACAATTGGTGATGAATTTTGAGATTGAATGAGCTGAGTTTGAAAGCCCCCAACCGTGAGCTTTTGAGCCTATAATGATTATTTCTCTTATGTGTGATATTCACCTATTAAGTTGTCACTCTAGAACTTGCTTTAAATCTGGTTGAAATTACATTTCACATGCACATTCAAAGATGATAAAGGCATTCATTTTGTTTAGCTAGAGCCAAATAGCCAACCTTGCAATTATACCGTTGATAAGCCCCTTTGAGCCTCATTGACTGTTTCTTTGTTCACAACCCATTGACATATACTTTAATGATATATCAAATGCTTCGGAAGATTAGTAGAGCATTTGAAAGTTTTGTGAAATGGGCTTTTGACAAGTGTGGGGGTGTATATATCATCAACTTTAAAAGTGCAAAAAAAAAAATGAAAAAAAAGAATGAAAAAAAAAATAAAATATTGTGAGTATTCGAATTGTGGGTTGTTGTGATGAAATAGATTTATTCAGAAGCTAGCCCATTTTTTTTCTATTAATTTTTATATTTAGTTTTTCATATCACGTTTTACATTCCTTTTACCTTAACTCTATTACAACCCTTAACAAGCCCTTTTGATTTGAATTATGCATGTGAATTAGATAGTGGAGATTGAGATTTTTAGCAAGCCTATGGTAGTGCAATTTTTTCGGTTGAATTCAAGTGAAACACTTACCCTTAAACACTTGAGAGATTGGGAGAATGAGTCATAACTACGAACTCAGTTTATTCATTTTCAAATGAAATTACCAGTTTATATTCTCGTTGATTCATGAATACTATGATTCCTTTATTTTTCAATTGTGTTCTTGCTTATGACTTGACACTTCTAATTTTGTTGGAAGCACTTAATGGTCACTCCTTGTCCGAGGACGTCCAAGAGCTAAGTGTGGGGGAATTTGATAAGTAAAATATTTACATATTTATTTTCCCTTATATGATGATTTTATGGATGACATTTGAGCTCAATTTAATAAATTTGGGTGTAATTTATAAATAAATAATGATTTTGGCATAAAATAGAATTTCTTGGAAAATACTAAATTAGACCCTCTTTCAGTTTTCAGGCAATATCTGGAGCTCTAGATGTCGGATCGGGACATTCTTTATATGGATAAAAAGCTAAGAAAGAGCTCTACAACTTTTATGTTGAGACGAAATTCCAGTTCCATCTCCAAGGGTTTCGAATTTTTGCTTGAAAGTTGAGAACGGGAATCATCTACCATTCCACCAACCATTTCATATACCTCTTCATCTTTCTTTTCACCTACTACTTCATCTACCACATTTCATCTACCACTTCATCTTCCTTTTCACCTACTACTCCATCTACCACATTCTATCTATTAATCCACCTATCACATTTCACCTACTACTCCATCTACCACATTCTATCTATTAATCCACTTATCACATTTCATCTACCACTTCATCTACCTTACTCCATTTTTCCCTATATATAGCCACCCTCTCCTTCACATTTGACACACACCAATTGAGATCCATTACTCTCATCTCTTCTCCACACACACCATTTCATTTCCATTACTCTTTTCTCTTATCTACTTACACACCATTTCATCACTCCATCTCTTCTCCAACTACTACATCATCTTGGAATTAATTTTAGGTATTGTATTATTTTCTTGCATGCCTCCATCTTGGAAGGCTTAGGATTGTATTACTCTTTGTATGCCACCTACATGGAAGGTTTTACCTCCTAAAGGGACGGCTAGATTTTTACATTTTTTTATGCATCTTTTGGTTGTATATTTATGTTTGAGAATTTAATATTCAAGTTTTATGCAGTATTTTTAAGGATTTCATTTTAGTTTTATATAATGTCAATTTATTTTGGTTTTGTTTTTAATTTTATCATGAGCTAAATTTTCATATTCCTAGGGTGATGACGTAGCTTACTAATAACGGATTGAATCTTAACTTATTAAATCTAGTTTTATTTTTCCTTTATGATTGAGTTTTAATTATTACTCTTAATGCTTTCATTTGATTGGCCATCTTTTGAATGATTCCAATATATATGTTGAGACCGGAAGGAGATACATGTGTGTAGACCCTATAATTAAAACCATAACTTGCATATGAAATAGGAATATATTCATATGAGTTGTGTAGTCTTATAGAGTTCCATAAATTTTAATGCATAATTAATTGCTTAAATTCATATAGGAATATATTGGATTAGCAATTAATTATAGAATTACTTGACCTTGGAAGAGGCTAGTAATTAAATTAGGGAAACTCGACTATCAATCATGTGGAATAAATTAGGCTAGATTAGATAAGTGATTCAATCCGGAAATTGTTAAGTGAAATCTAATCCCTAGGACTTTTTCTCATTGTTGTTTCATATCATTTGCATTCATATTTGCTCATCTTTTATTTCGTACTCTTAATCACCAACGAATCGATCGACTAAATAGAATTAAAATTACCTATTTTGGTACTTAGTGATCAATCCTCGTGGGAACGATACTCTACTTACTTCTATATTACTTGATTACGACAGTGTACACTTGCACTATTTAATAGACCATTTACACGCGTAACAATGAATAAATAGTTTAGTTATACTGAGACACGATAAAACATCTAAGATGACATTAAATTGCTTTTATGAAATTATGTTTTTTTTGGAAAACCCATTATTACTCTAATCAAATGTTTCCTCCTACTATAGAAAGTTGTCAACCTATTACTTTGACTGAATGTTCCTACTTTGTTGATCTCTTTTAAAGTAAATTTAGGAGATATGGATCCCTAAGCAAATACCTCTCCTTATTTAGAAGTATCCATATTTCTAGAAGTTACTTCAAAAAGATCAACATGAATGTGATGAATAAACTAATTCAGTTGTACCAAGAGTCATACATGAACAGGCGAAGACCTGCAACATTTATAAAATCACGACACGATAAACCATTCAACGAGAAATATTAAATTACTTTTGTGAAATCATGTTTTGTTTTTGGAAAACCCATTATTGCTTTGATCGAAGGTTCCTCTCCTGTTTTTATATTAAGCAAGTGTCACCAAATTAAAAGCTTTAAAATTCAACATCGTTATCAGTCCTAGACTCTTTAATGTGAAAGTTTCTGAGCTACTTGGTCTTGACTCTATCTAATAGAGTAGTGCTTCCTATATCGAGTAGCCATGCAATTTAGGACGGATCAAGATTTTCTACGCTTTATGGCTAGAATCAATCGCACTCCTAAGCTATATATATTATAAAGTAATTGTTCCCTTATACCTTATGTCTCTTCATCAATTAAGCCAAGAAAGCAATGAATGATCGAAAAAATGAATATTTGTGTCGGAAAGGCCGTAAGGGTATGCAAACCCTTTAGCTGAGCAGCTCAAGGGTTTGCATACCCTTTTCTTTGCTCAAAGATTTTCATACCCAAAGCATTCTTTCCTATACAGATATTCATATATTTTTTCCCTCAGCCTTTGCTTTCCAAGGTTAATTCTAGTATAGAGACACAAATATAGGTCAATAGTTACATTATCACATATATACGTCAACAGCCACCTTTGATTCTTCCCACAAAGCCTAAAATGTCTTGATCTATCCTAAGTTGCATAGCCACTTTGTAATACCCCGAATTTTGAGATTTGAGGCTAGAGAATAAGCTTGAAATAAGTGGACTGCTAAGCCCCATTTTAGCAAGATCCTAAGTTTCAATTAAGGGTAAACGACTCTAAAAGTGGATGTGATTAGTAACAAATAGTCCTTTTGGAGATTATGATGTGAACTGTGATTCGTATGTGTTATGAGCAGTGCCGAAACCCTGTATTTAAGTTCAATTGTAGATTAACATCTAAATTGTCTTAAAATATAGGAAGGGTACATATTGTGGTGTGATGAAAAGATATGATATGTTTGATGATGATTTTTGTGCAATTACCATAATCAAGGCCAAAATGGAAAAGTTACCGACCAATTGATCAGTTACCGAAGAGGAAACTCATTGATAATTTCAAGATCAATGGTTAGGATTGATTGTTGTGAGATTAAAAGGGGTGGAATCATGTGTGTGTGCGCCTATGTGAGCTTATGGAAGATGGCTCAAGATTGTGACACTTGACACTTTGTGAACCATTGGATCATAGTCAACTTTTCAACTCTTCCCTCTCTCCTCTCTTCCTATCAAGGTTGGCCAAGGGGGCCTTTTTGCCCCAAAAATCTGCTCTTCTCCTTCATCTTCATCTCTCTCTTCTCATCTCCATTTTCGTTGAAACTTAAGGAGGAGAGAGAAATGAAAAAGGTGAGATATGGTTTGTTAGATTATCTCTTTAGCTCAAACAATCTTTTATAATATTGTTCATAGTGATGAGAGCTTCGTCTCTATAGTTTTAGATTTATGAAAGGAGGTGTTTGAGTGCTTGGGGAAAATTGGAAAGATGAAGAATCAAGAAACTAGCTTGGGAAAGAGGAAGAGGTGAGTAAGAGCTACATTTGATCTAAGTTTTGTGACTTTTGGTTGAGTTTTGAGAATTATGGAATTTGCCCTGATTTTGGTATATTTGTGAAATGGCTGAATTGGTTAGTGTGTTATGGTTATAAGGGTGTCATATTATGTGTTGATGCCATTAGGATTAGTTTGGATAATTGGAAGCAAAGTTAGTAAAATTGGGTAAAATGTGCAATAAGTGTGACCAAGGGGGAAATTGTCATTGTGATGTGATTTTGGTTGTTTTGAGGTGTCCAATGGGCTCCTTGTGTAAAATTGTGTGGGAGTAGCTTTGTGTTAGAGTTTTGGAACCATTGAAAATATATGTTGGAAGTTAGGGAAATTCTGATATATGTTGCATTCTGGCTTCTAATAAAGCCTCACTCGAGTGCATAGGGGTGTCACTCGAGTGCAGCATTATATTCCCTCTTTTCCTTTCAGTTTTGGTTGCACTTGTTTGTGGAAAA
Source organism: Inga oerstediana (assembly GCA_963210345.1). NCBI lineage: Eukaryota > Viridiplantae > Streptophyta > Magnoliopsida > Fabales > Fabaceae > Inga > Inga oerstediana. The sequence goes on along the minus strand of OY723399.1, from coordinate 31,108,755 downwards.
AGCAAGAGTGCACTTCCTCACCTTTGAGTGATGTGGGTTATCACTCGAGTGATGGTAGTCTCACTTGAGTAATCATGTGCTTCTGCACTATGAGCCCGCTTCTCGGGTGTCACTCGCAGTTGATTTGTCAAGGGTGTGAGCTAGCACTCACGAGTTTTGTGCCATCACTCGAGTGCCAGAGCTAGTGCTCGAGTGCACTTCTGGCTCTGGGTTTTCTGTTGCTCTCGGGTGGTCACTTCTTGTGCCATACTTTGTATGACTCGGGTGAGTGTGGGGGCATCACTCGAGTATTGATCTTGATGCTTGAGTGCAGTGATCATTTTCTGTCTCCGTCTGTGCTTTCGGTCAAGCACTTGCACGAGTGAGCCGTCCTCACTAGAGTATGAGCCGTCCATCACTCAAATGCGTCATCCATTACTCGAGTGATGCAGTTAAAAATGGAAATTTGAGGTTTCGAAAGATGGTCTTTGGTTAAGTTTCTCTCAACCTTTTAGGCATGTGTCTAGGCTTTGAGTAGCCACCTAAAGGTCATGAATGATAACCAACTTAAGTGTTTGAAAGTTAAGGAATTGGAAAAGAGATTAACCCTATGTCCTTGCTTTGGTTATAGGGTTTGATGTTGGCCTTGGTCGTTAGTTGCTGGTATTGAAGCATACGTGGAAAGTACAAATGTAGGGAACTTACCTCTCCTGCATGTATTTGATATTTGTGTTGATGTGTTGATGCATGTTATTGTTTTGCATGATTATGTGTAATATATATAAATGTTTGAAGCTATGTTTCTGTTTATTCTATAGCCATAAGTATGTTGTTTGAAACATTGAGCTTACAAATATGTCATTATGTGAGGCAAGCATGTCATGCGTTAAACATTTATCGTACATGCATATTGATATTGTTTTTCTACTAAGATTCTCTCGAATCTCACCCTCCCCTACTAACCTTTCAGACAGAGTAGTAGATCGAGGATGGAGCTAGCACCCAGGGCGGCGAGGTCTCCTTCGGGATAAGATTTTGATAGTTGGTTAGCATTGTTGGGATGTGTATATATGGATGAAGATTTGATTATGTATATCTAAAATATGTATCTAATATAGATTTATGTGATCCCCTATATGAGTATTTACAAATGGGCATTGGCGCCCTATAAAGCTTGAGTTAATTAGTGGAACATGGGATTGGCCGGGAATTATGTTGTGCACTCTGATATGTATATATAAATGTGATTTGTCTTCGTGTGGTAATATTATTCAAAATGTGAATGTGAGACTAGGGTAATTGTATTTCGAAATGTATTTATGAAAACACCGTTTGGTATATGGGTTTGAAATTGAGCTTTGAGTATTATTGGTCTCTATTTCACTTTAATTGTGTATTTCGAATATAATTACTGCAGGGGAGTTACACACTTGATGTGGGAGGTATTGTTCTATTATATACAGATAAGTCCAATTGTAATATCCTAAATTTTGGGACTAGAAGCTTGAGATTAAGTCTAGATCAAGTGGACTACTAAGCCCCAGTTTAGCAAGAGTCCCAAGAATGTCCAAGAGTCATAATGACTTTTAGAGACTAATTTAGAATAAAGTATAGGATTTAATTCCAATTAGTTTAAGGAAAGTACCCAATCCCTTTATCTAAAGTCAACTATGATCTAAGGCCTAACTTGGATCCAAAAAGAGAGAGAATGGCATTTTGGAAGAAGAAAGATAAACAAAAGAAAAGAACTAATGGCAAAACAATTGATATTGCCATGATCAAGGGCAAAAGAGACAATTGTCATTTGATCTTGAGGTTAAAGTTGGAAAGTAAAATGAAGGGTTAAGATATGCTCTTGAAAAGCAAGAGTAATCATGAGGATAAAAAGCAAATTTAAACCTCCTCATACATGGTTAAAAAACGTCCAAAGTGGCAAAGAAGGAAGAAAAAAAGGGTTGGTCAAAGTGTCAACTCTTGTTAAGAAGGCTTTGGTCAAACTTGAACCTATGTATATAAGATCAATTAGTCAAAAAATTTCTTCTTCCATTGGACTCTTAAATTTGGGTCAAGACCAAGAAAAGAGAAAGAGAATGTGCAATTGAAGCAATCCTAAATTTATTAACCAAGTCAAAAGAAAAGAAAGAAAAGAAGAAAGAAAAATTAAAGTGTCTTCATATTTCAACAACTTGGAAAATTTGACCCAAAAAGCAAGATATTAAGAGCAAAATGGTTAACATTTCTCCTTTCCCTTTTGAATGTAATTGACGTCCAAGTGATTTGAAGAAGCAAGATGGATATTTAAACATTGCATCCTCTCTTGCACACACCTAAAAGTCATCCAAAGTGAGAAAATAAAATAGAGAGAAAAAGAGAAGGAAAAGGAAAAAGGAAAGAGAAAGAGCACTTTTGAAGTTCAAGAACAAATGTGAGACTTCTACCTTGATTTTCACCATGATAATCACCTTTCTAGCTCAAAGTCTCTTCTTTAACATTGTTATCCTCTCTAAGAGCTTCAATCCTATGGTTTTTTTTCAAGAGGAGCTGTTTTTAGTTGTCAAAGAAGAGCCAAAGTTGAAGAATAAAAAAACTAGCTAGGGAAAGTGATAAAGGTGAGTTAGAGCTTCAATTTGAACCATATATTATGTTTATTCATTGAGTATTATGGAATTTTTTTGACTGTGCTAAAATTCAGTTGATATGGGAATTTAGGGTTCCATGTTATTTTGATCATATACATGATGTCATATGATGTTTAAAGAGCATATGAAACTTGTTTGATGATTAAATTGGAAACTTGGTGATTGTTAGATTGTGTTGCCATTTTCGGTTAGAACAAGTTATGTAAGAGGAGTGAGAATTTGGTAAATTTGATGTCACCAATGAAGTCTACATGAAAAACTTTGTAGGAATAGCATTTGGCTATAAATTTTGGATCATTGGAATAAAACATTGTGCTGCTAGTTTAGGTTTCCTGTGAGTCAGTTGGAATGTGGCATGTTTTTTAATAAAAAAATGTTGTTCAATGAATGTGATATTTTCTAGAACAAAAGTAGACATGTCAAGCATTAATTTGATATGTCATTTGTGCCATTTGAATTTGTACATTAGGAGTTATAAATTTTTGAAGTTAGACATTTAAAAATGGAATGATTCTGTGGCAGTAATGGTTACTTGGGAATTCTGGAACAGTGAGTATACAACTGGTAGTGGGAGGCATTTTTCCCTTAAAATAAACTCAAAGTGGGTCACATAGGACTTTAAACAACCCAATTGGAGATTCCTAGATAAATTTATGAATTTTCAAAGTTGGTCAAAGAAAGCTGGTAGACTAGGGTTGACTAGCGAATTTGTAGCTTTTGAAAGAAATTGTAAGAATTGAAGATATGGCTCACTTTTATGGCTCTAACAAGTCATGAGGGTTGTTTAGGACTTTAAACAACCCAATTGGAGATTCCTAGATAAAGTTATGAATTTCCAAAGTTGGTCAAAGAAAGCTGGTAGACTAGGGTTGACTAGCGAATTTGTAGCTTTCGAAAGAAATTGTGAGAATTGAAGATATGGCTTACTTTTATGGCTCTAACAAGTCATGTGGTTAAGTGTTTAGGGCCATGAGGTGATAAAGAAGAGGCAATGGAAGCTACCCTAATGGTTGGAAGAAAAGGGAACAAAAGAAGGACTTTAAGACAAAAGGTAGTAAACTTACTTAACTTACATGTATTTGATGTGTTTGTTGTGTATTGATTTATAGTATTGCTTTGCTTGATAATATGAAGCATGTATGAATGAATGAAGCTCTATTTCTCTTTATACTGTGGCCAGAAATATGTTGCACGAAACATTGAACATGTAGAAATGTCATTATGTGAACATGAGCCTATATAAGGCAAGCATATCATGCACTAGCATTTATCTTGCATGCATTGTTAGTATTGTTTGCTACTGAAATTCTCTCAAATCTCACTCCCCTTCACCAACCATATAGGTCTATGAGCAGGAAAGAGAAGAATGCTTGAGGATGAACGAGAACGAAAGAAGACAAAGAGTTGAAGAAGTACAATAATGCACTTTGCATAAATCATTTGCACAACAATATTTGTATGGATAGGCAAGTTTTAGTTGAAAAGTAATTTGGTTCATTGAGAACAAGAATTAGCTCTAGTATTTAGTAAGAAGAATGGCTAATGAGTCGGAAATGAGTAATAAATCCCTAAGGAATTAATGATTAATATTTCCAATATGTAATTAAAGGGGTATGTAAGACGGGTCTTATACCAACTAGTTTAGAAACTCTCACTTGAAAAGTCTCAAATTTATAAATCACGGTTATTATATAATAATCGTAATTTATTATAAAAGTTCATGGTTATTATTTAGAAACCGTTATTTATGTACTAAATACATAACAATTATCTATGTGACACCGTTATTTATTTTATTAAAAGTCACGGTTCTTACATAAGAATCGTTATATATAATACTAAATAAAAAACAGTTGTCAAAATGAAACCATTATGTGTCATGCAAGCATCACCATATATTATGATGGTTGATCATGTGTGCCCATTAATTATTATTACAATAATGCATATATCATGGCCTCACCAAGCTTCAATACATAATGGGTGTTATATTAAAACCGTTATAATAGGTCCGAAATAAATAATAATTTAAAACCATAATTTATTTGTGTCGAGCATATATGATGGTTTGGAACCATTATTTATGGCCAATCATAATCTTCATACATCGCGATTTCTATAGTTGTGTGGGGCCAACTTTAAGGATTAAGCAATAAAAGATCAGTTGCAATTTGGGGATGCTTAGGAGAGGCAAATCTCAATTGCATTGACTACTACAAATGGTGGTAAAGAGATACAGATAAACCATTTTTCACTTTCCATTTGGGAAGATTGGAGATTAAAATAAGCATGTTTAATGATCCCTGACCAACTTGGTGGTCTTCAACAACATAACAAGGCAAAACATGGTGGTCAATGCTAGCAAGAACCTATACTTTCCCTCATGCATTGTAATGAGCATTTTGCCATAGCAAATTAAACCTATTAGTAAGTTTATGTTTACATTTATGAGAGCCTCTTGACCAGCTTCAAAGTTTTGTTTGGGGTTGTTGAAAGCCTAGTTATAACCTGTTAATGTTCAGAATTTAAATTGTTAATATATATATATATATATAAGGAAATAATGTTTATTTAAGCTAGGAAAATAACAAAAAGTACTATTTGAATTACAAAAAGGCCCCAAAATGTCTACTAAATTAGCAAATAATAAATAGGTAATCTGATAAAAATATAAGATTTAAAAGTTTAAATGTTGACAACTTAAGTTTAAGAGTTAGCAACTTAGGTATAGAGAGTGAAAACTTGAACTCACCAAGTTATCGCTATGTATACTCAAGTTGCTAATTGATATTCTTAAGCTGTCACTGCTTATATTCAAGTTGTCAACACCCAAACTTCAAAATTCCATATTTCTATCAAGTTACCTATTTGTCATTTTTCTAATTTAGTAGACATTTTAGGGTTTTTTTTTAATTCAAATGATATTTTTCTGTCATTTTCCCATTTAAGTATTTGTCAAATGACAATTTAATTTATCAATAATTTAATAACAAGTTGCTTCTAAAGATAAGTAATTTTATTAAGGATCATACTCACATCAAATTTGTAACACCTCATCGAAAAGACATATATACTTAACGTTCAATTCGTTAAACGTCACTTATAAACTTAAGGACTCTATCCCAACAAAACTTAAACAACACTTACTTGATACTTTCAACTATTAGTTCAAAGTTTTAGTTTCAAACAAATATTTATCAACCGAAATATTTTAGGACGAAAAATAATCCTATTGTCATGGCAATTAAATATAAAGTGGCATAAAGGCACACAAGGAGGTGTCACATGTCCCACAACTCCAATGCAATCCTGGCCAAAGGAAAACATGGAAGAAAGGGCCCTGACAAATGTCATCCACTGTGCACCGAGTGATGACATACCATATGATAAAAGATCTTAACATACAAATTCCTCCTTACTCCAACCCATCACAAATGCTAGGGATGAATATGGACTGGACTGGACCAGGTTTGACATCAACCTAGGGTCTGATCTGGAGAGTATGTTGGGCTGCGTAAGGCAGCCCATGGTCTAGTGTATTCCAGCACCAACCGGAGGCCGGGTTAGACCAAACGGGTCTGGTGGACTACCTGGACTGGTCCAAGTTATAAAACCCCTCTTTAATTAACGTATACATATAAGTTATTACTTAATTCACTTATATATATTAATATAATATCGATAATGATACTATCGTTTTGGTTAAACCCTCTGATATCACTGCTCTCTGATAATTCTGATACCACGATCGGGTATTGATACCCTTATCTTATAACCTGATCTTACCTTTATGTTGGATGATATTACCAAATATGTAAGTATTCTGATCAAATAACTAAGTGTTTTGTACCGCCTTATACTATCCTTACTACTACTTGCGTTTACATGTATTCATATACATACATACTCGGTGATCATCTAAGGCTATCAAGTATTAATATTTACAAATAACTAACAAAATAACTTCATATCTTCATCTGCTTCCTTCACTCATCAATGCTTACCTCTTTTCCCTTTATGCCACTTGTTTTTGCTATATAATGAATTTTTGGGAAGGATGAAATTCAAAAGAATCTCAGTAGTAACAGCATTCAATCATATAAAATGTAAGTAAACAAAGCATGCAATATAACCATCACAACACAATGAGCATTACAAGAGCATTTAGCACATTAACATGCAGCACAACATACATAGATCATATCACCACAGCGCTTAGTCACAAACACAGGTGTCCACCCGTCATATATGTAGCTGCTTCAGGCATCCACCTGACATGTTCTGTATGCTCAGTAAACAACATACTTGATGGTAAAACAAACATGCAAAGCATTATATAGTATATGAAAGAAAGAATTACTATCTGAAATGCTTTCCTCTTGGGTTGTTCTCCACGTTCCAGAAATTCATTCATCTTCTGGGCTTTGTAACTCATAACCCACGACAGTAATTTTTAACCCAACCATTGAAAGTGATGGATTGGATGTCTTGGATGGGCGATCCAAATATCAACCCAATCTAATGGTTAACAAAAACACAAATGATGTTTTATTGAGGCTGCCACGGTTGTATACAAAAATAGAAAAGTTGCACCTTAACTCCACCTCACTACTCCTATATATAGGCTCTAAGAACTCTCTCTTTTCCTTATTTAGTCTATGTGGGAATTCTTAGTCTCTTTTATTTTATTATTTATTTTCTTATACACACATACCAAAATTAAAATTAAATACTCTCGTTTGACATCTACTAACTTTATTATTTTATCTCTTCTAAAGAAATTCAATAATAATAATAATTACTTACTTATATTTTTATTAAAATTCATTTAAATTTAATGTTTTTATTTATTTTAGATCTTTTTTTCCTTATTTAAACCATTATTCGCTAAATAATATTTACCGTTAAATATTTCCTTCATAAGATTATCTAAGTCTTATGAATAAAAATTTGGGATGTTACAGATTATGCAACCACCATTTTATAAAAAAAAAGATATAAAGTAAATAAACAGACTAAAAATAAAAAGTTATGAAAATGTTTTAAAAATATAATATATCATCATATTCTTCCTTCTCCATAACTTGTCCACCTTCTCGTTCAAAGAGTGAGCGAGAGAGGTAAGTTTCTTCAAGCACTGGCTCATGCGTCTTTACTCTCGCAGGTAAACTTAGACCATATGATGGAGCTCATAGGTTGCGTGGATGAGACCTTTAATGCTTGTTGGTGAAGGGAGTTCATCTTTTGAATTTTTGCTAGATGATGAATCAGAAGTTAACTTATGTTTGTGCATGATTTTTTTGTGAATCAGAAGTTGGCTTTGAGAAGTTGAAATGGAAGTAGAAAAGTACTGGAGTTCAGTTTTTGGATGTTTATATAGAGAGGATTTCGTGAATTATCAAGTCATCGTGACTTTTAGTATTAAAGATCATTATATTTTATAAACGTTGATAGTTAATTCTTAATAACCATTAGGAACTTAAAATGGTATTCTAATAGGCGACAGTTTTTAAATGTTAACTATTATGTATTTGATAATTTTTTTAATTTATTGGTGTATACTATTAATTGCATAATCAACCACAATATTACAGAAAAAAATTAAAAAACAAAAAGACAATGTAAACAACAAACAAAAAATAAAAAGTTATGGAGATGAAAGAACTTATACATTATCAGATTCTTCATTCTCTAGTTAATTTGTCGACTTTCTTGTTCAGAGAGAAAACAAAAAAGTTATGTTTTTTAGCCGAAAGTGTGTGTCCCTGTAAATATTTATCTATGGAATTCGTGATGATTGGATATGCGAAACTTGTAATCACAAGTTTCGCATATCCAATCATCACGAATTCCATTTACAACCAGCGAGAATATCATGACTATGGAGGAAGAGTTTGTGAAGGAAGAGCTCCGATCCCTGGGGTTTAAATAGGTGATAATTAATTAAAGATTTATGAAAAGGTAATTAAAATAAAAGTAATTAGCAGCCAGGGAAAGAGTACGTAGTTGGAGAATGAGGTAATGATACTTATAAGACTTATTATTTGAATGACTGTTGTTTCTCATGAAATGTTGTTTTTGTCATTCATACTTTATGGTCATTTAATATAACCATTATTTTTGTATTTTCGCTGAGTTAAGGTTGAAAGTCGAATCGATTGTAAGTGTTACATTATGGTTGTTTCGAAAGAACTATCACTTTTATCACTAAATAAATAACAGTTATTAACTACAGCCGTTATTTTTGTGTTTTCACGAATTCTATCTCGCTATACACGACAATGCACATAATTAATCGTTATTTTTAAGCATTATATATCATTGTATGACCTCCACTTCGATATACATGAGGTTTATTAGCTACAATCATTATGTATTAAGTGTTACAAATTCGCAAATATATAGTAGTGAGAATTAATTAACAACTGGGCATTCAGTAAATATCATTCAATTAGCTTTTCGGTGGACACTAAGCAGCATGTGCAAGAGATGTGAACCAGAAATTTTGAGAATCTTAATATCTTTCCAAAAGGTTAAATTAGGCCAAACTGATATTTACAAAACCTAATCTCCAAACTCTTTAATTAGAGCTAAACTTGATTTTTTTTTATATGGAAATTAGGCAACTAAATAGGATTAGGGATTTAATTTAGAGGCAATACTTAGTAAAGATATTATTTTGTGTGTGTTGAAGATAGAATGGCGACATTCACTTCGTAGGAGACTGGAATTTTCATGGAAAAATTAAACAAAATATCCAGCACTAAACGAGGAGATTTACACCGCAAAGGCACAAGGATCAACATATACAAAAGAAAAAATGAAATCAAATGTGAAGAACTGCCAATTCAAATAACCATTTAGTGCCTATTTGGATTAGCGGTAGAAGCTATTTTTCTAATGTGATTTACGGTGTACGAGATAAATATATGAGATGTGTTTTATCTCGATTTACGTAAACGTGCTTTTTGAATGCTAACCCAAAAACTAGTACACAAATGGTATTTAAGACCGGTACATTTAAACCGGTTATATATAGCAAATAAGGTCTTAAAAGTATCAAATTTTTTAGACAGACTGTATCAAGACCTGATCTAAAACCGTTCTAAAAAGTCTATTTTAATCGATCTAAAAAAAAAAATTTCCACTAGTGAAACAGGTCCTTAATCTTAATCCTGAGAAACATTATGTTGTGTTAAAAAAAATGCCTAAAACACAAGGATCAATTTAGAGATATGAGATTCTCATCATGACCAATTTGAAACATATTAAAAAATTTAAAATAAACTGAGAGAAGGATATATGTAGGAAATTTTATTAGAAAAAATAAAGGAGATGATTATGCGTGAGGCATGGCTTGATTTGTGCATCACAGTGTTTTTTTTTTTAAAAAAATTGCTTGTACGCAATCATCTATTACTCCTATCCTGTGTACTTGCTCGCAAGAATCCTCTTAATTACTACTATAATCACTCCATTAATTTTCCTGTGTATGGTCAAAGTGTATAAGTTTTGAGATTAGAGAATCAGAATGTAATGCATCATGCCAAATGTTGACGCCACTCACTCTATATATATATATATATATATCTTGAAGGATTCAAAAGAATTTGCTAACGGCTTTATAATCTAAATTTTTTTATAAAAAAATAAAAAGAATTTAAATTTTTAGGATGAAGCGGGACTTGAAAGTTGGCAACCATATATGTAGCTACTTAGTATAGTAAGCTACGTTTCCTCTTAACTTGCCCCCACTCTTTGTATTCCAAATTTTATTCCTCTTTCTCTCATTTGGATAGATTCAATTTCTTTCTAATAAGGAGTTGACAAATTTTAAGGGGGAAAAATTTATGATGATGGAGAATTACTTGAACAAGCCGAAAATTAAACGTGACCAAAGCTTAATCCAATTAGAATTCAACGCGTGATTGCGGGGCCCTCAGTTTAAGTTGCTTTATTTTGAACTTTATTATTATTATTATTGCTCGTCCTCTCTGAGTACAATGAATTTACGTACTGTACCAGGCCGGTATCATCGTTCATGCAAGTGGACAACAATCCACATTCACTGTCTTGACTTCACTTCACTCTCTTCTACGTATTCCCTGTCTCAATTGCAAAATTTAAAACAACCACCACAACAACCAAATATTTTAATTAATTAAAAGCCCTTTGTCCATCCTCCATAAACCTAAACATTTATAAAAGTCATTGATAGTCCATTTTTAGGCTATGATTAACGCATATATATAATTCATTGCACTCGTTATATTTGAAAAAAGGAAATGAATTACTACTATTTATATCTCGGAAAAGTGGTTAACTTTTTTCTGTTTTTTTTCAAGATAGGACAATCGTGGACGTGTCTCGAAGGTTTGCCTGATATGATATCCACGAATGAAGGGGTTGAGCAACACGACACGAGTAGTATAAGTAAGAATAGAATTCTCCCCTCAGGGACTTCTTCATACGTGTCTCTCTCAAACCACCCACATCTTTCCACGTGTCCCCCTCCTCCTCCTCCCACATGTCACACTCCTCCCTACACCCCCATCCCTGGAAACCCCCCAGGCCCCTACAATCTCTGGCGTCCACGTGTCACCAATCACAAAGTCAATCTCCTCCTTGCGTGCCGTATCTTGACCCCTCTTTTTTCAGGAAATAAATAAATAAATAAAATAATAACGTCGGCTATGCTTCCAACCGCCACCAACTGAGCTGCCTCTACCTCACTTCACTCACTCCACTTCCTCATTTATCTCGTTTTTTTTATTTATTCTCAAAAATAGCTTCCTATTTTTTAAATTAAAAAGTATACTCGTCCAGCATACTATATAAATTATTTTAATTAATTCATCCAAATCAAGAAATGAAACGAAATTTCTAATTTTACCCATATTAAATGAGATATTAATTATGAGACAAAAATATAAAAAATCATATTTAAATATTAATTATATAATTAAAATTAAAAAATATGTATTAATTTATCTCCAAGTTATTCATATTATAAATGAACTCATTCTTCTACAAGAAATTTATACTGTGAATTGGGGGAGTAGTATTTTAGAAAGCGTTCACTTATCCTGAAACGCAATAGAGTGTGGAACGGAGGACGTGAGGGAGCCACAAAGCAGCTCAACACGTTTTAGAAAGTGGAGGTGTGGAACAGAACAGGTGCCGATAGCATATGCCTTTTTCCTTAATGAAAGCAAATATATATAAATTAAAGAAAACGAAGATAATGAGTTATTAAAGAATTAGATTTAAAAAGGTGTGAACTGTGTAGTGTGAAGCGTGAAGCTAAGGCAGCTCATATGAGCTGGAGAGAGAGGGTGCCAGGTGGCGTTTTGGCAGCGAACGAATTGAAAGCGTGGTGGACGAGCCGACGCAAAGTGTGTAGTTAGTGTTCAAGGGAATACGAGTACGATCATGAAACCCTTCTACTCACTCACGCATCCTGTATATTTTCTTTTTCCGCCTCTATTTTTTAATGATTAACCCAATCCAATATACAATTGAAGTCGACGTATCGTGTTACAAGATTTGGTCCAGATCTAATTCAATGTCTCATCTCACCTTATTTACCAGTTTCATTTGGTAATTTGGATGTAACCTAACATTGACACGTCTCCTCCACAGTCCTAACCTTATCACCACTAACACCCAACTTCAAGCTTCCCTCGTGCACTCTGTGTGGTAATGTCTTTTTTTTTATTTACTGAGCTGGAACGCTCATCTGGAATTGAAAGAAACAAATCCAAAACACTAAAATTAATTTTAATTTTTTAAAAAGGAACGAGAGAAACAGAGTGGAACAACAGCCCACAGGTGCATCCAATTCCTCCCAATTCCATAAGCGCATACGTATGTGACGTACCAGTGTTTTGACTTGGAATCAGTCCTTTTTTATTCCATTTTAATTAAATTGATTTCCCTATTTAATTTCCCACTTCTGTTTCTCACGTTACCTAACGAGCAAGCCTAGCTAGCTTAGTTGACCCACTTCACTCTCCAACCCTTCCAGGTCTTTTCTCTGACTCTCTCCTCCTATATATAAAGCCTCCTCTCCATTTTTCACGCTCATCCCTCTCACTACTACTACTACTTCTTCTTCTTCTAAAATGGCTTTGCAGGCTCTGAATTCGCCTTCTGCTACTCCTAATCCTGTGTTCAAAGACGACGACCTTCACTCCCTCGAGGCTTGGACCAAGGGCAAGCGATCTAAACGACCCCGTTTTGATCACAATTCGCCTTCCACTGAGGAAGAGTACCTCGCTATCTGCCTCCTCATGCTTGCTCAAGGCGGTAGCGTTAATCCTAATACGACGTCGTCTTCCTCCCCTGATCCTTCTCCGATGAAGGTCTCTTATAAGTGCTCTGTTTGTGACAAGTCCTTTTCCTCCTATCAAGCTCTCGGAGGACACAAGGCCAGCCACCGCAAGTCGTCTTCCTCCTCCGATCATCAGCCTCCCGCCGACAATTCGTCCGCCTCCGCCTCCACCGCCGCAGCTGGTGGCAGTGGGAAGCTGCACCAGTGCTCAATCTGTCACAAGGCTTTTCCGACCGGTCAGGCCCTCGGCGGACACAAGCGCTGCCACTATGACGGCGGCAACGCCAACAACAGCGGTACCGGTGGAACGACGGTGATCACTTCGTCTGAGGGGAATACCTCGTCGGTCACGCACAGCCACCGCGGGTTTGACCTGAACCTCCCTGCTCCTCTCGCCGACTTATCCCCGGAGGAGTTTGTTAGGGGCGCCGCCGCCGGGAAGAGTGTGAAGATCGGAGAAGAAGAGGTGGAGAGCCCGTTACCGACGGCCGCCGTCAAGAAGCCTCGTTTGTTCACGGACGAAGAATGAAGACGATGATGATCTGAGTAGCTTCTTCCTCATCAGAAAAATAGATCGGAATTCTTATAATTAGAGAATTGAATTTGATCATATCTTGCTGTATTTCTTTTTCTTTTTGGGACTGGGGGAAATTGGATTAACTTACAAGTTGGAGATTTTGCTTTTTGTTTTTGTTGCATTGTTCCTGTGTACAGACAGATTTGTTCATTATTGTTTTTGGAAGCTAAGTTCTCATTGATTTTCATTTATTCTCACCATTTGTCCATATTCATTTACTTCATTTCCAGCCTTTTATTATCTTTGATGGTGATCCATGAAAAAATTATAGAGCAAGTACACTTTAAAATAATACAACGTGATTCTGCTGTCTTTTCACATCATATATTGGTCGTGAAAAGGAGAAAAAAATATGTGTAATCAAAATATTGAATTAAATCAATTAGATTTTATAATTCGGAAAACCAAACAACTCTACAGTAAATTAAGGTCATCCAACTAATATGTGTGAAGCATGTGTCGTGGTGCGTTGGAGTTTTAGGCATTATAAAACCAATCATTAAAGTATTTAATTTATTGGATCTTAAGTTTGAACAACTAATAAAGTCTCCCCGAACCTTCAAAATGCGGTGTGACACTGAAACAGTACAGCTGATAATTGGACGTGAATGTTTGGATGAAGTAAATAATTAATGAGGAAATTTTCTCGGACTCAAAATTTATATTTAAGACCAATTAGCTTTTATACTTAGAATCAGATAAGCATATATTTACCAGTCATTTTTACTATTTATACACCACTTAAACGACCTCAAATCTATGTCGTGAAAAGATATATATGAGACAGCACAATGTGAGACCTGCATACATGAATCTAACTATATATGGCCTCTTTTCTTTTTACAGCAAGGAAGATAAATAGTATTGCATTCCAGTCTAGAAATGCTAATTCAAGAAATAATAATAAAATAAAAGGGTGGGAGGAAAAAAGGAAATTAATTAAACTAAGGAGATAATTAAGCAAAGGATATTTATAAGAAGTGGGGGGGAATATGCTGAAAGAGTTAGGCTATAGGTGGGTTGAACCAAAAATGTGGGCATGTGGGTGAGAGATTGAAGGCACATGTAGGTATGATAATATCAAATTAGAGAAGATATTTTTTAAAATATTTGTGTGGCTTTAACACACTCTGTATTCCATACGTACTCTATGTTGGCCTTTGGGTTGGCTAATTTCCCATCCAACCCCACTGCTCAACTTCAACACCTCCCTTAATTGCTCACTTCCCTTTCTACGTTTCCACTAATCTTTGTTTCTGTATATATGAATATGATTAACTTACAAGCATATTTTTTAAAAACTTAGTAGGAGTATTAGGTAGATTCATTGTATAGTACAGCGCATTGAAGTTTGGGAAAATTGCATTATCCACTTGAATTCTATAAAATTAGTTTGAGTTATACTACGTTTTGCTATAATTTTTTTAAAATCAATTTCATAAATGGATAATAAGTAATTTTTTTTTAGTTTTTTTTGTTTTGCGGTGATGATATAATATGCTTTTTTTGATTTGATTTGATTTGATCAAAGATTTCCTTATTGAAGTTTAGAGGGCAAAAGGTTTTCATTCTCACAACAAATACGTTTTTTCAAGATTTAAATTTTTGTTTTCCTTCTTTTGGGGTGAAGAAGTCCCTTAGCACATCAATCAACAACTTGTTAATTGGTTGATTTAATAATGCTTTAGATCCCTCTCCCTCTCTAGTAAAAGGTTTTAAATGTTCTCCGCTTCATTTTTGTCTCTAAAAAGCACTCCAAAAGTATAATTTATTATACTCTTTCCATTCTATATGTGAGACCTATTTATTTAATTTGAAGAGATTAAAGAAATTAAATAAATTATCTAATTATATGTGACATAATTTCTCTAAAATACTTAAGTATAACATTATGTTATATATCAATTGGCAAAAAAATAATTAGATTATATATCAATTTATAAATCATATAAATTAGTTTGAAAAAAAAAAGCATAAATAGAAGAGATAGTAAAATGGGAAAAAATTTTACTTTTGGCGATCAAAATTCACTTCTAAACTAGGTTTTATAATTAGGATTGGAGAAAGCAAATATCAACTTGCATGAAAATTAAGATTTTTATTAGAGAGTATGGTTAGATTGAGAAGCAACAATTGCGTATGCTGCCACCAAACTCTATCTGTCTAGAGTTGTGTGGGGAATGTGCTTAAACGTGGGCTTGTTATAATAATAATAACAGTAACAGTAACAATAACAATAACAATAATAATGATGATGATAGAGTAAATCCGTGTTAGCGTGTTCATGTGAATCTTGAAGGCAAGTCACTACGATTAACGCGTTTTTACGAGTCTTGTGTTCCCACGAATCCCACTTCCAAACACGCCATAACATTTCCCACGTTGCACACATGCGCAATTTAAAATTTACTCTCTCTTGTCTTAAATATAAGATATAGTTGATTTTTTTTTAGAGATTAAGAAAGCTAAATAAGTTACTTAATCATATCATATATCCTTAGATTATATATTAGTTTATAAGTTAGGAAAAATAATTTAGAAAAAAAATGACAAATATAAATACTTTAAAGTAATTTAATTAGCTTCATTAATCTCTCAAAAAAAATCAACTTTACTTATATTTAGGACTGGAGAGAATATCTCGCAAGAAAAAACAAATTAAAAATTGTCTAAAGAAAATATAGCGCGGATGAAATTTGATGCTATATATATATATATATATGTCGAGGGGACAAAATGTGTGTGTGAGAGGCGTGTCAAATATATGTGCGGCATGTCTGAATGTGATCTAACTTCTACCAAACGAGCATGAGTTCGTCGTTGAAGTTTCTTGATCAAATGCTGAGATGCATATGAATAGAAATACAAAGGCACGAGCCACTAAACAAAATGAAATTACCAAAAAAAAAAAAAAAAGGGAAACTAATGATTAAAGTTAAAAACGTGGGCTATAAATTGTAAATGGAGACAAGTAATAAATAGTGTAGAAAACAGAATAGGTTGTGATTTGTGAGTTTTTGACGGGTGATTGTATAGCAATATAACATCCTTGCACCTTCTCACGTTTTCAAAGGATGCTAAAGGCATGTCATTCTACCCGTTGCTTGATCTTTAGTGTCAAGCCGTTCTTGATATAAGATATATTTTATAGTGCAATTATACTATAAATTAGGTTCTATATCTATGATTAGGTACAGTATAACGTAAATTACCTTCAATTTTTCATATCAAACAAATAATCTTTTTAGAAAACATGAAGATTACTTCTTCTTCTTTTTTTAAGATTTAACGAATGTTCCATAAATTAGAGTTGAATTACACTGTCAATCTGAAAATGGTGATAATGATATATCTTATCGCCCTCTGGGGGTCTATTATTTCATTTTTATTAAATTAAAGTGTGGAGAATATATAATGAATATATGTACTTGAATATTATTAGATAGTTGTTAGCATATAGTGTCAGTGTCAGTGTCAGTAGGTGTCTGTGTCGTTAGTTGTTCTGCAGACGATGTGGGACTTAAGTCTCCTTAATGCTCATACAGGTGCATATATAAATAGGGCCCAGGAGCATAATTATGTATGGACTCTGCCCATATTGATTAATAAAGCCTTATTGTTTCTGGGCTACCTGTGAAGTCTACATGGTACCAGAGCTTCGGGTTGGGTAGAGATCCATCGCATTTTCAAGAATCACACAAATCTAATTCAGTGTTACCCGTTTGTGCCTGCCTTGCGTTCTTGTGATCATCTTTTCCCTTTTCAAGATTAATCCACCTTGGGCACATTGACGGTGTGCGGCTGTGACGAATCAGTCTCACCTTCCCTCTTCCGAACGCGTCTTCTTCTTACAGCCAAGAATTTGCAATGGGCGAATCAGGAACCAGTGCTGTCACACTACCGCCTGATGTGGATTTCACACACTCTTTGTTCTTGCATCCATCTGACACTCAAGGGACGGCGATTATACCTCAAGTGCTCACCGGAAATGAGAATTACTCTGTATGGAGCAAAGCCATGAAGATCGCATTAAAGGGAAAATTAAAACTCAGATTCATCGATGGGTCTTGCACAAAGGAGACGTATGGTAAGGCTCTTGAAGGTCAATGGGAACTTTGTAATGCTGTTGTATTATCTTGGATCTTGAATTCATTGTCCAGAGAGCTTGCCAATGGTGTTGTGTATTACAATGACGCGCATCTAGTTTGGGTCAACCTAAGAGAGTCGTTCAACAAAGCTACGGGGTCTCGTATATTTGCTATTCATCACGAGATCAATTCGTTGTAGCAAGGTGATATGTCGATTGCTGCATATTATTCCAGATTGAAGGAGTTATAGGAAGAGCAGTCTTCTCTTGTTGCTATAGGACCTACGTGTAATTTTTGCAGATGCGAGGCATCCAAAATTCAAGGTGATTTGGTGCAGCAACAGAAGTTACTCCGGTTTTTTATGGGTTTGAATGATACCTATCATGTTGCGAGAAGTCAGATACTTCTAATGTCCCCTCTCCCCACTATAAATCAAGCTTTTTCCATGGTTGCAGAGGATGAAGCTCAACGAGCCATTGCTAGTTCAGGAAGAATTGGACTAATCGAAGGTGTGGTCATGGCAGCCAGGGGGAGAGGGCGAGGAAGATGAAGAGGTTGAAATGGCTTTCCTCTGGAACGTTCTCACTGTAAGAAGAGGGGACACACAAAAGAAAATTGTTATCAACTCATAGGCTATCCCACTGATTTCAAGGGACTGAAAGGAAGGCAATCTCACGAGGGGGAATTAATCAGCAGACTGCAGAGAGCACCAAGGATACAAAGAAAGCTATGCATTCAGCAAGTATGATTTCCCCATCTCTTACACAGGAGCAATATGAAAGATTGCTTGAGCTTTTAAAGAAGGATACTAATGATGGTGCACATGCTCTAACTGGTACAAGTTTGATTCCTGCTACTCGTAAAATAGTGTGTCTCATATGGGTTATTGATTCGGGAGCAACCACACATCTTGTTAGTGATTTATCATTGTTGGATAATTATAAGACTTACACAGGACCAATATTCCAAATGGGGATAGAGTGCATGTAACTCACATAGGGACTGTTTAATTTTCTAATGGTATTACATTACATGCTGTGTTATATACTCCTATACTCAAATTTAATTTGATCTCTATATCAAAATTAACTAAGGAACAACGATGCGTGGTAGCCTTCTTTCCTAACCTTTGTTTGATACAGGGCCTTCAGGGTGGCAAACTGAAGGGGACTGGTAAGCTGATTGAAGGTCTATATGTGCTCCAATGCAAACACAATGATGTAGTGAACTTAGCAAATGATTGTTCTAAAGAAAATAAGCATATAGATGTATCTTTGTTACACCGTAGACTTGGGTATGCTCCCGTATCTGTATTGCGACATTTACATGTGTTGAATGATAAAACTGCTTGTTTGAATGACAGCTGTGATGTATGTTTTCAGTCTAAACAAACTAAACTACCCTTTACCCTTAGCTGCATTAAAACCAAAATGCCTTTTAAACTCTTGCATATGGATGTATGGGGACCATATCGGATCCCTACACATTCCGGTTTTCGATATTTCCTCACAATAGTGGATGACTTTTCTCGTGCAACTTGGCTTTACCTAATGAGATAGAAATCAGACACAACTAGCCATGTTCAAAATTTTATTGCATACATACAAAATCAATTTTCCACTCATGTTAAAAGAGTTCGTAGTGATAACAGATTAGAATTTGTCAACAATACACTCAAAGAGTTCTTCTTGAAGAAAGGCATTCATCATGAGACTTCATGTGCGTATACCCCAAAGCAAAATGGTATAGTTGAGAGGAAACATAGAACACTCATGCAGGTTACTAGAAGCCTAATGATTCAATCACATATTCCTATAAAATATTAGGGAGAGTGTGTGAAGACTATAGCTTACATAATTAATCAAATTCCCTCTAGAATTTTAGGATTTAAAACACCATATGAACTCATTTATGATAACTTGGCTGATTACCCTAGCTTCAAAGTTTTTTGATGTCTTGCGTATGCAACATATTTGACTACTAATGATAAATTTCAACCAAAATCAATCCCTTGTGTATTTTTGGGATACCTCCTAACCAAAAGGGATTTATCCTTTATAATCTTAAAAATAAAATTGTTTTATAAGTAGACATGTCAAGTTTGTTGAAGACAGGTTTCCTTTTAAAGAAGAGGAGAGTTCTCAGCCAGGGGGAGTGCACATGCCTGTTGCCAGCACCAGTGACATTTTCTGGTCTGATCATAAATCAAGACAATGAGGAATTGAGCCAGAACACTCCACAATCAGACAATAGAACATAGTGATGCATCAGAAGTACAGACCAGAACCAATAATGAGTTTGATATTGATCATGAGGCTGAGAAAAGGCCAACTAGAGAGAGGAGACACCCCATTTGGTCACAGGACTATATATGTAACCTCATTTCACAAGATCAAACAGGTAACTCTGCACCTTTATTAAATCAAAGGTTAAATAGGCACTGTAAGTATCCTATAGAGAATTATATGTCATATGAGAATGTCTCTACATCTTACTTATGCTTTCTGGTTACTATAGATTCTAGTATTGAACCTACATGTTATAATGAGGCCATAAAGGATAGGAGATAGGTTGATGCGATGAAATTAGAAATAAGTGCTTTGGAAGCCAATAATACTTGGGATGTTGTGCCTCTACAAAACGGTAAGAAGGCAATTGGTTGTAAATGGGTTTATAATGTTAAATATAATTCATATGGATCTGTGGATAAGTATAAAAGCTAGATTAGTTGCTAAAGGTTACACTCAATAAGAGGGGATAGATTTTCATGAAACCTTTTCACCGATAGTTAAAATGATAACTGTTCGAGTTGTAATCAAAATGGCTGCTATATTTGGATGGAATCTTTTCCAAATGGATGTACATAATGCCTTCTTGCAGGGGAATTTCAATGAGGAAGTTTACATGTCAATACCACAGGGATTTGAGAAAACAGAAAATGGTATGGTCTGCAAACTTAAAAAATCCTTATATGGACTAAAGCAAGCATCACGACAATAGAATCATAAATTGACTGTGGCTTTATTAAGTGGTGGATTTCTTTAAAGTAAACATGATTACTCATTATTTATTAAAAATATGATAATGCTTTTATTCTGATTCTTGTCTATGTAGATGATTTACTCATCATAGGTACTTCAAAGGATAAAATTGATGAAGTGAAGGGATTCCTTCATAGTCAATTTAAAATCAAGGACTTAAGAGAGATGAAATATTTTTTAGGAATAGAAGTGGCTAGATCACATGAGGGAATTATTCTTTCACAACGTAAATATGTTTTGGACCTTCTTAGTGATGCTGGAATGAGTGGATGCAAACCTTTGTCCCTACCAATGAGACCCAACTTAAGGCTTTTGGCATATGAGGAGGGTCGAGATCGAGTGGAAGACTTGTTGAGTAACCTAGAACGATATAGGAGATTAGTAGGAAGGCTTATCTATTTGACTACTACTCGCCCTGATATCTCTTTTCCTGTGCAGGTAGTCAGCCAGTTTATGCAAAAGCCTACCGAAGCACATATGGCTGCAGCATTAGACATTGTGAGATATTTAAAGCAAAGCGTTGGCGTAGGAATTCTTTTGAGTTCAAAGGATGATCTCACCTTGTCGTGCTTCAGTGACGCGGATTAGGGAGCTTGTGCAACAACAAGACGCTCAGTCACAGGTTATTTGCTCAAACTTGGAGAGTCACTCATAAAGTGAAAATTTAAGAAGCAGGAGACAGTCTCTCGTTCATCTGCTGAAGCAGAATATAGAGCTTTAAGCTCAGGGGTTTCTGAGGTAGTTTGGGTAACAGGATTGCTTCGAGACTTGGGAATTCCAAATAAAGGGCCCATAAGTGTCTATTATGACAGCAAGGCAGCGATCCATATAGCTTTGAGCCCCATATTTCATGAGCGTACGAAGCATATAGAGATCGATTGTCATTTCATTTGTGAGAAGCTTCAAGCGAGGCTGATACATTTGGAACATGTTCGTTCACACAACCAGCAGGATGATATCTTCACAAAGGCGTTGGGAAAGCAAGCTCATAGTAAGATTCTTAGCAAATTAGGAATAGTTAATGTCTTTCTTGCCCCAAATTTGAGGGGGAGTGTGGAGAATATATAATGAATATATGTACTTGAGTATTATTAGATAGTTGTTAGCATATAGTGTCAGTGTCAGTAGGTATCAATGTTGTTATTTGTTTTGCAGACGGTGTGGGACTTAAGTCTCCTTTGCTTATACAGGTGCATATATAAATAGGGCCTAGGAGCATAATTATGTATGGACTCTGCCCATATTGATTAATAAAGCCTTATTGTTTCTAGGCTACCCGTGAAGTCTACATAAAGAATAAAAGAAAAAAAGGTAAAAATGACAGCGCCCATTAAATAGTTTTGAATTTTGTAAATGTTCGTGAAAAAAACAAATTTAGAGTCACTAATTTAAGTTGATAAACTGAAAACTCAACATTGAGTTACGTGATATAATTCGGTTGGTCGAGTTGATAACATTAAAGATGGTGTTTAAGAAGTTAATTAAGTAAAAAATGTAATGACCCAATTTGGGATTAAGGGCTAATGACTCTGATCTTGATTGTAATTAGTGTAATTAAACACTTTTGAATAAATTTGATGTAAATTGATATAAGTGTATTTGGAGATTAAAGATCAATTGTTGAGATTTATTGACTATGGGTTGGAATCCTACGCTTTGCATATGTGTGAGCTCATGGTGGAAGTGAGAAGATGGTGACAAGTGGCACTTTGGTGGACTAATGGATATGGCACAAAGGACAAAAGCTCACTTTTTCTCTATCTTCTCTCTCCTATTCGGCTAGATGCTTGGGCAAGGGAAAAGTTGTACATCATCATCATCATTTTCATCATCTCACCATCTCTCTCTAGCCTCCATTTACGGCGGACACAAGCAAGGGAAGAGAAAGAGAAAGCTTGAATCTTTGGTGAGTAATGATCCTTCTATGCTCAAATCCTCTTCCTTAAACTTGTTTATACAATTGAGAGCTCCATTTTGGTGTTTTCAGAATTTGGAAAGGTAGTGGATTGTGTGTTAGAGAAATTTGAAAGTTGGAGAATCAAGATTCTGACTTTGGCAAAGTAAAGAGGTAAGCATTTGGTGCTTTTTGATATATATGTTATGATTTTTGAATAAGTTTGAGAAATTCTAGAATTTGCCATGGTTTATGTCCATTTTTGGATGTATGAATTTCATAGTGATTGATGTTGAAATTAGTTCATTGTGAAGTTAGTAGAATGTTGGTTATAGTTTTAAAGTTTGGAAGTGTATTGATTGGAATTGGGTATTGTGTATCATAGAGACCCAAAGAGTTAGATTATGTTTAAAATGGTATTTGGGTGTTTTGGAGGTTACCAATGGGTTCCCTATGTCATTTTGAGTGAGTATGAACTTTGTGTGGAGTTTGGGAACCTATAGGTGTGATTTTGGTCAATCTGGGAATTTTTGTCAGTTACTGTGATCTGGCAATCTAATAGCATCACTCGAGGGAGGGAGGAACCCACTCGAGTGCTGCCTTGTGTTTTGTCTTTCTGCTTTGTGTTTTTCCTGGGTTTTATGAGTAAAGCTCGAGTGTACTTCCTTCATCGCGAGTGATGTTGGTGATCACTCAAGTGATGGTGTGAGTTCTTGGTTAGGGTTGCTCTCGGGTTGTCACTTGCTGGTTGATGTTCAAGAGTGTATTCTGATACTCGCAAGTGACACCTTCTCACCCAAGTGCTAGGGGGTATGCTCGAGTGAGTCTGTCCCTCTGATGTTGCATGTGCTCTAGGGTTGTCACTTTCTGTGTTGCACTTTCGGGGACTCGAGTGGATTTGGAGTCATCACCTGAGTGCAAAACCCCATGCTCGAGTGTTGTGAGCACTTTCTAGCCGTGATCATTGCTCACTGTGAAACACTCGCGAATGAGAGCTAGTCTCACTCAAGTACGAGTCTTTCATCACTCGAGTGAGGTCATCTTCACTAGAGTGAGCCAGCCAAAAATCAATGTTTTGCCTTTCAGAAAAGGGGTCTTCAGGGTATTTCTCCTAATCCTTTAGGCATATGCTTAGGCCTCTAATAGTTATATAAAGAGTCCTAAATGATAACCAACTTAAAGTATTATGGAAATAAGTATTTGGGAAAGAGATTAATCAATTGTCCCTAAATTGGTATAGGATTTGATATCTGTCTGACGCGTGAGCCCACTGTGCCAAAGAACGTCAGGAAAGATACAGGTAGTGACTTCTCTCTTATACTTTGTGTAAATGTATTGTATGTTTGCCTATCATGCATTGTGTGTTGTTGCTGCTGCTTTGAGATACCTTTATGGAACCTTGTGCCTTGTGGAGCTTTGTGCCTTGTGATACGTTATACCTTGAGATGCTTTGTGGAGCTTTGTGATGCTTTGTGCCTTGTGATACTGCTGCATAGTGTTTACCGCGTAAGCGGGCATAGTGATTACATCGAAAGCTGGCATTGAGATTACAGCAAGAGCTGGCATAGTGTTTACAGCGAAAGCTACCATTGTGATTACCGTGAAAGCGGGCATAGTGCATTGTCATACAGCCGTGAGTGCTGTCGTCTGTGGCATGAGCCATGGATCATTGTGTTGCTGATGATGCTGGTGAACATGATAACATTACATGCTATGTTTATATATTGTATGAGTGATTTGTTACTACTGGGATTCTTTAGAATCTCGCTCTTTCCAAATGACTAACATTTCAGACAGGGCAAGTGGCTCGAAAGGGAAGCGGCCAACCAAGAGTGGTTAAGGCTGGTAGGGACATTTTAGATTTTGGGACTATTGATTATCTAGTTGGAGTTTGGGATTACTGTATATATGGATTGTAAATATGAATCTTTTGGATATGTAATCCCCATGTTAGGAAATTTTAAACCCTTTGTATATATACAAGTAACCCGAGGTTGCCGGGATTTTGGTTACGCACTTTGATATTTATTATGTGATTTATCGGCACAGGTAGTTGTATCCGAAGGTGAATGTGAGACCAGATTAATTATGCTTTTGAACTATTTTCGGTATACCCCATCTCTTGGAGATGAGTGATTATAAATGTGATTTTTGTCTTATTGGTATCTATTTCACTTAAATTTCATAATCCGGATATAATTACCGTGAGGGGGTTACAAAAAATATATGAGAAACGTGGAATCAAAGGAACACTACCTTCATTATAATACACACACACACACACATTGTTAATCAACTTCATTTTGTTATTTTTTCATTTGTAATAAAAGACAGGATTTTTAATGAACCCATCAATAATTAATATATATGTTTTGTCTTTTGTCGATTTTGATTAGGATTAACTTGAATCTTATAGTTCTGAAAAATAACTCGGATGACTCCTCCTGTCCTTAATATAAGCCAAATTAATCTACTTTAATTTGATTAAGGAAGTTGGTTAAGTTAGTTAATATGATATGTATTTTATAAAACACGCAAATCATCTTTCTTTATTCCCTCATTCCCTTCCCTCCTGATTGTTGTTGATGGAGCGTCAATTCATGATAAATTAGAAAAGACTGACTAATATAAAAATTTTATCTTATTTCTAAGACTAAAATCAACTCTCTAAATATATCTTATATCAAGGACCGGTGAGAGCACAAACTTGGCCTTCTCATTATATATTATGCATCGGTTTTTCCTTTATGTATTAAGACATTAACTAATCCAGCCATCCAGGGATTAGATCTATCACAGTTAAGTAGTTAACAATCATAAGTCCCTTCGACCAAAAAAAAAAGGAACTAATCTTCATTTTCTATTTTTATTAACTAATTAATTTAGTTCATGGGGCCCTGGCTGCCCTTCTTGTTTGTTGGTTGGTGAGGACAAGTCATTTTAGGGAAAAAACAACGAAACTAATAATAAAAAACAGAGGAACTTATACATAAAATAAAAAAATCATAATTTATGATAATAATAGATTAAATAATAGTAACTTATAAGAAGAACATAATAAATATTGGATATTTATTTGTGATGGGAGTAGCATATTTCAAATAAAATCATATTCTAAATAGACATTTTTTTAATTTAATCAAGAAGATAATCTCTTTTAAAGTATAGAGCGCAAATGGTTTTTGAATTTTCGTCTTTTCTAATAAATATGCTTCCTGAGATTATATTTTAAGTAGACATTTATATGGGCAGGTAGGCTTCAAGTGGATTCCCAATTTGCAAAAATGAAGATGATTAGGTAATGAATAAGATTGATTAGGAAGATTAGAGAATTGATGAATTGGGTCTACATCAAAGTTTTTAGGTCCATATACTTAATCGCAACATACAAGAATTCCCACTTGACTTGCTCTGTGGTTTTTTAATGAAGTGGATAAGCCTCACTCCATCAAATTGTAGTTGGAATTTAATGAGTTGGTGGTTAACGTCGCCAAGTGGAAAGAGTAACAAGGCTAAACTCGAACACAATTGTAAGCATTTTTCTTTAGGGAAAATTAATTTCTGGAAAGAGTAACTTTCTTCGATTTTGAGTCAGGTCCCTAGATCCCCCCCCCCACTCCATTTTACTAGCTCATTTAGGGTCTGTTGGGTGTGAGGAATTTGGAGGGGAAGAGAGGGGAGGGAAAATTTTTATGAGTTGAACTTTAAAAGATTGAAGAAGTATGGTAATAAAATTTTAATAAAGAGAATATATAAGATAAAAGAGTAAGAGAAATTAATTAAAAAATTTTAGCCCCATTTCTCTAATTTTTTAAAATTTAACTCAAAAAATTTTTCTCTCCGCCTATTTTCCCTCTCCTCCCCTCCGCTCAGACCAAACAAGCCCTTAAGTTTATGTGATCAGACCCATTAGTCCTTCTGTTAAGTTTTAACAAACAGTGTTAAGATTTTGTGGATGAGCAAAGACAGGTGGCTTAACAACTTGAAATTGGACCCAATAAGGTTGCCACTAAGCAAGTCAGCTTTATTTTCTTCTCTGCTTCCGCTTTGGCATGTCGCTTCCTTCACCTTCCTATAACAACCTCATCATCAACATCCTCCATGGTGTTGCCGGTGCCGTTGCCACTCCAGCGCACCGCAACCAAAATATCAGCACAAGCACCGCATCTTCTTTATGCTCATCTTGTTCTCAACTTTGCTTTTCTAGGTGCCTTTTCCTCACCACCGTCACTCCCTCCCTTCATGGTCCTATGGACGATGAACCAACACCTCTTGGGCGTATATTAGAGGCATTAAGAATTAGATTATACCTCCACATTTTCCCACTGTTAACATGTTTTTGCACTTTAAAATGGTCATATGTGTGTCCTAGTGTTTAACGATCGCTCTAAAGATTTCGCCATGATCTCATAGGAGCAGCCCCAATCCTCATTCGTATAGGTGATTTCATGAAATGTACCTGCAATGAGCACATCATCTCGTAGGATTATTAAATCATTAAGAGCTTTTGCTTAGCCTCACCAAAATGCTTGCACTTTCTCATGCCATAGGAAGGGACTGGAAATTTATTTTAGTGTTAGCATAACTAATAAACAACTTGTTCTTATCCATTGAACCTCCTTCATGAAATCACCAATCATAAAGGTTGGATTGTCATCGCTGTTAATTCAAATCGGCTTAAGTCTCGTTCCCGTCAGCTAATGTAATTCTTCCCGAGGTTTGTTAACGGATCCACAAGTCAACTTTTTGACTTTACAAATTCGATTGAGATAACTCCACACTTTTCAAGCTAACTTAATCATATCATATCTCAAATGATTTTTACTCACACCATTGTTTTTTTTCCACAATAGTTATTGTCATTTGATAATCACACCTCACATCAGACACTAAGTGTCAGTTATACATTAAAATACTTGCAAATAAGTTTTCAACGATTTAGTCTTCAATTGCAACTATCTTCAGAATGATAAACTTTGGCTCACACAATATTTTAATTTTGGCTACTACTGAATTTTCTCAAATAAAATTGAATTCAATTAACATTCGTGTATCTCATACAACTGGAATCCACCATACATGATACCAACATTTATAATACCTCTCAAATATTTCATTCCCTCATAGGATTGTATATTTATATATGATCAATCACGTGTAGCATAAGTTATATCACAAGGATTAATATTAATGCAACAAATTCTCTATACCTCGCATAAACTGCAAAATCACTTCAAATAAAATGTTAACATCATAAGACATATTCACACACACGCATACATCCTTACATCAAGATAATTATATTGCCTCATATTATGAAAATCACATTTATCTACTATAGATAAATGATTAAATTTTTATGCCACATAATGCTTGTTTCAAATAACAAAAAAATTTGATAATTCACAAAATTTGCTCTCTAGATCAGAAAATAAAGCTCCCATGTAATTAATTTTAAATTACAACTTGGCTTTATCAAATAAGGCTATAAATAATTTGCAGCTTTAAAAATCCCACATGTTAGGCACCTTTTATATATGAAAAATATTTTCACGCCTCATCAATAATAATTCTAATTAAATTAGAATTTTCTACCATATATTCCCCCTCCATTCTAATTAATTAGAATATCCTCCAATATTATTGTCATTCTAATTTCACAAAAATATCACATTCTTTGAAGTTAAAATATCAACTACACAGACTACATATGACTAATTACAGGTCAATATGCAAACCGTACCATTCCCATAATTATATTTTTTTTTCAAAAAAATAAATCAATTAATGCATACTCCGGATACATGTAAGTGTAACCCACCAGTTGGATTCATCATGCAATATGAAGCAATATTGGGACCACCGTGAACTCTCACACGCACGCACGCACGCACACCTTCCAAGAACAACTTAAATGGCAAACCATTGGCCTGAATGAACTCACATATGATAACAACATTTACAATACAACTTTCATAATATTATATTGTTAAAAAGCTAAATTTGAAGCGTGAGCAGAACCAAAGTTAAATGTGACTCACACATATAATGTCACATGGGTATAGCAAATTAATACATTTAATATTAAAAACTCATAAACCCAATTAAGGGACATTACCGTTCGCACATCAATAAAAATGATGCTTTAAAAGGGATAACATTCATAGCAAGTAGGTAATAAAACCAATTTAATGTACTTATTAATAATAAAACTTCACCCAATGGAAAACAACATAATAAAACCAATTTAACGTAATCATTAACTAAAAGTAATAAAGCCTTCAATGTAAATAAATCAGCCATAGGTAGAAATAATGTCACGTCCTTATTTTAATTTCACCCTTACCAGAGTATTCACGAAAAATGATATGTGGTTCGGTAAGCAACACAATAATAGCATAAATATACTGATAAAAAGTGCTCGATTACAAAAATTCCTCATAGGAGTTCGTACATAATAATTACTATCAATGTAGCCGCATAGGGCTACCAAGGTGTCTAAACCCGTCTGAGTGAAACGGAAACATCTTCTCGTCTTCGTTCCACAATCGCAATCCCCTCTCGTGCAGTTCTCTTCTCTGATTTCTGCGTACCTTCTGTATTCACCTGTCTAAATTGTTGGTAAGGGAGGGTGAGATTCGAGAAAATCTCAGTAGGAAAACAATACCAATATGCATGCAAGATAAGTGCTTAATCCATGATATGCTTGCATTACATAAACTCATATTTACACAATGACATATCTACGTACTAATATTTCAAACAACATACTTATGGCCATAACATAAAAAGAAACAAAGCTTCAATCATTCATATATGTTTCACATAATCAAACAAAGCAATAACATGCATCAATACACCAATACAAATATCAAATACATGCAGAAGAGGTAAGTTCTCTACCTTATCCCTTTTCTGCCTCGAAACATGCCTCATAAAACATGCCAACGATTAGACCCGCAGCTTGGTCCTACAATTCCAAATATACAATTTAGACACTTCCGTAGTGTTTTTGGGGGTTATATGAGTCTATTATGAAAATTTATCAAAATACCCCCAGGACCCCGCCCCAGCCACGCCGTACCCAGTCCGACTGTACTTTTCCTGAAATTTTGACATGGGCCATTCTGACATATTTTCATCCAAGGAATCCATTTCTGGACTTGTAATTATGAAATTCATTGTCAAATTATAAAATACCCTTGACAGCCCTTATTTCATGGTTTCAAGAGCGTTTTCATAATTATGCTTTTTCGGGCTTTTCCAAAAAAGTGACCAACTGTAATCCCACCTAATTTTCCCTCCAGAACTCAATGGAACCATCAAATCATTGAAAATCTAACTCCAAGGCCCATTTTCTAGCCTTGGCTGAAATCTTGAAGTTTCCAGGAAAAATTGGGGTTTTTCTGTTCTGACTTTGCAGACGTGCCCCTTTCTATCCCTAATCACTTTATTAACTATTTAATTAGTTTACAACTACCATTTAGACCCAATTTTGGCAGCATAACCCCTAGGCCATGTCATTTCCAAAAATTCAAACCAAAGACAATCCCGGCGAAATTTCACTGATTAAATTGTCCACAGCAGCCAGAATAGTTAATATACGAAGGTTTTGAAGTTAACTTTCACTTCCTTCTTCTGGCTTTTCCAAGTATGGCTGAAAACCCTAGCCTTCACACACCCAAAGATGGCTTCCAAACCAAATCACATAGAAGAGTAGCTTAGTAACAGAGTTAAACTCGTTAGGAACTGATTTACCAAAGAAATCACTTACCTTTACAAGCTTTTTCCTCTCCTTTTCTCTCTAAAAGAAGGAGGATGAAGAGCTTTTATGATATATTTTATTGTATTTTATTCATTTGTCCATTTTTCCAAAATTCGGATTTTTTACAAAATTTTGGCTGATTTCTGCCTAAACTTTAAAAAATCATAATTAATTCTAGAAAAATCCAATTGGAATGATTCTAAAGGTTATGGAACCCTTATTAAGTCTAGTTTCAAGGAAAAATATATACTTTTTTCAATTGAAACCACACCATTCCCAAATTTTTAATCTTTACATGCTGTTCCAGAAACTTCACAGTTTTTCTGGATTAAATTCAAAACTTCATATCTTTTTGCATATAGCTTCAAATGATTCATATGACCTATCAAATTAAAGTTCATGATGTCTACTTTCACCTTGTAAAATTGCATAATTTGTACTGATCATTTGGTTATGCAAAATCAAATGATAAGCTCACTGCCTCATAGAAAATTTCACTCGAAGCATGATCGTACTCTCTAAAATTCACCATTTTACTTTCTTTAATACCCCAAAGATATAAGAAATATTAGAAAACAAATTTAGGGCACCTGCTAAACCGGAGCTTAACAATCCACTTATTTCAGGCTTATTCTCTAGCCTCCAATCCCAAAATTTGGGGTATTATAAATAACTCACGAGCAAATTTTATTTTTTCCAGCCATAAGATTCGGCCAATAAAAGGTTCCCATAAGACAACTAAACAAATCAAGTTTCATTAGGCAACAATTCTATTATATATCTTCACCTTTTATATAAGGGATTTTGCCATATGTAAACACAATTCCCAAATTTACTTGTATCTATCAAAGCTCACAAATTAACCACCAGATTATTAGTTCATAGATTTTAAGACACATAACTTGCGGTCTCATCAAAATCCAACTCACCCAGATTGTGAAGGTAAGCAAAACTCTAATCTTTTCACAGAAGTATTCTGCAGTCTGCACTCTTAGTAAGTAACAATAAAAAAAGAAATATGGTTAATAATTACCTCAAGACCTACTGACTACCATATATCTATAATTGAGTGGATGATGTAAATAATTTCAAAGTTTACCCATCCTATGAGGAAGTTATTCAATCGCTAATAATTCACAAAATACATGCCTTTTTTTTATTATTATTATATGTTCATACCAACCATCACCATCACGGTAATCATCATATGAAGAGTGTGAGAAATTACCTTCAGTGTCACACCCGGCCAGAATCTCAATCTCCTCTATCCAGCACAGCAATGGTGTGTCTCCGCACCGTGCCACGGAGGTGGACTCACAAGGAGTATCTCCACACCCCTTGTGGATTTCTCTCACCACTCAAACTCTCAACCTGGGGGTAAGTATGAGAGTTTGGCACTTTTTATTGTCACACCCCACCGGAGTCTCAATCTACTCTATTCGGCACAGCAACGGTGTGTCTCCACATCGTGCCACGGAGGTGGACTCACAAGGAGTATCTCCAAACCCCTTAAGGATTTCTCTCGCCTCCCCACAACTCGAACTCTCAACCTAGGATTAAGTATGAGAGTTTGGCGAGAGGTGGTACCATTGAGCTAGCTAGCTCAACTCCGTAGAGATATTCCTTGTGAGTCCACCTCTGTGGCATGGTGTGGAGATAGACCGTTGTTGTGCCGGATAGAGGAGATTGAGACCCTAGTGGGGTGTGACATTTAGCCAATGGTAGTTCACCCAAGATAGTCCCATGAGTAATGGTAGATCAAAAACAAGTGTATGCAATGGAATTTAAAATATGCAGCCAACCAACTCTTTGAAATTTAAAATAGCGAGCAATATCTTCTAAGATTGTTGGTGTCAGCACTTCACACCGTATTAATTGTTAGCGGCAACACGTGTTGAAACACAATAAACAAATAGTTCGAGTCATGCCAGTGGGCATTGTCCTTAGGAGATTATTCCACAACTGTCGTAGTAGATTAGGAAGTAGAACTCCCCAGGATAAAACGAACTCTTTCTGCAGAAAGCAGGGTGAGAAAACTGTAGAAAGATATCAGTGTAGCTCAGAAAAAGAGAGAGAGGAAAGGAGCTCGGGGACCTCGGTGTATCCTGACTGTGTGCACCAAACATTATCTTTTATAGGCAGAAACATGTGACCGTTGGAGAGTTATAGTAGTCATTAAAGAAGGTTGTATGACAATTAAAATGATGGTTATAAAATAAGTGTTAATGACTATTTAATGTAATAAAATCCTTTAAATGTCATTAAAATTGATCAATTAAAAATCCAACAGTCAGTTCGAAAACCCCTTTTATCAGCCTTTTTGTTAACTCAAGCTCATATTTAATCGTATACTAGGGCATTCCCAATCTTGAGTTATATGAGACTTCTTCCTTTGACACAGTCACATACAATATTTACAACAACCCTCTCTTCCTTTCTCTCTCTCACTATGTTTCTTTTGTTCCATATTGGATTTGTTTTTATTCAACTTTACTCAAATATTAGGGAAAGAAATCACTTTTTGTGGTGTTCCACTTCATTTGAAGATTTTAATCGAACATGGCCAAAAAAAGGAAGATTTTAATTGAACACTTCTCTTAATGTTGGAATGACTGACTGAGAAAATTGTAATTGTGCATTAGGCATCTTCAAGTTGAGGCTGTTAGAAGCGGGTGCCAAGGCGAAAAGAAGACAATGAAGCTCAGCTTGCTTATGTAGCAATTTAAATGAGTCAAATTCCAAGCTGTCATT
The DNA here is from genome assembly GCA_963210345.1 of Inga oerstediana. NCBI lineage: Eukaryota > Viridiplantae > Streptophyta > Magnoliopsida > Fabales > Fabaceae > Inga > Inga oerstediana. The sequence continues at coordinate 31,075,688 of OY723399.1, read as the reverse complement.
CCACGTGCCTGTACTAATCTGCAATATTTTAACACTGTTTGTGGCAATTTAACAGAAGGACTGATGAATTTTACTACGGAAGAAAGTTAAAGGACCTAAAAAAAGGTGGGGGAATCTTGGGACCTAATTCAAAATCGAAGAAAACTATAAGGACCCCTAAATTAATTTTCCTTGTTTTATAGCCACATGACGTGGATATAGATCAGGATTTAAACCCCTCTAATTAAAAAAAAAAAAAACTAACACTATGTTTCTTTTTTATTCTTCGTGGCAAAAAGAAAAAAAGTTTTCTCTTTATATTATTCCTCACGGAAGCTAATTAGCAAAGATCAGGAAATTCTTTAAAACACACACACAGAAATTCTCACAGGCCTGAAATCCTCAATCCCTCAATGCATGAGAAAGAAATACCGATACTAGGTATTTGAAATTATAATATAAATATATATATATAGATATAATATTTGTGATTAATCTTTCTTATGTGCATTAATTTAATGTTAAATTTGCATGACAAAATATTAAGTATTTGTAATTATGATGGCTGTGGGTGTGGCACCAGACTTAAGCCCAAATGGGTCATTATCGGGTGGACTTCTTGGCCCCAAGGGATTCAATGGCCAATTTAATTAAGCAATAAGCAATAATGGAGTAGAGATTATGAGAATATATATTTATATATATATATATATATATAATGTATTACAGTGATGCTGAAAAAATTTAGTTGATATTATTAAAATGACTCATCCCCAGAATACAATAATTAAGTGCGATGAAATACTATAATAACATAATCCAACTCATTTTTTACTAATCCCTCTTTTCACTGTAATTACCTTGCAACATCCACACTAAAGACGCCATTAAAACAATATCTATTGCTTCACTTATTTTACAAAATGGAAACAACTACTTCCATCGACAGGCTGGGCTCAGTTTTTCCAAGTGGAGTGGGTTAGATTGGTACCCGCTGAACCTAAGGTGTCGTAGAAAGATATTGATGCGACATGGCCAGAAACATTCAAAATTGCTTGCTGGTATATATATTTAGAGATGGAGAAACCAACAGCTGCATGAAACATCAGCTAAAATGCCCCAGAATCCTAACGAGATAATCAGACACTACCTTAAGAACTATAATTTGAGATGGGAAGGTGGAGGACCAACTGCACTGAAATGGTGTAAATTAAATGTGGATGGGCTCCAAAGACAAACAGGGGAGTCAGGTTGTGGAGGAGTCATTGGGGGAGATGGAGGAGAATGGTTGAGCAGCTTTTCACAGAAACTTAACCCATGTAACAGCAAAGAATTAAAGATCTACTGGGAGTTGGGTTTTAGGGGCATAGAGGTGGAATTGGATGCGGCTGAGGTGGTGGATGAATTAAATGGACAATAATATATACAAGGATGTCACCATTTATCCAACAAAATCAACGCCCTTCTTCATAGATATTGGCGTATCCGGATCATGCATGTCTACAGAGAAGCAAACTTTTGTGCTGATAAGCTTACGTCAATGAGTCTATCATCACCTCCACATGAAATTCTGGAACTGTTACAGCAAGTTAGTATGGGAGCTTCTGTTTTTTTATTTTTTTTATACAAATGGGATCTTCTGTTACCTGTAGAGTGCAAGTGTAATTTCAGGTGGGGCTGAGCATGTCACCTATGACCCAATAAGCCCGCTCATATCCAGTGAAAAATTATTTATTTTGGCTCGTCCAAAATAAGCCCATAATGGACAAGCTTATATGGGTAGATGTGTGCACTAAACGGGATAGGCTAGATATACACCCTCGGGCTGCCCATACCTGCCCATTCATGTGTGTATATATAATATTTATTTAAGTATAAGCATATAATTTTATGCTATGTATAATATTAAGATATAATATAATTCTAAAAGGAAAATTTTCAAATGAATTATATGATATAATTATATGTATCTCATGAATCAATGATTATATATTACGATTATGTTTCATAAATTAGAATCATCATCATGATATAGAGCTTATATGTATAAGCTATAATTTTGTATATGATATTATAAATTGCTCTTACTCTTTATATATATATATAAAAGATTTTATCAACTATTAATTAAGGATTAACTAAATTAATAAATAAATTTACTATTCCTAAATCTTTATATATGTATATAAAAGATTTTGTTTTGATTGGTTTTGTAAAGGAAGACACAGCAGCTTCAACTTCAACCATCTCAAGTGAATCTGATAAAGATGATGATAATCCAAATGCAGCATAATAGTCTTGCTCTCCTATATTTTGTTATTTATTTATTTGTTAGATTAATTCTCTTATTGATTGAGAACTTCGCAAACATTTTTTAATTTGTGCATTTCATTTTATGTGTGATTTCAATAGTTAATTATGAGGATTATGGTGCTTTAATAATTATTAGTGTTTTTAGTTATTTATATTGAGAAATTAGTAATAACAAAACAATATGGTAAAAGTGTAGTTTTTAAAAAAGATGCACTAATGGGTAGCTCGTGCCCATTTAAGCCCATACGAATTTAGCTTAACCCGTTAATCATGGGTATAAGTGGGCTTTTGACGGGTAGGGGCTAGCTCATCCCTATTAAAAAATAAATGGGCGGGCGGCGGGCTGATCATCGGGGGCCCATATAGCCCATTGTTCAGCCCTAATTTTAGGAGCTAGTCCCTTCTTCACAAAAAAAAAAAAAAAAGGTTTATGAATAGAAATATAAAAACATTTCTAAAATGTGACTTGAAAGTTTTAAAAAATAAAACATACGGAGCATGTTATAGAAATATTAACAAATTGTATTATTTGTGAATTATAGATTTTGAGAGTTCGATCTTTCAAAGTGTATGATTCACACTAACCATAAAAAATAAAAGCAAGAGGGATATTTTCTTTATATTGGGCTAATGAGCTTTGTGTTGTATATATCATCTTGTCAAAGTACAATATTTTAAGTAAATTTTTATTTTCATTTAGAAAATATTATTGAGAAAATGAAAATGCTCCAAAATGAGTATTTTTATTTATAATTGTAATGTACAATAGTATCCTCTCTAGAGAATATTCTAGGGGTACAACAATATATTTAATACATTTAATGGGGAATAATATTTATCCTTAACTCCCTCCTTTACTGCTCTTTTCCCCTACTATCCTTAATCGCCACATAGCAGTCTCTGATACATTACTCTGACACCATTGATAGAGTTAATGAGATAAGGGAAAACAAAACGATAAAAAAGTATATATTCACTAGACATTGAGTACATCTTACAATCCCTTATTTCTAAAGATACTGAGGTGATTCCCTAAACTTCTCTTTTGACACTTAGCTTACTTTTCTTAATCCCCACATGTCAGTGTTTGATGCCATTGATAGAGATAAAGAGCGAAAAGAGAGTGAAACAGTAAAATAGATGTATGTTTATTAGACACTGAGTACATCTTCCAATCCTATGTTTATAAACATATTAAGCTAATTCTCCAAAATACCCTTTTCCCTGCTATCCTAAATCCCCACATATTAATGTCTGATACCTTCCTCTGAAACTAATGATAGAAGTAATGAGTGAATGAGAGAAGAGGGAGCAAAGGGTATGTATTCACCAAATTAGAACATTTCCCAGTCATTAATGATGATTGTCTAATGCAAGCCTATGTGATGTTAAGGTCACTGCTCCCAAACTATATGTATTCCTAAGGAATCAACACATCAATTCACATTCATATGTTATAGTCTAAGAATACTAAGAAACTTTTCCTAGTTTATCCCATAATGTCTACTCAATGTTCAACCCATTGGAAAAGATGTACAGAAAGTGAATGTCTCCTATTTGTTGGGAAAGGATATTGTGTTTCTCACAACTACTTTTGTAACATAAGTTTTCATTATTCCTAATAAGCACCTACAAAAAGACAGATAGATGTTAAATACTAAACCTAAATGTGCTAAAAAGAAAACGATACAAACAAAATTACATGATGCTCCAGAGATAAACTCTTCATCTAAAGAATTCTTCTAGGGCTTCGCGTATGCTGATGCCATGCTGGATAACATGGTCAATGAAGGATTAATCAACAAAAACGTTGTAAGGTGGTTCAAAACGGTAATGCTAGATTTGGTGTTTGCTCCAACATATTCTTTAACATCTTTCCAAAGAGTAGAAGATGTCTTACTATGCATCATTTGTGAATTGTAATTGGACTTAGGAGCCATTTAACCAGGATTTAATTTGGTGGTGTCGCTTTTGTACCCATTACATGGCCTTCAAGCCGATTGGGGTATAATGGAGAGTTGAAGGATAAGAATTTGAGAAGTTTGGTGGAGCGAAGGAAAGTGACCAGAATGATGGTGGAGTGGGTATCGGACTCGATGATGCTGGAGTGGCATCGGATGAAATGAAGTGATCTTGCTTTTAGATGAGGTGAGAGGAAGGGATGAATGAATAGAGTTGGTGAGAATATTAGGGTTTGGTTGAGTGGTGGCTTCAGCAGGTGTAACATTAGGTTTTTTCACTATTCTGAGTGCATGACACCATTTCTAACATTTCGCTCCGATACCAAGAAAATACGGTTGATAAGATGAAAATGCTCTAGAATAAATCCTGTTTTGGCATGAGTATTTTTATTTATAATTTAATGTACAATAGTATTGTGACACCCCTCATCATCACTAGAGAATATTCTAGAGATACAACAATATATTTAATACATTTAATGTGGAATAATATTTATTTTTAACTCATTTGAATAAAATTGTCTTTTTATGTTTTTTTAAAAAGAAGAAGGGATAATCCCTTAAAAAGAAATTTAAAAAGGCCAAAAGATAAAAAAGGTGTTCCGAATATTCATAATGCTAAAAAGATGTTAGGGTCTGATTCGTTTTTTTCAAAATTAAAAGGAAATGACAAAATTGCCTATTGAAGTTTAATTTTCACTTTAATAGAATTAATTGAGAAAATTTTATCCGAACTTATAAAACCTTTATCAGAACTTATAAACTCTTATCATATCTTATGAATTTAGATTTGCAACTCTTGAAATTCTTTAAGGAAGTTGTGAATTTTTTTTTGAGAATTTGTGAAAACCTTATCAGAGATTGTGAATCAAAATTTGCAACTTATAAAAACCTTACCTAAACTTGTAAAACTCTTATCAAATTTTGTGAATTCAAATGTGCAACTTGTGAAATTATTTTGAGAATTTGTAAAAATCTTATCCGAATTTGTGAAACCCTTATAAAATCTTGTGAATTTTGATTTATAGCTTGTAAAATTCTTATAAGAAATTGTGAAAACTTTATCTAAACTTATGAAAACCTTATCAAAGCTTGTGAAATTGCATATTTCCCTCTGTTCTTAATTTTAAACTTAGAGGGACAATTCTGTCATTCCTTTTTAGTTTTAAAAAGGACCAATAATCAAGCCCTAACAACATTTAGTATTATAAATATTCAGAACTCATTTTTGTTTTTAGGCATTTTAAAGTTCTTTTTGAGGGGATTTCCAAAAAAAAAAAGGATTAAGGTGCAAAAATATACATGAGCTTTTGTCAAAAGTGCACCCAACACCAAATGCTTTTTTTAGGGGTAAAAGTGCCCATGAGATTCTAAAATGGGTGCAAAAGTCACATATTCTGTTATCTTAAGAATGTTGACCGTAAGTTTTAACTTTGTTGACTAAAAATGCTGACTAGGAGCATGACGTGGCTAAAAACGGGAAGAGTGGGGGTCTTGTTTTTTGCAAGTGGTCAAAATGTTCTTTTTTTTTTTTTAGAATGTAATTGAAATGGTTTCTTCATCACTGTGAGGGTTGATTGAAGATCAATGCGAAAATCCCCATTTTCTCTGTCTGCATTAGGAGTTATAGGCACTAGAGAACCGTTGCTTTCAGCAGCTCAGAGACATCTTTTTTGGCTCCTATTATAATGATGCCCTCGTTCTGTTTCTGTTTCTGTGAAGATCTTAGACAATATTCCTTGGCTTCGCTGCACAGATTCTTGCAAGCTCCAGAATCCATAAGCGCGAAAGAAGTGATGGCAAATGCAGCTTTCTTCAGAGTCTGAGAAGAGAATACCGCAATGGAGGATTCATTGTCGGCGTCGACAGCGCAATGCGGCAGATCAGAGGAAGGAGGAGCCGACCGGGATGGGATCGACTTCAATACATATTCAGTCCCAACTTGTTGCGACCACCCTGTTCATAACTCCACCTGGATGGGATCGACCACCCTGTTCATAACTCCCCCATTTCGGTAAAGCTCTGAAATTTCCAGCAACCTCTTTCTTTGTTTTCATTCCACCATTATTGCTCCTCCATCCCTCATTGTCACACCGTCAGATTCTCTGTGATTTTTAGCAAGTATTTTGTGAGTTCCAGCTGTGTTTTCAATTCTCCGGAGGAGTTGTGCATTTTTCGGCGAGTTTCTTGATTTTTCCGACCCCCATTTCCGGCGAACCTCACTTCCGGCGGTCTCTACTCCTTGTTTCTCATTGCTACCATTATGAGCCTTCGAAGCACCATCAACTCAGTCGTGTAAGCACCTTCTGTGTCAATTCAGCAAGTTTGTAACTTTCCAGTGAATTCTTGAGCTTTTCCAGCGACATTATCATTTCCGGCCCCAACTCCGGCGGGACCCAGTGCCATTCCTCCTCCACTGTGTTTCACCATCAACTTCCAAGTCTACCAAGAGCTCCAAACCAATGAGAACAAGTGTGATTTGAAGCATTTGACGATGCCGTGATTTACGCTTCAAATCACACATGAGACTTCCGACCCCAACTCCGGCGAGACCCAGTGCCACGTTTGCTCAGTCAAATGCTTCAAATCACACTTGTTCTCCACTGCCAGCAAAATGTTTAAGTTAACAGACGTCAGTTTAAGATAACGGATGATGTGATTTTTGCACCTATTTTAAAAGTTTATGGGTATTTTTGCTCCTAAAAAAAGCATTTGGTGTTAGATTCACTTTTGATAAAAACTCATGTGTATTTTTGCACCTTAACCCAAAAAAAAAAAAAGAAGGGTAAAAGATAAGGAGGCATGCTTGAATAAAAATTGAGGATTAATAAGAGTATGGGAAGGATGACATGTGCATGACGAAAAGCATTCGTATTGTCATGTGACATTTGGTTCTGTCATCTGCGCCTATGTTCCCAATTTCTTTTTTTTTTTTAATGGTGTTTCTTTCTCATAATTAATCTATAATTTTTATGTCTATGCTTTTTCATTATTATCACTCTTATTTATAGATTCCTTCATCCATCATTTGCCCCACCCCACCAACTACACAGAGGCATTCAAGCATCTTAATATCTTATTGATGGTTTTGAAAAACGAATCACCATTTTTTATATATTTTCTCATCAAAAAACAGTTTTGTAAATGTTACCAACCTATATGACTCTTACAAAAATGATTACTTTTTTTTATTGTTACAACAATGATTACTTTATTTATTTCAGGTCATTTAAAAAGCCCTTTCAATATCCAACCTGGCCTTCCTTTAATGGGTAAAATTGACAACAAATGGAACTAAAGTCGACATATATCTTTTTCCTGTGTCTAGTATGGAATATTAATAATAATGGGCTTACCTCAACAGAGCTACGTTTCATTTTGGGTCACAGGTTTTCCCCCTATTTAATACAGTTATTTATCCCCAATTTAAAAAAATAAACATTTTCTATTTATAAAAGAAATTAATTTATTTTATTCACAGGAAAGACGAATAAAAAAAGTGTTGCGCAGAAAATGAAATGATGAAAATCCATGTGGGGCTGCGGCTGCATAATCAGATTAATTTCAATTTCAAGTATACATAATATGTTGGTACAAGTTTCTGCATCTCGCTGCTTCACCATTATGAGTGTTAATTAATGCTTTCCCAATTTTTAATTATCCTGCAAATAAATAGGTAGTAACTTCATTCACTATGGGCTTGTGGTCCAATGGCACTAAAGGTTAAAGTCGGGAATACAGGTCGGTCCTTCACGAGTTCGGGTTTAAACAGATCGGCCCGTTTATACCTATTTACTAAAAAGTATAATATTTTTTAGGCCCTCGGTCCTACAGGGCTGCTGACCCTTCACATGCTCAGACCTAAACGGGTTTAAACTCATTTTAATTCAAAAATTTTTTTTTAAAGTTTTACAATTTATTTATTATTTTGCTTTAAATTGAGATACATTATTTTTAAAACTCATAAATTTTTAGTTAAAATAATCATCTAATGTCCAAATTAGCCTATTTTTTAAAGTTTAAATTAATAAATCATTGTAGAAAATAAAATAAATCAAACCAATTAATAAGTGTTTTCCTGTTATTAATACTCTATTAGGTACTTAGATATCTCTCATATTGATAATTTGATATAATGATATTATATTTATTAATTTATTTTAAAAAAATATTAAACGGGTTTAAAAGGGTCGGCCCTCAGGGCTGCAGGGCCAGCTCTATAGGGCTTGCGGCCCTACAGGGCCGGCCCTTTTAGGCCCGTTTCTCTTTTTAGCCTCTAAATCATAAGCCCCGCCCTTCCGGCCCGAATTCCCGGCTCTACTAAAGGCCCCTTTTAAACCTTCTAATTTTTTTGAAAGGATAAAGTTGTGACTCCTCATCTTTGGGTTTAGTTGACGAAGGGGTCGAACACTCTCATAAAAGGGAGAGGGTTTGATCCTGGGGAAGTCCACTTAATTATGGTCCAATTAAGGTACTGGGGAAGGTATCTCAACTTAGAATCCTGCACTTAGATTGTGGGTGAGTCTAACATATTTTCTAAAATTTTCATATAAAAAAAAAAAAGGATAAAGTTGTGACTAAATCCTTCACGTGAAAAACCAATGTTCGAGAATCCTTCTTCGAGAGGTGTCCATTTTTTCTTTTGGTACAAAAGAGGGCAAAGCCCTTGGAAAGTTAAAGTTATGCAAGGAGGGATCCAAGTCCCATAGACTCGTTTTGAACTGAAGTCCTAAGATGGATGGGACACACAGCCAACATGCTTGAAGATGATAAGCCATCCTTCCAAGTTTATCAGCAACTTTGTTGATTTTTTTGAGAAAGAGGTGTTCATTTTTAATGTCTAACAATATCGTAAATAAGATCGCTTCTAATAAAAGAATCAACATGCTTAGGAAAAAAAATGTTGGGAGTTTGGTGAGTTTGATGTTTTATGAATATGTTAAAAAAATCAACTAAATTATATACTCCTCCCGTCCATCCAAGATTGGTCCGATAAAAAAACAAAAAGGTCCATTCAAGATTGGAGATGTTAACACACATATCATGTGTCTGACGATTGACGAAACAGAGGCTTATAAAGGCAGGTGGGTGAAGTTCGAGAAAGCTAAGGATGAGAAGTTAAGAGCATACATCCTCCCATTTTATTTATAAATAATTTTTTCTCTTATGAGGTTAGTTCTTTTAATAAACAATTTTTATTTTATGTCTAAAAATATAATATGTTTTTTCTATTTTATCCTTATTAAATATATAATCTATAATTAATTATCACACACACTAAGAGTTGTATTCAAAAGAGAGAGAGAAAAAGACTAAGTGAACGAAGTCGCCATAGTATTAAGAAAATGTATATTTTACTATCTCTCATGCTTTGTATACATTCTCTCTCATATGCTTTTTTCATAAATAGGGGTATATATGAAAAAAAACATAACATTTTTTACATACTTATTGCTTTTAACTATTAGTTCGCTTTACGTAATCAAGAAGAAAGTTGCTTATAAATAGGATCAGAGGAAGTATTTGATTTCATTGATTACCAACACAAGTTTCAAGATGGTTCATTAAAGAAGCTCCATATTCCTCTTATTTCTTATCATGTGTAAAAGGATAATGATCCCATGCATGATTCTTATGATTAAAAAGGTTAAAGAGTGAGCTTTAGCCAATCCTTGAAAGAGGAGAAATTCATATTAGAAATCGGGATAGATGGACGCCAAGCGAGATAGCCTTGACATAAGGGCAAAAGAGATAAATGGTTCAAAGTTTCCTCCACATCACAACCAAAGGGGCATGGCCTAGAATTGTCAAAACCAAAGTTATTAAACCCGGTTAGACACTGAACTGATTGAGGTACTGGGTTAAGGGTTAATGAGTCATATCAGAATTAAACCAGAGCTAGCCCGAGGCCAAACTTATGAAGAAGTGAAGATTCCAATGTTATTAATATAAAATTCTAAAGAAAATAAAAAAAATTGAATTAAACTATTTTTTTAAATAAAAAATTATTGAACCAGTTATGTAGTCGAACTAGATCAGTTATATGACTAGTTCGCCGGTTTCCGAATTGAACCGTCCAATCCGGTTCGATTTTAATAACATTGGTCAAAGCGATGCACCTTGAGTATATCAACAGAAGGTTAAACCCAAAAAAAGGAGCTTCTAAATTAAAAAAAAAAAAAGGAAAATCACTATGAAAGATTACAAAAAATTTCCAAACCTATAAGAAAAGTTCCTAGGGACTGTATTGTAATTAATTTAGAATGTGAAATTACTTTTTTGAAATTTCAAAGGTAGCTTTGAATTGTAAACAAATTTCATTACTTTCTTTTCCAATTATAAATTATATGATTCTTCGAAACCCCTCATAGTTTATGCCTTCCTTTATGCTATGCATATTGTTCTTACTAGGGAGGAAAATAAACTTGTCAAAATAGATATAAACACTTGTTAAAATTGGCGCATTTAGTTATGAAATTTCAAAACTTATCTAAGGAGTAAAATGAACTTGTCAAAATAGTTCATTCAAACGTCAAAATAGTTATAAGTACTTATTAAAAAAGGCATATATGCTTATCAAAATTGGCGCATTTAGTTCTAAAATTTCAAAACTTATCCAAGGAGGAAAATGAATTTATCAAAATAGCTTATCTAGTTGTTAAAATAGGCATAAACACTTGTCAAAAAAGGCATATACACTTGTTAAAGTAGGGAGATTAAATTCTGAAATTTCAAAACTTCTCCAGAGAGGAAAATGTACCCATCAAAATAGTTGATACAGTTGTCAAAATAAGCATAAGCATTTGTCAAAAAAGACATATATACTTGTCAAAATCGGCACATTTAGTTGTGAAATTTCAAAACTTGTCCAAGGAGGAAAATGACCTTGTCAAAATAGCTCATCCAGATGTCAAAATAGGTATAATCACTTGTCAAAAAAGATACATGTTGTTCCTTTCCTTTTTTTATTCAATAGGGACAATAAAGTAATTTTACATTCCGAATTAATCATAAAGCAGTCTCTAGAGACTTTTTTGATAAAGAAATTTGGTTTGAAACTTTTTTATAATTTTTTATGATCTTTAAGATATTACAGTGATTTTCCCTTAAAAAAAGAAATACTTGCAAGGAAGAAATGCCCATAAGAACTTCCAGAAAGGGCCCGATTTAGGTGCATTCAAGGAAAGATGGTGTAAGGAGGACTTGAAACCATCCTTGACAATGTAGGATACTGGGACTTGAAGAATTGCCTTTCCAAATCAAACGGTTTTGGGAATGGAAAAAAGGAAAGAGTGGTATTAACAATTTGATCAACGACAAATTTTTTTTTTTTTTTTGGTCGAAAATCAACGACAAATTAAACTACATACAATTTCCTATCAGCGGAATTATGTTGGTTGGCAGAGAGAGATTATATTTTTCTTAGATCCTAAACGTTAAAATAAAGCAAAGTTGGATACTTTTTGATTGATCCATCACATTTAAACCGTTGACAAATCCTTCTTGAGAGCTTCACTTATTATTTCTATATTTTTTTTAAAGGAAAACTCACTTATTATTATTTATTTGGTTTTACCGAAATGCGCCTACTTATTCAAGTGCTCCCATGAAATGCTTTAAAAGAGTATATGTGGAAAAATGATGCGAAAATCCCAATTAAGTACTTTAAAATTACTAAAAGAAAAAAAATTTGTTTTCAATATTCATAATACTAAAGAATTGTTAGACTTGATTTGTCCCTTTTGAAATCAAAAGAAAATGACACAAATAACTTTATATATATATATATATATATTTTAAAAAAGTATGAATCCCTGTGGCTGCCGACGACATAGGGTTGCTGGCCACCAGAGCTCTGGTGGTCGTCTAGCTAGCCGCTGGCGCTCCAACAGGAATCATCGACAACTAATTTTTTATTTGATAAATGAAAATTGTTAAAACTTAATGAATCGTGGGGAATGTCTTAATAAAAGTTGTGAATAACTTGATAGTCTTGACTTGTTACCTAGTAATCGAATGTTGTTAAAACCTAATGAAATATGAGGAATGTTTTAATAAAAGTTGTGAATGAGTTGGTAATGTGAATTTGTTACTTAATAAAAAAAATTGTTAAAACTTAATGAAATGTGGGGAATGCCTTAGTAAAAATTGTGAATGAGCTAAAGGTATGAATTTGTTGTTTAGTGAACGAAAACTGTTAAAACATAATGAAATGTAGAAAACACCTTAACAAAAGTTATAAATGATTCCCGTCGCTTCAGCATTGGCAAGCGAGTGGCCCAGCCATAGAAGCTTCATCGGCTGCAGGGCTATGTTGCCAGTCACTGGCAGCCAAAGGTCGAAGGGGGTTGGTACCTTTTTCTAAAAAGGTATAGGTGAGGGCATTTGTGTAATTTTTTTTTAATTTCAAAAAGGATAAATCAAGTATATATACTTCTCTAATATTATAAATATTGAAAACAACTTCCTATCTTTTAGTATTTTTAAAATACTTTATCTAGGATTTTCCCAAAATTTATCTCATGTTCACAATTGATTTTAGAGAAAATCAATGAGAAAAAATAAATACATAACATTAACAAAATAAGGCTTAATATATATATATATATATATATTCATTTCTCACTGTGGAGTTTCAATTTTTTAATAAATAAGTCATCATACAGTCAGCATCTTGTGTAAACAGGATCTTAAGCAGTTTCTTGCGTCTCAAGGGAAATAGAGAATATGGATCCATCCACGTGCTGATTCAAATTAAATGCTATGTACAATATCGTTTTTTACACTCATTTAATTGTCGCAAACTAAAAATATATCTGGAATCTTTTCTATAATCTTATATCAAAATTCTCATTTCGAAAAATTATAGGTCTGTTGATTAATTTAAATTGAATCAAGTAGATTCATAAAAAAACAAAATTATCTCACGGTTTTATCCGTTTTGTTTGGCCTGAACAAGCTTTTATACATTAATATTACTGAGAATTCAGAATGAGGAGTGTGATACTTTTGCACCCAAATCTTTGACAAATTCGAGAATAAAATTGGAGTAGCTCTTCCAAACATTTTTCCAGTATTTACATGTATTCGAACCAGAGACAATATTCTTTTTTCCAGGATGATCAATGATAATTAACTCTGATTAAATTAGAAAAATCTCCCATTTACTTTTAGATTGATAGATTCTCTGGTCAAAGACTCAAACCTATTAACACAGCAATATTTTTATTTTAAAATTAATATTTATTAATAAAGTCATGTTTAAATGACTTATGTTGACCAACTTATTTTGTATGATATTAAATATTTAATTTGTTAAATCTCCTTATATATATATATATATATATATATGCGGGAGCGCATAAACTTGTTTAAAAACTTAGAATTACAAAATTGATCAATTTTACAACATGATGAAGATGTTTTTTTTACATGATTGTTTAAATTGATTAGATTTAAGGATTGTCAGTTCAATTGGGATAGCTCTCCTAATATATGATTAAGATAAAATTTATGATAGATGAGTGTATTATATTTTTAAATACAGTATTAATGTTAACCCTCTAAAATTATGTGCTTGTTTTGAATAGTGATTTATAAACATATTTATATAAATTGAGATAAAATATACTATAAATCATAATTAAAATATTGTTTTTGGAGCCTTCAATGACCTATTTCAAATAAGAATATGGTTATAAAAGAGGTATTACTACCAAACTTGCTTTATTGAAGTAGTTACTTTATTGATTAAAGATCCAATAGTATAAGTAGGGGAAAAAAATAGAGTATCTTTTAATCTTTTCAGAAGCATAGCTTTCCATAAACTCGTCAAAATTACATCTTTCTTTGACCGAGTATCAAAATAAGACCCTCCAACGGTGTGATATCTTTCATTACAGATAATTTAATGTGTTATTATTAAACATACAAAACCGTTAAACAAAGATTAACAACACCAAAGGCAACCAAACTTCTCTCTTAACTCTTCATTAAATTGTTGTTTTTACAAAAAGGTTGGCTGGTATTTTTAAAACATATTGCTTATTAGTAGTTAAATTAATTGTTAACATGTCAAAGGCAAAGATTTGCTTTTTGCCAACCGTCCACTACCAAAAAGATTTCCTGATCCTGATACAATAGTACCATCTCTCTGCATTAAAATGGTAGAGAGGATTGATTAGGGTTCAGTGGTCATTGATCAGCACGCAAGAAATGATGTTCATTTAATATATCGCTCCGCGCTATTTGAAATTGAAACCCCAAAGAAAGCTGAAATGTCAGTTTTGGCGTGCATAGCTGAGCAACGTGGTGAGTAAGTGCATTGATGATGATGATGAAGAAGAAAAATTCCCAAAATTGAACCATATGCTTCTATCTTTCTCGCCATTTTAAAAGATCAAAGCGTATTGGGAAAGTGTATAGCTGGAAGGGAAAAGAAAAGAGAGTTACACACTGATACAACAGCATTTTCATTTTCGTAATAACAGTTGAGAGCATTTCGTGTGCTTTCAGGCTTGCAGTGTTCCTGAAAACTTCAGTTTTTCTGTTCATATTCTCTCTGTGATGGGTTTTCCTTAAGATTTTGTTTTTGGGTTTCTGTCACGTGGTTTTGCGAAAAATCTCCTTGGTGGGTCAGTTTTTGGTGCTCCTGATTCTGATAAAAACACAACACTGGCATGCACAGCAAAAATTGCAGTTGTGTCCCTGTTCTACTGAACTTCTAGTGTAAGATCTCGGCCCCATTTTTTCTCTTTTCAATGGTTTTGTTTCGTCTTAAGTCTTCTGATTGTATGGTTGCTTCAGCTCTAATAAGACACAAAGGGGACGCATCTCTCTCTCTTTGCTATGCTCTCTGTTTTTTTTTTTTGGTGGTGGGTGAGGCAATGCATTTAGTTGCTTGTTTCTTCATCAACTTGAAAAATGGGTCCTGAGATTATATGTCGGGAATGACGCGGAGAGTGACCTTTGGGACTTGTAAGGCATATTGCTTCATGTGGGGTTGAGAGATTTATCCCTATCAGGCATAAAGTCATGATCTTGCTTCATTATTTTACTAGATTTCTGAGATATATTCTGGTAGATTCCTCAGATTTCAGCTCAAAGTTTTTGTTTTATAAAAATAACATTGCAAGTAGTCCATGTTTCATTGTTTATTACTGCTTATATTAAAAATAACCCCATGTTCCTGATCTTCCTCACCCAAACCATGCCTTTGCAAAAGATGCTTGTTGTCTACCGTTTTGGTGGTTTATTCAACTGATACCGAGATGCTGTTTTCCGTTGCAGGTTTTCAAACTTCAACGGTAAGAGAGAGAGAGAGAGAAGGGATTATACCATTTATATTAGACAATTCTGTGTTGGAAGCTTTAAAGCCACTGCTTTTTTAAAAAAGGAGTGGGGGAAAACAAAACATAGAACAGATTGAATCAGAGCGTGAAATATTAAAGAAAGATATGGGGAAGTGAGGTGGAGTCAGATTTGTGTTTGTGGGTGTCTCTGTTTTGAGAATTTTTTAGTGTTGTTACTCTGCTGGCTATGTCCCCTGAGCTGATATGGTAAGCCCGGTCTCGTTGGGCTTTGCCGCCGACCAAGGAAACAAGCCCTAATTTTGAGTCTTTTTCCGTCCAAGAGAGAACCTTTACCTAAAAAATTGGCCAATCCGATCTCATCTCTCTCTCTCTCTCTCTGTGATTCAGCTTGTGCTCTGTTTGCTGTCAAGATTCGGTCATACTCCAAATTGTTGATCCTTAAAGCCAAGAAACTTCGATTCATTCAATGAGTTGATTGGTCCCTTGTCCAAAAAAAAAAATGAGTTGATTGGTCCCCACTGGTGGGGTTATCTTTCTTTTTCCCTTTCCTGTGAATTTTTCATAGAGCTCAGGCTACTATGTTTGGTTTGCTAGGGATGTTTGGTGGCGGCTTATTGGACTTAGCAATTAGTTGTTGAGTTCCGGGAAGTTGTTTTTTTTTTAAATAGTTTGGAGTGTCCAAGAGAGGAAGCAGATCTTGTATTGTCAAGATGAAGTTCATGAAACTTGGTTCCAAGCCAGACACCTTTCAGACTGATGGTAATGTTAGGTGAGATTACACTGGTTATTTGAAAGACATTGTTGTCTCTTTTGCCAAAAAATAGTTGTTTGGTACTAGTTTGTTGATTTTACAGCTGTAATTTATGTTTAGTGCTTTTTTCCCTCCATTTTCTTCATTTCAATTGATTACTCAGTTGTGGGATCTGCTTTTTTTGTGATCAAGCAAAGGACTTCTAGTATTTATCTTTTTTTTTTCTTTTGAAAGTTGCCGTTTTTATAGGCCTGCAATGTGAATGAACATCGGATCGTCCTTCATATTTAGCTTTAATTTTCTCTGAAGCTGTATCGCTGGGCATTTGTTGATGCCATCTACAGCTACCAAAAGCAATGATTTCTTGTACATTCTAGTGCATGTATTTGAAAATGTCAATGTTGAGTTGCCTGTTCCCACAACATAGGAGTGCTTGAAAGCTGGAAATGTAATGAGTGAGCGAAGTATTGCTCACTTTTTGATGCTAGATGAAGTTATCTCGTCAAATATGTTTATGCAGTCAAAACTGAAAATTATTAGGATGGAGGACAAACTGATGGACGCTCTTGTGTTACTGTTTTTGCCACAAATTGATCTTCTATGAGTTTTAATAAATACAATTATGTCTTTTCGAAAGGGAAAGGTGTGAGAAAATCAATAAAAAATGATCATGGAAATTGGGGTGACTGGGCAAGGTGCTGTAGAATAAAGATTTTTGCATACCATAGTTACTAATGTTGACTATGTAGTTTAAGACAGGTGCTTATGCTCTTCTTCATTTAAGCATTTAATAACTGTGACTTGGTAAAAACTTATTAGAAAGTAAATCTATGTTGGAATTGGCAGGATAGACATGATTTAACTTTGTTTTAGATTCTCAACTTCTTTCTCTTTGACCTTGTTAGTAAACTTGTTTTCCACTCTGTTCAATGTGTAGCTGTTAATATATAACGCACAATGTGTTGAGAGTTCTTAAAAAGGATCCATTACATGTGCAGGTATGTAGCAAATGAGCTGGCATCAGATATCATTGTTAATGTAGGGGATATAAAGTTTTATTTGCATAAGGTATGCCTCAACTAGTAATCTTTCTAGGCTTTGATATATTCTATACAAACTTTTAGCTTTGTCTTGTCTTTAGGACACAACACCTAAAAAAATATTGATCAAAGTTGACTCATTTTATTTACAAATCAACAGCTATATCATTCTTTCATCTTCTGTTATTAATGAACTCATTATTACTCTTCTGTGTAGTTTCCTCTTCTATCAAAGAGTTCTCACTTGCAGAAGCTGATTTCTGCAAATAATGAAGAAAACAGAGATGAAGTTCAAATTTCTGACATTCCTGGAGGAGCTTCTGCCTTTGAGATATGTGCCAAGTTCTGCTATGGCATGATTGTTACGCTTAATGCTTACAATGTGGTTTCAGCCAGATGCGCGGCTGAGTACCTTGGAATGCATGAGACTGTTGAGAAAGGGAACCTTATCTACAAGATTGATGTTTTCCTTAGCTCTAGCATTTTAATCAGTTGGAAGGACTCAATCATTGTTCTTCAGACATGTAAGTCTATTTCACCCTCAGCTGAAGACCTAAAAGTTGTCACTCGATGCATTGAATCTATAGCGAACAAGACGTGTGTTGATGTGTCTAAAGTTGACTGGTCCTATACCTATAACCGAAAGAAGCTTCTAGAGGAAAATGGGATTGATCAAAACCAGAATGGTGTTAGAGTTAGGTCGGTTCCCAGAGACTGGTGGGCTGAGGACTTATGTGAGCTTGAAGTTGATTTTTTTAAGTCAGTAATTACTAATATCAAGTCCAAGGCAATTCTTTCTGCTGAAGTAATAGGAGAAGCTCTTAAAGCTTATGCTTACCGAAGATTGCCAAATTTCAGCAAGGGTATCAGTCAATGTGGGGACGTGTCAAAGCGTCGTTTGATCATTGAAACAATTGTATGGTTATTGCCAACTGAGAAAGGCTGTGTTTCTTGTAGATTCTTAGTCAAGTTACTGAAAGCTGCCATATCTTTAGAGTCAGGCGATATGACTATAGAAGAGCTGGTGAAGAGAATTGGACAGCAACTGGAGGAGGTTTCTTTGAGCGATATTTTGATACGAGCTCCTGACGGTGATGCCAGCAGCACCGTTTATGATGTTATTATAGTACAGAAAATTGTAAAGAAGTATTTGATGCAGGACCTCCTAGCTGAAATTGAATCGGTTGGAGCTGATGGTGATCTGGAGGTGACAAGAAAGCCTGCTGGACTTTTATCAGACGCTTCCAAGCTAATGGTCGCGAAACTCATAGATGGATACCTTGCTGAAATCGCAAAGGACCCCAATTTACCTTTGTCTCAGTTTGTTGATCTTGCTGAGTTGGTATCCAGCATCTCTCGCCCGTCTCATGATGGGCTTTACAGGGCCATTGATATGTATCTTAAGGTAAGTACTATTCTTGAAAAGATTAATTCTTTGACTTGTATTACATAACATCGTAGACTAAGATCCTCTATATATATATATATATATGCTGCGTAGCATTTAGTGGGAGATTTAAAACCTATTATTACTAGCTGCTCTTCAATGCTTCCTATATGATGGTTATACCTCTTTGTGGGCTGGTCCTGGGCTCAGGTCTGTAGGCTTTTGCCATTTAAAGGGCTTGTTTGATATGAGGGGAGGAAAAGTGAGCAGAAGAAAAAAATTTTGGAGTTGGATTTAAGAGAATTAGAGAAGTGGGGTTAAAAGGTTTTAATTGATTTCTCTTGCTCTTTAGGGTTTGTTTGGTTCGATGGAGGGGAGGGGAGGGGATAGGGGGAATTTTAATATTATCTTGTTTGGATTGATTAGAAGGAAGGGAAGGAGAGGGTTTTTAATGTTACCTTATTTGGTTCAGAAGGGGTTGGTTCAGAAGGGGAGGGTAGAGAAATTATTTTCACATGGACAACTTTATCCTTATGTTATAGGTGATGTTATCCAAACTCTATTAAATGTATAATAAAGTTTAAATATAAATAAAATTTTTATTTTCTAAATTATAATCAACTGTAATCAAATGCCAACCATATGACATCCCAAAAAATATGGAGCATGGCATTGACTACTGTATGGAGTATCAATCATGTGAATTTCAAAAATGAAGGTATTCTCTCTTAGGGCAGATAAAATCATGTGAATTATTATTCAATTTAGAAATTCTGAAATTTCACATGACATTCATCTCAACCGAAAATGAAGGCTTTGCTTATATGGAGCATGGCCGAATAAAAAAATATGGAGCATGACCAAATAGGGTTTGGTGTTTATGAAGAATGAAAATGGAAGGGCAGTTCTGGGTTATCATCAAAATTTGATGGCATTTTTGTTCAATCCAAAATTTTTTTAAGCCTCCCCTCCAAATCCCCCAATTTGAGGGGGAGAGGTTTTGAGGGAAGTGAGGGGAAAATTTCAAAAAATTTCTCCTCCCCTCCTAAATTTTGGTCTTCCCAATCAGGAGGAGGGGGCTGAAATCCCTCCTCTCCCTCCCCTTCCCCTCCCCTCAAACCAAAAAGAGTCTTAATCTTACATATTTTCTTTATTAAAATTTTGTAACAATGTAATCCCTCATCTCCAATTTTTTTAAATCAAAGTCACAAATTTTCCCCCTCTTCCCCTTCCTTCCAAATCCCTTGTACCAAGCAGCCTGTTGGTATATTCATCATATAGGAAGCACTGAAGTGGTTCAAGCCTAGGCATTCCAGAGGCTTAATATTGCAAAGTCTTTGCTGCATGGACTTGGGTTGAAGCAAATTGGCTTGAATTTTCGGCTTGGACCGAAAAAATCCATTGGCATGCCTTGCTCACAGACAAATCCATTGGTGACAGATAACACATTTAGAAATCTGCATGACTGACTGCATGTGAAGGTAACTACTGATGCATTCTGTCAATTTTCAAGGTTCACCCCGGGATCAGCAAAAGCGAGAGGAAGAGGATATGCAAGTTGATGGACTGCAAAAAATTATCAGCTGAAGCTTGCATGCATGCTGTGCAAAATGAGAGGCTACCGATGCGAGTAGTTGTGCAGGTGCTCTACTTCGAGCAGGTTAGGACTGCAGCATCATCAGGCGCCAGCACTCCAGATGTACACAGAGGAGGAATGAAGGATCTCAACAACAGCGGTTCCCATGGCAGCTCAAGATCCGGAACAACGGCTAACACCGAAGATGACTTATTGGACAGTTTGGGGACAGCAGAGGAGCTGAAGGCATTAAGGAAGGAACTTGCATCCTTGAGGATGATGAACAGTGAGAAAGATACTACTACTGGAGATAACAATAACAAGTCAAATTCAGATAAGGCTGTGATTACAAAGATGAAAGGTCTGCTAAAGTCAAAAAGGCCATTCATGAAGGCATGGGCTAGCAAAGGAGGAGGAGGAGAAAATACTAATAGTGGATCAGACTCATCAGAGAGTATTGGTTCTGCTAACCCAGAAGAAGCTAAATCCACACCTTCAAGAAACAGGAGGTATTCAGTTTCCTAAAGTGCTTTTGACACATTTTCTTTTCTTTCAAGTTTCTCTTCTTAACATGAAAAAAAAGAAAAGAAAAGCAAAAGCTGAGGTGCATATTAGTAGTTTGAAAGAGCACAGATCACCTGAAGTTCTATATTTCAAGTAAAAATAAGCAGAGAGAAAGAATTGAGAAGAGGTGGGGCCCACCTTTTTCCTTCTCTTTTTCTCTGTTTAGGCCACTTGAAGTGACTTCAGATGATCCTGTTCAATAGTTCAGAAGGAGCAGTGTATTTTGAAGAATGGAGATGTAATCCTTTTGCCATTTATATTCTGTATTCCCATCCCTAATAGTAGTTAATAGTTTGCTCCAATGAAAGGAATCTAATTGAATCTGAATCAGCTTTAGTCAGTCAGTATTGTCATCAAAACATCAACTATACACTTGTTCTTGGTGATTCTCTGCTGCTTATAAATTATAGATCAAGTTATCATTAGTGTTTTTGGACATATTAGCAACTGGTTTGTTAATTCCATTTTTCTTAAAAAATTCCCGGTAAAATCTGTAGTTTATTTAAAATTAAGATCATTTTGAAATAGGCACTCATTATTCTGTCTTGTTACAGCTATATATTGCTTTGTTATCAACATCATGTATTGTTCTTGTTACCAAATCACGAAAACATTGACATAAGAAAGTTTTATCCAAAATTGCGACTAAAATGTTTGTATGATTGGTTTGATTTACATCATTTGTGCTTTTTTTTTTTGGGGGTTAATTACTTTGGAATCATACCCCTTATAATATCTTATCAAATAAAATGAAAATAAAACAGAGAGCACGTATGTGTAACTGTGTTAGTATTTTTCACCTAATTTATGCTCACTTTTTTTTAGGGACAATCCTATAAAAAGACAATTGAATTACCTAAAATTTAAATTGGATCATTAAATTTAACAAATTCTAAATCATGTCTGAAGAACTAAAATAAAATTTTAAAATTTGATAATTTTACTTTACTTCCTTTCATTTAATCACTACTCACCACTTTCTCTCTCCTCCAATCCACCATTTCTACCACCATCAGCGGACACTTCACACCCTCCTACAAAGATATATTCTTGAAGTGTGCAAGACATAGATGAGGTGTTACCAGGAACCAGTTTCAGTGCTAATCGCTATTATGAGAAATGAGAGTTATTCATCATTACAGATTATTCAGATCTTATTTGGATGGCTTAGATTGAATTATTTTTAACTTTCAATATTTTTTTCAAAAAAATTATTTTAACATGTATAAAGTCTAAAATATAGATAATCTCTTAACTGTAAATTTTTTAAAAAATGAAAAAGAAAATTTTTTTAAAAATGAATTTTTGATTTAAAAATCATTCATTAAAAATCTTAAATACAGATCGTTAAAATTTTATTTGAACTTTGCAGATATCACTATAATGAATAGCTCTCAGTGCTCGTCATAGTAATGAGTGCTGCAACTGGTTGAAGCTAGTTCTCTGAGTACAATTAGGTGTAGGTCGATTGAAGCTTTTGTTTGATTATCTAAGTTTATGGAGGTATTTGTTGGAGGTCCACCAACGAGGACGAGGTATTTGATAAGTCATGAATATGGTAAGAATGGCCAGTCTAGCACGATGCTGAAAAAGAAAGTGTTGGAAAAAAAAAGAAAGAAAGAAAGAAATAGAGTAAGATCATCAAATTAAGTGCATGTTTGGATTAACGGTAGAAGATGTTTGGATTAACGGTAGAAGCTTTTTTTCCAACATGATTTATAATATATAAGGTAAGTTTGTGAGAGGAATTTTATCTCAACTTACATGCACATGCTTCTTGAACACTAACTCAACTCAAAAAGGTCCTAACTAGTAATGATGAAAAACAAACTAACGTGATCAAAAAGTTTCATTGGTGAAGAAAGGAAACAAGAAAATCTCTTCTCAACTTTGAAGAAGAAAGAAAGAAACCTCTCTAGAATTTCTCTCTCTGGACCAGAAAAAACTCGTCTTTATTTCATTAACAAGGCATTAATAACTTAGGGGAATCAAAGTAGTTTCACCAAATTTCTAAATCCTATTTTTAAGTCATATGGATTAATTATTCATTTGTTAAATTTAATGACCCAAATTAAAATTTTGGTATTTCCCACGGCCCTTTGGCAAGAGTGGGAAAGGCCTTCACGGCCTTGAAATTCTCAACTAGTATGCGATTGCAATAATTCCATTCACAATATGTAGAATTAATTTAAATTTGTCCTTTTCTTTTAACTAAACTACTGAGATTACATAGAATTAGCTGTGAATTCCAAGTAAATTATTTGTGAAAAACAGATAACTCCCTTGAAAATAGGATTGAAGGACCATTAAGACAATGCAATTTCTAAATGCGTTACCTGATTTTTTTAAAAAGTAATTTATGTAAAATTCATAACTGATTTTATACAAGGAAAAATTCCTATAAAATACCTTCGAAATAGGTAAATCCCAAATCAATGTGGTGAAATTCGAAAATCTCATGTCAGTGCTGTGTCAGTACGGAGGAGGAATTTGAGATTTTGAAATCTCGGCGAAAAGACGAATGTGTCCTTCAACTATCACCCTTTCTCAGCTCGGAATAACAACACCTCATTCTTGATTAACAAAACCGTATTCTACATTAACAATTCCACTTTTTTTCTTTCACAATTAACAAGTTTTAGGGCTAATAACAACATTTATATCTTTATCAATAACACCGTATTCTATATTAACAACTCTACTTTCTTCTTTCATAATTAACAAGTTTCAGGGTTAATAACAACACCTATCTCTTTATTAACAACACCATATTCTACATTAACAACTCCACTTTTTTCTTTCAAAATTAACAAGTTTAGGGCCAATAACAACAACTCTATCTTTCTTAACAACACCGTATTCCACATTAACAACTCTCTTCTTTCACAATTAACAAGTTTCAGGGCCAATAATCACACCTATCTTTTTATTAACAACACCGTATTATACATTAACAACTCCACTTTCTTTTTTCATAGTTAACAAATTTCAGGGCTAATAACAACTCCGTTCTCTTTATTAACAACACCGTATTTCTATATTAACAACTTCAATTTCTTCTTATGGGCGAGATACAGTTGTCGGTGTCACTTTTTCATTGTCTAGAAGATGGGAGTAGGAGACTCTCTTGGGAGCATGTTGATGGGCGTTTTCGGTGGTAGGAGGAGACGACATGAGATTGGTGCCGATTGCTTGGAGGGAGGTGTTGGGCGGTGGTCAGACCTGGAATCGATCGACTGCCGTAGGTGAGATCTTGTTGGGCGATGGGTGGCTGTGGGAGGTGTTGAGCGGTGGGTGAGAATGATGGGGCTATAATTACAAGATTGCAGCGGATCTTCAGTGGGTTCCTCAAGGAGATTTGAATCAGCTGTATGATCTGCAACTGAGATGGCCGAGATCTGCAACTGAGATGAGGAAGAATTGGATGGAGTGCTCATAACAAAGGTGAAGCGTAGGGAAGTACGGATTCTTTGTGAGATTTTGGTATTGTTCATGTAGAATACGGTGTTGTTAATTAAGAGGCCAATGTTGTTATTTCGAAGTGGATAGATGGAGAACTGAAGGGCAGAAGCGTCTTTTGGATAAGATTTCAAAATCCCATAGTCCTCCTCCGTACTGACACAGCACTGACTTGAGATTTTCGAATTTCACCACGCTGATTTAGGATTTACCTATTTCAAAGATATTTTATAGGAATTTTCCCTTTAAACAATTTCAGTTGTTTCATTAACAACTTGTGGAATTAATTTAACTTTTTGTTTTATTCTCACAACTTGGCTACTGAAACGGCGTAGAAACGGTTGTGAATTGAATTCGAGCTAAATCATTCATAAAAAGGGTTTAAGCAATACATTAAATAATTTTTTTAGGCTTGTTCAGTATTCTAAAGTATTTTATGATTCATCTAACATCCAAAATTATTTTTCCAGGTGCGTTCAATATCCTTAATCTGATTTTTATAAGGGTAGGATGTGGGATGCACCTTAACTTTGATAAAAATTATGCAATACACTTAAGTAAGGTTGTCATATTCATAAATCTAAGCAAACTCGTGATTGAAATGTAAACTCAGATTATGAATTTAAATTGTAAATTTATAAGAGTTTATTTTTAATATTTTATCAATAAATAGTTATAAAAAATATATTATTAAATGACTAAAGTTAAAAAAAATACAATAATTTAGTTTAAATATATTTTAAATTTAAATAACTGAAATTAAATACATTAACATTCATAATTTAGCTACCCTTCAATGAAATTTCAACAATTGAAAGTTTGTAAGTGAAATTAATACTAGTAGCTTAATAACTTCCTCAATTATTGTTTACTAATATAAGATCTCATTCGGAATACAATTTATATTATAAATAAGATTTTATATTAAACACCGGAGGTAATATTAAATACGTTGTTTTCCCAATCAAACACTAACATGAGCCAATTGCAAATTTAAAATTTACAATGCAAGGTAGCACGCCCATGGTCTGTTGTATATTATCATATTTAATATTAAGAACAGCAAATTCACTGAACTCTCAGAAAAGGACCACAAAATTGTGATGCGGCAGCAAGTTTAATGAAAGTCTAAAATTAGTAGCAACAAAACCAATAATTAATTAGCAGCTAAAGTAGCATTAGCATTAAATAAGAAGAAAAGAAACTCTGGAAATTTCTACACCTTGTTTCTGTCAAAAGAAGGACAGCCACATTGGTGGTGTTGAAACAACACAACGCATACGTGTACTAACAACATAAGTCCATCCTTCAATTCAAACGTTTATTTCAAAGCCATCACTATATCTAGACCAACAAGTTTTAGTTCATTAATAAATAATGACATTTCGATTAATCTACATTATCATTATTAATTTGATTTTCTTAACTTGGATAATTTATTAA
Organism: Inga oerstediana; assembly: GCA_963210345.1. Lineage (NCBI taxonomy): Eukaryota > Viridiplantae > Streptophyta > Magnoliopsida > Fabales > Fabaceae > Inga > Inga oerstediana. The sequence continues at coordinate 31,049,903 of OY723399.1, read as the reverse complement.
AAACAAACATTTCTTTTTTAAAGGTGTCTTGTCTAGCTACAAAGTTTTTGTCTTCACTGTGTAAGCGGCACAAAATTTTATTTATCGGATAAGCATAAATACATTGATTTTCTTCAATAAAAATTGAAAATGAAAAAAAAAGAGAGTCAGGATAGCCACTTTCAGTTAGGTCTAATGATACTTAAATATGAGCTAGTAATACCAAAATATAAATAGGTGTATAAAAAAGTTATATATATATTATTGCTTAATTCTCTTTTTATATGGTTATTTAATGACTGGGTCAGATTTGAATATTGTCAAGCACAATTAGAAATATTGCTTAATTCTAGTAGCATACTTTTCTTATTCTTATTTTAAATAATTAATAATTTAATTGTACAAGGTGAAAATCCTCAATTTTTTACCAAACCAAAACCCTCACTCAAAAAATTAATATTAACACTAACGAATAATTAATGTCAATGAATATATTAATACAAATAATAATATTTATAATGAGTACTTGATTCTTTATTTGATTACCAAAAAGCTCATCAATTCTTAAGAAAGCTTTAAAGATGTTTGGTGTCAATTGGGGTATAAGCCTCCACCATTTTGCTTAATTTATATATATATATATATATATTGAAAAATACGTAGGTCAAGTTCTTTATATCTATTTTGTTAAGTTCTTTAATCATATATGTCCGTGTATCCTATTTTTGAATTATTATCATATAACTCTAGAGAAATACTTACATACTTTAGGAGCACCATCTTAATTATCTGTACTTTAAGTAATTAAAATGTAACAATTCATTTTATTTTAATCCTACATGGCAGATGAGTTATCTGGAGAAATTCAAATTTTATGATTTTAGAGATTATAGAAGGGAATTGCGTTTTTTGTTTTTCTAAATTAAGAAGTTTATGTTTTTTAAAATTATAAAATTCGAAAGTCTGTAATGACTCATCTACCCTGTAGGATTAAAATAAGATAAGTTATTGCATTTTAATTAGTCAGAATACATATAAGGTGACACTTTTAGAGTATGTAAATATTTCTTATAACTCTAATCCAATATAAAAGAAAATAGGACATATAATCATATTTGATTGGAGAACTTGATATAATAAATATAAGAAATTTGATATAAGTATAATCCCCACACACATATATATGGATGTCAGTGGAGTTTCTTAATTTTTTACCACACAATTGAGGTAGAAAATGCCGAACTATGTGATGAGCTGCTCAAGTTTAACCTATGACTGGTGTTCCCATCCTCCACGAAAACTCATAATTTTGTTGGATTATACGCTAAACACTGTAATTTGATAATTTTTATTTTGTTAAGAATGTAATTAGTTGTGTTGATTATTAGATAGAGATGCCACGTATCCAACTTAATGGCTACAACTTCTATGTTTGTGTGTCTCATTACAAAATGCATCACCATCTTCGTCTTAAACCAATCCGTTACTTCAAATTAAATTCCATGTTTTTTACGCACTGCTCCCTGTCTCCTTTTAATACTTTTACTTTCTATGGTTGAATTTAAAAAAAAAAAAACATAATGTATAACCATATATAATAATATACTCCTGTCAATAATATTTTTTTATCAGAAACAAATAAATAAGATAACTCAAAGCCATTCTATCAGTGTATCTATACATTATCTTATTGTAACCTGAAAAAATCTTAATTCTTTTAATATCATTTTGTCTTTTTTTTCCCAAAAAAAATAAATTAAAATTTGTAAATATGTTTTATATATATATATATATATATTGCAGAAATACCTACATTTCATGGACTCTTAACAATTCCTCTTGTATTAGAAACCTACAAATACATTGTGATTACAATTTTCTCTTTAAGGAGGTAGAGGAATATTTTAAAATATACATTAAATATAGGATTTTTGTTTCTTATGAATAAAATCATAAAAAATCCAAAATTCTTTTATAGAAAGAACGAGGTAATAATTATATCGGAACACAATAAATTAAAATTATAACATTCAACTTCAACACAATGTATATTATCATTTATCAATATTTTTTGTGGCTATCATTCACCCAAGGAAAGAAAATCAGGACACATTTTACATTTATAGAATATCGAACTCGCAAAATTCAGATAACAAAAAACTCGCAAAGTATGCTTAGTGTCATTAACTCACAAGTTGAAATCTTGGGAATCCTCCGTGTTAGTAAATGTGGAAACCCTTTATATTCTAATTTTAAATGGGAAAACCCCTGAGCAAATACAAAAAAAACAAAAGGCATTAAATTGGCCAACTCAAGTTTGGGGTACAACTGTGAATTGCAAGCTTTGTAATTAAAGGTCTAATTTTTTGTTTTCTATATTTTGAAGAAAATTACTTTTTTTTACTGTTAACAAAACAACTTGGAATATGTTAAAAGAAGGGAAAATTGCACTAAAGTCCCAAGTAAAACAAGATGTGACTAAAAGATCCCTTAAAATATCCAATTTGTAGAGAAGTCCCATGAAACATTTGGGTAATATATTCCAATTGTGAAAGACAGTAATACCCTTCATGAACCAAAGAAAAAGGTGGACAACCCAAATCTCTCTCAACCCAAACACTTCCCATCGCCCTCATTCGATTTTCTATTGTGTGAGAACATTGTTGCCTGAAAAATAAGCTCAAAATGTGTATAATTAAGATCCAATTGCATCTAAATCTAATTGTTCAAAATTCTCTTCGAGGGATCTCCATTTTATGCAGAGAAGACGAGCAAGAGAAATAGTAAAGTTGAACTAACCTCGGGCATCCGAGAGAACAGTTGCAATAGCCAATTTGATGTTTCTGCCACGAATGACGGTTTTGACCAGTAGCTCAAGGCACACACATGAGGCCAAGGATGAAGACAAAGTACAAGCAACAATTTACGGAAGTGGTGGAGAGAAATCCTACTTGATGGAATTGAGATTAGAGCAGACTTGAAGCCACTAAGCAGGGTCTCACCAAATACGTGTTGAGCAGGGAACAAAGCGGTGAGGAGGGAGGGAAGCCTGGTGCAATGCTTGAGTAACCAATGTCGCTTGAGAATGGTAGGTACAAAGGACGGAGGAGAGGTGGTGGTGTTGGGGTCGGTGTCAAGCTTCTTCGAGAAGAGACAGATTTTAAATAAAGCAGGCAAGATGAGGGTGTTGATGGGTGGATTTGCAGAGAGGATGACTCCAAATATGTTCGTGTGAGAACATTGTTGCCAAAGAGGTAGGAAGCGTGGAAGATGTCTCCGACTTCGATTCGAAGTCGGAGTCAAGGCCGATGAAGAAGAGGAGGAGTTGGTGGAAGATCAAAATGATGGGCAGGAACAAGAGGAGGAGATAAATGAAGGGATGGGAAGGTCAAACCGGAAGCGAAAGATGAAGGCGGCAGCAGCGGTGTAGGCGATGCAGCAACTAAGTGAGGAGGTGACGGCGGTGTTGTAGGACGGAGGGAAGAGGGCGTGGGAGAAGATGAAGCTACGTTCTGCTAAGGGTATTCCAGTCTTTTCACAATTTGATTTTATTACACTAGTGTTCCTCAAGGTTTGCCTGCAAATTGAAGGTTTCAAAGGATCATTTGATTGCATTTTATCATGTTTGAGACTTCAATGCAATTTTCCCTTAAAAGAATAGTAATAAATATTTAAATTCCATGCGAGACTTTCGAAGCAATATATTGAAGCTAGTCAACAACATGGATAATTAATGGAAAATATTGAATAGATCAATGAATTCGGGAAATAACTAGAAAGAATCCTCTGGCAAAAAAAAAATTAAAAAAAAAAACCTAGAAAGAATCCAAAAACGGTGGAACTATGAAGAAGAGAATCAAAGGGTACCGTATGATTCAATCATCTGCGGAGAACCAGAGCCGTTATCACCCATTTCTTTGGACGAAGCCAAACACAGTTCCTTACTTTACCCATCTTCCCTTATATATCAATTTAATACTCAACACTATGGTTAATTTCTCCTCAACATCGATAATAATGACGATGCATCTCCCTCCCTCCCTCCCTCTCTCTCTCTCTATATATAGCTTTGTTGCTTCGCATTTGAAAATCCATTGGGTTCTTTTGGGTGTGAGGATATATAAGTATTATATATATAGAGAGAGAGAGAGGGGGGATCTTGGAGCATCAGAGAAGATGAGTTGCAGCGGTTGCCGTGTTCTCCGAAAACGATGCAGCGACGAGTGTATGCTCCGGCATTGCCTTCAGGGGATCCAATGCCCCCAAGCCCAAGCCCACGCCACCGTCTTCGTCGCCAAGTTCTTCGGCCGTGCCCGCCTCATGTCTTTCGTCTCCGCCGTTCCTCCCTCCCAAAGATCCCGTGAGCTCTCCCTGTCTCTCTCATTTTATATACTCCTCCTCCTCCTGTACTTAATATAACTCTTTCTGTATTTAATATAAGTTATATATTTATTTAATTTGATTAGATCAAAAAAATTAATTAGTTGAGTTGGTTAATATGACATGTATTTTTTAAAATATTTTAATCATCTTCTTTAATTTCCTCTCTTCCTTGACTATTATTGAAGGAGCATTAATAAAGGGTAAATTAGAAAAAGATTGACAAACATAAAAATTATATCTTATATTTAGAATCAAAATCAACTCCTGAAAGTTATCTTATATTAAGGATTAGAGGATTAGAATTTATCTGTAGAGATGACAGATAGAACAAACAACTAACACAGAATTGATTTAACAGTATAAAGCTTCGTTACATCTCTATATATGTTTCAAGTTCAAGTTCTAGAAAATACTCATATACTGGGAGGTAGAGCCGGTAATATGGGCTCAACCCGTGAGCCCGCGGGTTTTGACGGGTTAGGGTTGGGAAAATCCCAACCCGCAAAAATACGGGCCGTGCAGGCCCGCACCGCATAACCCGCGGGTTAATGCGGGCCAGCCCGCGGGTTGGCGGGTTGGCCCGCAAAATTTTTTATTTTTTTTTACATATAAAAATTTTATAAAACTTATAAGTTTTTCACTCTTATCTTGGTACCTCCCAAATCCCAATCCAAAGAGAAAAAATCTTAACTTCTTTCCTTCTTCTTTAAACAAAATTATTATATATTGGTTGCTTGAGGATGATTTTATGTTTTATTTATAAACTTTAACAAATTTGATAACTTTATCTCTTAAATTTTAGATTATATTTTTAAATTTTTATAAAAGCAATGATTGATACTAGAAAGGTAAATTTAATTACTCGTATATATGTGTCTCATATTTTCAATCTTCTTTAAAAAATATGAATTTTTTTTTTTCAAAAAAAAATGCTGGCCCGCGGGTTGGCCCGCAACCCGCACACTGCGGGTTAGGGTTGGCATTTTACCAACCCGCAGAAGTGCGGGCTGCACAGGCCCGCACCGCGCGGGCCGCGGGTTGGTGCGGGCCAGCCCGCAACCCGCGGGCTGGCCTGTATTCCCAGCTATACTGGGAGGTGCAGCCATCATATACCGCATAGTATAAAAAATGAAAATAGAGCTACCATAAATTCACGGTAGTATAAAAATACATGATTTGAACAAGATTCAGTCTCTTATATCACATAATTTCCTCGTAGGTTTATACTCTCTGAAGATGTGTGTCTGTGAGTCTAACGGCCTTTAGATGCTACACAACACCTTTCAATATTAAATTAGGAAAAATCTCAAACAGGTTTTGAGGACGAGAAAAAATATTAAAAAAAGTTTTAATATAGATTTCTCTATCAAGAAAGTTCTTAGAGATCTCAATAAGATAGATTTCAGATGTGAACTTATCTTATTAATAAGATAGAGTAGCCATGGAGAACAAGTTCATATATGTCACAGTAATTAAATCAACTCCCATTGATAAGTATATGTGACTATATTAATAAGTTATATAGTGATCATTAACAAGTTTATCTATATTAACTAAATCAGCTCCCATTAATAAATATATATAATTATATTAACTAGTTATTAAACAACTATTAACAAGCTCATATATATCAATGAGGTCCTAGAGACTTTTTGACAGAGAATTCTATACGAAGAATTTTTTTTTTATGAAAAAATCTACAATGAGATTTTTTTTGATATTTTTTCTGGCCATTCAGAGCTATGTGAAATTTTCCCATTAAATTATACAGAGGTATGTGTATGATCGATGATAAAAGAAAAGTTATACAGAGGTGAAGTTTTTTTTTTTTTGGGTGGAACAACTGAGTTAATGGATTTGGTGTTTGGCAGATTTGTTTCAGTCGTTGTTGTATGAAGCGCTGGGACGTACCATAAACCCAGTGAATGGAGCAGTGGGGCTTCTCTGGACAGGGAATTGGCATCTCTGCCAGATGGCGGTGGAGACGGTGCTCCGTGGCGGCGCTTTGAGCCCTCTTCTTCCTGATTTCTCTGTTGGTTCTGTCGCAGCGGAAGATGACAGTTTGGGGTCTGCCATAAATAGTTGTACCAATCGGAGGGACATGGAGGGTGAAAGGTCATCAATGGTGTTAAAGAGGAAGGTGATGAGTGGTTCTAATATTGATGATGACCTGGAGGATTTTGAAGCACATCATCAGAGGATGCCGGAGAGGGCGAAGAAGCACCGAGCTGAGACGCCCCCCACGGAGGAGTCTGAAACGACGACGTTTGGGACCGTCCTACAGCAGGGCCAAAGGAGGCTCCTAAGACTATTCTACTGATCGATTGAGTCAAGGGACACGGCTTGAATACTTTGAATCATGGGAACTAAATTAAAATTTAAGAAAAAAAAGGAAATTATAGTTCAATGAAAAATAATAATAAAAATAATTAAAAATGTTGAGGCCACGGATGCAATTTTTTTTTTTTTTTTTTTATATGCATGTATCTTTCTATTGAAAACAATTTTATTTAAGGCACTATATCCGACATATATTGTATGAGACATGCAACACAATATTGCTTATACATTGCCAATATAAAAATAATAGCATGTAATAATCAATATCTACTTAATAGTAACAGGGGAATAAGCCGTGCTATTTTTTTATTCCCACTTTTGTCTCACAAGCTACTATTCACAACAACAGTAACGGCTCCTCCCTCAAGCCGAATCTAATGTGGTTGGCTTCGTTCAATCTCAACTAAAGCTAAATATACATTTTTTTGCAAAAAGTCTACTCCAACGTCACCTCATATTTCTGTCTTCCTTTGTCATTGTCATTGTCAGTAATTGAATATGAGTAGGTAAAGTTGGAGAAAACATGTGAGTCGGTGTTTCATTTACTCATTTCACTAAACTGAAGCGATCTCCTTCGTCCTTCGATATCATTCGGTCTCTGTGTCACTGTATGAAGAAAGAAGACAGAGCTCTAGCTGTATAGAGATGGCTTTGTTCCAGGATCTGTGTGCGCGCTATGTGAGTCGGTGTTTCATTTCCTCATTTTACTAAACTGAAGCCATCTCCTTCGATATCATTCGGTCTCTGTGTCACTGTGTGAAGAAAGAATATTGAGCTCTAGCTGGATAGAGATGGCTTGTTCCAGGATCTGTGTGTGTGCTTTGGACGGAAGCCTAGGTCATCGTTCGGGTAAGTCATTAAGAGCAGAGTCTCCCTTTTTCTTATAAAATTTTTTACTGCTTCTACTTTTGTTCTGTTCGACTTTTTCGTTGCTGTTTCTTTCTTACACGTTTTCTCTTATTTCCTCCAATCATTTTATCACTACCAGAGGCTCGATGCTGTAGATCCTCGCGATAATGAAGTCACTCTTCTGGTGAAGGTTGATCGAGAGTTCTGGAGGACCGATTCTGATATATATGGGTCAGTTTGTGGTTATTCGAGAAAGATTGTTTCGATTGATTATGTTATGTTCGACGAAAGGTACTTTGTTATGGTCTTATGTTTATCATATTTTGATCAAATAACTTTCTGACATCTATTCCGTTTATTGTTGATGCATGTTTAAAAAGGGGGATCGTATGATAATGAGGCTAGGTGATGATGAGGTTATTAACCGTTTCTGCAATCTACTTAAGGAGGGCCGAGAGTTTTTTGTACAAGAATTTGAAGTGGCTTGCTGTGGTGAAGGAATCCACGAAAAGTTCCTTATCAACTTGAGGCCGACATCGAAGGTAGTTGAATGTCGAGCCTTGATGCCCAAGCACTGTTTCAAGCTTATGGATGTAGTCGATTTGGAAGACTAGTGTCGTCCTCATCATATGGTCACAAGTGAGGAATTCTACCGTGGTTTTAATGCCATTTAGATTGAAGTCATTTACTGTTGTCGTTTTTCTCTTCTAGATATAATGGGTTTTCTTTATAGCATTGGTCCTCTGAAGAAAATCAGGTTTAGGGGAGTGATGACATATAAGCTTGCATTTGTGGTTACAGATAGACGGTGAGTGTCAAATTTAACTGTGAACGTATAGTTGATTAAAGATGACCAACTTTTGTGTTATGATTATTTCCTTATTCTTTTTGGTTGCAGTGGGAATCATTTGTCTGTTGTACTTCATGGTGAATCAGCCAAGGATGCGAGAAAGGACTTTGAGGTCGTATCTCAGTTGTCAAACCTGATTCTCATTGTGCAGTTTGGGTTGATCAGCAAAAAACCAGGTATGTAATTACCATTACCACTTATATAACGGTAGTAATGTACTTTTAGTTATATGCAAGATTTGTACTCATTCGGTGGTTCTTCTATTTTACAGGGAAGGTAATAATGGTCAATTATGGTTTCGCAACAAGGGTTTTTTGGAACCCAAGATTCAATGAAATACTTAAGTTGAGGGTTTTGCTCCTATCAAAGAGAACTACCTGGGCAGTATAGCAGTAGATCTGTATGGGTGAAGGTCGTTTTATCTTTGTGGATATATGGTCTTGCATGGCCTTCTTTTGAACATTTATGTATGTTGAAACATTTCTGTTTTGGAGGATTTGCATGTCAGTCAACTACAATGTGTTTGCTATCATATTAGTATGATGTTGTCTACATGTGATCAATTAACATTAGCTATTAAGAATATCATATCTTCAATGATCTTAAGGTGAAAGTCATATATATGAATCCAAAAGCTTTCCCCCATATTAAGTCGATTAACTTATGTATAATTATGACTAACTAAAATGAAGGTTAATGATGGTATACACAAGCAATTTTAAAAGTATAATGAAAAGATCTAAATTATAGCTGTGATTTAACACTAGGATCATGGTTTGGTGATATACAAATTTTAAGAAGGTTGTTGTACATGAATAGATTACCTGTTTATAGGACAATTACCAATCATCAATATCTTAAATTTTATATCCTTTGTCGGTTCTGGTATATACCCTTCATGAGTCAGTTATTTATAATTTTATTCTGTTACTATCATGTTACTTATATTTAGTACATAAGGATGAATGCAAAATGGTTAGTCTATGGTGTATCCATATTCCTTCTTCAAAATATTCTACTGTCATTTTGTATTCAATCACAATGAAAAAAAAGGAGCATCTAAGTTATGGTCATGTGACAACTAATTAATAACTTTAAACCATTTAACACCAACAGTTTGATGCTTTGCTATTAGTTTTGTTGTTTCCACCATCTTCAAAATGATTTCCCTTATCCGTGTGACCAAAATCAATGAGTGGTTTCTTCTTTTGTGATTTTGATTCTTTGTTTCTGTTTTTTCAGAGTGAACTATGGGAGAAGTTGACCAAAGGAAGATCCAATACCAATGTTTTGCAATTGTTTAAATATCGGTGGAGTAGGTAGTTGAGTATAATTGAACTGAGTACAATTTAAATGTCTATCATTTCAGGTGTCAGTCTTCAAGATTTTTTCCTGATTTGTTTTAAGTGTAGAACAGGTCTTGGTGATATGACAAGTAGGTGATCCTTCCGACTGTGATTAACTTGGAAGTAGGAGGTACAAATGATCCAAACATTTATTCTGTTACTATCATGTTACCTATATTTAGTACATAGGGATGAATGCAAAATGGTTTGTCTATGTTGGATCCATATTCCTTCTTCAAAGTATTCTACTGCCAATTTGTATTCAATCACAATGGAAAAAAACAATTAGCATATAAGCTATGGTCATGTGCCAACTGATTAATAACTTTACACCGTTTAACACGAACAGTTTGATGCTTTTCTATTAGTTTTGTTGCTTTCACCATCTTCAAAATGATTTCCCTTGTCCGATTGACCAAAATCAAGGATTGACTGCTTCTTTTGTTATTTTGGTTTTTTGTTTCTGTTTTTTCAAACTGACCTATAGGAGAAGTTGACAAAAGGAAGATCCAATACCAATGTTTTGCAAGTGTCTGAATATCTGTGGAGTAGGTAGTTCAATATAATTGAACTGACTACAATTTAGATGTCTATCATGTCAGGTGTCAGTCATCAAGATTTTTTCCTGATCTGTTTTAATTACTGAACAGGTTTCGGTGATATGACAAGTAGGGGATCCTTCTAACTGTGATTAACTTGGAAGTAGGAGGTACAAATGATCCTTACATTTATACTCTATGAATAGTGAGTATCGCAGCACAGTTACATCCTACTTCTGATCCTTATAATAAAATAATAATAAACTTAGTCCTTGTATTTACTTACGTCAGTTCCAACCTAATTTTTTTACCTGTTCTCTCAGCCTGAACGTAATTTATGCTATCACTTCATCAATTTTTTTTTCACTAATCGACTTGCCTAACCCCATCTTCATCAATTATTTAAATGGTTAGTTTAAATTTTTTTACCACCTCCACAGTTGCTTTTTCTTTCTGTAATTCTAATATACCTATACTAAATCATACTAAATCTTTCCATCACTGACCACAACCAAAATTCCTGACATTGTTGACTTTTCCTATTTCTAACATGTCATTTCATTCCTGATGTTGAAGATTTTTCCAGTGACATGTTTTCAATGCAGAACAGGTTTCTTTATATTATTTTACATCTTGCCCTTTATTAATGGTTCTTACACATTACAGAACACTAAGTCTTTCCCTATCTGTGACTCTATTGTATTGGTAGTTGTGAAATTTATTGACAATGGATGTCAAGGATTTCAAGGTAATGAGTGAATCATGTTCAGTTCCATTCTGACATAACTTGGGCAAGTACATTACTAAATGGTGTGGGTAATAGTTCATAATAGTGAGTTCCTAAATATATCCCTAATAATAATGTGAAATGCGTGTGACAAGCTAATGCAAAATGAGGCATTGTCTTTAAGTGAGATTAATTATCAAGTTTTATTACTGTTGATAAGTGTAGTGTTTGTTTCCACTGTGAGTTTTTCCTGTTGCCTCAGAATTAATAACTCATCATGTATACCATCAACCATTCGATTACCTTACAGAAATGATGGAGAGGATGCCTATTCAATTAAGTCATTCTCAACTCACATTTTTTCTCTGTTCTATCAGTTTCAAATAAGCAACCAGTAGATTTCATGAAGGGCATTCATTCTTGATGGTAAATCCAATTACCAACGTTATTTTTTGGGCTGCCATGGTCATACCTGCTTATGGCATTGGTATAGCATGTTGAGTCCACTTCTTCAAGCATACTGTCATATGGTCTGTGGAAAAATTCATGAGGTCATTTGTGAAGGTAATTTATTCTTTTTCTTCATCAACTTTATTTCACTTCACGACTTGGCTAATATCTTCTTCATCAATTCTTGAATACGCTCAGCAAGTGCATATGCTTCCTTCTTGCATTTTCCCAATATTTAGCAGTTTTGTTTACATTCTTGAAATGGTTAGTTCAAATTCTTCAAGACCCTCAGCAATTGCATATGCTTTCTGCAATTCTGAACATGTATTGCTTAATGTTGATCAGTGTAATTTTTGTTTCCACTATGAGTCCTTTTATATCAGTGAGATTAATTGACAAGCTTCCTTACTGTTGATCAGTGTAATTTTTGTTTCCACTCTGAGTTTTTTTTGCTGCCTCCGAATTAATAACTCATCCTTTTTACCATCAACCATTAGATTATTCCCCTACAGGAATAATGGAGAGGATGTCTATTCAATTAAGTCCTTCTGAACTCACATTTATTCCTATGTTCTCTCAGTTTCAAAAAAGCAACCAATAGATTTAATGAAGGGCATTCATTCTTGATGGTAAATCTAATTACCAAGGTTATTTTTTGGGCTGCCATGGTCATACCTGCTTATGGCATTGGTATAGCATGTTGAGTTCACTTCCTCAAGCATACTGTCTTATAGTCTGTGGAAAAATTCATGAGGTCATTTGTGAAGGTAATTTATTCTTATACTTCATCAACTTTATTGTGCTTAATGACTTCGCTAATCTCATCTTCATCAATTCTTGAATACACTCAGCAAGTGCATATTCTTCCTTCTTGCATTTTCCCAATATTTATCAGTTTTGTTTACATTCTTGAAATGGTTTGTTCAAATTCTTCAAGACCTTCAGCAATTGCATATACTTTCTGCAATTCTAAACATGCCTTGCTTAATACTGAACTAATAATCAGGTGAAATACGTGTCACAAGTTAATGCAACTTACCTTTTGAGTCATTTAATATAAGTGAGATTAATTGACAAGCTTCCTTACTATTGATCAGTGTAATGTTTGTTTCCACTATGAGTTTTTTTTGCTGCCTCCGAATTAATAACTCATCCTTTTTACCATCAACCATTGGATTATTTCCTTACAGAAATAATAGAGAGGATGTCCATTCAATTAAGTCCTTCTGAACTTACATTTTTTTCTATGTTCTCTCAGTTTCAAATAAGCAACCAGTACATTTAATGAAGGGCATTCATTCTTGATGGTAAATCCAATTACCAAGGTTATTTTTTGGGCTGTCATGGTCATACCAGCTCATGGCATTGGTATAGCATGTTGAGTCCACTTCTTCAAGCATACTGTCTTATGGTCTGTGGAAAAATTCATGAGGTCATTTGTTAAGGTAATTTATTCTTTTACTTCATCAACTTTATTTTACTTAACGACTTGGCTAACCTCATCTTCATCAATTCTTGAATACACTTAGCAAGTGCATATGCTTCATTCTTGCATTTTCCCAATATTTAGCACTTTGGTTTTTGTTTACATTGTCACCTTATTTCATTGACCCTTCAGGGTTGCATCTGCTTTATGTAATTCTAATGTACCTTTACTAAATCATACTAAATGTTAGCATCACTTACCACATCCAATATTCCTGCCATTTTTCACATTTTCTTTTTCTAAACTGTCATTTCATTTATGATATTGAAGATTTCCCTCTGACATGTTTTGAATGCAGAACGGGTTTCATTATATTGAAGTAAGTTGTACCTACTTATTCTGACGCCTCAACAAGTAGGTCAAACAGTTGCTGCATATCTAATAAGGTATGGACATGTAACCTCTCTGATACAGTTGCATCAAACTACGGATGCCTTTAAATTGCCTAATGCCTAAGTCTTCATCTCCCATGCCTTCAGACTATATCATTAAAACCATTGCCTTGCAAACTAATAAACAAATAATAAAGTTAGTTGCATGTTATAAATATTTAATGCTGGCTATGTTGGAGTGAGGACTTCTATATAAGTGTGATAACTTCTTCTGTCTTGTGTATATTTAGCACTTTCGTTTATGTTTACATTGTGATCTTATTTGCTGTTTTCAATGGCGGTTAGGAAATGTTCTATGGTCAAAGATATTGATGATAGCACTGATATGTGGAGAATTATGGTGCGTGTGCTGAGGAGGTGGAATAGCTACCAGAAGGACTCACCAACTCAGTTGTATGCCATTTGTTTCCTTCTGGTTGACGAAGAGGTCAGTAGTTTCACTTAACTTTGCTATATATATATTGGCTTCGATATGTGTCATTCCACAATAGTCTAAAACTTTTCATCTTTGTCTATAGGGTGTAAGTACAAGCCTCAATAATGAACAAGTATCTCTTCAAGCAGTATGAGAAAGACCCTGTGGAAGGCAGATCTTACTTTATTGCAAATTTAGAGGTCATACCTAATGGGAAGGATTACAAGGCTGCTAAACACAAGTTCAAATTGCTTTTTAATTCGGCCACATTTGTCAAGGAAGAGGCTACTTCAATTCCTTTTTCTGTTTTCAGCTTCTTTCCCATAAGAGATGTATTGTCTCAATCTGTTAACAAACATACAATGTACTTATTTGGTAAGTACTCATTTTTCTAATGTTGCTTATCTCAATTTACTACACATTGAACTTATTCATTTTTTCTTAGATGTCATTGGATTTGTCCTGAGTATTGGGCCTTTGGAGGAATACCATTCAGGATCTGATGTTAAGAGTAAGATGCGACTGATATTAAGTGATGAGAGGTACATTGACTATGTCGTCTTTATTTTTTTCTTATTATAACAATGTTCTGTTATATTCTATTAAGTCCCTCACTGTATGTGTGCCAGGGAGAATACTGTCCAGATGGTTTTGTATGATGAATGTGCTTTGAATTTCTGTATGAACGATTTCAATGCCATGCAGAAGCCTATAGTATTGGTTGCTCAGCTTGCAAGGGTTGGTTTTGATGAGAGTGGTTAGTATCCTCTTTGCTGCCATGTTTTCCATGCTATTCTGTAACAATATATAATGGTTGCTAATTCAATGTACTACCTATTATTAAGGTCATCCGGAGCTTTGCAGCTCCTTTCATGCCACTAAGATCCACTTGAATGGCAAGTTTGCAGAGGTTAAACAGTTTATTCAAAGGTATGGGTTATTCGGTATCCCATGTATAGTATCATCTTTGTTTATTTTTCGTTCCTGAAATTCTCATTCATTTTCTGATGGCTTTATATTTACCTGTCCCCAGTGCTGAGAAATTGCCATCTCCAACGATTACTTCACTGAGTCAAAGTGTTGAGTCCCAGAAGTCTAATTCTGCTATTGAAAGCATTATGAAAAACACACCGAGAATCAAAGTATCTGACATCCCTATCCAGGAAGTGGTGTATTTGTCTCTACTTTGTAAACTTTACTTGTGTGCTATCAGATTTAACATAAGTACCATTTCTTGCAGGAGAAATATTTTGCTGTTCTCTGTGAGTTCAAGAAATTTGAAACCTGTAACAACTGGGTTTATGAGGGCTGTGCAAGGTGTGGCACTAAACCTAAAGTTGATATGGAACAGCTTCATGTGGCAGCAATTATTGTAAGGGGAAACCCTGTAGAATCACATCAAAGTATGGTGTTTTTATAAGAGTCTAGTAGTGTTCATTTATGCTTATTTTTTTCCGAAAATGATTAGATCACATAAATGCTTTTTCTTGCAGGCTGAGGCTTAATTACCTCATTGGTGATGATTCTGGAACTGCCTCAATTGTCCTCTTTGATAAGCATGCATGTGAGATTATGAAGAAAAGTGCTGCTGAGATAAAAGCTGATATTCCTGAGGTCTGATTATTCATTCTTTTTTCCTAATTACTACAGTGATCCAAACACATTTTTACTCCACTCATTATGTTTATAAATAGGATGCAATTAATTATGAGTTCCCAAGTGCAATTAACTCCTTGATTGGGAAGAAATTTCTTCTTAAGATGAAATTGAACAAGTACAACAAGGAGCATCCAAATTCAAGTGTATCAGTTGCCTCATATGCTGAGTGTGCTGACCTTATGGATGAGTTCAACGAAGCTGCTTCTCAGGTAGAGTGAATCTGAATCTACATTATATGGCTTCACTAGTTATATATGTTCTAATTTTCTAACTTCTTTATAATTTCAATTTATACTAGGATGTAGGACCAAGTGAATTAGCCAATGATGAGGAAGAGGATATTATCTTCATGAGGAATGCCACTATTGAAGATAATAGCTCAGCAGCTACTGATGCATGTATTATGCTCTCAGAAAGTTTCCCTACTATCAAGTTAGATAGTGTTTCTGCTCCTGATGCCATCCCTGCTGTTCCTTTGAAGGGGAAGAGGAAGGTTTCATCTAAAAAACCTTCTGCTCAGGGTTCAAAGAGTGTCACATTTGGACCAGATTCTCCAGCAAAAACTTATTCAAAACCACTGAAGTCAATTAAGCAGGAGAAGAATTGAGTAGATTGATCTATTACCTTTAGTATCTTATGTAGTTTATTTCTGTGTAGGCTGTATTAGTTAGCTTTTTGGTCATCCTGTTCCTGCAATGTATTTCTCTATCTGTGTAATGTAAAATGCCCCTTTCCATCGCATGTAGTTTTGCTTTTTGGCCATGTAGTGGATGACATGAGACCGTCTTGGATTTATATTGTCATTTGTAAGTCCTTTTGTTCTGGACCATATTAGGCTACCACCAGGATATGCATATGAGGGGCATGTAATGTTAACAGTCCTATTATACTTTTTATCATTTTAATATGACAAATTTATCCTGTTGTTGTCAAATTCCTACATTATTATTGGCAAAGTTCAGTTGGAAATGCATCTGTGGATTTTTATATACTGACGCATGTTCTGGCCATAAGTATAAGTATACAAATCTAGATTTGTGTTCACACTAGTCATAAATTATATGCAGCCATATAATAACTTCATTTGGTGATGGTTTGAAGTCCTTATGTATGCAATTGCCAGCAAGATAAGAAGGTTCTTTATCATAGAGTAAGGTTGCAGTGGGATGATTCAAATATACCCTATTAAGGTATGAATAAGAACTCTTGGTAATTTCGTTTTGTTATAAATGAGTGGAGCTGTTGAAGTGTGTATATTGAAGGTGTTGCCTTTCAATACTACTGGATGTGGTTAGGTCATGTTGAATTGTTTTCAAACTTATATATTGAAAGGGGCTAGTTGATGTTAAAATGGTGAATATCTTGGATAAGATGATTCAGCCACTTTGGACAACATTGTATGTTTTTCTAATTGCTAATGAGCACCTTTGATGCATCAGCTCTGGACAGAATTGGTATGTGTAACATGTTTGACCTCAAGGTGAGTTCTATTACTTAACATATACATTAAATTAATGACATCATCACTATAATATTGTTGTACAAGCAATAGTATGCCTTTTTCAACATTCTGGTCTTCCAACTATACACATAGGTTTCTTATGAATTATATAAGTTATGCAATTGTGGATTTAAATAGTTTTTGTAATAGGCTTGTAGCAGTTGTACTCAGTTTTTGGTATATGATGTACTGTGTTGTTTATTTTCTTTGCATCATATAACAAAATATATTATAGATCTCTTTCATAATGGTAGATTTTGTTAGGTTTTGTAGCCTCAATAGGTTCTGCAATTTCCAGCAAGTATAGATATAATGATGTATCTCAAACATCACTTAATGTCACTTCCACACTACTAGCCTTGCACTGTTACTGGGTTGACCTTATGACAGATAGTAGGTTGGCATAGGATGTGAGGGTGTAGATATATTGTTTATGGATTTCAATTATATCTTACTGGATGGATTCAGTAGCATTGGAACATTGTATACATCTAACCATCTTCAAATTGCATATGATGAAGCTTTTGGCATTACAGTACCATCCATGAACGTTGTTGTCTGAAGATTGTCATCAACAGGTGATGAGGAGTATTAAGCTTTGGCCTTTCATTTTCAGCAATCAGTTCTATCCCATACTGTTGGAACACTCATATTCTACCCTCATTCAACGTATATGCTGCATTTTCACTGGTATGATTGTTTCATATGAAGCATTCCTTCTATCATATCAGTAACTTTTATAGATATTTGCAGGACTTTTTTTTTTGGATTTTTTCCATTGTCGGAAGTTCTTTATGTTGACATAGTGCAACATACTACCATTGTTGTTATTGAATTAGCTGCCTATTAATATTGATGGCTATTTGTATTCAAGCTGAATTTTTTCCCAACTTATATTGCCTAATTCTTTATGCTGGTGTGAAGGGTAATAATAATGCTTTCTTTAAGAGGTTTTAACCATGGTTACTCAAGATTCAAACTCTTTCTCTCAGCTTCTTTTTTTTTTGCTGGTCTGGTACTGTTTATTGGTAGTCTGATTTCTTTCTTCATTTTCATTAAGATGCAATTTTTCTGCTATCATGTTAGTATGTTGTCGTCCTAAGGTCTTCCCCATAATAACTGGTAAAAAACATGTATACTCTTGATAAGTCATCACCAATACCAACATCTTTTCATGCTAGCTGAAGAACATAATGCTTCTTTCTTATTGGGAAAACCCAAGTCTTGGCCACTCTTTAAGTGACTTCATCAGTAGATTCATTTTTAGTTCTTAATATCACGGCTTTATTGACTGTGGTTATTAATTAGAAATATTTATAATATTGATGCCATTGGTTAATCATCTGCACTCTTTTACAAAATTTTTTTGCTTCCTTCTGACTTGCCTGTCATTCAATTATAAGAACCTATCACTAAACCTAGGAACTTTTATTGTCAGGTGGTACAACTTGAAATAGGAACTGCCTCATATTGGATAGCTAACATTATGATTCTTACACGTTCAATCATATTAAGTCTTTGACTAACTTGAATTCCATTGCATTACAAGTTCCAACATTTATTCCCAACTGAGGTCAACTATCACAAGGTAATTGGTGAAGAATGTTGAGTTCCCTTCTTCAGTCACTTGGACAATATTTAACAAAATATTTTCGGTAAATGTACATGCATAATGAGTTTGTATATATAAGTTGTTCATTAAATTCATTATTTTGTTACATAACTGTTTTTTCATAATTGGTTCTATATTTAACATTCATGATTTTACTTTAAAGAGTTATTGTCAAAAATTGTTCTGCTCTGTGGAAAAATTCAGTATGTCATTGGTCAAGCATCTTGAGATGCCTATTTGAATAACATTGGCAATGGTTTACTAAATGCTTTGGTTAACCTCATCTTATTCACATCATGAAAGAATTTACTGAAAGTTCCTAAGCGTAATTGCATGATCAATGTACAATTCTAATGTACCTATACTAAATGGTGTTAGCATATCTAACCACTCCTAAAATTCATCACATTCTAAACACTTTCTCTTTCATACCTATCATTTTGTCCCCTTAAATGGCATGACATCGTGGTATGCCTTAGCATGTAATCTTAGTTATAAGGTTAATAGTAATAATGTCAATCAGAGGGCTTTCGTGTTGTTACTTTCGAATATTCTTTAATTTGCTTACATGTTAAAGATAATGCTTCAACATTTTCATTTCTAATTTGCTTACATTATTCTTTAAAAAAATGGTAGCCATTAGCTAAAGACAAGGTTAATCACATTCTTTATTACATGTCAGATAATGTTGAAACATGTTTCTATTTAATTTGCTTACTGTTTTTTTTAACATGCCTATATAAATGTTCCTAATCATGATTTGAAGCAGAGAGTTTTGGTATTGTCACTCAAGCTCCAAACTCTTTCATTTTTAGATATTATATATGGCAGTTACGATATTGTTTTTTTATTTCTTCTTTATTGGGATTTCATAATGCTTTAGTTTTTTGCTGGCTTATTTGTCTCATGTTGTCAATCAAGGACAATTTAAATTTAGAATCAGTTCGAATCTTAGCTCATAGTTAACTTCATCATGCATGAGATGCTTAAACAATCAAAGGGGATGTCAGTTTTGGTACAAATCGAAGACTGAATATGGAAATTCAAAGCCTTCACAAATTAAAAGCCTGCTCCATCTCTGTTGGTTGTTTCATAAAAGCAGTAGCAATCTCATCATGTCTATTAGTTTTTCATTAGTGAATGGTTGCAAGACTACGAGTTCTGATAATTATACTAACACAATCAATTCCAAACTTATTGTACTACAATTCCTTCATCCATATATATATTACTCTAGCCATTTACTTCCCTTAACATGTTTGTTGAAGATGCCTCCAAACAAAACGACCACTCTTAAATAATGGAGTCAAAACTGATTACAAAGATCAGGCTAGAAGGAGCGTTTTTCAAGATATCACAAATGTGGTAGATACTGATAAATCATCATTTCAATTTTTCAAAAGTCCTGGTATGTTAATTTCCATTATGATTACTAGTAGGTTCATGGCATGTTATAATTCTTCTGTTTTCTATTAAATGCATCTAAACAGGGGAGATGGACTTCAGAAATAGTACCATTAGACTCTGAAGCCAAAGATTTTTCTCAATGGAAGTAGATTCTGCCCAATCTACCCCAATTTCCACATGTTCATCAACCAGTACAAGCAAAATTATACATCCATTTGATGCTACTCGCCGCTTGGATTTTTCTTTTGATTCATATATTGAAGGTGAAAATGTAGCCTGACAAAAAAAAGCTGATTTTCACCCTATATGTATTTATAGTTAATCTAGGCGAACGTTTCTGTGAAGGTTTCTGGAATTTAATTAAGAAAATTTCTATTCTATACTAAATGAATTCAAATAAGTATTGATTGTTATGTAAAATTCACCGCTACATATGTTAATAAAAGGTTTTCGTTTTCTATACTAAGTATTACTAGTCCTCCATATATGTACAGGTTCAGATCCGAAATACATCATTGCAGACAGTACTTCAATACATGCATCAACCGAACTTTATTCGTTCACCAATTTATCAACAATAACACAGCAGTCATTAGTCAACCATCGATCTTCGCAAATACATGCAGGTTGTCATCCATTATGATTCATGATAAGAAAACCAGTTTCTACTATTCCAATGATTAATATAAAAAATGTTAAATGTAATGTGTTCCTACACATGCCTTCACACCATTGCCTTCTTCTGAGTGCACGTTTCAGTAATCTTGAAGGGTTATGTGTATGGATTTTTGAAAGGATCATTAAGGGAATTTTAGTTAATGGCCTTCACAAATAGATGATTTATATTCTCAGATTGTACTATTTTTAGGATGTGGAATTTTCATGGTGGGCATAACTTGGAATTTATATGGTTTGAATAATTACATATACTCTTTCCTAATGAATAGGTCCTGAACAATATTATCAAAATATTGACTTCGCATATAACGATGCTTTGGATTCTGATAATGACGCCAGTGACAGGCAATCAGATTTAGCACAAGGTATTTCATATATTTATGACGATAAGCATATGTATGCTTTTTATGCAGTACTTACTCCTGATGTTTTGTTCAGATTCAGATATTGATGATAGAGTAGTAGAGGTTGGTGTTAGCTCAAAAAATACAACTCAAACGAGAACAAGAAAGCGACCACTAATTATTGGTTCATAATCAAAACGTTTTCAACATTAGTTGTAACAGGTTAGCTAAGACAAGTGTATGTTTTATTTGATTGTTGTATCTAATGTTGTATAGTACATTGATGAGGGAGATGGCAGTTATGTCTGCCAAATTTATGGTGCAAAGATGTGGTTTAATGAAAGGATTCACAATCAACAGAATACAGTTCGTCCAACTTTTACAATGTGTTGCCATGGAGGAAAAGTGAAGCTGCCAAAAAACAAAGAGCCTCCGACATTATTGTATGATCTATTCTTTAATAAAAAGTCTGACATGTTTAAGAATTTTCATGCAAACATTAGGCCATACAACATGTTTGCATTCACATCAATGGGTGGGAAAATTGATCACGCCAAAAATGATGGTAGTGGACTGTACACATTTGTTCTATCTGGCCTCAATTACCATCATATAGGTAGTCTGTTACCTGAACCTGGAGCAAAACCTGTGTACTCACAGTTGTACATCTATGACACTGAGAATGAAGTTCAGAATAGGATTTTTACAGTGAGGTATATATAGTCTATATTCTTATGTAACTTTGAAGATAATTATGCAATTGTAATTAATATTGTTTATCTAATGCTAACATGCTTCTTCTTTCCCAGTAAGCACTTGAAGGACTCAACCATCAATTCGGTCATTGTGGATGCCATTAAGAATGTTCTAGACAAATTTAATCCATTCGTGAAACAGTATAGGATGGCGTCTACAATGGTTAGTAGACCTCATCCTCATGGGTTGAAGTTACGTTTAATTAGTAACAGACAACATGATGGCCGAACACATAATTTACCTGCCGCTTCCGCAGTTGTAGCATTGATAGTTGAAGATATTGATATCAATTTTCAGCGGAGAGACATTATTGTTGAGGAGTTGTCTGGTACACCTCAAAGGTTACATGAGTTACATCCATCATATCTTCCATTGCAGTACCCTCTTTTATTTCCTAGAGGAGAAGATGGTTACAGAGACGATATTGAGCATTTTCAAGATCACATAATTGAACCCAATAAAGTGAAGAAATGAGTTAGTATGAGAGAATACTTCGTTTATAAGATAATGGATAGAGATGATGAAGTGTCAACTATTTTGCATTTTGGAAGGCTTTTTCAACAATTTGTGGTTGATGCATATACAATGATTGAGGCTCAACGGTTGTTATGGGTTAGGACACATCAAAAAGAACTCTGTGTACACATGTACTAAGGTTTATCAGATGCTTTATTTAGCGGGGAAAGACGTGCTGTAGCTACTGGAAAGCGCATTGTTCTACCTTCTTCATTTACTGGTGGAGCACGTTACATGATACAGGCCTATCAAGATGCGATGACAATATGTAGATTTGCGGGGTATCCAGATCTATTCATAACGTTTACATACAACCCATCGTGGCCTGAAATATCAAGATACTGCCAAAGTACTTCACTGTGTGCTGCAAACAGAGCTGATATATTATCTAGAATCTTCAAACTCAAACTGAGAGCCTTAATGCAGGTTATTAAAAAAAAGAAGATATTTGGCAACGTTCATGCAGGTACATTTACATAGGGTAACTTCTGTAATGGCAGTTTTTACTGATTTCATTTGCGATAGTTCTATTATGTCACGTATTAACTTATAACTATTTACTTTCCCCCATTTCTTATAGATGTTTATTCGATTGAATTTCAAAAAAGAGGCTTGCCACATGCACATATCCTTATATGGCTTGCAGAACGTGACAAGTTGAAAGATCCTATTGATATTGAGAAAATTATTTCCACTGAAATCCCAAATGTGGATTCTAATCCTCAGTTGTATGAGTTGGTATAGAAATTCATGGTGCATTCTCCTTGTGGCCATCTCAATCCTAAAGCGCAATGTATGGTGGATAAAAAATGCAAGAAGTTCTTTCCTAAGAAATTTAATGAACAAATAATTATTGACCGTGAAGGGTTTCCAACATATAGAAGAAGAGACGATGGGAAGTCTATTGAAGTAAAAGGCATTATGTTGGATAACAGGTTTGTAGTTCTATATAATCCTACGTTATTGTCCATGTTTCATGCGCACATCAATGTCAAAAAATGCAATCAGTCTACTGCAATCAAGTACCTATTAAAGTATATTAGTAAAGGTAATGACCGTGTAGTAGCCTCAATTTATGATAGTGAACAAAATGGCAATCCTCAAACATCATTGGATGAGATTCAACAATATTATAATTTTCATTATATCTCTGCATGTGAGGCAGCTTGGCGTATATTTGGTTTTGATATTCATCATAGGTTCCCACCAGTGGAAAGGTTAAGTTTTCACCTATCAAACCAACAATGTGTTATCTATTCTAACACTGATGATGTGGCTGAGCTTCTAGACAAGCCTAGAGTTTGTGAGTATATATTTCTTGCATGGATGAAACAAAACAAAGATGATGATTTGGCTAAATCCCTATATTATTATGAATTCCCACAATACTATATGTATCATCGAAGGCAAAGAATATGGAAAAAAAGAAAAAGAGGATTTGCTATTGGGTGACTTACACATACTTCACCTTCATCTGGAGAACTATACTTCCTTAGGATTTTATTGACTAAAGTCAAAGGACCTTCATCTTATGAAGCTATTAGGACAGTTGATGGTGTTGAACATCCAACTTATCGTTCTGCATGTATTGCATTGGGACTATTAGATGATGACACTGAATTTATTTCTGCTTTGAAAGAAGCTTCAGTGTGGGCAACATGTCGTTTACTACGTAGCATGTTTGTCAGTATGTTATTATATAGTTGTTTAAGTCGGCCTGAGGTTGTTTGGAATGAGACTTCTCAAATTCTATCAGAAGACCTATTATACATCCCACAT
This sequence comes from Inga oerstediana, assembly GCA_963210345.1. NCBI lineage: Eukaryota > Viridiplantae > Streptophyta > Magnoliopsida > Fabales > Fabaceae > Inga > Inga oerstediana. Next base: position 31,025,895 of record OY723399.1, on the reverse strand, counting down.
GATGATCCTATGGCTTCAAGTATGTTCATATTCCTTGCAGCTCTCTTTTATTAACCTTTGTTATACACATTTGTTCTAACTGATATGTTTTCACTTATGTAGGGATAGACATATTAGCACCTCAAAAATAGCAAGCTGCCTTATCTGAGATTGAAAGTCTGTTGCAGTTGAATGGAAAGAGTATCTCAGAATTTCCTTCGCTTCCACTACCTTTATCAGCTAGTCATGTTGATATTGGTAATCATTTGATTCGCCAGGAATTAAATTACTATAAAGTTGAGCTTCGCACACAATCAGTGAAAATAATAAATTCATTGAATGCAGAGCAAAAAGTTGTATATGATTCAGTAATGTATGCATTAAACGCTCGTCTTGGTGGATTTTTCTTTGTTTATGGTCATGGAGGAACTGGGAAAACCTTTTTATGGAGTGCATTTACTTCAGTACTTCGCTCTAAAGGTGAAATAGTGTTGACTGTTGCGTCTAGCGGCATTGCAGCCATATTGCTACAATCTGGAAGGACAGCTCATTCGAGGTTTGCAATACCCATTGTAGTTAACGAAGATTCCATGTGCAATATTAAACAAAATTCTATGTTGGCTGACTTGATTAAGTCCACTAAATTGATAATATGGGATGAAGCACCGATGGTTCAACGCTTTTGTATTGAAGCATTTGACAGAAGTTTAAAGGATATTATGCACTACAATGAGCCATTTGGTGGGAAGCTTGTCTTGATGGGTGGTGACTTTCGCCAACTGTTGCCTGTTATTCCAAAGGGGTCGAGAGCTACTATAGTGGATGCTTGCATTACTTCATCACACTTGTGGGATGCATGTAAAATTTTCCACCTCACAATGAACATGAGACTATCTTCTTCATTTAATCCAGATAGTCGTAAATTACAAGTGTTCTCTAAATGGCTTCTTCAACTAGGTGACGGTAAATTGGGTTTGCCACATGATGGTATTGCAGAGGTTGACATTCCTGAAGAATTCCTTATTCGAAATTATCAAGATCCATTGCATGCTATTGTGTCAGCGACATACCCCGGCTTGCTAGAAAATCTAGATAATTCAAATTACCTCAATAGCCGAGCCATTCTATGCCCTGCAATTGAGAGTGTCAACCATGTAAATGAATACATGTGCTCTTTATTACCTGGTGACGTGATGGAGTATTATAGTTGTGATACTATTTGTAAGACATCTCAAGAGGTTGATGGATTTGAAGATCTGTACAGCACGGAATTCTTGAATACAATTAATTGTTCTGGTTTACCCAGGCATAATCTTAATCTCAAGGTTGGAGTACCTATAATGCTATTAAGGAATATAGATCAAGCTAGTGGCTTATGTAACGGAACCAGGTTACGTATAACACTTCTTGGAAAAAATGTCATTCAAGCAATAACATTAAATGGGTCAAACCCAAATCAAAAGGTTTTGATTCATAGGATGGATATGAATCCTTCAAACAGTAGTCTCCCTTTTCGGATGAAGAGAAGGCAATTTCCTATTGCTTTGTCTTTTGCGATGACAATTAATAAGAGTCAAGGGCAAACTTTACAAAAAGTTGGTTTATACCTATCAAATCCAGTGTTCACACATGGCCAATTGTACGTAGCATTATCAAGAGTCAAGGATATTGCAGGTTTGAAAATTCTTATACATGATGGGAGTAATTAGCAAAAGAACACAACTACCAATGTTGTTTACAGGGAGATATTCAGACACATTGACCAGCATACGTGAGATGTTATGAAGTAAATGTACATATACAAATGTTTCAGGTAATTTTTTGAAAAGGTCTTCTTCCAATCTCTATTTGTTTCATTACACCTCACAAAATGGCTACACAATTGACATGGACATTTTTTGTTTGCATGTTTCCTACGAAATTCATGTCTGTGAACTTAGGTTTATTGCTGGGTTGTGAACCCTTTTTTATAATGATGTTATGTCTTTTGTAATAGCAATGAATGTTTTGTGTTCTGCATTTGTTCTTAGGCAAGTTTGTTGTTAGCAAATTGAACAAATATGATATCACGTACATTGTTGCTTTAGCAAGCCATTGGACATTTGTCATGTCTGTTCAGGATGTATATTGAAGTAGTTATTGCTCCTGCGCAGAGCACGGGGAATGTCCTGCTTGTTGGAACAAAAAGAACTAGTCTCTCTCCCTTTATATATACATATACATACATATATATATATATATATATGTATTAGGGAAAATTTTAATAAAATATCACTTAAATTTTAAAATCTTAAATCAATGATTTGATAAGAATCTGAATTGTCAATCACATTACTAAACCAATTTAAGATTTTGAAATTCAAATGATATTTTTTTAAAATTTTCCCCATGTATTATAGAGTTTAATTGAGGACCTCTAATGAGATAAAATTGAACTAAGACATTTTACCTTTAATAATATTGAATGAGTTATATTTTGACGAATGAGAAAAGTGATACATAATTATATTATGCGTGCCACTGATCTCAATTTGTTTTAATCTTGCATGATCATTTCCATTTGTTACAAAACGCTTTATAGACACCAGGCAGTCTCCTAGCAAAGAGAGTAATCTCATAAAATAGCAATAGTAATATTATTATTATAAATAAAAACGTACGTTGTTAGAGCAAGGACTATTCAGAAACATTCTCAAGCACAGCATGTCCTTTTTTTTTTTTTTTTTGCCAACTTAAGCACAGCATGTCCAACAACACTTCCCAGTGAAATTCATAATATGATATGCTTCCTTAGATGTGATTTGAAACAGCGCCTGTTCAAGATTGAGATTTATGTTCGACCTACAAGCTCATGCAATCATTTCCCAGTCCACACATAATGATTGCAGAGAATAAGGAGAATCTAAGCCTGAGGTTGCTGAAACTGATAATAACAAATAATCAAACAGCAAGTACTGTTTGGCCACAAATTTTTACCTAATAAACAAATGGTTAGTTGATTTCATATATACATATACTTGAACCAAGGGAATTGCTTTCAACTACCTAGTCAAAGCAAAAACAAAAGCCACCCTTTTCTTTTCCTGTGATGATGATGATGATGACATTCATTCATACACAACATATACTACACACCACATTCAAACAAGAAGACATCAGGTTCAAAAAATTGTCAACACAGAAAACCAAAAACTAGCTAATCTATCAGCTCCATATTCCATTCTCAGTTACCTTCTGTGTCATCTTCATCCGTGGGAAATTAAAAAGCTGGTTAGTGTTAGCAGTAAGAGTGTGGAGTCAAGAAAGATCAGTTCCTACACACGTGTTATCATTGGGTGGCGGCCAGTAGTCCAAACACGGCAGAGTTGTAATATATGTGTTCGTAAGGTACAATCCCTGACCTGTTGTTACAATTTATAAACCAGGAAGAAAAACGCTATGAGAATACTGAAACTGGATTAATGAGAAATTAAGACTGCATTGTCATTGCCATCCATCCTTTAATTTCTTTTCTGGGACAAGAAATACGAGTAATATTTTTTTACTGAACATGCTAATGGCAGTATTGGGTTCGCCATTTATCAGAAATGTATATAAAACACTATATACATTGCTACAAGATGAGATATAGTATTTAAATACAACTTTTGTTTCAAAATAACTTTGATTTATAGTCATGCACAGGTGTTAACAAAATTATTAAATAACTTGGATTGTGGCAAAATTTGACGATGTTTGAATAAAATATCATTACAGTGACAACGAGGCATTTGGACCTAACATTATTTCCATTTTTTTATTTGATAAGGAACTTTCTTCTAATTAATGACGGCTAAAATGGTACAAGAATGTGTAAGTAATGTTCCATTGGGTTATAAAGCGACAATTATTTTGAAACGAAACTAAAACTCCAAACGGAAGGAGCACAATCTGAAACACCATTTCTAACCAGTGTAGGATGCATATTGACATAGACAGATTACCTGCATAGCTTCTAAAGATGACAAGAAATCCTTGCATTGTTCAAGCAAAAGCCTTTCTTTTGCAGTCACCTTTACAAGTTCTGCCATCAGGGTGTTAGTTTCTTCCACCTGCTAGAATCAGATGATTTTAGAAATACCAATATAAGAGATAATATTTGTTTGGGTGACACAAAACAGTAAATTTAATCTGAAGATATCTATTTGGAGATTTGTAAATGAACAGTTGGAAGGCATTAAAGAATTTTGGAGGTTTTGAAAATATCTTATTCCTTTTCTCCTTATTAAATATCTCCAACAGGCCAAACATCAAATGGGATTCCCTTTCATTCCCCTCCTTATCTTCTATTCAAACATGCCTTTTGGGTCACAATAAAATCAGACAAAACCTAGCCATTGATATGTACATACTTATTTTTTTAAAAAAAAAATCAACAACCAATACTTGTAAAAAATATCTCATATCTACCAAAATACCAAAAAGGATATCTCACAATCAAGCATATTATCCCACGTTTTTTATGCTTTATCCTATCATTAAGTCTAATGTCGATATCTTGTAACTACAACAGCTTTATATGCTATTTTCTTTGCCTATCAGCATAATTACTGACCCTTGAAATTGGTCAACTTCTAGGTTATGAAGAGTTAGGTTATAAGACAATGCATCCAGTTAACTAATGGATCAAAACAATAATGTTAAATTAGGTCATCCATGCATCCAGTTAACTAATGGATCAAAACAATAATGTTAAATTAGGTCATCCGGGAACAAAGGTTTCGCCAAAGGTGACAAATTAACAATGCAACAGCTAAATCAGACATAATAAGTAACCTAATGGACTTGAAATGTGTGGTACGGATTTGTTAACAGCTGATTATATCATAGATGATCAGCAACTGTGCACATAAGGAGGTTTGTTTTTCCCAAGTGTGCAGTTGTTTAAGATAAAAGTTTACCAACTACGCTATTAATACTACAGCTTGAATTGCTCACTGCTTTTGTGTGAATCAAGCATCCAATGTAACAACCACATTACAAAAGGTCCCACTAAGTATAGTGCATTAAGGCTAGAAATTTTCAAAATTGTATAGTGCATATAAAATATAGTGAAAGACCTATTTGAACTCCCTCTCTACAAATTATACAGCAGCAATGGATGCTCAGAAAATTATCGTGAATCAGGAAATGCTTTGCTAATTTAGAGAAAAAAAGCTAAATTATGTCATTTACATGTGCATCTAACTGCATGGGGACCAAGGCTGCGTAGCCTATGTGAAGCAAGCCTACCTAGCTCCTCGAGACCCTAAACATCCACATATTCCGCATTTCATATTAAGTAGGCGAATAGATGGTTTAAAGATCAGTTTGGATCAAAATTCCTCAGTTCATTATAAATTAATTTTGACCAACTGAACAAACAAAAACAAGCCTTATCCCACTAGGTGGGGTGACAAGCTTAACAGACAACAGAACAGAAATGTTGAATGGATTTAAGATGATTATTTGGCGAGACAAACTTAACAGAACCTCTAACTCCAATATTATTCATGTAGCTGAATTAAAGAATGTATCCAACTCATGGCTTTCAAGAGGCCGGGTTCCCTGCACCCTGAACATTCTCTCTCCACTCATGCACTATATGGAAAAAGTAGTTATCGCTTGATAGATCCCCTTGTGCCCTTCTGCCACCTCACACATAATCTCCTTTTAGGCCTCATTTCTATTTTTCCTTATGTAGACTTAACCCGATTAAGCATCTCTCTAGGCCACAATTTTCTTCATCACATAACGTTGCCTCTAATACTGCAGAGTACATCAAAACTCCACTACCAAGATGAAAAGGTGATAAGGGTCAAGGAGAAGTTAATATCTACTAGATAACAAGGGTCATTGTTATATTCTGAAAAAATTAAGTGCAATCATTTTTTATATCATAAAAATAGTTTTTATTAACATTTAAAAAGAATTATTACAACCTCGTTGAGATAGAATGAAATTAAGACTGTCTTTATTTGGCTTGATAAATTGGAGGCAATAATCAAACCAAGCAATAAACTGAAGCATGACTTTTAGACAAGTATAACATCTTCAGAGTTTGGTACTACTGTGGGAACTTACATATCTATTTGATTTATTGACCCAATCCTATGGTGTATCTTACCATACTCTAAATGGGAACAATGCACCACATCAAATGGATTGAGATGACGTAAATAAATTACTTTTACAGATTTCTAACTTTCTCATGACTTTTAACCCAAGTCCCAACTCTCAAACAAAAAAGGGTACTTACCAAACAAAATTTGCTGTCGTTATTTACAGTTGCACATCATATATGGCTACTGATAGAAACACATTCCCTATACTGAAGAAGCACATTAGGAAGCAAACAAATTAACTTTACCTTTGATGAAAGAGAATAAATTGAGGATGACATTGCTTGCATGACATCAACTGCTGACCCCACAGCATCCATCAGGTTTGGTACATCAGCCTACAAAGAATAACATTATGTGATTATTAAGAGACCATATTGAAATGGTGATTAGTTTTTAAAATAAAAGGCAGTAGCACATACTATTGCTTTTTCAACAACAGGAAGACGGAGGGTGCTGGCCTTCAAAGCTTCAGTTGCTCCAAGCAAAGAGCTGGAGTGATCTCTTTCTAGAAGGGCCCACTCCTCCAAATAAGAAATCTATAAGACAAAGTACAAGAAACTTCATTTATGATAAACAATAAAGATAAGTAAGCAGCAGTCTATGACAATAAAATATCATCAAAAACTATACTTTGAAACAAGGTGATCAATTAATAGAAACATCAGCTACCATTCCAGCCATTTTCAACAAATCCGATGTTGCAGAAGTATCTTTTAATTTTAAGACGTGTTCATTTTTCAAGAGCTACATGTATTAAGACTGGTTGCACATGCCCAATTGGTCTGGCCACAATCATGCCAAGTTCGAAAAGGACAAATAAACAGGGCCAGGCTGTGTCACCCAACTAAGTGAGCCAAAGGTCATTTCATAGAGAATATAATTTTATAGAGAATTGTATGATTTTTTTCCTCAAAGGTCATTTCATTATTTTTAAGAAAAAATTTGTTTAAAAACAAGGCCCAGGCAGCCCAGGGTATTGACTGCCCTGTGCTCTGGGCTTCAATTTTGAAACCCGGTTTAAAGAACCCCAAATTACACAAGAAGTAATCATTTACAATCAAAACATCCATTCTTACTTGTCCCTTCATGATGGAAGTTAGCTTCAATTTTTGCCTCAGCAATAGTAACTTGATTCGTTTAAGTATAACTGCATGCCGAAGTTCTGATATCGTTACCCATGCGTTCCATAGATGCCTCTGACACAATTTAAAAATATAGGCTACTGTATATTAGTACTATTGTTATCAGCAAAAAAAAAAAAGCAGCCATTTTCAATCTAAACATCTAGGGAATTCATTTATTTAGATGTGCAACTACAAAACTAACTGCAGAGAAAACAAAATAAAGTGCTACTGCCTCAATGATAAAAACTTCTCTCAAGGGATAGTCAGAGTAAATCAGGCACCAGAAAACCATAAATAACATCATCAAATGTCAAAGAGATTTCTGGACCTATCAGAAGATATTGAGAGTTCAAACTGTGTCATGTCAACATGGTTGTCAAGAACCACTTCAACCAGAAAGTTTAAAATGTTAAGTGAAGTTCCAATAATCTGCTTTATTAATATCTATAGCATGCCCTCTCACATGGCAGCTCTTTGGGCATGAAGTGCAAAAAAAGCGCAAAACCACCATATCTTGTGTCAAAATTAATTTTACTTCTGAGAATGTTCAGGCCCAGAGAGACAGAGAGACAGAGTAAGAATGACTAAGTTTGAACTCCTAACAGCTTGGTCATAGAGGCTTTGATTTCATGTCAATGGACCATTCCAACCTAAATAAGAGTTTGGATCCCCTAAAGTAAGGGGAGAGGCAAAGTAGAGAGAGATAAAGAGAATGAGATCAGCCCACCTTTTCTTAGGACTCGCATGGCAGAAGTGGGACTGACCTCTTTCTCTCTATCCCTCTCTACTTCACTCTTGTACTCCATACCCTCTTTTGAGGGGTTCCACACTCCCTAAACAAGCCCAAACTAGTCCATGATTAACTTTATTATACTCTAACTGTGGTCAAGAGGTTTGACGCATTTCATGGTGAACATAACTAGTTTTTGAACCCAATAAAACCCATGACCTAGAAAGCTGAAGATAAGAGTGCTGAATTTTCAAATTATGTATTCTGTTCTGAACAACATTGAAATATAGTGAGCCAGTAAATTGAGACTACATTCATGGGAGAATCATATTGAAGGACCAAATTCACAAATTAATTATTAAGAAGGCCTTTAAATTTGCCATTTACATAACACAAATTACAAGCGAACTATGACTATTTACCATTCACATAACTCAAATTTACAACCAAAACAAAATTTAACATTAATTACCACTCAAACAACACAAATTTACAAGTGGAAGAATGAAGATTTATTAAAAAAAATTTATATATAGAATAAAGGTATCATTAAGTCAATTATTTACACAGTAAAATCAAATTTAATAAAATCCCATGATATGGATTCAAACTAAAAATCACTATTAAGAAGATCTAATCATTGTAATTGATTTAGCACAAAAAATTCAATGATAGGGGGACATGAAACAGGTATGCTTGCAAAAAAGGAGTTTTGTTACTACTTGTTCTTCTATATGTATGGTCAATTGTGGTCAAAGCCATAGACATAAAATATAAGGTTCATGACACTTCATGTGCATTGAGCATGGTCTCCAAGAAGGTCCTTCCAGTACATTATCGTTTCAAAATTATTGGAAGACTATTTGACGGATTAGGTTGAATACTATCTGCATTTGAAAAATGACCAGAGCAAATGTCTTTGATCTTTATACAGCTACTCATTATAGAAAGCCAACTCATTAGGCCACTGCCAATGAGCACTTTCTTCATCACTGCACAAAAAAAGTATCAGCACTTGTTTGTGTAGAATACTTTGAGTCCAACTTAACTCCAACTGTAAAAAGTAGAACCAAATGGCATGTTTTCTAATTCAATGAACCTCATAAATGATCATGAGATAAGTTTCTCCTAGCCATTTGATCTTTAGAATAAGAAAAAAAATAGAAAACTCCACTCTTCACTTTCCTCTAGTGGATCTGACCTCAGTTTGTAAATAGAACAAACTATGAGCAGCTAGAAAATAGTAACCATACAATGTAGTTATCAGAAAGGAACTCAGGATGTGCACAAAAGTACTTAACGCAAGACCTTTAGCCATTCACTTAAGGCTAACCTCCGAAACTACATAAGTTGACACATAATCACTTAATAGATCAAAATATCCAACACATGGTTTATGAATTATAGTTTAACAATCCATTGTTCAGCAAATCTTATAGAACGATATAACCATGATGACAACCTCCATTAGTTTAAACTGTTCCACAGAATAGGAAACGTAAGAAACAATTATAACACAGGAAGAAGAATCAATCTGAGATATTTGTATTAATCACAAGCACCTAAAACCATATTAAAAACTTATAGCTTGACTGATAACCATACCTCTGCATTTAGTTTCTGCACCATAAAGGTAGCATCTGCCCTTGCATTGGCAAACCGCCACTGCACATATCGGTTATGCAGAATCCGTAACGTGTGTGCATCAAATATTCGATCTTCTCCTATCTTTCCCCTCCGGATATCAACTGAAAAACTAAGAATTGAAGGTGGATTCGAAGAATTACTATTGATGGAGCTGGCAACTGCACTTCTCACCCGAGCAGGACTTGAGATTCCCCTTGATGGTGATGAGATTGTAGATGCCCGTAGTTTACTTGGAGATGCAGGACGTGCAGTTCCCCTGATTGGGGAAGCCATAGCTCGAGGGGACGATAATGGGCCATCAGTAGTGAACTTCTTGGATTGAATAACCTTTGAAGGAGCTGTCATTCTTGAGGTGGGGCTTGTTGATAAGGGTGAACCAGGATCCTGCAAACGGCGCAGCCGACTATTAGTATCCTGCCAAAACCTCGCAGACACAGCAATTCCACGAGGTCGCCCCTTGCCTGCTCCAATACAATCTTGTGCTCCTGAAGTGCTACCAGAGGAGACGCTGTCTGTATCAGATGCAGTGAGATCAGAAGGCAAAGAAGAATCATTTACTGAATTTACATCCGAGCTCTGCTGAGCATCCTTCAATAACTCGTCTTTGCCTAAATCTAAACTCAATCCCCCATTAAAAGATGCCCTTCTACCATCACCAATCATTGATTGCTGCAACGCCCGAACCACTTTTCCAAATCCGTTTCCAACAAGCTTCTTATCACCAATGAAATCCATGCTCCTTGACAAGTGATTGGAACCCGAATTTGACTGCCTGGTCCGAGCCGGCCATCGATGCTGGTCCATGGGTCTCGAGTTCTCAACTCGAGCTCCTCCTCCGTCAATCTTACCCCTAACTGCAGGCGACCTCCGCCGCTCTGGCGTTGCCGCCTTCCTTGCAGTGCTCGAAGTTGGAGTCGCTGCCTTTGTCTTACTAATCGGAAGCGAAAATGCCTCTCCTTGAAACGAAACCGACAAGCTCCGCGTGGAAGTGACCAGAAGCTTCGTAGCCGCCGACACATCACCGGCATTGCCTTGCCGTAGGACAGGAGTCATAGGCCTGGTCGGAGTCGCCGGTCGCCTACGGTCCACTGATTGAGACCGCTTGGGCACCGTAGAGGGTAAAGGGGTCGAAGAGGTATTGGAATTGATGGAGCGTGAAAGGAGGGGAGAGGGGCATCTCCTAGATGAAGACGACGAAGAGGTTGAAGTGGAAGTAGAAGTCGATGGAGAAGGAGACATGTACCTGGAAGAAACCTGCCTACCCTTGGGTCTTCTAGGAAGAGTTCCATTGTCTTTCTCTGAAGGTAATAGAGGAGGCCTCGATGGGTTTTGATGGGTAGACGAAGCCTTGGTGTTCAGTGGGTCAGTTGAAGCTGCTTCAGAAATGGCAGCCACCATTATAGGACTCCGAAATTTCCAAACATTGCCTCTAAAATTAAAGGTTTCATTCCCGAACCCCAGCTTTTTCCATGGCCGATTGTGCGTGCAGAAGAGGAGATCAAGGAATTGTACAAAGGAAGAGGAATTTCAGAAATGGGTCAGAGCAAGATTCAGCATTACAGGGGAACGGAAGAGCTGAAAAGAAGAAAGTAGTGCTGGGTGCGAATTTAAGAGAGAAAGCGAGAGTAGGTAAACGAGATTTGAGAGTGTAGAGTATTTCCCAGGCGAGCTTTTTGGGATTTTGGTTTTTGTGAATCTTTCGAGGGACGTTATGTTAATATAATGAGTAATGACGGTTTATTTCACGCAAACACTTCTCTAGTCTTGACTTGTTATACGCCTCCACATCTAAAAATGCTAATATACGACGACGTACGTAACGCGGGTTGTTCGATATTTTTAAAGGTTGGACCAAACGAATAAAGTATTTTTAAGGTTAAATTATTATATACAGAAAGTACTGCATTTAGATTTACTTTTTGGCATTAAAATAAATCTTTATTATTTCCTATCACATATTATCTAAAGTGATCCTAATTAAGTGAAATTGTACATGAGTAAGCGTCTTTTAATTTATGTATCAACATAAATAAATATGTTTTTTGTATGATTGTCAAACTTGTATATAAGATTTGTTAATAGTTATTAAAGCTTTCAACCGTAATTTTTTAATAAGTATGTGAGATGGGTTTTATATTAACTTATTTAGACTTATTCATGGCAAACAGTTTGAAACAACCACTTATGTTTCCACTTAAGGATTGGCATCAAACAAATAAAGTATTTTTAAGGTTAAATTATTGTATACAGAAAATATTTAGATTTACTTTTTAGGAATTAAAATAAATCCTTGTTATTTCCTATTAAAGATAATCTAAAGTGATCCTAATTTAGGGAAACATGTACATGTGTAAGCATCTCTTAATTCATGTATCTTTTTTAATCAAAATCTCTTTATTCATGTATGTATATAAATAAAAACGGTTTTTTATGATCGTCAAACTTGGATTTGTTTGAAATAACTAGCAACTTTTTAATTATAATTTACGGTGCATGAAGTAAATATATAAAAAAAATTTTAAATTGATTTACTTGCTTTATGATAAATATTTCAAAATAAGCACTGCTCTTTTCACTTCAGGATTGGCACCAAAAATTGAGCTTGCTGAATTAATTACTATTCAATCACATGAATCCACCTACAAACTGTTATATATATATATATAATTGAAGAAATGGTGGGATTAGAATAAAATAAATATTGAAGCCGTGGTGATGGCTGGGGGTCTGTGTCACGTAAGACGTTAATGTGAAATTTATAATATTAGGAAAAAAAATGAGATTTCATGAAAAAGAACCGTACAACCACAGTCTACAGCGATGTTAACTGCCTTCACGGGTATAATTTATATTAATTAGCTCCTTTGTATTTACTGTTTAATTATAAAAAAAGCTCTAATTTTTTAATTTTTTTACTTTTAAGTGATGACATGGAGCTCTAAAATGAATATATTAGATCAGGGTAATTTTATAATGGGCAAAAAAAGGGAGTGATCTCTCCCATGTGAGGTCAAAATTTGTCCTTTGTGTTAGTTACCCAAAAAATTTGTCCTATTATTATTATTGTCGTTTAATTAAATTGTGTTTTATTCATTAAGTTTTCAGTTGAATATTTTTAAAATATTAAACTAATAAGCAAATTTCTAGTAATGTTTGATATCACTCTCTCCGTGTTGAAACTTAAAAGTCAAATGTCTAGAAGGAATGTGTAGTTCTTATTGTAAGTCGCCGGCCAATAGGTACTAATTACATTTTTTTTGAGATTATCCATATATAATATTTGATACAATTTTCCTTTTTTCCCTTCTCAAAATATAATCATACCAGTTTTTAAAAAGGGTGCATTTGTAAATTACTTTCATTCTAAGATAAATTTAATAACTTAATCATATTCCTCTTTAATTTTGATGAAGTATTTGGAGGTGACTTATAATATGTATTGGAGTAATATATTTTAAGAGTGTTTGAGAGTTTGTGATGAAACATTTTATTTTAACACTGTGTTGATAAGTGTTATAAAATTAATAGAATGAATAATACTTATACTTTTTTTTTTTTCAAATTCATCGGGGAGGATAATGAATAGTGGGAGAGGTGAGGGATAATTTTGTAGTCGTGTAATTTTTTTGAAGTCTTTTCATTATTCTGGTTAAAATTAAAGTAAGATTAAGATAAACAGTGAAATACATTGGATTAGATCAAATAATTAATTAATAATACGTTGTAATTAGGTTTGCCTCAAGGGAGAAAAGGGAATGAATGAAAAGTGATATGTGAAATTATTAAATTAATAGGTGAAAGAGTATTCAATAATGTGGCTTTAAATAATTGTAGAAAGGATTTGGCAGAATGGAATGGCGTGAGATAGATGGATTACTTGAAAGGGAAAGAGATTAATGAGCTAACACATATTATTATGTGTCCATTAATTAATTAATTATTAAATGAAATGAAATCACACGAAGATGATGGGTCTAAAGCTATGTACTTTTCATAAAATCAAATTAAAAAAAATAAAAAGAGGAAGTGGTTGATGATATAGATGATGTAATGAATTAATGAAATGAGAGTGCCTAAAAAGCTTAGACATAATCAAAGCACAATGCCCCATTTGTTGCCTAATTGTTGATTTTTGCAAGCTAAGCTAAGTTTTTTATACTCTAATACTTTAATTTAATTATCATTAATATTAATATTAATATTAATATTATGTATTTAAATATTAAGATGCTACATCTCTTTCTTTGAGTCCCTCTCGGGTTATTGCACCATTTCAACGCTTCTTTTTCTTTCTAAACTTTGTCCTCTTCTCATTTTTTTATGCTTCTTTCTCCAACCATTGTTTGATCTGCTCTACCATTCACTTTTATTCCCCTCTTCTTCTATTAGCTTCTTTTATAAATAAAAATCACCACTACAATACAAACAGTTGATTTAATGATACAAATTAACACTACAAAAAAAACGTGATTTAGTAGCGGTTAAAAATAGGTATTCGTAGCGGTTCTAACCGCTACAAACTATGTTAGTAGCGGTTAGAAAAACCGCTACTAAATCGTACGTTGCAAGCGGTTTTGTAGCGGTTCTATAAAACCGCTACTCAATCAAAAATAACCGCTACAAACTTTGTAGCGGTTAATAGTAACCGCTACCAAATCAAGAGATATTTGTAGCGGTTATATAACCGCTACAAATATAAAAAATTTTATTTACAGCTTTAAAAAGAATTTTTTTTTGTAGCGGTTAAAAAACCGCTACCAATATATAAAAATGAAAATTTGTTAAAAATGACTTTTTTTATTTGTAGCGGTTAAGAAACCGCTACCAAATTTGAATTTGATGAAATTAGTAGCGGTTCTTAGAACCGCTACTAATTTCATCAAATTCAAATTTGCCGCCAAAAAATTTAAATTTACCTTTAAAAAAGGCGCGTTATTTAGTAGCGGTTTAATAACCGCTACAAATATTTAAAATTTTTTTTAAATATATACGTTGATTTTTTTCTTTTTTTTCAATATTATATTAAATAGTTTAATTTGTTATTATTTTATCTATTTCAATTAGTTTATTATTTAATAGTTTAACTTATTAATAAATTAAAAAGAAAAAATGTAATTGAATATAATTAGTATAAAATTATATTAATAATATTATTAACTATAGTTAGGTAATAAGGAATTATTATGTTTTATAATATAATGTAATTGTATATGAAAAATAGATGAAAATGAGATAGAGTTAAGATATATCTAGAAAAAAAGATGTTTAGAATAAATTTTATAGAAAGGAAAGAAGTATTCTAAAAGAAATTGAAAATCTTGTTACCATATTTGATCGTATTATTCAGCTCCTCTATTCATACGAAAGAAGTTGTAAATGAGAGGAAATGAAAGAAGGGTAAGGTGAAAAGAAATTGGGGAGTGTTTGAAATGAGTTGTAATAAGGGTATTTATAGGGATTTATGTACTATTTGTAGCGGTTAATGTAGCGGTTAATGTAGCGGTTACTAATTAGTAGCGGTTATTTATATTTTTGTAGCGGTTTAATTATTTGTAGCGGTTAATGTAGCGGTTATTATTTAGTAGCGGTTATTTATTTTTTTGTAGCGGTTTAATAACCGCTACAAATATTATATTAATTTTTTTTTTAAATTTTTTTTTACATTTTATTTTAACACAAATTTTTTTCATTTTTTGTAAAGAAAAATTTTTTACACTTGAATTCTACAAATATTATTTTAATTTTTTTTACATTTTATTTTAACACAAATTTTTTGCATTTTTTTTAAAGACAAATTTTTTACAATTGAATTTGATCACTCATCGTCGCCATCCCTACAGAAATTTTGTAGAAAAATTATTGTTATTGATGTATTATTAAATTTAAAAAATTTAATTGAAATGACGTGGATTTAAAAAAACTCACCGCAGTAGAGGTAAATTGTCATCGCCTTCAGGGAAGTAGTTTTCAAAATCAGCTGGCTGAAATGGCTCACTCTCGTAGGCGATGTTATCGCCTTCACCCATGTCGTAAAGGTCTCTTGGCTTTAAATGAACGACCATGTGCCAATCCCTATGCCGCTCGTCCTCGACATAATAAACCTGATGTGCCTCTGAAGCTAGAATATACGGCTCATCATCTTGAGAAATACCAGTATGAATCGGGCGTGAGAAATTGACTGATGTGATCCCTAGGTCGTCAGTTGTCAGTCCCCGAGAAGTCGTGGTATTTGCCCACAAACACTTGAACAGCGTCACGGTGAAACGGCCTTGATAATTAAGCTCGACCACATCAAGAAGCTTGCCATAGTAAGGGACGCCTCCGAACTGCATGTTGGCGTCACTGCTGCTCGCATAACTCCTTGTCCCAAATGTGCCATAAACACCCGAATTCTGTGTTTGCAATCCCTGATCCCGTGAAACCGTGCAAAACTTAAAACCATTGACATTGTATGCTGTAAACCGTTTTGCATGATCAAGAGGGCCGATTGCGAGAGCTCTGAAATCCGGTGAGTGCGAGTTGTGGTCATTTAGTATTCTGCGAGCAAACCAGCCAGGGAATTCTCTGTGGACCCTCCTATCAACTTCCGAGGATGTCTGTGTACGGATCCTGAGCTGACGCTTGACATGACTTCTGAATTCCCTGCAATTAATAATGGAAAGGCGTTAGTCAAATGAAAGTGAGAAATGTTACGAAAGATATAGATCGAATAACATACATGTGAGTGTACAATTCTTACCGTATGAAAGGCTCAACTTGAGTGCAATTAATCAAGACATGTCTATGTGCTTGGAACTTCTCAGTTGCCGTTAGTTTGAAGTTCTCAGTTGCTCCAACTGGTTTACCAACACGAGGGATAAATTCTCCTGATGTCGGCGCAGGTTCAGGACAATCGTCAACACGAGGCGGGCGGTTGAAAGCCGTCTCAAGATCATCAAAGTACCTTGAGCAAAAATATAGCACCTCATCCCCTATAGCCTTCAGCTATACAACCTTCTGGCCACGCCTTATTCCTCACGTAAGATTTTAATTTCCCAAGGAACCTACGAAGTACATAAGAGAAAATTGATATAAAATGATGAAAAGGACGACGAGCAAACATTAAATACGGATAATAAATGAAAGCACATATTTAAAATGAGTACCTCTCAATCGGATACATCCAACGATATTGTACTGGTCCAGCGAGCTTTGTTTCATGAACGAGGTGGACTGTGAGGTGAACCATCACAGTAAAAAAGGACGGAGGAAAGATCATCTCCAAGTGACAAAGCGTAAGAATGATTTTCGACTGCAGCTGATCGAGCTCCTCAACGATCAAAACCTTAGAACACAACTTCCGAAAGAAAGAACAAAGTTCCACCAAAACGATGGAAACATCGGGAGGAAGTGTATTCTTTATAGCCAGAGGGAGTAACTGCTGCATAAGAACATGTGAGTCGTGACTCTTCAGGCCAGCAACCTTTCGAGCCTGCAAGTCGACACATCGAGAAATGTTGCTTGAATACCCATCAGGAACTTTTAATTTCTTCAACGTCGCGAGGAACACATCCTTGTTCGGTTTTGTGAGGGTAAACTTTGCCGGTGTAAATCTGTCATTCTCATCTGGCCAAGCGTCTTCACGAACTCCCATGTCGCGTAAATCTTTCCTAGCTTGAAGGTGATCTTTTGTCTTGCCGGGTTCGTTAAGCAGCGTATACAGCACATTGTCGCAAACATTCTTTTCAATGTGCATTACATCAAGACTGTGGCGAAGTAAATTAGATCTCCAATACGGAAGCGTGAAGAAGATACTTATCTTCTTCCACTGCTGAGGCGCCGAAGTCCTACGCGTATTTTGGCGAGTTTGTGCTGAACCGTTGCTTTTTCCAAACTCGAAGTCAACATGCTCAAGCTGCTGTAAGATATCTGTACCGGACAAAGTCTGAGGTGATCCTCTTTTCTCTGGTTTCCCATTGAAGCGATTCCGTTGCAATCTGAACTTATGCGTTCCATCGAGAAACCTCCGATGCCCCATAAAGCACCACTTTCGGCTGTGGGGAAGGCGCACTGCGTCAGAGTCGAAATTGCAAGCCGGACACGCCGACCCAGTGTGCACGTTCCAACCAGATAATGTGCCAAGGCCAGGAAAGTCACTGATCGTCCACATCAAGGCTGCACGCATGTTGAACAAAGTCTTGCTGTGAGCGTCGTACGTCTCCAAGCCGACATTCCACAGGTCAAGCAATTCCGCAATAAGTGGTTGGAGATACACATCGATGTCATTGCCCGGTGCCTTTTTGCCTGGAATGATCATAGACATAATGAAAGAGCTTTGTTTCATACACATCCAGGGGGGTAAGTTGTAGGGAACTAAGACTACCGGCCAAATGCTGTAACTTGTGCTAAGATTCCCGAAAGGATTGAAACCGTCGGTCGCCAACGCAAGCCGGACATTTCTGGGGTCAGTCGCAAAATCTGGAAAGTCGTTGTCAAACGTTTTCCAAGCAGCTGCATCCCGCGGATGTCTTAATTTACCGTCTTCGTTTTTATCAACGGCATGCCACCTCATGTGCTCAGCAGTTTTAGACGACATAAATAATCTTTGTAGACGAGGTTTCAAAGGGAAGTACCTGAGAATCTTTGCAGGTTTCTTCTTCTGCTTTTTCCCCTTCCGAATTGTCTTGTACCTCGATGTGTGACATCTCTTGCACGTCTCCCTGCTGGAATCGTCTCCCCAATACAGCATACAATCATTTGGGCACGCATCAATCTTTTGATAATTCAACCCCAACCTGTTGATGATCTTCTTGGCCTCGTAGAAGGTTGTGGGAATCTCGGCGTCGGGGAATGCATCTTGTAATAAGTCGAGCAACATGGACATTCCCTTATCCGTGATCCCACACAAGCACTTGATATGATACAGTTTGATCAAGAAAGATAATTTAGAATATTTGCGACAACCTTGATATAAAGGACGATCTGCCTCATCCATCAAGCTGAAAAAATCCCGAGCTGCTTCATTCCCCATAAAAGCCGGCTCAGAGCCGTGCACTTCTTCGTTGAAGTTGTCGCCTTGAAATCCAAACGCATCACGCACAGCATCATTCACAGGATCATCTTCATCTACTTGAACGCCTACTTGAGAACTTCGAGGAAGAGCCTCGTCATATCTAACGCCGGCCTTCTCACCATGAACTGCCCAGAACGTATAGTCCTCAGGGAAAGGCTTCACAAGCAAATGTTCCATCACAACATTTCGTGCATGCCACTTCTTGAACTTGCATTTCCGACACGGACAGACGATCTTGCCGTTACAGCTGGCGTGAGTGAATGCGAAATCTAAGAAACTGTTTAATCCGTACAAATATTCAGGAGAATTGCGCGGCAACCTTATCCATGATTTATCCATAGCTACAAGTGAGAGAGAAGAAAGTATATAGAAGAAGATGAGTGAGAAGATAATGACGAATGCGTAGAACCTTATATTCTGAAAATCCAACGTTTATAATTTTGTAGCGGTTATTAAACCGCTACAAAAACCGCTACAGAAATTCCAACGTTTATAATTTAGTAGCGGTTATACATATATAAAACCGCTACTAATATTCAAGCAGTTAATTGGAGGGAAATTTAAAATGTACTTGTTGGGTATTAGTAGCGGTTTTATATCTATAACCGCTACTAATGTTCAACGTATTAGTAGCGGTTACATATATAAAACCGCTACTAATATTAAAGCCGTTGAACATTAAATATAAAAATAATTTTCTAATTTGTAGCGGTTTTACATAAGATAACCACTACAAATGTGCACAAAGGCGGCAAATTTCAAAATTCAAATGATTTGAGTCTTTGTAGCGGTTATTAGTGTGTAACCGCTACAAACTTATATATTTGTAGCGGTTTCTGAAGGAAAACCGCTACAAATATATAAGTAAATTTGTAGCGGTTATGAGTTAAAAACCGCTACAAATATACATTTATAAAATATATTTAAAAAAATAAATTATATATATATTTAATTTATAAATTACTTATAAAATTATTATATATTTGTAGCGGATATGTAATAATAACCGCTAAAAATGTATATATTTGTAGCGGTTTTAACCTAAAACCGCTACAAATGTATACATTTGTAGCGGTTTTAGGTTAAAACCGCTACAAAGATATATATAATTTTTTTTTTAAATTTAGATTTAAATCATTTATCAATTATTTCAATGCGATATAATAATATAAATATAATTATATAAAACACAATAAGAAATTTCTGAAATAAAATCTCATAAATATTTACAAATGTTTAAAAGAAAAGAAAAAGTCCTAAACTAAGGAGCTGGGGGCTGATCCTCTGGTGCTCCCTCAGGTGGGGCTCCCTCAGAAGCCGCTGGATCGGGCCGCTGCGCAGACTGAACCGCACCATCCTCATCAGCAGGAGGAGGAGCTGTAGGAGGAGGAGTAGTGGTCGGGACGACGTAGTGAGGGACAGGGGGGACCGCTGGATACTGCCTGTCCGGGAACAGCTGACCCCATGCTCCCTCGAGCATAGTGTTGGCGATCTCACGCCACTGCGTCTGCTGCGCGAATATAGCGTCTGCGTGGATCTGCAGCTGCTGCTGCTGCTGCACCTGCATCTGCTGCATCTGCTGCGCCATCTGCTGCTGCAAATCTGACCGCAGCTGGTCAATCGACTCGTCCCTCCGACGTCTGACCCCTCTAGAGCTGCCAGCCTCAGAGGCGGCGCTCCTGCCGTAGATCATGCTGGGTCTGGCGCCTATCCCCATCCCCCGCACTCGTCCGGGGTGCTCAGGCTGAGCCAGACCCGCCTTCAGAGGAGCCGTCGGGTCCACTGACCCCTGTGACTCCTCAGGCTGGGTCTGTCGCAGCTCAGCCTGCGACTGCTGCATCCGCTCCTGCCATTTTATGAAACAATTAATAATTACCATTTTTCATTATTAACTTGGTTTTATAAAAAATATAATAATAAATTAACTTACAATCGCCGCCTCTGCCTGCTGAGAGGTCGCAGTCCCGTCACGGTGTCTGTGTGTGACGGCGTACAGCTCCGCATAGTCCGTCTGACGGTTCTCCTGCTGTGCTTTCGTCTCCTGAAACAATTACAAAACAATTAGTATTAATTATGAAATTATGAGCTAAAAGTAAGTGAAGCACTTGAAAAGTTACCAGCTCGCTGTAGGTCACAGCAAAGGTCTTCGATCCTGCTGTGTGGTGGATCGTCTGCTGCGCCCGGATCGCGGCGTTCCTCCGAGCAAGCTCCTGGAAAAAAAAATTAAATGTATTATAATTTAAAATTAAATACAAAATAAAATAAATTGATATTATAATTTAATATTTAACAATTACAAAATTATATATCAAAAATCTAATAAATACATTACCTGTGCCTCAGGGCTCCTCCTGAACTGGACAAAACGCGCCCAGTCGTTCGGCGGCACGCCGTCCGGGACGCTCTCCTGCAGCTGCTCCAGAGGCATCGTCCCGTCCCGATCCACGCTGTGGAAGAGACGGTTCCTCCTGTTCCTCCAGGCGTCGCCTATCTTCACGAGGGCGTACCTCTTCCGGTTGGCCCGGACGGCAAACCGCAGCTGAAAAAAATACATTTAAATATCAATAATTATAAAAACCATAATTTAAAAAAAATAATTAAATAGAATTAATTAAAAAAATATTAATTAAATAGTTTTAATTACCTGAACCGCCTCCTCCCAAGCCTGGTCCTTCGGCCCCTTCGGAATGTGCCTCCACGTCGGGAAGTGAAGGGGGAACCGCATCCAATTCGATCCCAGGTCGCTCAGGAAGCGGTTGAGCAGGTGACCCCCATTGTGGATCGGCTGGTCAGTGCCCTCGTTCCACGGCACTACAACTCGCAGGGACCGGTCCATGCTGTTCAGACCGGTCACATCCAGCCTCCTCGTCGACATGTTCCCTTGCTCATCTGCACAGTTGACCGCACGTTAGATAAATTATAATTCAAAGTTAAAAAGTTAAAAAATTAAAAAATTAAATAATTTACCTTCGACCTGCACCTCAAACCCAGTGGACCGCGAAGACGACCCTCGTGGGTTGTTCTGCTCCCGAGCCTCTTCCTCATCGAGGAACTGCTCCATCTCCCTGAACCCACTAATCGGGATCTCGAACTCCTCCTCGTTGAGGAAGTCCTCAACGCTAATCTCTGGCACGTCCAACTCAGGCACCTCAGCTGAGGTCGTCGCCTGTGGGATCGTCTGCGGTTCCTGTGGCGGGATGGGCTGAGATGCCTCGGTAGCCCTGCCTGCGCGCTGCCCCCTCCCTCTGCCCGGGGCCCGGCTGCTGCCGCCCCGTAAATTCGGTCTGGGGACCTCAGGGGCCTTCCCCTTCCCCTTATCCTGTCCTGAAGCCATATCAACTGTACAAATTAAAAAAAAAAATTAGTCACATTATTATGTAAAAATATAATAAAAATACAAATATAAATAAAATACGTGTTATATACGTACCTCAAGTGTAAATACTGCGGAATACTGACTAAAAACTCCTATAGAGACGTCTGAACGCTCAAATCTCGAAGAAATCACTCAGAGAAACCTCAGGAAACAAAATGAGCAAACGGAGAAATGAAGGAGGTGGGGGGTTTAAATAGACCAGTAATTAGTAGCGGTTATTAAAAATAACCGCTACTCTAACCGCTACAAATAATTAAATTTGTAGCGGTTCTACAATAACCGCTACAAATCTTCACAACGGTTGAAATTCTGTAGCGGTTATTGCCCAGAACCGCTACAAATTTGGAGTCTCTTGAAATTCTGTAGCGGTTTTTAGTAAAAACCGCTACAAAATTCTGACCTTTGGTATTTTGTAGCGGTTTATGTGGATTAACCGCTACAAAATAACCGCTACAAGTTTTGGCGGGAATTTCGCGCCAAATTTGTAGCGGTTTTTTGTAGGAAACCGCTACAAATATTCTTGCCGCTACAAATTTGTAGCGGTTTAGGTAAGAACCGCTACAAATGTCATAATTTGTAGCGGTTATATTAAACCGCTACAAGTGCACCGCTACGAAATACCTTTTTTTTTGTAGTGTAACGACCGTTCTTAAAAAACAGTAATAGAAGATGAAGTGATCACGTTTCAACAACTGGTTTTATAAAAACAGTCGTTGAAACTTCACTTTCAACGACTGTTATGAAAAACAGTCGTTGTATATGTTTTTTTGAAAAAAAAATTAGAGATACAATGAATGTTTAATAATAGTCGTCGTTTTTTGAACTTTCAATAACACTTACTTATATGTCCTCTTAAAAACAGTCGTCTAAAGAGTATAAAAATGGTCGTTAAAAATGTTCTCTGCAGTAGTGAATGGTGACAATCTCTCTCTGTCTCTCTCTTTCTAATTTATATACACACCATCCCAATCCATTTGCTTATATCTATGAGGTACATACTATTCTACAATCAAATCTTGTCAAGTATGGTTTTTATAATTAGTAATACCGCAACATAATTTTAAAATTTGATTAATGTGAATTTTTATTTTTCATAAAAGTTCACATTACATTATTTGATAATTTGATTAGAGAATTGGACCTAATTAATGGATATAAGCAAATAAAGCTAAGTTTTTTTTTCTTGACGTTTATAAATATAGTAGTTTTTCAATTGTTTTTTTAAAAGTGGAATGAGCAATAAATTTCATCGTAAAAAGTACATTTGTTTAATTTTTAAATCAAAAGCAAAGCAAATGTTACTTTTGGAATTTCTTAAACTTTTTTTTAATATCTTATGGATCAAACATTTGCACAAAGGCTAATAGGTTGAATTCTCTGTATCTAAAATTGATATAACGTATTTGCAAAATAAAAATCCTACAAATAACGGCAAAATTTAGTTAATTTCCTTATATTCACTAAATTAAATTCCTTAATGACACTTTATTAAGTGAATTTTTATTATTATTCATGTAAGAATTTGATTAAGTGAATTTTTATTATTATTCATGGTTCAAAATAATTTTGAAATTTTATCAAAGTGAATTTTTATTCTAAGAAAAGTTCACATGTAAGAATTTGATTAGAGAACTTGATTTAATAAATATAAGAAAATTGACCTAAGCTTTGTCCTAAAATAGTATTCGAATCACACACACATACACACACACATTGGGTTAAGGGACAATTTTACCCTCAAAGCTTTCGCCCAGGGGCAATTTTACTTTGGAAATATAAAAAATGGAACAATTTTGCTTTGGACATTATCGCAGTTAATTTTGACTATTAATTGACCAAATATGCTGAGTTGACAATTTACATGTTATCCACGCCATTTTTGTTAAAATGCAAATTTGCCCTAGAAGTTCATATGCCATTTACTTTGTCTTTTTTTAAAGTTAGATTTAAAATTTTGGGGGTAAATTTGCATCTTAATCAAAATGGCGTAGATGACATGTGAATTGTCAACTCAGTATATTTGGTCAACTAACGGTCAAAATTATTTGGAATAATAGCCAAAACAAAATTGCTCCTTTTTTGATACTTCTGATACAAAATTGCCCCCTAAAGAATTTCTAGAGCAAAATTGTCCCTTGTCGAAAATTTCCGGGACAGAAATGCCCCTTAACTCATATATATATACATGACTATTATATTCGAGCATATATGTATCATCATGTTTTTTTAATCTCATGTGTATAAATATGTAATATAAAATGATCTTATCTGAGCTTGGAGGGCTCGATGTGCACGAAGGGGTTGCAAAACCGATGTTAGTCCAAATAAGGTTGAAAAATGAACTTTGGAAAACTCAAGGTGTATATATAAATGAACAAGTAATCAAAATTATCAATATCTAAATTTATGCTGGCAAAAAATTAATATCTAAATTTAGTTATATATAATAAAAAAACTTAACCAGCCATATTGTATTTTATGAGTCTAAACAATATGCCTGATTTTTTTTTATAAACCAAGTTTAATCTAAAAGCTTCTAAACTTTAAGGTTGATTAAACCCTATCTTGCAGGTAGTTATGATTATTAGTTAGATAATAAGCCATCTCAACCACTAGATCAGTGAAGATGTTCTAAAGGGAAAACATAAATAGGTAGACAAATAGTAAGAATTAATCAAGGAATGTTGCCAAGTGTTAGACCTTGTTTGGTACAAAATTAAAATTTGAAAGGGAATGAAAATTTGAAAACTTTATTTTCCATCGACCAAATTTTATTCTCAATTTTACCTTACTTCAAACAACTTTTTCATTTACTAAAACTTAAACAACTGTTTGATTGTTAATTTGTCATTTCTTTTTAATTAATTACACTTTGCATCATATAGTTTGATCATAAATTGTGTGAAATTTCAAGTCTTTACTTGTTATTGCTTGCCAAAAAAAGTATTTAATTGTTATTGAAAAAAAGAATAGAGATTTTTTTGTTATAAAACCTTTTAGATTGTTATATAATTATTAATTGTTCACAATTTTTTATAACTTTGTTATTATTATTATTTAAATTTAAGTGTATATTCATTATTTATTTTCAAAATCATTTTTAATTTTTTTCTGTGTATTAAACCATCTTGTAAATAATTAATATTGTCTCACGTTCTATAAATCAAGGCGTTCCATCGGTCTATAGTCAAGTTTTGAGAGGACAAAAATATTTCTTTACTTTATATTTGCCATTTGTTCGTTAGAGAACAAGAAGAGGGTGTGAGAAAAAGTTTAATATTAAAAAATTACAATAATTAATATCATAAACAATAGTTAATCCCGAACCCACAATCTAGTCGGGGTAAAAAAAATAATTGAATTTAAAAAATCATATTTAAAATTTTAAAAACAAAATAAGATATCCTTTCACTGTAGCAAATTAATTTATTGCAAGTTAAAATCTCTCCAATGACTCAAATAAAAACTTTGTTTATCTCCAAAAAAACTGGCAGAGTTAGATTGCATGTTAGTTACTCCCTCAATTCCTTAATATAAAAATCAATTGATTTTGTTGAAGAGGTTAAAGAATTTAAATAAATATTGTTACTATTTTGAATTCCCGTTTCCCTCTTCTCTCTTTCTCTATACCCCTATCTCTCATTCTCAAGTAATTACTGTATTAAAGTATGCTTTGATTGTATTTCATATTTTGATATTATCATTCGGTATTCGGTTCTAGGTTGGTTGCCTCTTTTAACACAAGTGTCTCGTCTAGAACTCGAGCTCGAGACCTAGACGTGGCCTTCCAACACTAAACCAACTCTATGTTGGTTGATTGTATTTCATGTTCACATTGAAGCATGTACTCCTTGCATTAGTGGGAGAGATTTTCATGGTACCGGAAACTGTGATCTCCTTGGGACATGCATGATGTCTACTCTGGTGATTTACTGTCACTCCCAACATGCAAACTCATCGAGTTCTGTTTATGTATTTCTCTCCAAGCCTCACTTCAATACTAACAAGAGAGTAGAACAAGAGTCAGTTAAAAATTGGTAAATTCCTGTAGACATATAGATTATTTCTCTGCAGGAATGATTATAGATTAACACACTTGAGCAATCTCATTTTATACGACATTGTTCAGGACAAAAATCGTTTTATATTTCGCAATGTTCGCTTCTTATGTGAGCTTGGCCTTCGGACAGTTTGAAGGCAGCCCATGAGGCGTTGTGAAAGAAAGGATCCAAAGCATCTATCTAAAAAGGGTTTTCCCAATGGATACGAGGTTGCCCTGGGAAATTTTGCAGGGCATTGGAGTGGGTCATCTGGAGTAGATAAGGAAAGTAATGTAGTACTCGTAAAATTTCATACCGTCACTTAATACAAGATCTAGTTTGTAAACACATGGCAAATATTCTAAATGTGCACGCAGATGGAGGGTTTATCTGGTCCTGTCATAGGTCTCCCTAAAATATTTTTATCATTTATCTTGTTATTTTATAGATGCATATAAATGATGTATTAATTGCCTACTATAGTTGAGAAAATCATGTTTATTGTCACTCAACATGTTTTTCATATTAGTATATATATTCATGGTACGCATTACATAGAACCAAGCATGATTCGTTTTTACTAATTAAATAATACCATTTCCTATATCTACAAATCTCTTTTATTCTTTTAATTCCAAAAAATGATTGCATGTAATATTTAATTTTTTCTTTAAGAAAAAAATATGGTAGTCAATTAATACATTGTTAATTATGATAAATCAATTTGAGTTGAAGTAGTTAAAAGTCTTATTGGTGACATTTGTGTATGAAACAATCTTGGGAGGAGTTTATTCTTTTTTCTCAATACTAAAAAGAACGGGGTTAAGAACATTTTGCCCATAAGCTATTCACATGACTATCTAGTATAATCCTACAGTTAATGAACATTTGCTTCTTCTTAATAATAGGAACAATATTATAATGATTTTTTTAAGTTTGAGAATAACATTACACCACTTGATTTTAAATGCTCCTATGAAAATAATTTAAGGGTAAAAATACCCTTTAACTCAAAAAAACATTAACGGTAGTCATACCCCCAATCGTTTTTAATAGCTCTATTGTCTAAAATGGCTAAGACCTGATATAATTATGCTTATTGCAACTCAACATTTTTTTTCCATATTATAGATCCATGGGATATATCACATTTTTAATTTTTCTTTGAATCAAGCAGAATAGCATGTAATGTCTAATTATGTTTTTTTAGAAGAAATATCATATACAATAAATATGTAATTAATTATGAGAAACCAACTTGGGTTGCATTTAAGTGTTTTGGTCTTTCTTCTTTGTAAGAAAGAAAATAGTTGAATGACTTTCTCGATATTGTCCGTTTTGGAGCTCATCACCCCTTTACAGTCCTAAAATACGTTGAGAGGGAGATGTTAGCCAATGTGGCACATTAACCACATTGACCCAAACTTATAGGGTGTCTATTGTTCCTTTCCCTAGGAGATGTGGGACTTCACAAGTACCATAGTACATTGGTTGAGTAACAAAATTTGGAAATGAAAAGATAAATATGACAACCAAAAGTTGTTGAGGAGTACCTTGAAAAGGAAGGCATGATATTTTTGAGGTTAGCATGAAGTGAAGGGGTTGGTTGGTGGAAGTTATAAATTGAGGCGTGTTTGGTTGAGTTTTCATTATTCAATTCATTGTGGGGTCTTATTCCTCATTTGCCCGTGCACTCCCCTCCCCTCCTCAAGTGCCCCTAGCTGTTTCTTTAACACATAAATTAACGAACATCTCGATTTTGTTTATAAAAATATGAGTCATGTCATAGACTCAAACGAAAATGAAAAACTAATCATAATCATTAACAAAATTCATGCTGCATATCTTTGCCAAGCGCTAGAGAAATATATAATTTAGTTATTAGAATAACAAATTGTTTTCCTGATCAGAAAGAGACACAATTAATTAAAAGTGTAGAAGAGGCACTCTCTATAGAATTCAAATAAAAGGTCATATACTCATGATAACAAGATGGATAATTAAGAGTCATTTCTTCCAAATCTACACAACGAGTCTTCATCATCCCTATTAGAAGAGCCATCGAGTAGTGCATGCTTCTTATTTTAAACTTCACTTTCTTCACTCCCTTTATTTCCTTCCATATAGTTCTTTTTTTACACATTTTTACTGCTTCCGTGAATATATATTCCTCGGGTGCCTGAAATACCAAAACAAAATGTTTTATATATATATATATAGATAGATATAATAGTATGTGTTAGTTACCTAAATGATTGAATATATAAATTGAAATCATGGAATTAAAATTTAAACATTTTTATTTGTAAAACTACATGAGCAAAAATTGTTAAATGCATCATGTATAGAAAACATGTAAACACACGTACCTCTTTGAAATTGTGTGGAGGCTCACTCGCAAAGGTTAGATTTTCTATCTTTGATATTCTGTTCAAGAAAGTAATTAGAAAATCTCCCACATTATCATAATCCTCTTCTGATACAATGTAAGACTTGTAATTACGATAAAACCATCGTTTAACAAGTATTTCAAGGTCAGAAACATTTCCAAATGAAATGGATGGCTTCCCATATAAATCCTGCAAAGCCAAAAAGCAGAAAAACCAATACATTTCATTTTTCTTATTCATTGTGTTATGATAATAAGGAGCTCAAATTCAAGAACTAACCGTGAGCATATCCGTATCAATCTGCAGAAGTCTTGCCCCACGCGTAGCCTCAAATAAATGTATGAGGAAATTCAAATTCATGAGCCTCAATTGACTGATATTGGCAACACGCAAACTCTTGAAGGTCCTTGCATCATAACAAAGTCTTGTAAGAGACACTCTCAACTTCCGTATTGAAGTAACTCAAGGCTAGTAGGTTCTCGGTGATGATCCTAACAACTTTGAAGTTGTGACCATATTCAATGGATAAATCCTCCAAACATGAACTTCGTATTGAGAAGCTTGCCACCTTGATATGACAAAGAGATAAGCTTTTTAAGGATGGGAAACTCTGCGAAACCCACTCACCAACTGAATCTTCAGTTTCAAAAGATCTCATATAAAGAGTCTCAAGAGAAGCAAGCTTCACCTGAGGAGGAAGCTTTACCTAGGCGAGTCCCCTCATGTGAAGTTCCAGAACTTTCAAGGACTGAAATGTGGGGAGGCTTCCAAAGATGGAAGGCAGTTTGTAATAAAGATAAAGTTCGTCAACATGGAAAGTTCCAAATAATTTATTGATCCACTCGTCATGAAGGCTAAGGTGTTTGTTTATTTCGCAGAAGGATGAGAAGCAAAGTTTGTTAATTTTGAAAGCACGAGGACGATGTTGGAGAAGAGTGTTCATGAAATTGAAGACATGTGTGCATGAACAGTTTCTATGTTGAGAAAGAAGAGGTTCAAAAAAGGAGAAGGATGGGGCAGTTGTGGATAGGGTTTGGAACCTTCTAGACAAGACTCTCAATCTTGCTATATTTCCAAGATTGAGAAAAGAGAGAATGTGATGAAGAATTTCATCCGGTAAATTGCTTAGTGAATTTCTCGGCTCCACTTCCATTGTGTGAATCCCTGCAATTATACTCAGCCAGCAATGATAGAAGCTTGAAACCTACAGTTTTGATCCATGGATGCGCAAATATACGAGGGGAGAGAAATTATTGAAGGCTTCTCTCCTGTACCCCTTCCTATTCTTTTCCCTTTTTCACCATTAGATTAAGATCTCAATAATCTGATTTATCATATTATAAAAATATTATTATAATTTTACCTTAAAGATACAAAAATAATTTTTCTTGATATCAGATGTAATATAAATTTGAACTGTTAAAATTATTTTTGTATCTTTAAGGTAAAATTATAATAATATTTTATAATATGATAAATCTGGATCGTTGAGATCTTAATCTAATGGTGCAAAAGGGAAAAGGAGGGAAAAGGATGGGAAGGGGTAGAGGAGAGGGAACCCCCTATTTATAGGGTTAGGTGAACAATATATTAGGAATGGGACCAATCTTCATTTAGAAAACTTTTCCTATTCCATATTTTAGGAAACCACACATTCCTTTCTTTTCTCTCAATTAGCCATCATCGTAATAACCAAATGAATTAAATTCTTTCTATATAGTGTAATTAGGTGGTAAACCCTAATTAAATAACCCATTGGATGGAAAATGGGATGAAGAGATCATCCATGGTTTTTTTTTATATATTCAGGGTTATCCATCCCACATTCGAATAACATTCCTCAATTAGAATTATGATTTATTTATATTTATTATTTTATCTTTATTTTTTTTAATCTTTTAAGATTATAATACAACTAGGGTTTTCTATTCATAGGAAGACTTGATTATTGTTATTTTTTACCCTCAGGTCTCTTCCCGTTACCTCTTCCAGTTCTACATCAATGCTCCATCAATGTCTCGCGGACTATAGTCCAAAAAATGCATAAAAAAGAAATAAAATAATGTAGAGAGCACAGATTTGTTATCAACATATTCGCAGGTGGAAGAAGAAAGTAAAAAAGGTAGGTGAATTTGGGTCACAGAAGACTAAGAAAAGCAGAATAAGAAGAAAACATTCACCTACGGCGAAGACGACGATCTGATTTGCCTGACCTTGTCACGTTTTCAGGACGTCGCAGATCACTCTGCTCGCTCGGGCACATACAGGGTGAAGGGCCAAAGTTCAAATTGAATAATATTTCTTATGAGGACATTTTTAAAAGTGAAATAATAATTTTTGTTAATGTGGTTATGTATATTAATGGAACGACTTTCACGGTGAAACTGACCAATCTAATTTGGCTGGCTCATACTAATGTTTTGGCCAAAATACTCATAAACCCCGTAACTTTAGCTTTATTGCATATAACCCCCTCACCTTCAAAAGTTTAATAAGCAACCCTCTTCTTTTATATTTTGACATTTAGCACCCTACTGTTAAAATGACGGTTAAATCTAACAGAATGCATTCCACATTAGACTATTGAAAGCTATGTGGCAGGTGGCATGTGATTTTTGTCACTTTATTTATTTTTTATTCTAGCTTAAAAAGCTCATTATCAGACTATAGGCCATTTTGGTGATTTTGACCAATAATAATTCCTGGAACCTAAATTCATGTGATCGCCGGCAACTTCCAAATCCACTTCATTTATAACATTTGATTCGTCTCCCTGTAATCTATTTTTTTTAATGATTTAGAATGTTGAAGTTTGAATCTGAGACCTAGCCGCCAGGAGCAAAGGAGAGAAGCTGTTAGAGTATTAGTTAAAGTAACTTTGTTAGAAAAGTTAGTTAGAGTAACTGACTCATCTAATCTGTAACAATGGTTAGTTAGATCTAATTGAGTGAGTTATATGTGTAACTCAATGTATATATATTGTATTGATCTCAATAAAGAAGATACGGATCATTATATTCTCTTTTCATCCTTTTGCCTTTCTGCTCAATTCTCATATACTCTGATTTCTATATGGTATCAAAGCTCTCAGGTTTTGATTCCATGGCGAAGGCATCGCAAAAGTCTGGATCTAGTGGTTCAAGCATTACATAGAGGAAGGACATCATTACCTTCTCACACCTAGTCTATGTGAAGCTTGAGGAGCACAACCATCTTCTATGGAAGCAACAAATTTCAATGGCAATCACTTCAAAAAAAACCGTGGTTTAGTAGCAGTTAAAAATATGTATTTGTAACGGTTTCAACCATTACAAACATAATTAGTAGCGGTTCACAAAACCGCTACTAAATCCACTGTTGTAAAGGGATTTATAGTGGTTATTATTAACCGCTACTCAAGCACAAATACCGTTACTATATGTCTAGCGGTTCATTAGCATCGCTACAACATTCTCAATCGGGATAATCGTTTTTTGGGAACTTTGTAGCGGTAATATAACCTCTACAAATGTCAAACCATGAATTTTGGATTGCGGGAAATGAAAAATAAAAATTTGACTTGTTTTTTAAACTGCTACTAAATTGAATTAAAAAGAGCTATTAGTAGCGGTTACCAAATTAAACCGCTACTAATTTCAAAGAAAATTCAAATTTTGTTCCAAAAATTTAATGTGTTTTAAAATGGCACTTTATATTAGTAGTGGTTATATAACTGCTACAAATGTTAGTGAAATTGAAAAAAAAATGTAATTATCTGTTTTCGTTTTTTTAATATTAAATTAAATAGTTTATTATTCTAGTAGTTTACCTAATTTAATTAGCTTATTATTCATTAGTTTAGGTCATTTATAATTTAAAAGGAATGATTTAATTAAGTTAGATAAGTATGAAAATTGTTTTGATAATATTATTGGGGATATGTAGGTAATAAGGAATTATTATGTTGTCTACTACAATGTGATTAAGGTAATGTAAGGAAAATAGAAAACAATGAGAAAATGTTCTTAAATATCTGCAAAAAAAAAAAAAAAGTGAGAATAAATATTATGCGAAGGAAAAAAGTATTGAAATAAAATTGTTTTACCATATTTGATCACCTTGTTAAGCTCCTCGGCTCATAGAAAAAATGTGAAAATGAGAGAAAATGAAAGACGGCTAAGGTTGAAAGAAATGTTAGAGTGTTTGAAATGAGATGTGGTGGGGGTATTTATAGGGATCTGCGTGGAACTTATAGCGGTTAATGTAACGGGTTTTATAGCGGTTATTTTATGTTTTTGTAGCCGTTTTATAACCGCTACAAATATTTGTAGCGATTATTTTATGTTTTGGTAGCTGTTTTATAACTGCTTCAAATATTTTATTAATTTTTTTAAAAAAATATTTTTTTAAAACATTTTGAAAAAAAACATAATTTGTTTGATCAGACATTCTCGCCATCCCTACAAAAATTGTGTAGAAAAATTGTTAGCGATGTATTATTTTGTTAAAAAAATTAATTAAAATGACGTGAATTTAAAAAACGCACTAAACTATAGGTAAATTGTGATCGCTTTCAGGGAAGAAGTTTTTGAAATTGGAGGGCTGAAACAGCTCACCCTCGTAGGTGATGTTATCACCATCACCCATGTCGTAAAGGTCTCGAGGCTTTAAATGAACAACCATGTGCCAATCCCTATGTCTCTCGTCCTCAACATAATAAATTTGGTGTGCCTCTAAGGCAAGAATATACGGCTCATCATCTTGAAAATGACCAATGTGAATTGGCTACGAGAAATTTATCGATGTGATACCTAAGTCGTCAGTTGTGAGTCCCCAAGAAGTAGTGGTATTTGCCCACAAACACTTGAATAGCGTAACGGTGAAACGGCCTTGGTAATTAAGTTCCATGACATCAAGAAGCTTTCCATACTAAGGGATGCCTCCAAACTGCATGTTGGTCTCACTGCTACTCGCATAACTCCTTACCCTAAAGGTGCCATAATTCTTGATCTAGTTAAACCGTGCAAAACTTGAAACTATTGACATTATAAGTTGTAAACCTTTTTGCATGGTCAGGAGGGACGATTTCAAAAGCTCTAAAATATGATGAGTGCAGGTTGTGGTCATTTGGTATTCTGTGCGCAAATCAGCTTGAGAATTCTCTGTGAACCTTTTTGTCAACTTTGGATGATGTTTGTGTACGGATCTTGAGTTGACGTTTCACATGACTTCTGAATTCCCTGCAATTAATCATGGGAAGCCGCCGATCATAAAATTTAAGTACAAAATGTTACGAAAGATATAGAATAACATATATGTGTACAATTCTTATTGAAGGAAGGGTTCAACTTGAGTACAGTTAATCAAAATATGTCTCTGTGTTTGCAACTTCTCAGTTGCCGTTAGTTTGAATTTCTCAATTCCTCTAACTGGTTTACCAACACGAGGGATAAATTCTCCTGATGTTGGCGCAGGTTCAAGACAACTGTCTACACAAGGCGGTCGGTTGAAGGCGTTCTCAATGTCATCAAAGTACCTTGAACATAAATACAGGACCTCATCCCCTATATAAACTTCATCTATAGAACCTTCTGGCTAGTGCTGGTAAAATGGGCTAGCCCACGGGTTGCGGGCTGGCCTGTCACTGGTTGACAGCCCGTCAGGCACCAGCTTGCCCCTTCGCGGGCTGGTAACATGCTAGCCCGAGCCTGCCTCTTTTTTTTAATTCTCACTCCCTTTCTCTTTCACCTACTCACATCACACTTCTGTTTTTTTTATATATTTGTGTTATGAAGTCAATGTCATTCTTACTTTCCTTTTTTTTCCATCTACTCACATAAAAAAAACATATAAACACATTTCTTTTAAATTTAATAATAGTAGAATAAATAAATATAATATGAAAAAAAAAGTATGAGGAATTAATTAAACACGACATCAAATGAAAGGTAATAAGGATACTTGAATTTATTTTATTAAAAGAAACAAAAAAAACTAAAAAAGAAAAGAGGCCAGCTCACTAGCCCAGCGGGGCGGGTTGGCATTAGCTCGCCAAAGGTTGGACCCGATGGCCCAACCCGTTTTACCAGCTCTACTTCTGGCCATGCCTTAAACCTTATGTAAGATTTCATTTTCCCAAGAAACCTATAAAGTGGAGAAGGGAAAAATGATACAAAATGCTATAAAGGGTGACTAACAAACATAATAACTAATAATGACGCACATATATAAAATGAGTACCTCTCAATAGGATACATCCATCGATATTGAACTGGGCTAGTGAGCTTTATTTCATGAATAAGGTGGACTGTAAGGTGAATCATCACAGTGAAAAAGGACGGAGGAAAGATTATCTCTAAAGGACACAGCATAAGAATGATTGATCAAGCTCCTCAACGAGCAAAACCTTGGAATACAATTTCCGAAAGAAAGAACAAAGCTCCACCAAAATGATTGACACATTGGGAGGAAATGCATTCTTTATAGCCAGCGGAAGTATCTGTTGCATAAGCACATGTGAGTCATGACTCTTCAGGCCAGCAACCTTTTGAGCCTGCATGTTAATACATCGTGAAATGTTGCTTGAATACCCATCTGAAACTTTTATTTCTTTTAACCTCGTGAGGAAGATTTCCTTGTTCAGTGTTGTAAAGGTGAACTTTGCCGGCTGAAATTTGTCATGTTCATCTGGCCACACGTCTTCACGAACTCCCATGGCACGTAAATCTTTCCTCACTTGAAGATGATCTTTTGACTTTCCTGGTTCGTTAAGCAGTGTATATAGCACATTGTCGCATCCCTTTTTTCAATGTGCATGACATCAAGACTGTGGCGAAGTAAATTAGAATTCCAATATGGAAGAGTGAAGAAAATCCTTATATTCCTCCATTGCTGAGGAGCAGAAGTCCTGCCCATTTTTTGCTCAGCTTTTGTTGCATCGTCGCTTTTTCCGAACTCGAAGTCAACATCCTCAAGCTGCTGTAAGACATTTACGCTGGATAAAGTCTCGATGCCGACATTCCATAGGTCAAGCAATTCTGCAATAAGCGGTTGGAGATACACATCGATGTCATTACCTGGTACCTTTTTTCTTGGAATGATCATAAGCAAA
Organism: Inga oerstediana; assembly: GCA_963210345.1. Taxonomy (NCBI): domain Eukaryota; kingdom Viridiplantae; phylum Streptophyta; class Magnoliopsida; order Fabales; family Fabaceae; genus Inga; species Inga oerstediana. The sequence goes on along the minus strand of OY723399.1, from coordinate 30,990,324 downwards.
ATGAAGAAGCTTTATTTCATACACATCCAGGGGTAAATTGTAGGGAATTATAACTACCGGCCAAATACTATAACTTGTGCTAAGATTTCTAAATGGATTGAAACTGTCGGTTGCGAAAGCAAGTTTAACATTTCTGGGGTCAGAAGCGAAAGATGGAAAGTCTTTGTCAAACATTTTCCAGGAGTCTGCATCCCGAGGATGTCGTAATTTACCATCTCCATTCTTATCAACCTTATGCCACCTCATGTGCTCCACCATTTTAGATGACATAAACAATCTTTGTAAGCGCGACTTCAAAGGGAAGTATCTGAGAATTTTTACGAGTTTCTTCTTCTTTTTTTCCTTCCGAATTGTCTTGTACCTCGATGTGTGACATCGCTTACAAGTCTCCCTACTGCCATTGTCTCCCCAATACAGCATACAATCATTGGGGTATGCATCAATTTTTTGGTAGTTCAAGCCTAATCTATTAATAATCTTCTTTGCCTCATAAAACGTTGTGGGAATCTTCACGTTGGGGAAGGTATCTTGTAATAATTCTAGCAACATCGACATTCCCTTATCTGTGATTCCACACAAGCACTTGATATGATACAACTTGATTAAGAAAGATAATTTAGAATATTTTTGACAACCTTAATATAAAGGATGATCTGCTTCATCCATCAAGCTGAAAAAATCCCGAGCGGCTTCATTCCTCATGAACACCGACTTTGAGCCCTGCACTTCTTCGCTGAAGTTGTCATCATGAAAACCAAATGCATCACGCACAACATCATTAACTGGATTATCTTCATCTAGTTGAATTCCTGCTTGTGAACTTTGAGGAAGAGCATCATTATATCTTATACCGGCCTTCTTACTATGAACTGCCCAGAAAGAATAGTCTTCTGGAAAAGGCTTCACAAGCAAATGTTCCTTAACAGCTTGTCGTGCATGCCACTTCTTGAAGTTGCATCTCCGACACGGACAGACGATCTTGCCATTACAGCTAGTGTGAGTGAATGGGAGATCCAAGAAATTGTTTAATCTGTATAAATATTCTGGAGAATTGCATGGCAACCTGATCCATGACTTATCCATGGTTACTAGTGAGAGAAAAGAAAGTATAGTAAAGAAGATGAGTGAATATAGAATTACGAATGCCTGGAAGTTTATATTCTGATTTTCCAATGTTTAACATTTTGTAGCGGTTATATGAGTAAAGTTGCTACAAAGTTTTAGCCCGTTGGAAATAATTAGAAAAATTTATTTTAAGCTTATAGCAGTTTCATAACGTAACCGCTACTAATGTAACCACTACTAATATATATTTATTGTGGTTATATATAATTAACCGCTATAAAGTTCTGGCGATAGAAGAAATTCAAATTTCAAATTTTTTCACTTTGTAGCAGTTATAAGAAAAAGACCACTACAAATGTTCATGACCATTGGACAATTTTTAAAAAAAAATTGGTTTTCAATTTGTAGCGGTTATGAGGGTTAACCGGTACAAATATAGAACAAAGCAGGGGGAATTCAAAATTCAAATGTTGAATATTTGTAGTGGTTATTACTGTAACCACTATAAAAAGTCAACATTTGATTTTTGGATTTCCCTCCCTTGGTGGTATACATTTGTAGCAGTTTATCCTCGTAACCGCTACAAATTGAAAACCAAATTTGTAGCGGTTTTTAACATTAACCACTATAAATATTGTAATTTTTTTTAAAATATTTGTAGCGGTTTTACAATAAAACCGCTACAAATATATGTTATTATTATTTTTTTTGTTAGTTTTAGAAATATAAATAAAACTGTTGTAAATGCAACAAAAATTTAACAATGCTCTAAAAATATAAATATAACTATTGTAAACATAATAACAATTTAAATTCTGAAAATAAAATATCCAAGTTTATTTACAAATATTTCAAAAAAAAAAAATAACTATCCTAAACTAACTACCCGGAGGTGGGGCTACCTCTGGTCCTCCCTCATAGGGGCTCCTTCAGGTGCAGCTGTATCGGGGAGCTAGGCAAAGGTAACAACACCATCATCATCAGCAGGAGGGGCAGGCTGGATAACAAACAGAGGGACAGAGGGAACCTATGGATGTTTCTCATCGGGGAACAGGCGACTCCACAACCACTCGAGAATGAATTTTGTGATATCGCACCACTGTGAATGCTGAGCGTAGTAGAAATCAGCCTGCTGCTGCTGCTGAGCCACTATAGCCTGGGTCCTAGCCAAATCTGAGTGCAGCTCTTTAATAGACTCATCCCTCGGATGTTTGTGCTCGAGAGCTACCAGCCTCAGAGGCGGTGCTCCTGCCGTAGACCATGCATCCCACTCACGCGTCTGGGGTGCTCAACCTGACCCAGACCCGCTTTCAAAAGAGCCGTGGGGTCCACAAACTCTTGTGACTCCTGGGTCTGGGTCTCTCGCAGCTCAGCATGCGACTGTTGTATCCGTTCCTGCCATTTTATAAAATAATTAATTATAAATTATTTTTCATAATAAAGTTGGTTTAATTTTATAAATAATATAATAATGAATTAACTTACAATGGCCACCTCTACCTGCTGAGAGGTCAGAGTCCCATCACGGTGTTTATGGGTGATAACGAATAACTCCTTATAGTCTGTCTGACGGTTCTCCTGCTGTGCCTTCCTCTCCTAAAGTAATTACAAAATTACAAAATTAAATTAGTATTATGAACAACAATATACTAAATTTATAATATGAAATAACCAGCTAAAAGTAATTGATAACGTGAAAAGTTACCAGCTCGCTGTAAATGACAGCAAATGTCTTCAATCCTGTCGTGTGGTGGATCGTCTGCTGCCCTCGGCACCTCGTATTTCTCTGAGAAAGCACCTAAAAAAACAATATTAAAAGTATTAAAACAATATAAAACACTTATAATTAATTAAAAACATAAAATTTATTAAATTTATAATTTAAATTATAATTTAATAATTATAAATTAAAAAATTATATATTTTATAAATTATATAATTAATTAATATTTTATAATTCATATTAATATTTATTAATAATAATTTTTTATATAATCTAATCTAAATCTAATAATCAAAATAATTTAATAAATACATTACCTACCCCTCTGCGCTCCTTTTGAATTGGACAAAACTCGCCCAGTCATTCGGTGGGACATCGTCTAGGATGTTCTTGATCAGCTGCTGCAGAGGAATCGTCCCATCCTTATCCATACTATGGAAGAGACGATTCCTCTTGTTCCTCTAGCCATTACCCATCTTCATCAGTGTGTACTTTTTCCGGTTGTCTAGACGGCAGACCTAAGCTGTAACACCATTGAAAAAAAATATTTAAATATGACTAATTACAAATAAGATAATTAAAAAATATAAATTAATTATAATTAATTATAAAAAATATAATATAATTAAATACTATTAATTACCTACACCACCTCATCCCACGCTAGGTCCTTCGGCCCCTTCAGAATGTTCCACCACATCCTGAAGTGAAGGGGGAATCACTTCCAATTCGAGCTCAGCTCATTCAGGAAGCGGTTGAACAGGTGACTCCCATTGTCGATGGGCTGGTCCGTGACCTCATTGCACGGAACTACAACTCGTAGTGTCCAGTCCAAGCTGTTCAGACCGGCCACATTCAGCCTCCTCTTAGACATGTTTCCCTGCTCATCTGCACAATTTACCGCACGTTAGATAAATTGTAATTCAAATTTAAAATTTAAAATTCAAATATTTAATTTATTAAATAAAAAAATATATTTACCTTGAACTTGCACCTCTAATTGGAATCATGATGTCGAAGTCCTCATTCGTGTCATAGTCACTGCCACCGATCTCTCCCTCTCCCAGATCAAGCACCTCTGGTGCGGTCGTCTCTTGTGGGACCGTCTGTAGTGGCTATGGTAGGGCCGACTCCTGTGGCTACTATGGGGAGATGGGCTGAAATGGCGTGGTCGCCCTCCCTCCACGCTGCCCCCTCCCACTCCCACTACCCCCTCCTCTGCTGCTGCTACCCCGCAGAATCAATCTAGGGACCTCGGGCTCCTTCCCCTTGTCCCTCCCTGAAGCCATATCAACTGCAAATATTCAAAAAAAAAAAAATCAATTAGTCACATTTATATGTAAAATTATAATAAAAATAAAAATAAAATATGTATTGTCCGAACTTCAAGTGAGAATAATGAGAAATGTTGCAGCAAAAACTCTCTGACAAACGTCAGAACGCTCAAATCTAAAGGAAAACTCTCAGAGAAACGTCAGAAAATGAAATGGCCAAATGACAAAATGGAAGGGGCGGCGGCCTTTTATAGTTATGGACTTTGTAGTAGTTCTTGAAAAAAACGCTATATAAACCGCTACAAAAAAGCTAGGGCGGCAAATCTTTTTAGCGGTTATAAAATAACCGCTACAAATGAGATGACCTTTGAAGTTCTGTAGCGATTATGAAAACCTAACCACTACAAATAGACGACCTTCGGCATTTTATAGTGGTTCAATTCGTTGTAACCGCTACAAAGAACCGCTACACTATTGGCGCGGCTTGGTGGTGCCAAGTGGCACGAACTTTGTAGCGGTTTAGATGTTGTAACAGCTACAAGTTAACCGTGACAAATTTTGGCTGGAAACTCTGGCCATATTTGTAGCAATTTTATCCTTTTTAACCTCTACAAATAACGTTGCTAATCAATTGCGCCACTTGGCGCGTAGCTTACAGCTACAAATTGGTACCGGTTAATTTGAACCGTTACAAATACATCGCTACGAAATAACTTTTTTTTTTTTTTTTGTAGTGAATAAGAGGTCATGATCTCCAAGATTTTGTTGACAAATAGGTCCAACAGCCGGCCAAATATCCGGCTACATGCAATGATGATGATGAAGGATTTGTTCTTAACCCTGCTTATCGTGATTGGTAGTGTTAGGATCATCTTCTAATGTCCTAGATGACGTGCCTGATGTCCGAAGTGGTTCTCACTCGAGTTGTTGGTTGCGATTCTTCTCTCCAAATATGGGAGAAACTTCAAACTCATTTCACATCTTAGACGAAGGCTAAGCTCCGACAGCTTAAGACTCAACTCAAGTCGATTAAGCTGCAAATCTCTCTGCAAATAGTTATCTATTGAAATTGAAGAGTATGATTGATGCTCTTGCTGCTATTGGCCATCCGATTACTGAGTCGGATCATAGTTATCATTCTTGAGGGATTGCTTGAAGAGTATGACTCTTTTGTCACATCGATCACTTCTCACAAGGAACCCTACTCTGTTGATGAAATAGAGGCACTTCTTCTCTCTCAAGTAGCACGCATTGAGAAACATCAAAAGGCTTTGGAAGTGACTGCTAATGTCGTTCACACAAGAGGATATGGCCGTGGATATGATCGTAGTGGTCATGGAGGCCGTCGTGGTTGTAGCGCCCAATATCGTTGTCGCGGAGGTTTGTTTTCCTCTTCTCATTCCACTACTACTTCTGATTCCTTTGACCGACAGTCAAGTCCATGTTAGATATGTAGGAAGAAAGGACATGAGGCTCACGATTGTTGGTATCGCTATGATGATGAGTTTCAGGCTCTGGATATTTCAGACAACACTGCTGAAAAGAAGTCTCAGAGTGCTCACATCGCTACTATAGAGTCTTTGGTGGATCCTGATTAGTATTTGGATTCGGGTGCGACGAGTCATGTGACTAATGATGATTGCAATTTAGCTGAGAAATCAGGCAGCAATAAGCACAACTAAATTTTTGTTGGTGATGGCTTTAATTTACCTGTGCACTGTACTGGCAATACTTCTATTTCCTGTTCTTCTTCTAATTCCTCTATTGCTTTGAAAGATATTTTGCATGTTCCTTCTATGTCTAAAAATCTGTTAGTATCTATCGCTTGTGTGTTGATAACAATATTTTCGTTGCCTTCTTTTCAAATGACTATGTCATAAAGGATCTACAAACTAATCAAGAGCTTTTTCACGGCTCCGCCAAAACTGGACTCTATCCTCTTCGTCAGATCCTACATAAACTTCGTTCTCTCAGAAAAACCAAGTCAAGTCACGTTGGTCTTCTTACGACTTCAAGGCCTTCTAATTTGTCTAATTTAGTGTTAAAGTTCCATTGTAATACATGCTCTTTTGTCAATTCTTCTGCTGTTTCCTCTTTTAGAATTTGACACAACAAGCTAGGTCTTCATCTTCTCCTATTATTTCTCAAATAATGAAGTTGTGTAATATTTCCAATAATAAAAGGTCTTCTTTTGATTTTTGCAATTCTTGTTGTCTTGCCAAGTCTCATAAGCAGCCATTTTCTAATTCTGTCACTTAGTGCACAAAGCCGTTACAGTTATTTTTGCACAAATATTTGGGGGCTTGCTCCTCATCAATTAATTGATAGTTATAAGTACTACATTTATTTCACTGATGCTTCTAGTAGATATACATGGTTCTATCCTCTTCGTGCAAAGTCTGAGGCTTATTCCATTTTTCTGACCTTTAAAACAATGGCTTAATTGCAATTTCACTCCAAGATTCTCGCTGTGCTGAATTTCTTAAAATTGAAAAGTATTTGAAAGACCATGGCATAATTCATCTTTTTGTTGTCCATACGCACATGAACAAAATGGTGTAGTTGAGAGGAAACATAGGTTTATCACAGAGATTGGATTAACTCTTTTGGCTAATGCTTCATTACCTTTTACTCTCTGGATCAAGGCTTTTCATACTGCTATTTACATTAGCATCAATCGTCTACCTTCTAAGGTTATTGGTGGTATATCTCCATTTCAGAAATTGTTTGGTTGTGTGCCTAGTTATAAACATCTACGCACCTTTGGGTGTTTGTGTTTTCCACATACACGACCCTATAATAAAACTAAGATGGAATATCAGTTTGTTCAGTGTATCTTCATTGGCCATAGCTCAGTCTACAAAGGTTATAAATGCTGGGATCCTTGCGGCCGAACATATATCTCCAGGGATGTGATTTTTAATGAAAGTGAGTTTCCTTATAGTTGATTGGAGTGGGTATCATCTCCCTCTTTTGAGCTCTTGAATGCTTCTTTGCCTTCTGCTACTCCTCCTATCATTGTTGGTAACTCAACTGCTTAAAATCATGGTTCCACTTCTGCTGTTGCTCCAGTTTTGCCTAGTGGTTCCTTTTCTGCAGAGTTCAGGTTCTATTCTTTCTGGTGGCAATAACTCTACTGTATCTCCCTCTCATCTGTGAGTCTTGGGGATGTTGTACCATCAGCTACCTCTTCTTCTTCTTCTTCCTCGGCACCACTCCCAGCTCCTACAAGAATGGTAACCCGTTCTATGATTGGGATTTTTAAACCTAAAGCTTTAATTGTGGATGCCTCTAGTGGAGAACCAGCTTCGGTGCTTGAGTATGCATGGAAGTGGGCCATGGATGCTGAGTATGCAGCTTAAATAAATAACAATACTTGGCACTTAGTTGCACTCCCTCCAAATAGGACTGCAAATTGGTGTTTAAGAAGAAGATTTTTCCAGATGGTACTTGGAAGAACAAAGCTCGGTTGGTGGCTAAAGGCTTCCATCAACAAGAAGCGTTTAATTTTAAACAAACTTTTAGTCCCGTTGTTAAACCTGTTTCTATTCATATTATCCTTTCTATTGTTGTTGCACATCATTGGGTAATTAGACAAGTTGATGATAATAATGCCTTTCTTAATGGCATTCTTCATGAAGAGGTTTATATTCTTCAACCACCAGGTTATGAACATTGTGATAAATCCTTAGTTTGCAAGCTTGATAAAGCTCTTTATGGGCTTAAGCAAGCTCCTCGTGCGTGGTTTGAAAGGCTAGGTACTACTTTACATCAGTTTGGTTTCTCCAATAGCCGTTGTGATAAATCCCTCTTCATTAGAAGTTATCAAGCTGAGATCACTTTTGTGTTGGCGTATGTCAATAATATTATATTGACAGGTACTTCAGCAGTTGTCATCTCTGATCTTATTCAGGCCTTAAATGCAAAATTTGCTCTTAAAGATCTTGGTCCTTTGGGCTACTTTCTAGGTCTTGAAGTAAAGGCACTAAAGGAGGGTTCTCTTTTTCTCTCTCAGGCCAAATACATCTGTGGTATACTAGCTAAGGCTGGTTTCACCAAAGCTCAAAGTGATCGCATTCCCATGTCTTCTAGTTCTATTTTGATCAAAACAGGAACACAACCACTGCTGAATGTGTCACTCTATCGGACTATAGTAGGATATATCACTACAATATGCAACCATAACACATCCTGAGATTTGTTTTGCTGTCAACAGGGTATGCCAATTCATGCAACAACCTTTTATTGAGCATTGGAAGGTTGTTAAGAGGATCCTATGGTACCTAGCAGGTTCTATTACTCATGGCTTACTCCTGTGACCTTCACTTAACAGAATTTTAGTTGCATTCTGTGACGCTGACTGGGTTTCAGATAGGGATGATAGGAAGAGCACAACTGCATATTGTGTTTATTTTGGTCCAAATTTGATCTCTTGATCGTCTAAAAAGCAGCCCATAGTGTCCCTCTCAAGCGCTGAATCTGAATATAGGAGTGTGGCTGCAACTGTGTCTGAAATCTTGTGGATCAAATCTCTATTGAGTGAGTTAAATGTTTGGCTTCTCCAAGCTCCTCGGGTACTTTGTGACAATCAAAGTGCTGTTATGATGACCGTCAATCCCATTTTTCATGCTCTCTAAACATCTCGAGCTAGCTAATTTAGACTTTGTCTGTGAACATGTTGTATGCAAGGATATTCATGTCTGTCATATACCATCGTCTCAACAAGAAGCTGATGGTTTTACTAAAGCTGTTACTAGTAAATGTTTTACCAAATTTAAGAAATGGTTGGGTGTTGAAGATGTTGGGATTGGTAGGTATAGCGGAAAATTAAAATTCAAAAGTTTTCCAATCTTTACTGCGGATCTGTCAACAGCGTTTAAATCGAGTAGTAGAGAAACGTGCATTTCTTATGTGTTTAGTCTTTCTTTTCAATCTCAAGGAGCTAACAACTCAGATTAGCTCCCTCTACTGGTATCCACATGAATAGGAATTCAACACGAACAGTGTGCTAGCGCCACCAACATCCCTCTCTAGAGTTTTCTTTTCTCACCACTTTCTATCTATCTTTTCATCACCGGAGAAAACCCTAGTTCACCCTTTAAATAACTAGTCAGGGCTTTCTATTTTATGGTAGATATTGGATTTTTAAAATTAATCTTAATTAATTTTGAAATTCATATCATATTAATTAACACTTAATTGTCTTTCGATAAGCAAATTAAATAAATATGGTTTAATTAAATCTATCTAATAGTTTTAATTTAACCTATTTATTTAATCTGAATAAAGAACCAATGAAAATATATTTAATTTATCTTTATAAATTAAATCCGAAATATTATATCTTTATTATGTTAGTTATTAAACTTAATTTATCAGATAAAACTACATTTAAAACTAAAACAATATAATAATATTATCATATATATATATATATATGTGTGTGTGTGTGTGTGTGTGTGTATTTCGAAAATACATATATGTATATATAATATTATTACTTTTCTTTCCGAATATATATATATATATATTCATCCACCCTAAATTAACCATTACATTCATCAAATCTAGACATATCTTATATTCAATGAATTTGGACATTATAGCTTGTGTTGGACTATTTTTGTGTGCAATCCTGTAGGCCCATAAGAAGTTGGCAGTTGGTCAATGACTATACTAACCCACAAGTCGTAAGCGGCCTCTAGCAAGACATTACGACTACCCAATTCATATGAGGATCGATAAACTGATGCAACTTGTCACACAACCATATTACGTCCCTTTTGTCACACGATATTTTAGTCAAAGATGAGGCATGTAGAATATCATCATCCTATTCCTGACCATTACTTTCTCGATCTCTAAGTAGTCTGACTATAGAAATGGAAACTTCTTTCCATTATAGTATGGCTATACATTTCTCATACTCATTCATTGAGGGGCCCAGTAATATGTCTCTACTAATGAGAGGAACAAATGCTATCTTGACCATTCATATTCCTCTGCATAAAAACCACCAAACCTAAACATAGCCTTTATCATTACCCAGTCAAATATGACTTTTGACTAGGTCAAAGTTGAGAGACTCTCATGTAGGAATCAATTATGATCTTAGCTCAAAAGGGCATAGTGACGTGGTTATACAGGAAATAAGCTTATGATTTGATCAATGCAGCTTTCTCATAGTGGGTCGGTCCAGCACCTTGTACTCTTACAAGTGCCTAATATTTTGATTCATATCTCTATACCTCTTCAAAGTCATACTGGTCTTATTTCATCTTTGCTCTCACATAGATGACCAACCACGGACATTTAGAACAATCATTATGATTTATCCAAGGATAATTATCACAGTGAACATGCAAATAATATAATAACAAAATAGAGAAATTTATTAAATAACAATATTCAAAGTACAACGATTGGCCTCTAGAGCACAATTTCCAATAGAAGATGTCCCTTAGATTGAAGGGGAATGTTAGAGTATTAGTTAAACTGACTGTTAGAATAGTTAGTTAGAGGAAGTGACTCAGTTAATCTGTAACCATGGTTAGTTAGATCTAACCGAGTGAGTCATATGTGTAACTCAATGTATATATATTGTATTGATCTCAATAAAGAAGATACAGATAATTATATTCTCTTTTCATCTCTTTGCCTCTTTGCTCAATTCTCATATACTCTGATTTCTATAGGAGCCGACTTGAAGCACTATTTGTCATCTTCTTTGTAGGTGAGTAACCAGGGAAGGGGAGGCCATTCGCTCTTAATGAGTACAAAATTTAAAATTAGGATTATCTCCTAACTGTCATTTTCTAAGAAAATGGTTTTTTTTATTAAAAGTTATTAGTTGAAAATGTTAAATTTGTAGCATTAAAACAATATTTAAATATGGACCGTCCATATCATATTTCATCTAGATCTAATATATACGGTTTAGATTTAAAATATTTATTTTATTTTTAAAAAATTATTTTAATGGGCATAGAATATAGGATATAAAATAAATATATTCTCTAAACTATAATCTCTTTCAAATATATTTTTTATTAAAATATCATAAGTTGAAAATTTTAAATCAAGATGATCCAAATACGATAATTTTAGATGGTTATTAATTGGGTAGTAAGACAATTGTTAACCTTACGAAATTCATGTCATTTTAGCATATTTTCCTATAGTTTTTTTTTTTTTTTTTTTTTGCACTTTTTGATAAGTTCATGCATATTTGGGGATACATCTGCAAGGAAAATGTGCATAGCTGATTGTTGGGTTGAAGTCATGGAATTCTTGTAAGTGTGAATATTTTGTCATATTTCATTAACTTAGGCTTTTATAGACTTACTTGTTTTGATAAATTATTATTTGAGCCTATGGAGCCATTTGAAGCTCAACTGAATGCCTAAGAAGTTGGAAAGGAGTTCAAAAAGTCAAGACACAATGGCAAGACAAGATTTAAAAAAAAAAAAACCCTTCTACTAGACCTTATATTCATGATGAGAGGGATTTATATGGGAAGCCATCCATTTCATTTTTATCAGTTGATAAAAATATAAGCCGTATTATACAAAGACTTAAATAAAAAAAAGAAAAACTAATCATGATCTTTAAGAAAATCCATGCTATATATCTTTACCAAACAACTGGGAAATATATAATTTTGTTATTTTGCTAATCAGAAAGACATACAATTGATTGAAAGTACAGAAGAGGCACTCTCCAAAAAATTCAAATAAAAGGTCATGTACTCATGATAACAAGATGGATAATTAAGAGTCATCTCTTCCAAATCTACGCAACGTGTCTTCAACATCCCTATTAGAAGAGCCATAGAGTAGTACATACTTCTTATTTTAAACTTCACCTTCTTCACTCCCTTTATTTCCTTCCATTTAGTTCTTTTTTCACACATTTTTACTGCTTCCTCAAATATATCTTCCTCAGCTTCCTGAAATACCAAAACAAAAAGTTACACACACACACACAATACATATATATATATATAATAGCATGTATGTTAGCTAATTTAAAGGGTCACATCAACGTAAATGTTTGAATATATATATATATAAATCGAAATCAGAATTAAAATATATATTTTTTTTAAAAAACAATGAATGAGCAAAATTGTTAATACAATCATGTACACGTACCGCTTGGAAATAGTGTGGAGGCTCACTCACAAAGGTTAGAGTTTCTATATTTGATATTCTTTTCATGAAAGTAACTAGAACATCTCCCATATTATCATAATCCTCTTCTGATACACTGAACGACTTGTAATGATAAAACGATCGTGTAACAAGTATTTCAAGGTCGGGAACTTTTCCAAATGAAAAGGATGGCCTCTCATTTAAATCCTGCAAAGCGAGAAAAGAACAGAAAAACCAGTTCATTATTATACTGTGTCCTAAAACTATAATATGGAGCCCAAAATCAAGAACTAACCCTGAGCATATCTGTATCGATTTGCAGTAGTCTTGCCCAGCGTATAGCCTCAAATAATTGTATGGTCAAATTCAAATCATCGAACCTCAAACCAGTGAAACTGGCAACATGCAAACTCCTGAAAGTCCTTGCATCATAACAAAGTCTTGGAGGATCGCCTCTACAACTCAGGCCTTGTAGATTAGGTGCAGAGATCTCAACTACACTCTCATAATTCTTATTGGCATAACTCAAGGATCGTAGGTTCTCAGTGATGATCCTCACAACTTTTAATGCGCAACAATATAGAAAGGATAAATCCTCCAAACTTGAGCTTTGTATTGAGAACTTTGCCACCTTGATAGCATAAAGGAATAATCTTTTTAAGGATGGGAAACTCTGAGAAACCCACTCACCAACTGAATCTTCAGTTTCAATATGTCCCATAAAAAGAGTCTCAAGAGAAGCGATTTGCATCTCAGGAAGCTTGACTGATAAGTACGAGAAGTACGACATGTTAAGTATCAGAATTTTCAAGGATTGAAATCTGGGCAGGCTTCCAAAGATGGAAGGCAGTAGGTAATTCAGATAGAGTTTGTCAACACGAAAAGTTCGAAATAAATTGTTGATCCACTCGTCGTGAAGGCTACGGTGTTCGCCTATCACGCAGGGGGAAGAGAAACAAAGTTTGTTAATTTTGAAAGCATGAGGACGACGTTGGAGAAGAGTGTTCATGAAATTGAAGACATGTGGGCATGAACAGTTGCTATGATAATAAGGAAGTTCAGAAAAGCAGAGGGAGAGGGAGGGGGCAGTTGTGGATAGGGTTTGGAACCTTCTAGACAATACTCTCAATGTTGCCAGTTCAGTAATAGTGAGGAAAGAGAGAATGTGATGGAGAACGTCATCTGGTAAATTGCTCAGTGAATTGCTTGCCTCCTCTTCCATTATGTGAATCCCTGCAATTATACTCAGCTAGCAATCAATGAAGCTTGAAACCTACAGTTTTGATCAATGCAAGCATAAATATATTAGGGGTGAGAAATTATTGAGGGAGGAAACCCTATTTCTTCGTCTTAGAAATCATTCTATATTTTAGAAAACGATATATTCGTGTTGACCAAAAAAAAAACCATATATTCCTTTCTTCTCTCTCAATTAACCATCATACATACTATATGAATTAATTTTTTTTTATTTATTTAGGTGGTAAACCCGGTGGGAAAAAAAACAAAAAAGATGGTAAACCCTAGCTAATTAAATAGCCCGTGGGGAGGAATATGGGATGACGTGATAATTAGGATTAGGGTTATTTATTAGGCAGTCGAACAAGGGCATAGATTAAATTTAGAACTTATTATTATTTAGATATTCCTTGCTCTTTATAAATAGAGCTAGGGTTTTGTATTTGTAGGCGGACTACTTCATTATTGCTCTCTTTTACCTCCGGCTCTTTCCCTTCCCTCTTAATGGAAGGCGGACTAAAGTCCAACAAATGGATAAAAAGAAATAAAATAATGCAGAGAGCACAAATTTTGTTATGAACATCTTCGCAGGTGGAAGAAGAAAATAAAAAAGGTGGGTGACTTCGGGTCACAGACTAAGGAAATTAAAGCAGAATAAGAGGACAAAGGAAAGAATGGAAAACACTCGCAGATGGTGTAGACGACGATATGAGGATATGGGTCAGCTTTAGCGTAGAGGGTAAAGGGGCAAAGTTTTTTTTTTTTTTTTTTTTATGCCCGGTAGGTAAGGGGCAAAATTGAAATAGTATAATAATTTCTTATGAGGATATTTTTTAAAATGAAATAATAAATTTTCTTTTCAAAGTGGTTATGTACCTTAATGATCTACAATCAGTTAGTCCAAAGGTTTGGTGGTATTTAAATTAGGGTTTTGTTGAATTTCCTGGCAGTTTTATATGGGATTTTCCCAAAATATAATTATTAAATGCACGGGTAGAGATCAAAGAGAGCACAAGAGAATTCGGTTCATTATTAATAATTAATAAATACACCTAAATATCTGGAACCGACGACTATTAACAATTATTAAGCCATAACTTACTACTCCTAGTATCAATTACTATATTAAATTAATTAATAATATTTACTAATAATTAATTAACGCACAAGCAAATCATCAACAATGAATAAATAAATCCTAACCACCAGGCCCTTATTCGAATATCCTATATCTTATGCAAAAGAATATCTAATATGAAGGCAGACGTGAACAAACTACATGAGTAGATATTGATTAACAAGTGAGAGAAGTCAATAAGCACACTTAAAATATCAAACCAGTTTTAGTGCTAATCACAATGATGAGCATTGAAAGCTCTTTATCACTGTAGGCCATTCAGATCTAATTTAGATAATTTAGATTTGGATTTTTTTTGCCTTTTTAAAAAAATTATTTTAATATATACAAAATCTAAAGTAAAGATAATCGGTTGACTATTAGTTTTTCAAAAAATAATTTTTTATTTAAATATTATTAGTTGAATATCCTAAATCTGAACCATTAAAATTTTATTTGAACTATGTATATCTCATCATAGTGAAGAGCTCTTAGTGCTTATCATTGTGATGAGGATTGAAATTGGACCTTACAAATTAAATCTACAATGGGGGCAAGTAGTAATTAGCAAGCAATGACTCATGGATATCTAAGTCTATAGTTAATGTTTAATAACTAACTATAATTAAAATACTAGTAATTAATTACGGTTGAATATAATTACTGGAGTTTCCAGTTAATGTTCATTTGTTGGTAACTTATGGACCATCCCCACACTCCTCAATAATATCCATTACAGCTTCTCAATCGAAATGTTACCTCTTATTCTTAATATAAAAACTAGTTGACCAATTTGTATAGATTAAAAAAGTTAGATACATTAGTTATTTGTAATAAAGAGATGTTTTTCCCCCCTAAAATACCATTTCTCATCATGAGTACCCCTGAGATAAAAATTCCTTAATGTATGCAATCAATAGAGATATTCTTGGAAAAATTATATATTTAGGAGTTAAAGGGGATTGAGATTTTATATTTATGACTGAATCCAATCCCCAACTAACTTTTATATTAAAGACTAAAGGAGGTGGTAGCAATAGGCGAATTAAAACTAATTACAAAGATATCCATTGAAAACTCTTTTGATTGCTTCTATATGAACATCATTATCATTATGTGCATTGTGCAACTTTGGTTTTTGTGTAGGCTGGCAAACACATCTGCTGAATTAGCGAGTTCATATTACAGTGACGAAGGGAAAAGAATCAGGCTGCGAATAGAAACGAAGAGTGTTAGCCCTGTTGAGTTATCGTCCGTTTCTGCTTCAAAGTAGGAATTCACTTTTACTAAGTTTCTTATTTGTAACCACTTAACTAATATGTCAAGGAACCGTGATTTTCTTGCTTGCTTTACACTTCATGCAAATCAGAAGCTGAAACAGATTTTACGAGTTTTAGTCGAAAATATGTGATCTTACTCTTAAATTTCATATGCTTTATTAGATCAAAATTGCTCCCTCTGTTTAATTTCTTTTCATAAGATACCAATAACTAGATCAAAAAGTTAGTTAAAATTGGTTAAATTAAGACAACAAATATGCAAAAAATGCAACTCATGTTCTAAAAAGGTGGGTGGGAGAGAATAAGTGGAAAAAGTAATGAGAGTGAATGAGTGGGAAAAAAAATGAGGAGAGAGACATATAATTAATTGAGGATAAAAATAAAAAAATGCATAAAATGTTTTGACATCTCCAAAGGCATCTTATAAAAAGGAACATATACATTGAAAAATTGGTATTTTATAAAAAGGAACGGAGGGAGTATTCACCAATTCCTCTATGCATATTTTTTAAGCATATATTTTCTGTTTATATTTGTGTTGTTTTTTTCAAGTTAAACGGGAAAGGATTTTTTATTATTTATGATACTACGTGATGTTAGATGCATATTTGATGTTTCTATCACTCTATACAATTTATTTATGTGAACTTTTGCAACTGTGCATTATTTGTCTTGATGCTTTGAATTGCTAGGTAGCTGTATATGCTGAGTCCCAAAATTACTCGGTTGAAGCATTAAAATTTATGAGGAGGCATATCATACACTGCGGGAGGTGTGTGTAAAATTTAAATTTCTTGTGTTTGCATATGCTAATGCATATCAAGATTGATTATGAATCCTCAGATCCCAGCTGTGATCCATAGCTTCAAAATCCTCCTCTTCGCCTTTTCTTTATTTGTGAATAAGAAAATTAGTTGATCATTCATGCAATATCTTGGCATATGAGGCACTTAAAAACTAATTTGGCTTCTTAGTTTTTAAAGCAAAATGATCACTCATTTCCTTCTCTCTTGTTCAAGATTTGTGCTGATATTGGTGTATTTTCTTATGGTTTTCTTGAACATGAGTGGCTAAACACTTTGCTCTAGGATTATTTTGAACTCTTATATGGATTAAATACTCATTTTCCCATTATATTCGTGATTAATTATATAATTATGTTGATTTTACTCTATGCTTAATGCTTCTTGTTGGTTAGCTACCAATGAGATTGTTGGGTTCACTTGATTGATGTTTGAGAGGGCTAGATTGAGTGTAGAACTTGAGTTTCATTATGTAGGACCTTGAAATTTGTGAGTTGAATAGATAGTTTTGTTAATGAGGTAGATATACACTCATTGACCTCACATAGCCATATACGATTTACAATGAAAAGTGGGGTTTAATTAGTTAATTAAGAGATTAAGAAATTAATTGAGCCAAACACCTTGTTAATCTCTAGGAATTCATGTGATTTCATCACATTTTCCTTTAGTTTTATACAATCTTTAATACATTTGTTCATAATTTGGATACTCTGGTAGGAAAATGTACATTTGACTTTTGGTTGCACATCATGGCACAAGTATACATAATTTGATAGTAGTTTCTTATGATTTTAATTCTATTTCTTTGTAGGAATATTTTGAAACAAAGATCAAATGATCATGGCCCTTTTGCGAAGCTTGAAAGACTTGTTAGTGATGAGAGAAGCAAGGGAAAATCAACTCAACAATGAGGAAACAAAATTGAAACAAAACATAGGAGTGCCTGGGCCATGGTCTTAGTGCCTAGGGTGTGACCATAGGTAGAAACAGAGATTTCATGTTAGAGATTAATAGAGCTTAGGCTCTAGAATGAGTGCCCAGGCCGTGATCACAAAAAACAGAGACAGAGAGCTTCAACACCTAGGCACTAGAATGAGCGCCAAAGCCATGACCGTGTGAAATAGAGATAGAGAGGAAGAGCGCCTAGGCGCTGGAAGAAGGGCCTAGGCCCTCGTCGTGGAGACAACAAAATGCTTTGCTCAACTAAACCCAAAAATTTGAGGGTTTTGTGTATAAATACCCTCCCACTTCCTCTTGGCCATCATTCCGGTCTTCTTCGGTGTCCGTGGGAGCTATTTGCTTTGCTAGGGCATGGATTTTGGTGGAGAATGAGTTGGGGTTTGAAGTTTGGAAGAGATTTTGGCTTCATATCTTGGTTCTTCTTCTCCATTCTCCTTCCCTTTCTTATGTTTTGTGATTGTGCTGATTGAGATGTATTTTCTCATGAATTTTCTGAACATGTGCAGTTAGAGCTTTAATTCTTGGATTGTTTTGAACCCTTGTATGGATTAACTCTTGATTACTCTTCTCTTTTTGTGACTATTGATATATATGTGCTTATTTTATTCCTTGCCTAATGCTTCTAAGTGCTTGATCACCATTTAGATGTTTTGTTCATTTGATTGATGCTTGAGAGGTATAGGTTGAGTGTAGAATTTGAGTAAAAGTGTACAAGAATTAGAAGTTTTCATGTTGAATGGATGATTTTGTTGGTAAAATATAGAGATATACTTACCAACCTTGCATAGTCACATTAGGATTGGTGCTTGAAATTTGGATTTGATTAATTATAACGAGAGATTAAGAAATTAATGAAATTAAGCACTTGTTCTTAACTTGAGAGAGCTTTTACAAGTACTTTTTGAATCCTATACTAGCACATATTTTCATTAAAATAACCTTGGGGAGGAGGTTAATTGATTGTTATAAAATACAAAGGGGATAAATAATCCTAGATTCCATTTTTATCCTTAAAGCCCAAGAATCACTTGTTTATATTAATTTTTACTTTTGGTTTAAGTTTATTTCTTAGTTTCCCTTCACTCTTGACATTTGTATCCCTCAAATTAGGCGAACGTGTGATAATCAATACTTGACTGGATTTTGGAACCAAATCCTCGCGGGAACGATATTCTTCATCACTTTGTTACTTGGCATGGCCCTGTATACTTGCGGTGCGAACACACCTATTTGGAGATTTGAGAAAGCACTTATAGGTAATTTAGTATCATTGGCTATTATAATCTCTTATTAAGAAGAAAATATGTAGGGATTTAAATGAGTACGTTTGAAATACAAACGAGATATATAATCCTAAATCCCATTTTATCCTTGAAGCCCATGAATCACATGTTTTTGTTATTTTTTTATTTTAAAATTTGTTTCCCTTCATTATTGATATTCGTGTCATTCAAATTAAGCAAAAGTGTGATAATCAAGTGCGAACAAGTCTTTGGCACCATTGCTGGGGATCAAACGTGGGTCACCGGTTTGGCAGGCAGGAATACTCACTACTATGCTGTACTCACTGCGTGATATGGATGTCCCTAATTCATGTAATTTAAATATCCTCTGTGCTTGGTTCTGTGTTTCCAAACATAAGGTGGCTTTTCTTAGCAGCAACTATAGAATGAATCGGCATACATCATATTTTGCTCCCAAGGTCAAAAACTCTCAAAAGCATTGGTGGCATCTAATTTGGTCCATTGGCTTTGGAGCAGGCAATTCTGACTGAATATGCCTTCATTGTTTTGGATAGTTCATATAGCCAACTCCATCATTTCCTGAGTTATAATTGGAAGACGTTTATACATTCAAACTTGTGTATGTCTTAGTTGTTACATTGATTTATGCGAGGTTTTATTATGTGCATTCATTTTCTGCCTATATTACTGTTTTATACAGATTGTTGGGGTATCAACTAGATTGCCATCAGTACAACGCTTGTAAAATATAAAGCATGTTGGTATATAGATTTTGATTATATTGAGGAATTAAATGTGTGATAATAAATAATACACTTGTAAAATCTATGCCTGATGGCTGTATCAGAGCGATGCTACTAAATTACTTCAACAGTATTCTGAAAGTAAATAATATGGCCTTTTATTTGAAAATGGAATTTTAACAGGGCTATAGATGCTTTGCTAACAATTTTTACATTTTGTTAGTCATCTAACTTGATATACTAGGCTCCATTTAGGGTGTGCTTGGTATGATTGAGAATTAGAATGTGGAAGATCTGGATGAAAATGTGGCAATGTATCTGGACTATCAATAATTATGTGGTTATTGAAAAAATTTGAATTCACCTCTCAAAACGTCATTGGTTTTTTATGGCCTTCATACAAGAAATACAACAACAATAAGCCTTGTACACCACTAGCTGAGTTGGGGTTGGCTAGATGGATCACTTTTTATTATATTCTATTAACAACCAAATTTCCGGATAAATTATTAACCAAAAGGTCCAATTCAATAACTTTATCGAGTATTCTCTTTGGTCTTCCTTAACCCATTTTTAGAGGTCTCTATAGTGTTTGTTCTATACTTCTACCCTCCTCTCTGGTGCCTCCAACTGGCTTTTTTGTACATATAATTCTGGTTTTATTTCCTAAAATCCATAAATCTGTGCAACTAGAGATTTGATAAGCTGCAACTGGTGGATTTAGAGATACCAGTCTTTTTCCTCACTGTTTTGCAGCTTGTTTTAGTCATAGCATCTCGTTTCAATCAATCTGATTGCAAATACCCAAAAACCTCAATCCATCAAAATTAGGGGTGTTTAAAAGAGCCAAATGGAGATGTCACCTTCTTTGTCATTAACTTTTCAAACCAATGGCCAAGGTTGACAAATGACATCCAATCTGGTAATTAAGCGAAATACTATATATTCTTTAAACAATTCACTTTGTTCAAATTAGAAATCAAGTGGCACAGGCCTAAACCTATTATGCTCTATGCATCCTTGAGCTATACGCCTTATAGTCATGAATTAAGTTCGCAAAAGGTTCATGTCCACAAGAGTTTGCAAATTTAAGGAAACGCTGCTGCTGTTCTTAACCATCATTATTTGATGCCGTTCAGAAGGGACCCCTTGTCACTCTCAAGGAACAAGCTAGGTTTAATATAAGATCTAGTGGATACGAGGTTGCCCAAGGAAATTTTTGTTGGGCATTGAAGTGGGTTGTCGGGAGTAGATGAGAAAGGAAGTGCAGTAGTTGTAAAATTTCATGCCTTCAGTTAATACAAGATCTAGTTTGTAGACAAACGTAAATACCCTAAATGCAGAGGTAGATTTTGGGTTGATCTGCTCATGTCATAGCCAAGGTTGTCAATACCACGAGTTTAGCCAAACTCATGGCAATGACGTAAAATCGTATCGTAGACTTGAATTGTAAACTTGTAAGAGTTAAATTTTATCAATAAATAAGTATTAATAGTGTATAATTAAATAATTAAAATTTAAAAAATGAAACAATTTGATTTAAATATATTTTAAATCCAAATAATTGAAATTAAATCCATCAATATTCATAATTTATCATACTTAATAAATAATTTTTATAAAATTAATATATAAAGCCACTAAGCATGATCACATGAAAAATTTAGAACGAATTTAAGAGTGAGTTAACACGATTTTATAAGTTAGAAATGTAAAAACGGTAAACTTGGTGTGAGAACTTATAAGTTATACCAAGTTTACAGGTAGCTAGCACAAGTTTAAAAGTGACTCAACACGATTTTGCAACGTAAAAATGTAAAAATGATAAATTTGGAGAGTCAATTCACGAATTTGGCAACAATGGTCATAGCTATCTCTAAAATATTTTTACCATTTATCTTATTATTTTATTTATGCATATAAATTATGTATTAACTCTACTATAGTTAGTGGCTCCAAATTCATTTATCATGCATACTAAAGAGAGCCAAAGATGTTTGTTAAAGATTAGAATCCAAATCAATTAATCCCTCCCTCCGATTCTGAATTAGAGAATTAATTTACAAATATTCAAAGAATTAGTTAAGCTCATTATTTTGAAAAAGGGAGTGTTAATTTCTTTGGGAAATTACCCCCTTCATGAAAAATTTCCTTAATATATGTACTCTTTCGCAATGTTGTCAAACTCACAAGTTTAAGCAAACTCGTATCATGAACTTAAATCGTAAACTCGTAAGAGTTTATTTTCATCCTTAAATAGGTATTAATAATATATAATTAAATGATTAAAATATAAAAAATGACAATAATTTGATTTAAATTTATTTTAAATTCAATTAATTGAAATTAAATTCATCAACATTCATAATTTATCATACTTAACAAAGAAATTTCTATTAAACTCATACATAAAGCCATTGAGCATAATCAAATAAAAAAAGTTAATACAAGTTCATGAGCGAGTTAACATGATTTTGTAAGGTAGAAATGTAAAAAGGGTAAAATCGTTGTGTACATTCGTTACTTTAACCGACTTTACAACTTGCATGAGTTTACCTACGACTCGACACGATTTTATAAGTTAGAAATATGAAAACAGTAAATTCAAAGAGTCAATTCACGAGTTTGACAATAATGTTCCTTCGAGTCCTTAATATCTTACTTATTTGGGGAATTGATCTTAATTCTTTTTACTTTTCATATTTATCAATATTTTACTAATTTATCCTAAAGATGACTAGGGTGTTTTAGAAAATATTTGTCATATTACATAATTTAACAAACTTCTTTAATTAATCTAATAATACCAGGTAAATTTGTCTTATATTAATGACTAAGTGGAGTAATAAATAAGGAGAGAATTCAGGAACAAAGAAATAAATTTGAAAAATAAAGTGAATAAATATTTTATATTTATAACCAAATTAAACTCTTCTACCAACTCTTATATTAAGATAGTAATAAAAGGACTACCATAGGACACCGGTTGAATAACAAAATTTTGAAATGAAAAGATAAATATGACAAAACCAAAGTTGTTGAGGAGTGCCTTGAAAAGGAAGGCATAATATTTTTGAGCTTAGCATGAACTAAAGGGGTTGGTTGGTGGAAGTTATAAATTGAGGCGTGTTTGGTTTTGAGTTTTCATTATTCATTGTAGGGTCTTATTGTATTTCTCATTTGCGCCCCCGCCCCCAAAACAAAAAACCCACAACAACAAAAAAAAAAAAACCACCACCACCTTAATTAACCGCCCCTAGCTGCTGCTTTAATTTAACTTCAAATTTGCTACCACAGATAAATTAACAAACATCGATCCAGTTGATAAAAATATATGAGTCATATTATACAAATATTCGAATGAAAAAGAAAAATCAATCATAATCATTAAAAAAAATTCATGATGTATATCTCTGCCAAGCACTAGAGAAAAATATATATATATATATATATAATGCTATAGAAGATGATGAAAATGATATAGAAACTCTAATGGGATTAGAAGAACAAGAATTAGAAAAAATTCAAAGAGATTTCAAGGATGCAACAAATATAAAAGGAAATACATAGATGATGCAGACCTGGGCAGTATGTGTTTTTTGTGCTGAAATTGAAATAACTATACAAAGATAAAATAAAAGACACACCTCTTTACAAAACCAAAATTATCAAAAGGATCTGATAAATAATACTAGGATGATTTTTGACCAAGATTGATCCGGGTCATAGAAGGAACCATGTCCTCTTTCATACATGGACCATTTACAGAGAATTCCTTTCGTTTCTCATACAGAGAATACATCCTTTGGAATCTCAACCTTCTTCCTTCAGACCAATTTAGCACAGCCTTCCTTCGTTTCCTACTGGAGGCGTACTCATCCTATTATCATTTATCTTCTCCCGACATAAAACTCTTTTTTTTTTTTTTTTTTTTTTTACTGCCCAGTAACATAATCTATAATACGTCCCTCATGATCTCCTAAAATTTCCCCCTTAGATCCCTAAAGAGAGTTTAGCCCTTCATACCTGGTTGTTCTTCAACAATAGTTGATTAAAGATGATGTTGGTGGTTGCTATCACCGAGAACTGCTCACAAAGATCAGAAACACAAGAGAGAGAATTTTGGAAATCTGTATATTGCATTCAAGGATCGATTACAAGAGTGGTGCCTCTTCAAGAAGCTTACATGGGCTTTTATAGAGTCGAGAACTCAACTCTGATTACAAGACTATAACCCTGATAACTCAAACTAGAGTTACTTTACAGATAGACGACAACTTAACTTTTACAAGACCTCCTACCTAAGATAAGATTCTTTTTCAAAGATAAGATTTTATATTCTTGTCGGCCACGTTTTTCTTTTTCTCCTTGTCTGCTTGTGCCGACACTTTATTCTTCGTCTTCATCTGCCGACACCCTTTATAGGAGACTTGGATCTAGAGTAATAGATGGATTCTTATCATTTCCTCTGAATTCATAACAATATTCACATTCATGGTTAGGAAAATCATTGATTATTTGGCAAATTTTTCTCTTTGTGTCTGGAGTGTTCTCCATTTTATTCTTCTTTATATTATCATACCAGAGTCCAAATTGCTTTTCATTAGACCTTTCATTAGATGGCTTCTTCTTTCCCAAGGCATATACACATGTCTTATCAGTAGAATAGTATACCCATGGATATTCTTCTTTTCCTGGTGTCATATTGGCAACTTTTATACGATTCATCTCTTGGAAAATTATATGATAGTCTTGAGCTCTTATATTGGATACTCTGAACTGGAAGTCTTCGTCATCCTTTATTTCTTCTTTAATCTCTGGCTCATATTCCAATGGTTTCTTGGTAGTTCCCAACCTGATAAGATTAATAGGCATATAGAACTTTTCTGAAGTGATTTCTGCAACAGTTGAATAACACCTAATGAATACTTGATTCTGTGTTACAATGTCGAAATATTCTCCAACAGCCTTTACTAGTTTCTGAGGTAATTCTGCAATTTCTTCTAAGGACCTGGAAGGATATATGCTTTGGATAAGACCATATTGATATAAGGTTTTTACAATACCTGAGGGAGTTCCTGGATAAATAATGGCTTTATTAAAGGCATAATGGGATACATATTTAATGGTCTTATGAGATAAAGAAAGCTGGTTCAACTTTTTGATAATAATTTTATAAAAATTATACTGTTTGGGTATCTCAAAGAGATCATTATTTGATTCTTTCTGAGAATGGTTATTCTTTCTGGTCTGGTCTTTTTCTTTTTCTTGTATGGACATAATCTGGGAAAAAGATAAATTTTCTGGTACAGGCTGACTTATAGGAGTGGAGGTTACAAAAGAATTAGAGGTTAAGAGTGACTCAAGTCCAAATGACTCGATTATATTCTGGTTATTGCGAATAGATGATTCGCCTGGAGTATATGACTCCATTATAGGTGCACTTGGCTTATAGACCTCAACTTCTTTTCCTTTATAATTCATATCATGGACACCTGACCTTATAGGTGAATTGGCATCAGCCTTACAAGTCTCATTTTGGACCTCTGTCCTTATAAGTGGATTTGCATCAGCCTTACAGAGCTTCAAATTCTCAATCTGAATATATATGTCATTAAGCGAATCATTAATACTAGCTATAGAGCTTGTAATACCCTGTATACTAGTACTCACTTGACTGCTTAATAAACTCATATTCATCTTCATTATAAGTTGATTCATCATTGGGGAAGAATCTTCTTCCTTATTGGTCTGATTTATAGGACTTCTTCTTCTTACTGGCTCCATCTGCTTAAATAATCAGCAATTAAATTATTCTTTCCCTTTATATATTCAACATCATAATCATAATAGGATAAGTCAGATTGCCACTTAATCAACATCTTACTACTTAATTTATTTTGTCTAATACCTCTAGATAACCACTGCTTCACTTGTGTATTGTCTGTTCTTATTATAAATCTATTATTAACAATGAATAATTCTAATTTCTCTATAGCTTTTACAACAGCTAATAGTTCTTTCCAATTCGAATGATATCTACTTTGAGAATCATTAAATTTTCCACTAGTATATCTAGTTATTTTTTCAATTCCATCTTCATCTTCATAATATAAGGCTGCTCCCCAATAATTATCCGATGCATCTGTATATATAATCCATTTTATATTTTCTTTTAAAGGTATTGTCAATTTTGGTAAATCTTTGCATAAAACTTTTATATTTTCTACAATTTTTTCTATATTATTATCCCATTTCCATATAGTCTTTTCTCCCGCTAATTTAGATATTTTAGAAGTTAATTTTGATAGGTTAGGTATATAATTCCTCGCTTGATTTACTAATCCTAAGAAAGATTGTAGATCTTTTTTATTATTTATCTTTTTAAACTGTAATATCTTTTGACTTATATGATCTTGTAATTCTATCCCATCTTTAGTTAATATTTGTCCTAAGAAATTTACTTTCTCTTTTCTTAATTCCATTTTAGAAGGTGATATATTTAATCCTTTTTCTTCTATTATTTTTACAAATTGTTCTAAATGTTTCTCATGTTCTTTTTCATCTTTTGAAAATATTAATATATCATCAATATAAATTACAGCAAAATCTCTAATTGGTAATAACATTTTTGATACATATTCTTGAAATATACTGGGACTATTATGATATCCCATTGGTAATACGTTCCATTCATATAGTCCTTCTGAGGTACTAAAAGCTGTATATTTTTTACTGTCTTCTTCAAGTTTTATTTGGAAAAATCCTGACTTACAATCAAATTTACTAAATATAGTCTTTCCTCTTATTAAGTTAAATAATAAATCCATCTTAGGTATTGGATACCTATTTCTTATAGCTAATTCATTTAGTTTTTGGTAATTTATAACCATTCTAGTTTTTCCTCTCTTTTCTTCACTATGTTTAGACACAATTATAGCTGGTGATGAATATTCTGATCTGCTTTCTCTTATGAGATTATATTTTTTCATTTCGTCTATATGCATTATAAATTCTTTTCTATCTTCTTTAGTCCAAGCATAAGGTTTACAATTTATTTCTTTACTATAATCTTTTAATTCTATTTTTGCCATAGGCTTAGATTTTTCCCAATGTATTAATGGATTTTCACTATAATTTTCTATAATTCTTTGTTCTATAGTTTTTATTTCTATGATATTCAAAGTTGCTAACATATGTTGAATTTCTACTGGATTATTATTCTGTAAGAATTGCACTTCATATTCATTATTCTTTTTCTGAAATTTTTCATCTTTTCTTCTATATGGTCTAGTTATTCTTATGCCCCATGCTTCATGTTTACAAGGTGTTGTTAATATTAGGGCTTTACTAATCATATGTATAGGGAAATATTGTTCTAAGAAATCTAATCCTAAAATCACATCACAAGAAGGTTCATTATACTGATTTAATTCTTTTATTACTAATTCATAATTTCCTATTTGTACTTTTACATCTTTTGCTTCTAATTCTAACATATGAATTTCTTTGCCTGCACTTTCCATTCTTAACATTTTATTTTTTCTTTTCCATAATTCGGGTGGTAATACATTATATTTTGCTACTGATAGATTTGCTCCAGTATCAACCAGAGCATGATATTTCCTAGCTCTATATTTTTCATATATGAATTTTATAAGTATGTAGTACAATGGTCTATTCATATCCTAGACAATATTTCTAAACGTCTTTTTAATGTCTTCTTAATTTCTACTCTATCTTTTCTTTGTCTCATTATTCTTCCATATTCTTCATCATATAATAAATAATGATTATCATAAATAAAATTTAATCTTCTATCTTCCCATTTATAAGCCTTACTCAATCCTTTAATTATTATTCTTAAAAAACTCTTATCATTTTTTGGTATTTTGGTTATATATTCTTTTTTCTTATATAGCCATAAATCTTCTTCTATAACTATCATTCTTCTATTTCTTAATTCTTCATTTAACATATTAATGTCTCCCATATTATGCTCTAGATAATAAGTTTAACTGTTTTTTAAATTCTTTTTCTACTTTTTTTCTTCTTTTCATTCTCCTTATTACATATTTTATTAATCTTATCCTTATTAATCTATTTTCTCTGTTTTCTTCTAAAGCTAATTCTAATGCATCCTGTTCTATTTTATCCCACTTTCTTAATCTATTATTAAAGGTTCTTATGGATCCTTTATCTGCTTTAGGTATTTTATTTGCTTTATATTTATTAAAATGATACCAATTATTGTCATCATATAATGTTATCATTCTATCCATTTATCCTTTAGATAATACTTTTAATCTTTCTTTTAATTTTTTCTTAATATCATTTCTATTCATCATATTGTTTACTACAGCATTATAAGCTTCTACAAAGTCTTGTGGTTGATTATTATATACTATTCTTAATTGTCTTTTTTCCTTCTCATTACATTTATTTATTTTATGAACTATATGATTTATCATAGCTTTATCTGTTTTTGGTATTATTATTTTTTCATCATCTATATAATAATAGTCTTTATTATCTTCTTCAGCTAATATTATTCTTATTATTTTTGCTGTGTAATGTGTGTTTATCATCATATTAATTTCTGGATTATAATTGTCTGATGATTTATATTAAAGATTATCCTATCATTTTGATTTCTATAAGGTTTTACTTTCTCTAAAAAGTCTTTTCCTAAGATTATTTTATATGATTTATTAGAGTCTTGTTCTATCCATAATGTTAATTGTATTACATCTCTCTTGTTAAATCTTATTAATATATTTGTTCTTATACCCTCTTCTGATTCTTCATATTCATTTTCTGTATATCCTATTTCTATCTTACTATTTTCTATTTTCTCATCTATTAATGTTATTATTTCTTGCCAAATTCCATCTTTTTTAATTTCTAGTATAATTTTATTTCTTTCTTCTTCTCTAGTTATATCTAAATTTATTATTTTTTGATTTATTTCAGCCAATTCTGGTTTTATAGGATTTGTTAGAGACATTTCTGCTAGTCTACTGCTACTTGCTATGTCTATACTTTTTCTTGAATTCATAATACTTACTTGTAAAGGTTCATTTACTGTATTTATTTTTAATGATCTATTTCCTAAATTGTTATTCACTATTAATCTTTTTCCTCTGTTTTGATTAATACTTATGGTTTTATCTAATTCTATTTCCAATATTTCTGGTAACGTTATATTTATAGGGTCTGTTTTTACTTCTTTTAATATAGGCATAAATTGCTTTTCTATACTTACTCTTCCTACTGATTTATTATATATCTTATGTTCGTTTGTGAATACTAGTCCTACCATGGCTGTTATACTTATTGTTTTAGCTCCTTCTATCAATTTTATTCCTTTTAACTTATGATATATTATAATTGATTGATCTATATGTTCATCATTTCTTGATATTGCAAAATTTGTATTTAAAGTAAACTTTAATTTTTGATATATTAAATTTCCTGTTAACATTCCTAATACACTATCTTGTACACTACTTATTATTCTTCCATCTGTTATTAATAATTCTATGGGTGAATCTATACCTTCTTTAAAATATGCTTTAACTAATAATTGTACTCCTGCTATATATATTTCAGTTACTTCTTCTTTAAAAGTTAATTTGGATATTTCATTTTCTATTAATTCCTTACTTATTAATGGTATTCTTAATACTCCTTCTGTTAATGTTGATTCTATAGGATGTTTTTTCTGTATTATTACACATTGACTCTATATATATATATATATATAAAGTTAGGGAAAATTACCCATAAATACCTAATTAAAAATTTATTTGTCAAATGGGACCTTTTGCACATAGGGAAGATTGTTTGAACACAATTAATTATTAAATGAGACCTGAAGTACCGAGGTCCTTTAAGAGAAATAAAATATGAAGTAAAATGACCACTTTGCCCTTATGTGATCTCCCCTTCCCTTGTGTTCAAACAATATTACCTGTATGCAAAAGATATTTCTGTGTGTTCAAACAATCTGTTACAGTAATTTGGGAAATTGAATCCTCTATTATTGAATAATTCCTCTGTTTATATACAAGTCAATACAATGGAAAGTGAGCAGATTTACAACTAATCACACTAAACTATACAACATACTAACACAAACTGTTATAAGTTAATTATGTAACTAATCTATAGTTGTCACCCCCACAAGTTGGAGCATGTATGTTAATCATGCCAAGCTTGGAAATGAGCTCATGAAAGTGAGTAGGATTAAGGGGTTTAGTAAACACATCGGTGAGTTGATCTTGTGTGCGAACAGCCAGGAGCTGAATCACCTTAGCTTGCACCTTCTGTAACCCCCTGCCTTTAAACACGTAATTATAATTCGATATTACTTAATTAAATTGATTTAGAGACCGTCGAATAGTTCAAACTCATTTAAAACTCCCTTTTATAGTAGGTACTTTACAAAATTTTCAAAACTTCTTTCCTATTCCGGTCTCAAGTTCAATTATCGAATATAATCACCTGTGCAGTTAATTTACATTCATTCATATCAGAATATCTAATAGCAATCCCGGCAACCCCCGGGTTCCATTCATTCACTAGAAGGTTTAAAATTTCCATATAGGGGATTACACAACTATATTCAACTACCAATTACAACCCAAACATAATTTACAGATTCCCTGTCCAACAGGTTTAACCAACACATCCAAAAATAAATGTCCCTACAGGGTTCTAGCCACTCCGGGTCGTACGCTTCTCCTTAGAGCCACTTGCCCTGTCTGAAAGGTTAGTTAAAGGAAAGAATGAGATTCAAGAGAATCCCAATAGTAACAAAACAATTATACCACACATAAATACACAGCATGTAAGCAAATCATCATACAGCAGCAGCAGCACAAATCACACTCCACCCTCATCCCCTTTCTCCGCCAGGAAGGCACACTGTCCTAACCCGAACCGTTGTTAGCTATTCAGGGACTATTGGCATGGCAGTGCATACACATAGCCTTATAGCTCATATAGCTATCTGGCTTTCACAAATGGCCCGTCGGCCTTCACAAATAGCCTTTCGGCCCACACAATCACATATATCACACCTTATCCTCATCCCCTTTCTCCGCCGGTAAGGCATACAACCCTTGCCCGATCTGTTGTTAGCTACTCAGGGACTATTGGTATGACGGTGTTTATACATGTTCACAATGTCGCAGCATACAAGTTTATCACAAATCAATGATAATACACACATACAATGCATCACATATGGTACGAAAGAAAAGTTACTACCTCGTTCCTTCCTGACGTTTGCTGGCTCAGTGGGCTCACGAGGACGGCAAATGTCGAATCCTATAAACCAAATTAGGGACAATAAATCAATCTCTTTTCCAAGTTCTTAATAGTACTTAAGTTGGTTATCATTTAGACTCTTTAGGTGGCTATTAAAGGCCTAAACATATACCCAAAGGGTTGGGAAAAGCTATACCAAAAACCACTTTTAAAAAAATGCAAAACACTGATTTTTGGGGGTTGGCCGCGGCCTAGAAAATCCAGTTTCTTGGCTGAACTTCCAAAAATCATAACTAATTCAAGAAAAATCGAAATAAGGTGATTCCAAAGCCAAATGAAATCTATTTAAGTCCTCTTTCTAGGAAAAATATTGGCCATTACTATAAATCACCACAAAAGTTCAGATTTACCAAAAACCTAACGTTGTGCCAAAACAGGATCCAGTTTTGATACCAAACTTTGGTCAGTTCAAACTCCCAGATAAAAAAGCGAAATGACACAAAATTTATGTCCATTTTGAAGCTTGAGATGTGAACTTTAAGACTGGAAAGTTTCATAATTTTCCGACATCATTTGCCCAGTCAAAATGTCCACGCCATCTGACTGTCCAGAACAGACTTGCCAAAACAGGGTCCAGTTTGGATGCCAAACTTTGGTCAGTTCAAACTCCCAGCTCACAAAGCGAAATGACACAAAATTTATGTCCATTTTGAAGCTTGAGATGGGAAATTTAAGACTGGAAAGTTTCATAATTTTCCAATATCATTTGCCCAGTCAAAACGTCCACGCCATCTGACTGTCCAGAACAGACTTGCCAAAACAGGGTCCAGTTTGGATGCCAAACTTTGGTCAGTTCAAAATCCCAGCTCACAAAGCGAAATGACACAAAATTTATGTCCATTTTGAAGCTTGAGATGTGAACTTTAAGACTGAAAAGTTTTATAATTTTCCAATATCATTTGCCCATTCAAAACGTCCACGCCATCTGACTGTCCAGAACAGACTTACACTGGACAGATTTTCCAGATTTTTACATTTGATCCCAAATGATTCCCAAATCAATTCCAATGGCCAAAATGTTCAACAAAAGACCAAATTCTACACAACACATAAGCCAATTCATACCATTCAAAAATTGCACAAAATCAGGGCAAATTCATAAATTCCCAATACTCAACCAATGATTACAACAACTATACCAAAATGCTTCTAATTCTTACCTCTTCTTCTTCCTAAAGCCAATTCTTCAACTCTCCAATTTCCAAATTTCCACAAGTTCTCAAACTTCACCAATCAAAATTCTGAAACCATAGGAATATAGCCCTCAACCTCATGAATAATATTAGTGAAGATGAATTAGGCATTCATGGTCATTTAGGGCACTAACCTTAGGTTTTCTTCTTCCTCTTTCTTGCTCAACTTGGACGTCAATGGTGGAGAGGAGAGATGAAGTGAAATAATGGAGAAGCATCAGATTTTTTGGGCTCCTAATGCACTCTTGGCCGACACTTAGAAGTGGAGAGAAGAGAAAAAATGATTAGAAAGCTTAACTTTAATCCAAGGGTCCTTGTTTTGCCACTTGGCACCATCCTATACTTCCAACTATGATTTCATATAAACTTGCATGCATAGGATTCCACCTCTTGTTCTTTCAATCCTAGCCATTGATCTTGATTACTAAGGAGTGTTCTCATCGGTAACTAACCAGTCAGTCAGTAAATTCACCGTTTTACCCCTGATTATCACAATGCACAATATATACTTCAAAAGTGCTCAATTAAGATTAATTACATCACTTTGAAATTATAAATCCTTGGTTACATTTCAGGATATTACACCTTCTCACGTACTAAATGAAAATCTAATTCGATATGTTTGGTCCTCTCATGAAATGTTGGGTTAGAAGCAATTTGAATGGCCGATTGGTTGTCACAATAAATAAAAGCAGGATCAATGTGTGAGATGTCAAAATCATGAAGCAAATAAAGCAACTAGTGAACCTTACAAGTGGTAGAACCGAGGGCCTTATATTGAGCCTCAGAAGAAGAGTGGGAAACAGTAGTTTGCTTTTTAGCCTTCCATGAGATAAGGGAAGAACCAAGGAAAGTAGCATATCTAGTGACAAAATGTCAAGTGTCAACCCACACCCAGCCCAATCAGAGTCACTATAAGCTCTAAGTTTTAAATCAGATGCAGTAGAAAAATGAATACCAGCATTAGGATTAGATTTAATATACCTCAAGACTCAGTATGCAGCATGAAGATGAGCATCCAAAGGGGCAGCCATAAATTGGCTTAACTACTGAGTTGCAAAGCTAATATCCGACCAAGTGGTAGTCAAAAATTGAAGCTGGTCAACTAGGTGTCTATATTCTTGTGGATTGGCCAAAGGGTTGCCCTTTAAGTTGGAAAGTTTGAGATGTGGATCTCTAGGAGTGGAGGCGGGTTTACAAGCAAAATAACCTACATCCTTAAGCAATTCAAGAGCAAACTTGCATTGAGATAGAAAAATTATAGATTTAGAATAAGCCAATTCAAGGCCAAGAAAATAACGCAACTCACCAAGGTCTTTAATGGTAAAAGCCCTATCCAAATTCTTTTTTATGAGATTAATTTCAGCTAGGTCATTACCAACCAAGACAACATTGTCAACATAAACCAATATAGCTGTAAATGAAGTAGAAGAGACTTTTAAAAACAAGGAATGATTAGAAGCTGACTATGTATAACCATAGGAAAGTAAGGCAGAAGACAACTTAGAGCTCCATCGCCTACTAGCTTGCTTGAGGCCATATAAGCATTTTTGAAGCTTGCAAACCATATTAGGTTGAGGAGGAGTGAAACACTTAGGTAACTCCATGTAAACTTCTTTGTGTAAGTCACCATGTAGGAAAGCATTATTGACATCAAGTTGATGCAAATGCCAATTCTTAGCAGCTGCAATGGAAAGAAGCAATCTCAAAGTAGTCATTTTAGCTACTAGAGAAAAAGTGTCAAGATAGTTTGCTCACTCAACTTGAGTGTAGCCTTTAGCCATTAATCACACCTTATATCTCTCTATCTCACCATTGGCCTTGTATTTGGTTTTAAACACACATTTTCAACCAATAGGTTGCTTCCCCGGTGATAAAGTAGTGAGTTTCCAAGTCTTATTGTACTCAAGAGCCTTAATTTCCAAAGCCATGGCATCCCTCCAAACAAATTCCTTAATAGTCTTACTATAAGTAGTTGGATTAGAAGTGGAAGAAATAGACAAAACAAAATTTTTATAAGCAAAGTATAATGGGGAATAAGAAAGAACCGAAGAGCGAGAATACCTTGGAATGCCATGTGATGATAATTGGGCAGTTGACGAAGTGGTAATCATGTAGATAAGAGGGAGGCTTATGGTGTCTATTAGAGCAGCGAGGAAAGGGAGAAGAAGAAGGGAGTGAAGGTTGAGTAGAGGAGACAGGATCTGGTGGTTGAGATAGAGGTAGGGGTGGAGAATCATCCAAGAAAGTTAGGAAATCTTGAATAGTAGGATTAGGTCTAGGAGAAGAAGGGCCGAATGGTGAGTGGAATGAAAAGGGAACACAAGCTCATGAAAGGCAACATCCCTAGAAAGAAAAATTTGATTTGTAGATAAATCCAACAAAGTGTAGACCTTAGAACCTGAAGGATATCCCAAAAAAACACATTTCGTGGCACGAGAGTCAAATTTAGACCTATGGAAGTTAAAGTAGTGGCATAATATAGGCAGCCAAAAACCTTTAAATCATAATACAATAGTGTTGTGTTGAATAAACATTCAAATGGAGTGGAATTATGTAAAATGGGAGTTGGTAACCGGTTGATGATGGAAACAACATGTTGAATAACAAAAGACCAATAGCAATGGGCATATGAGAATGAAAAACCAAAGCACGTGCAACATTAAGAATATGTTGATGTTTGCGTTCGACCAAACCATTTTGTTGTGAAGTGGCCACACAAGATGTTTGATGCAAAATACCTTTTGAAGCAAAATAAGATGGCATAGAAAATTCAACACCATTATCAGAACATATGGCTTTAATGGTAGTTGAAAACTAATTTTCCACAAGAGTCAAGAAAGTTTTAAGATGACCACGAGCCTCAGACTTGTTTTTCATTAAAAATATCCAAGGAAAATGAGAATAATAATCAAAAATAGTCAAAAAAAAATATTTATATCCTTGTATAGAAGGCATAGAAAAAGGTCCCCAAATATCAGTATATATTAATTCAAATGTTGCATTAGAAGAACTTGTACTTAAAGGAAAAGAAAGACGTTTTTGCTTAGCAAAGTGGCAAGTATCACATGGTAAAAGCAATGGAGTACAAGTAATGTCAGTAGCAACCTTATTTAATAGAGCAACGGTGGTATTGGAAACATGGCCTAAATAGAGATGCCACATAGTAAATTGAGAGGGTGTAATACTAGTTGCCAAATGCACTTGAGAAATAAAAGAGGAAGAGGACTTATTTGAATGAAGAATATAAAGCCCATCAAAAGAACTAGCTACACCAATCATCACTGTTCGCCGTTTAGCTTTTGTAAGCGTACGGGTCGCAAGTAATAAATTAGTGAGAAACGAGTGCCGAACGACAAGGACTATGACAAAAGCGAGTTAACTAATTTAACCATGTTTTTAATTAGGTTGAATGGAATCATTTAGATTTGATCAAGTTAAATAAAGACTTTTGATGAAAATAACAAAGGAAAATAGTGGAAATTGAGAAATTGGGTTTAACTTCAAGAGATATAAACTTAGAATTACTTCTTCCCCATTGTATTTCATGAAACTATGCAAATATTCACTTATACTAGTTAAATGAGTCTATATACTAGTCGAAGATCCTAAAATCATCAACCAAGCTCTCTCAAGTCAAGATTGATTTTCAATCTTCATTAAAAATATTCAATCTCTTATTTACAATTAATGAAAATCATCTTTCCAAAGCAAGCCTTCACTTGACTATGCTAGGTTGTTAGATATATCTCTATTCTAACAACAAACCATCCATTTAATCCCTAAACTTCAAGTCTAGCATGATTTTTCTTAAGTTCTACAATCAAAATATCTCTCTCAAGCATCTTCCAATTGAACAACTCTAATAATGTGGTGATCAAGCACAAGATAGCATTAAGCTCAAAGAAAAATCAA
Organism: Inga oerstediana; assembly: GCA_963210345.1. Classification (NCBI taxonomy): domain Eukaryota; kingdom Viridiplantae; phylum Streptophyta; class Magnoliopsida; order Fabales; family Fabaceae; genus Inga; species Inga oerstediana. The sequence goes on along the minus strand of OY723399.1, from coordinate 30,954,278 downwards.
CATATAATACTCATTAACCAACAAAAGCAAGATAATCTAGTAGTTTCAATCCATACAATGGGTAAAAGTAATCATAATTAGGAGTTTTAGCTACTCATGGTCTGTACATGCCAAAATCTTAGCACACAATCATAATCCATATCAGCAAAATAGAGAAAAAGGGGAGAAGAACAAGAAAAACTCAAGAATTGAGGCTCTAAATCCTTTCTTAATCCAATCCCAAGCTCCAAGCTCTCCAAAATGCCAAACCCTAGCAGCCCTATGTTCAAGAAGTCTAGCCCCCCCTTTGTATTTTCGGATTTTGCCTTTTAAATGACCTAGAAAGTAAAACGCGCAGCTGCTGATCGCGTTTTGGCTATAGCCAAAAAACGTCTGTCTTGCTCTATTTGTCGTCTGGCTATAGCCCAAAACTTTCTGGAGGTCTTCTGGCTGTAGCCAAGCATTTGTCTTCAACTCTTCTAGCTTTTTCCAATGATGCAATGGTGTTATACTCTTCTTCCCAATTTCTTAATCCATGATTTGTGCATCCAATGGCTCTTTGTGTATCTCAATTGTGATCCTATCAACACAAGAAAGTCTATACAAAGCAAAGGGTGATGTATGATAGCAAAATATTCACATTTAATCAAAGAATTATGCCCTTTTTAACCAAACACTCATTAGGCACATTTCCTTCACACTTCAATCCTCATATACCCATTAATCAATCAAAAAGTGTGATAAATTGAGTGTAAATGTGCCATTTTGATATGAATTTCACAAGGCTAACAATCACCAAAGGCGAGAGTGAGCGTATCTAACAAGAATTGGTAGAAAAAGTCAATACACAATCAAGAGACTTGGTTAGCTTAGAAACAAAAACAATATTGTAAGCAAAATTAGGGAGAAAAAGCACATTATGTAAAATCAAAGAAGGAGATAACTGAACAGAACCAAAAAATTGAGCAGTGGTACAAGCTTTTGTCGATAAACAAACACCAAGAGGAGCTATGGAAGAGTAAGAGGTGAACAAATCTAAAGAGCAACAAACATGATTAGTGGTACAAGAATCAATGATCCAGGTGTCAAGACTATTAGAGGAAATGTTGTTGCATATACCTATAGATTAAAGAGAGGAAGAGGTAGAAAGATGGTTGACTGAAGTAGCATGTGGTGGTTGGAGCAAAGTAAGAAGCCGCTAGCACTATTCTGGCAATAGAGAAGGAAGCAGAGAGGTTGTTGGAGAAACCTGAGAAGAAGATGCCAACTTCGTAGATGAAGATTTCGGAGTAGAAGTTGACTAAGAAACAACATTGTTCACCGAAGAAGACTGATTGCAAAACTTGAAACCAGGGGGAAACCGTGTTTACGGTAGCAAGTGGCCTCCATATGTCTTGCTTTGCCACAATAAGTGCACATCCTTGTTCCTGAAGAGGAAGAATCTAGTCTAGGAGCTTTAAATGAATGAGGTCGTGCTGATCTAGCCATAAGCACCATAGAGGAGTCAAGTAATGATTGGAGCTCATGTTCTTAATGAAGGACTAGCAAGAACACCCAATTAATCGGAGGTAAAGGGTCGAGCAAGATAATATAAGATTTGATTGATGCATATTGCTCATTGAGGCCATGGAGGAATCGAATAACCAAATCTTCATCTCTGTGAGTAAGAACAATTGCTGTCGAACCACAAGCACAAGCCTTGAGTAGCCTAATGTTGGCCAATTCGTCTCAGAGGATCTTTAAGTGAGTGTAAAATTTACGCACACTCAAACTCCCCTGCTTTAAATAATAGATTTCTTCCTAAAGTTTAGCTATGCGGAATAGATCAGACTGTGAGTAGCAAGACTTCAAATTGAACCAAATCGCACTAGTGGAATCAAACCACAAAATACTCTTAGCAATGGTAGTAGAAAGAGATTTAAGTAGCCAACCTTGCACCAAATTATTACATCTCTCCCACACCAGAAAAGAAGAATCAGAAGTCGCCGGCTGAGGAAGATAACTGTCAATAAAGTAGAGTTTATTCTTGGATAATAACACCATGTGCATCGCCCTAGCCCGACTATGGTAATTGGACCCATCAATCTTTCCCGTGTGCAAAATATTTTCCCTTTTGTGCGATATAACTTCTCTATGTTCAAACAATCTTCCCTATAATCTTCCCTTATGTTGAAACAATCTTCCTTGTGTGCAAAAGATCTTCCCTTGTGACTAGCGTCTTTAGGCGCTTCTCCCCCTCCCCCATCCGGGTTCGATCCCGGTCGCCGATGTAATCAAAAAAAAAAAAAAGATCTTCCCTTGTGTTCAAACAATTTTCCATGTGCAAAAGGTTCCATTTGGCAAATAAATTTCTAATTAGGCATTTATAGGTAATTTTCCCTAAAAGTTATTAGAATAACAAATTGTTTCCCTAATCAGAAAGAGACACAACTAAAAAAAGTGCAGAAGAAGCACTCTCCAAAGATTTCAAATAAATGGTCATATACTCGTGATAACGAGATGGATAACTAAGAGTCATTTCTTCTAAATCTACACAACATGTGTTCAACATCCCTATTAAAAGAGGAATGATAATGATTATCTCAATTCTTGTTATGACTCTTGTGCTTTTGAATTTCAATGAGTACATTTGTTATAATTATTGTGGATATAATCATTATAGTGAGCAATGCCCCTATTTCTCAACCTTGGATTACATGGAGAATGATTTTGCTAAGGCTCAAGCTAATTTGCATTATGATACTTTTAGCCTTCAATGGAATCAAGACAATTCATTGTCTTGGGATTGTAATTCTCCTCCTTCTTCACATGCATCGCATCCTATATATCACCTAACCCTTCTATAGATCAAACTACCCCATTTATGAGGAAAAGCCCATAATACAGGATATGCTTTAGCATATTCTTGATACTGAAAAAGAAATGAGAGCTTGGATGAAAAAGAAATTTTATGAACATGCATTAGCTCTTCAAGATTTTGCATTTCAAGTAAGTGAAATAGCTTTTGCCCCTGAGTCTTTGAAGCAAAAAGGTATTTTCAACGAGATCTCAAGTGAAAAAATAACCATGGGGGGCAAAGAAGTGTTACCAAAAGTTTGCAATACTTAAGTGGGTGATTGTGAGTTGGAAATCAATGTGGAAGAGAAAAATACTGAGTGTTCAGTTGAAGTTTTAATTTCTGAGCCTAATCCTTGTTATTTTGAACAAGAGAATAGTGAGGAAATCTCTTCAATTTATGTGTTTGATTTTCCTACTGATATTTTGACTCTTACTGATGAAAGTCAAGTAGATTTTGTTTGAAGCTACGTGTGGGACAAGACTACTGTGCACGGATATGGATATGCTCAAGGTTAGTTCTTCAATTTGAGCTCCATATATATTATAACACAGTATATAAGAAAACTGAAATGAATTGGTTTTTCTGTTTTTCTGGCTTTGCAGGATTTATACGGGAAGCCATCCATTTCATTTGGAAATGTTTCCGACCTTGAAATACGTGTTAAACGATGATTATATCTTTATAAGTCGTACATGGTATCAAAAGAGAATTATCATCTTGTGGGAGATTTGCTAATTACTTTCTTGAAAAGAATATCAAATATAGAGACTCTAACCTTTGTTAGTGAGCCTCCACATAATTCCAAAGAGGTACATGTGTTTACATGTTTCCTATATATGATGTGCTTTTACCAAAAATTTGTTTAAATTTTAGGTAGCTAACACATACTATTATATATATAGATAGATAACATTTTGCTTTGGTATTTCAGGCACCCAAAGAATATGTATTCAAGGAAGCAGTAAAAATGTGTGAAAAAAGAACTAAATGGAAGGAAATAAAAGGAGTGAAGAAAGGGAAGTTTAAAAGAAGTGTGTACTCCCATTAGTCCACCAAGGATAATCAATAGACAAAAAGTAACTAACACAAAACAACCAAACTAACAAAATTAACAAAACTACATAAGATAATAAATAAATCAAAAGAAAACAGAGTTAAGACAAAGAAAAAGAAAAACTCGAGTGTAATTAATCAGACAATTGCAACAATTAACTACACAACTTTTGCTATTAGTCCCCGGCAGCAATGCCATTTAATTGTTTGTTGTCTAACTTACCACAATTATATATATCGCAAGTAGTATAAAAAGTTGTTATTCCCGAAAGGACTTAGGCAAAAGTAGGCTAAATAATGCAATTATGCTCTTAATTAAGTTTGGCAAAGCCATTTTGAGTATTTCAATTTGTAAAAATAATTTTGGTTTTTAAAACAAACTAAATTGGAATAGACAAGGCATAAGTTAATTCTAACTTCAAAAAAATGAGGTTCTAGGATCACTTCTCCCCTCTATATTTCATGAGACTAATTTTTTCCCTCTCAATTAGCTGTAATGAAAAATCAAGTGTTTGTCTAAGATTCACAAGTATTGAAAGAGCCCTCTCAAGCAAAACCAACATCTATTTTCAAAGAACTCACTCAATCTTTTGCAACAAGCTAGTGAAAATAATCATTATTAAAAACCAATCTTATAATAGCAATACTAAGTCAATAGGTAATCTCTTTCCTATCAACAAGCTATCCATTCAAACATGAATTTCAATACTAGTATGTCTTTAAACAAGATAATTTCTCTCAAGCATCATCTCATTCAACAAATCAACTAAGTGGTGATCAAACACTTAGAGGCATTAAGTATAGAATAAAATCAACACAAAATACTTCATTAAATGCTAGAAAGAGAGAATAACAAAGTCTCAATCCATATAAAAGTTCAAAGTAATCCTAGAAGAGAAATGAATGCTTAGCTACTCTTTTTCAAATCTATAGAAAAACTAAGCCAAACAACCAAATACATCATGAACTAACTAGAGAAGGTAAGAAAAGTAGAAAAACCAAGGTTGGAACTCCAAAATTTCTCTTAGGACGATTACCCAAGCCTTCAAACTCTTCAAGAACCCCTTCCCAAGCTCTTCCCTTTTGTACCTCAAGTTTCTAGAGTGTAGAATGTGTGTTTTCTGAGCTTTTCCCTAGGTTAAATAGCCTTTTACAACTTCAGAAATCCAAACACGCTGCTATACTTTTCTAGAACTTACCTCAACAAGTTTGTCAACTTGCTACAGCTAGTGACACAAAGAGTCAATTCTATTTCAAAGTTCTTCTTGGCTCGGCAAGTTTTGACACTTGTCGTGGCCAATGATATAGAGAGCTCATTTTCTTGTTTTTCTTCTACTTGCTTCATCCAATACACAAGTTGCTAAGGAAAACTGTACAAGTTCCTTCTTCTATCTTTATGATGTCTTGCTTCCTTTGCTTTTTTATTGCTTCTTGGTTCTTAAAGTGCTTCAAACTTGTCTCCGTCCTCCTACCAAAGAGAGAGAATTTATAAATTACCAATTGAATCACAAACTATGTAGGATAGAACAAGGATTTCTTTAATTTTTGCTTGATATTTTGTTATGCACATTTTCTTCTATAAACTTCCTCTTATTCACATTTTGAATCCAAAAATAGGTAAAATGAGAAGAAAATGTGCTGGAATATTATCAATTTCTAAGAGTTAACACTTTGTCATAGAAATAGAGAGGCAACTATGTATGCGAATCCAAGCCGCGATCTTTGTTACTTCCTCCTCTGCTGCTTCAAAGTCCTCCTTTCATGGTTGTACCGCTAGGTAGTGATCAAACAACAACCATGGACCTCCCATAAGTGCTAGTTCATAATCAGCCATGTCTGAGAAAGTAACCACAACAAAACCAGCCCCTACATTAATTGTGTCTACCTCCCCATGCCTAGCCCACAACTTTTGTATTTTACCCGCTAGAAATACCTGGTTTACCATACGTCCTAATAGTTCCACAATGAGCGCATTTTTCCATCGTTTAGCCAACCTAGCCTTCTCTTCCGGCGGGATAATGACATTTGGCCCATACTCAGTCATGAGCACTTTAATTTGTGTCTTCCATCATTCATCACTCCACCAATCTTCATCTTCCTCCTCCATTTCTTTTGTTTCATTCATCACAGCCTACTTAAAATTTTTCCATTTAGTCCCACTTTCCTCTCCGTTTCCTTTTGCCTTCTTCTTCTTCTTCTCTGTATGCCCCATTCCTTCATCATCATGCATCCATGACTCATCCCTAGGAGTCCTCATTTGGTCATTTGAGAATTCACCCTCATCTGAACGGACTTTTTTCCTGCTTTGGGAAAGTACATCTCTCTCCTCCGGCGTCGGTGCCGGATTCTCATGATCATGCACACTCGCTCTCACGCTCATCGCTCATCTCAAAGTATTACTAAAGTGGGTTCTCTAATTGAAACCTACACTTTTGATCCATGGATGCACAAATATATTAGGATTTAGGGGAGAGAAATTATTGAAGGAGGAACCCCTCCTATTTATTTATAGGGTTAGGACCAATCTTCATTTAGAAACCTTTAATTTGCCTATTCCATATTTTAGGAACGCAAGCATTCCTTTCTTTTCTCTGAATTAGCCATAATCGTAATAGCCACATGAATTAAAATTCGTTTTATATAATTAGGTGGTAAACCCTAATTAAATAACCCGTCCGATGGAATATGGGATGACCCATTATAGTTGCTTCTACATTATGGATTATTCGATTCAATGATGCCACATTATCTATAAGCCCTCTCTTAAATCTTCAAATAGGTGTTCAGTTAATTTAACCTCTTAATCAATCAGAATCCCTCTATACTCTGTTGTAAATGATTATATGTATTGCTACCTCATTTAATCAAACCACCCATTCAGTTTTGTTTTGCTTCTCTCATGCTGAGATTGATTTTCTCATGATTGTTTTTCCCATACCCTACAAAGTCGCTTTGATAACTTGATTCCCATATCAAATATCCTAGAAGAGAATAACAACATTATGGTTGGAAACTGACAACTAATATGACTAAAATATGCTCAAGTAATGATGTGCAACCAAAAACAAGATGGACATCGCTTTGAACTAACTTGAAAATATTTAAAATATGTATAAGCGTATCAAAATTTATTTAAAAAAACTCAAGAAAATGTGCTGAGTTAATATGAATTTTTAGTTGATAACAGTATTAGGGCAAATTAAAGATGTTTAGAAGAGAATAACTTATTTACATCTTTGAAACTTATAATAATAAGCATAATGTTTTTTATAAGTATAATAGTAGTTGAATAGCATATATAGGTATAATATATATACAAATATATAATATTTAACATTACTTCATAAGAAGGAATGTGATATGCTTATAAATTCAATTTTGATTATATATTAACTTTACTTCTAAGAATGGACAGGTTTTGATGAAAGAACATCAATATAACAACAATGTCCTCCTTAAACATTTTATGAATGTATAAATTGAGCGTTGCATCACATCCATGAAAAAGGGATTATTTGAATTTGATTATAAGAAGCTTCCATGATCTGGTTACAAGGGCAAGAATTTCTTATTACGGTACACAGAATACTTTTGATCTATTTACATTCTAAATAGAAATTAATTATATCTTTACTGAATAAATTTGAAGAATATAAACAGCAGTGCTGCTATTATGTACCAAATGATGTAATTGGAAAACGGGAATGGGATCCTCTATATATATCTACGATTAATCAAAACATTACGTAAGATTAAACGCAACACATGCATATATATATATATATATATATATGGGATATCATAATAGTCCTAGTATATTTCAAGAATATGTGTCAAAAATGTTATTACCAATAAGAGATTTTGCTGTGATTTATATTGATGATATATTAATATTCTCAAAAGATGAACAAGAACTTCTTTTCCTTTATAGTTCATATCATAGTCATCTGTCCTTATAGGTGATTTGGCAATAGCCTTACAAGTCTCATTTTGGACATCTGTCATATATATATATATATATATATAACACCACCTGTCTTTATGGCTAAAATCCAATCGCATCACGTGTCTTTATTGCACTTAGAATATTGACACAATATATAAAATTGATATAGGGAGCATCATCCTTGACATCAAAATGACCTTACAAAAGCATATATATTATTTTATGTAAACCTTGGATAACCGATATATTAAAATATTAAAAAAGAAGTCTCACATGGCCTAATTGGTAAAGGAACCTAAAGGTATATAATGTTTAGGCGATTTCTCATAAATTGACTTAAATCATTTTGATAGAAAGACTATCTCAATATATATTTATATCTAAAAAACCTAACACAATAAAGACATGCATGATTTACGCAATTTAAGGCCGGTTCGGTCCAGTCCAGATTTTTTTTATTTTTTTAAAAAAGATCATTTTTTTTAAATTTTTTTCTTTAGAATTTCATATTAATAAGCCTAAAATCTTTAATTTGTCACCGGTTTGGTCCCAGATTAGTTCTAGTTTGACTCCGGTCTGACCCACTGACTCTTGACCCAGTACCCCGGCCGATTCAGAGACCGGTCTGGGTTTAATTACTTTGAAAAGGAATCAGAGTCAAAGTTTCATCTAATTAAGAGTACATTGTGCGTTTGTGACATATTTGTATGAAAATTTGCAAAATGTTTGGCAATGTGTTAACATCAGCACGTTATAAAGGCCTTACCAACATCTACAAATAATAATGCAGCGATATCTGGCAAAATAACAATAATAATGATGATGACGATGACGACAACGATGACCACGATGATGATAATGCGGCGATAATGAAAACGACAATTATGTGGAATTTTGTATTTGGAATTGTGAAACGTTCGCATATAAATTGTCAGGTAAAATAAAAACGCCAAACAGGAACATGATGACATTTAGAGACAATTAAACACATGGAAAGCATGAATATTAAAAATAGAAATTAAGTTTCACAAAGGGAAGAGGAAATGCTCCCACTCATTATTCACCAATGACCACAGCACCATCACGGAAAAGGTCAACCAGGGAAGGCGGCAGAGATGATTGTGCCACCGCCAATCGCCAATTGCGGCAGTAGAGGGAGGGACCTAGCCAGGGAAGGCACTTTTTTGTACAACCAATTTTTTAAAAAGCCAAAAAGGTTTATGTTATATTTGCACTCCTATTTATCGAGCAAAGTACTTCTTGCTTGGTTGAAAAAATGGGACAAGAGTGTTAAGTTTATCAAAATAAAATAATTCATCAATCTTTCATCCGAGTTTTAATCATAAATGTTTTTGTAATTTTTTTTATTTTTATTGTATCCTTACAGTTTTCTCAATTATGAGCATTACTTTCTAAGTTATAATATGTTAATTAGGGAAGACATAGATGCGCACTAAATGACATATAAGGTTGTCAAACTCGCGAATTTAAGCAAACTAATGATAGTGACGTAAACTTATATTGTGAACTCGAATCGTAAACTCGTAAAAGTTTACTTTTACCATTAAATATGTATTAATAGTGTATAATTAAATAATTAAAATATAAAAGAATGATAACAATTTGATTTAAATATATTTTAAATCCAAATAATTGAAATTAAATCTATCAACGTTTAAAATTTATCATATTTAACAAAGAAATTTTTTGTGAAATTCATATATAAAGACACTGAGCATGATCAAATACAAAAAGTTAACACAAGTTTAAGGGTAAGTTAACATGGTTTTGTAAGCTAGAAAGTAGAAACGTAAAAACAATAAAATTGGTGTATAAACTCATGAGTTTAACTGAGTTTACAACGGTTACGATTTTACCAGTGACTCGACTCGATTATATAAGCTAGAAACGTAAAAACGGTAAACTTGAAGAGTCAACTCACAAGTTTAACAACAATGCATATAAGTTGTATAAGATATGGAATAAAAAATATGTTTTTAAAAAATAAAGAGAATAAAATTATTGATTATCAGCATAAACATAAAAAATGTCATAAAAATATTTAGTACGGAACCAATACCTATAACTGAATAAACTATAAGGATTTGATTAAAAATTATCAGAATCTAATAAGTGAGAGGTGAAATTATAGAGACATTTTCACATGCATATTAAATTTCTTCTTTTTTTTTTCCCCCATTCATGTCCCTCTTCATGAGTCGTTGGTCTCATTATACAATCATTAATGTTTCATTCTACTTGACAATTTATTGTGGACATTAATTCCAATGAAGGACAAAATTGAAAAGCCATACTCCTTCTGGCTATAAATAGCAGGTCCGATAACCTAATCCAAAAAAAGTAGTAAGTTTGTTGTTTGTAATTACTACGTGGATAATTTTTAATACTTTTTTAAAAAATAACCATGTTATTTATTGAGCATACTTTAATACATAGAGATATGAATAAAATACTCTAACCACCCTTCTGCTTTGACCAAATTACACAGACCTCCTCTCTATTTTAAAAATATACACTTAGGTCCAAACCGTTAACTCTTTCAAGAATATTTCAAAAATATTCTTAAAAAATAATTTTTGATAAAAATTTAAATTAAAAAAATTTATTTACTAATTTACCTTTCATCATATCAAATCCATAATAGGAAAAAAAATTAATGGCCGTAGTAATGAATTATTTATATAATATCTTAAACTTATATTATTTATACTATACGGTAACAAAATTTGTATTTGAAATATGTATTTATTCGTTTTAAAAAACCCAAAATAAACGCATGTCAATAAATGAAGTTAGAAATTAAAATTATAAAATTTTATAACATAATTAAAATTAATAAATTTTCAAACATTAGAAATTTTTTGAAAATATATACTAGAATCATTTTTATTGTACAATTGTTTTTGTTGACAAATATAAATATTTAAATTATTCTTATGTTAAAGATGGGTATTTTTGGCCAACGATTTTTTTTTTAGAGTCAAACTTAATAGTCCGCTAATAATTGGATAGATGAAAAGGAATCTTAAAAATATAAAGGAGGTTTGTATTAATATATATTTTCATTTCAAGGGAGGTTTAGTTTTCAAAATAGAAAGAAGGTCTGTATAATTAAGGTAAAACAGAGGGGTGGTTAAAGTATTTTACTCTAGAGATAAAAATGTCTTAATAAGCAAGGGTATTAAGGGAAAAAGTTTTTACTATGAGAGATAAAAGGGAATGAGACCTTATATTTAGGACAAAACCAAAACCTTCAAAGGATATATATATATATATATATATATAGCTCTGTTATACATTTTGATTGAGATTGATCCCTCCAGTTTAAGTAAACTGTAAAAGGGGTTTCTTCATCTCAAATATTAGAAGAAAAATATCTTATACAATGTATGTTTAACACATCCTTCTTATTTTACTATTCATTCAATTGGAGTAAATGAACTTATCGGCAACAAATAAGCAAGGTGTCATAAATGAATAAACATTATGGTGACAAGGATATTTTACAGAGAAAAAAAAAAGAGATATCAATTTATATAATACAATTATGAGGAAAATTACTTCTAATATTTTTTTTGGATAAGTGTGAGTTAGTTGTTTTCTTTTAAATATGATTATCTCATCTTATTTATAAGCTATTTCTAACATGTTTTACAAAAAAAAAAAAAAAAAAAAAAAAACCCCTTTAATCTCACTAATTCTACCTCAAAATTTAACAATTATTTTACTTTACTCCTATTTAATACCGGTATACATTATACCCTATGAGCATAGCCTACACAATAATAAATAAAAGATAAAATTGTATATTCATATAAAAAATTTAAAGATGTGACTAATAAATAGGATAAAATAATTTTCTCTCTATATCTTATAAATAGGACTAGAGGTGTGTGTGTGTAGGAAAACGAGGGAGAAGCAGGATCAAAAATTCGAAACATATATCGATGTGGAAGAAGAATTCATATAGAAATCTAGCTAGGCAGTAAATTTCATGAAACTCTAGCGGCAGAATTCAATTTTGAATTGGTTTGTTGATGACACGAATATTAAATGTAGTGAAGGTTCCAGGAAGCAACATGAAATGTAAAAGTAAGCAAACATTGCGTATTAAAAGACGTGATTAGCACTTGGGAAAGAGTGACAAATTTTTTGAAACTAATAAGTATCTTATAAAAAGGATTAAAAACACCTTCTAGTTGATATCTTATAATAAGCACTAAAGCTAGTAATATGTTGATACCGACATCCCATAGACCAATAAAGTTAGTTTGGCTAACCAAGTAGCATAATTTACGTTTTCCCCCTTTTTATTGATTGGTTGTGTTGCTCGAACATGATAAATATTAATATGGCCAAGTATAACCTTTAACTGAGAAGAAGGGCCACTGGCCCCAAAAAAAAAAAGGAAAACTGAGAAGAAGGTCGAAAAATAGAAGTCTAAGAAACATTACGCATCACATGACGAAATTGGAACTTTTGAATTAGATCCGGTAAAAATAGCAGTGCGTAAGCTCAAACGCCACACAGACTCGAGACATCTATATATATAACACTATCACCCATGCATTTCCATAACTCAAATCCATAATTCATCATATAGATCACTGAAGTTCTCTACAAATTAAAGAAAGATATCAATGACAATCACCTTCTTGTTCTGTTACTCCCTTCTTTCTCTTGCTATCCTCTTCATAACTCTCAAGTTCTTCCTCCAAAATAGAAAGTTCAAAAACATACCACCTGGTCCACTTTCTCTTCCCATACTTGGAAACCTTCACCAACTTCAAAAACCACTTCATCACGCCTTTCACCGCATTTCTCAACGTTATGGTCAAATCTTTTCTCTTTGGTTTGGCTCTCGTCTCGTGGTGGTTGTGTCATCCCCGTCCGCAGTCCAAGAATGCTTCACCAAAAACGACATCGTCCTGGCAAACCGACCCCGCTTTCTTGCCGGTGAGTATGTCTCTTACAACTGCACCACCTTAGGGTTGGCTCCCTATGGCGACCACTGGCGCAATCTCCGCCGCATCGCTGCGGTTGAGGTGCTGTCCACTCACCGTCTCCAAACATTCCTGGAAATGAGAAGGGACGAGATGATGCGGATGATGCAAAAGCTTGCTCAAGACTCATGTAACAAGTTTGTGGAAGTGGAGATGAAATCAAGGTTTTCAGAGATGACCTTCAACACTGTAATGAGAATGATTTCCGGTAAGAGGTATTGGGGAGATGACCGTGAAGTTGGGGACGTGGAAGAGGCAAGAAAGTTTAGAGAGATGATAATGGAGGTGATGACACTAGGAGGGGCAAACAACCGTACAGACTTCTTGCCCATACTTAGGTGGTTTGATTATGATCATTTAGAGAGGAAGCTCAAGACTTTGGCCAAAAGAGTCGACGGGTTTTTGCAAGGACTCATTGATGAGCATCGAAATACAAAGCAGAGAGCAAATACTATGATCGATCATCTTTTGAGCATCCAAGAATCACAGCCTGAGTACTACACGGATCAAATTATTAAGGGCCTCGTTTTGGTAAGTAAAACTATCTTTTGTCCTTTTTGTTTATGTGATGTTTTTTAGTTTCTTTTCTTTGAGATGTGCTTGCAACCTATGTTAAAGTTGTGGATACTGGATGTAAGGTTAATGAATGATATGGAAGAATTAAAAAATGCTACAATAACTTCACAATCAAGATGTTGGTTGAGGTAGTAAGCTACCTCACCCTCACCTCATAAGAAAGAAAATACAAGTTTGAATCTCAGATAGTGCGCTAGTTGGGAGAAACAAAAACCTTTTACTTTCTAAGCCTCAAAAGCGATTACACCTTTAACAAATGAAAAATGCTGCAGTAACTTCTAAAAAGAACTGTAAAAAGTATAAATACACAAACAGGATTTGTATGTTGTTCAGATATATATATATATATATATATTCTTATGATAGTATTAAGTGCGTGACCAAACGGAGTTATTTCAAGGTTTCGTTGGATTTCGTACCTCATGATAAGGGGACATTCATTAAATTTTGATGTTGATTTTTTTATTTTGACTTGTAGGTTATGCTTCTTGCCGGAACGGATACATCAGCTGTGACTTTAGAATGGGCAATGTCTTGTTTATTAAACAATCCTCATGTGTTGGAAAAGGCAAAGAAAGAAATAGACTCAAAAATAGGGCAAGAAAGATTAATAGATGAGCCTGACGTCTCGAAACTACCATATCTGCAAAGTATTATCTCTGAAACACTTCGGTTGCATCCTGCTGCACCATTGTTGGTTCCACATGAGGCTTCAAATGACTGCACTATAGCAGGTTACAATGTTCCAGGTGGCACTATGATATTAGTCAATGCATGGGCCATCCATAGAGATCCTCAATTATGGAGTGATGCTACAAGTTTTAAGCCAGAGAGGTTTGAGAAAGAAGGAGAAGCAAACAAGCTAATTCCATTTGGGTTGGGAAGACGAGCTTGTCCAGGAGCAGGCTTAGCTCAACGAACAGTGGGAATGACTTTGGGATTGTTGATTCAATGCTTTGAATGGAAACGAGTAAGTGAGGAAGAAATTAATATGACAGAAGGATCAGGACTCACAATGCCAAAAGTTGTTCCTTTGGAGGCTTTGTGTAAAGCACGTCATCCAATTATCAACAAGCTTTCTACTTCTGAAACACTTGCAGAGGAAAGCTAAGTTAACGAATTGTGTCTCCAGGTGTTTTCTTAGTATCTGACACAATATCTAGTGCAACAAGCGAACGGGAACATCTATATGTATGTACACCAATAATTCCTGTTTAGTTTGTTTTTCCCCCTCATGATTTGTATAAATTTGCATCGTGGTTTGTTTTTACTGTTTCTTAAATGTGGTTGTGATTCCTTTGCTTTTATTTTGGGTTGTTAATGAATTATGAATAATGAAACACATTTACTACATGAATATATTTAAGCACATTCTACTAGCTCATAGGAAGATATATGTAGTTGGCAAGCTGAAAAGAAAATCCTTGAGAACCCATTTTCATTCATGCAATGGATGCCTCTCTACCTCCTAACTGCCAAGGACATTGTGATATTCCATTTTGAAAATTGTGAAAAGAAATTCCATGAGAACCCATTTTCATTCGGGCCCTTATGAATCATTAATCTCTTAATATAATTGATTCTCAAGTGTCTAAATATGTGTTTAGTTAATTTAACCCCTTAACCTCTTAATTAATTAATTAAAATTTCTATGGATTATATGTATTTTCACCTCATTAATCAAACCATAAATCCAATTTGTTTTGCTTCTCTTTGCTGAAATTGATTTTTCTCACTTTCAATTCTTCCCATACCTTACAAAGTGGCTTTCATAACTTGATTCTCATATCAAAATATCCCTACAAGATACTAACACCATTATGATTGGAAACTAACTAAAAATAGGTCTAAAATATGCGTAATTAAGTAAAGATGTGCAACCACAGACAAGATCCGCATCTTCCTAACTTGGCGCAGTTCAAAATACGTACAAGTGTATCAAATTAAAAAGCGTAGAAAACTCAAGAAAAACTCTGTGCTGAATTAACAGGAATATTTTTAGTTGACAACAATAGAACAAAAATGTTTAGAAGAGAATAATTAATTAACATCTTTGAAACTTGTAATAAACATTATTTAAAAAAAAATACAATAGTTGAATAGCAGGTATATGATATTCAACTTTATAAGAAGAAATATGATATATTTATAAATTCAATTTCGGCTATATATTATTTTTACTTCTGGGACAGGAAAGGTTTTCGTAAAAGAACATCAATATTAAAACAACAATTGCTCCTTAAATAATATTTCATGAATGTATGAATTGGACGGTGCATCACATATTATACATCCATGAAAAAGGATAGTTATTAGAATTTGATTATAAGAAGCTTTAATGTCACTAATTATGATCTGGTTACAAGGGCAATAATTGTATATATTGTCGCACACAGAACACTTTTCACAACCTCTCTCTCTCTCTCTCTCTCTCTCTCTCTCTCTCTCTCTCTCTCTCTCTCTCTCTCTCTCTCTCTCTCTCTCTCTCTCTCTCTCTAAATAGAAACATATCTTTACTGAATAAAGTTGAAGAATATGCCATACAAGTACTTCACATAATATGCTTAATTATAACTATTAGAATGCTCAATTTCTGCTAGCTCCCACTTAAATAGAGCATATGAAACTAATTCTCACTTAGATGGAGCATATAATTCTCTTAGAAGACTTATTTTCCAAGAGCTTCCACTCATAAAAGAGTGTTGGACATTTAATTCTTCGTGTCTCTTTGAGCATTATTATTGTTGATAATGTCTTATTATCAGGGAATTTGGGATAATTCAATAGTTTTCTTTAGTTTCATATTAATCTCATTTCTTCATTTGGGGAGAATTTTCTTTGCTTCTCAAACCCAATTTGATAAGGTTCACAATAACCATTGTTTTCTAAGGCTGGAAGCATTTTATATCCCATGTTGTTTTAATCATCTTCCTGAGTTTCTCTATTTTCGTGAAGAGATATTTCAAAAAAAGTCTTATGCAATTCTTCCTTGTTTCTTCAAGGAAACATTAAGTCATATTTTCCTCTTTTATAGTTTTTAATATTGGTGGTTGGACTGGGCTCAAGGATCTTTTTCACTCATGAAGTGGGCTCTACCTTTTAAGGTGCATCACTTTCCTAAATCTCACCATGATTTGGAGTTTTGGCATTGGAAAGTGTCTCCATTTAAGATTCCCTTTCACTGTAATTTGATACTATCTCTTTAATATCAAATTCTCACTTTCATCTCCGTGAGGTTTCTTCATATATGAATCTTGACATTTCACCTTCTTAAGATTCAAGAGATTCAAGTTTTTCTTTATGTTTATCTTCCAAATTTCTTTTCGGTCACACCTTTTATTCAACTTCAGGTTCTAACGAAATTTAATTTGAATCATTTTCCTTTTGAACCTCTTTAGAATCTTCTTCTTCTAGGCTATGTTTCAGAGCTCAAATTTAAATGAGCAAATCTCTCTTTCATCTATCACTCAGAGGCTCACATTCTCTAAGTAATTTAGGATTAAATCATTATTTAGAGATAGTATCAAATAATTTTCACATTTTCAATCCACTGCAAAGGTGGTTCACACTCAGGAAAGTGTTTTTCAATATAGTAATGATCCAAAATAATAAAATATTTTTATTTTAGTGCTTTTTGAACTCCCCAAATTCATATTTATCTCAAATAAAATTATTATGAATTATTACAAATATTATAGGATTTTTAAACTCATAAAAAATCATTAAAGATAGCACTAAATGCCTCTAAAATAGATCCAAATATACTCAAAAAAATTTTAAATATATATATCAACATGAAAATCTTGAATTTAGGGATTTTTAGAAACAAACTGCGTCTTAATCGGAGCTCAAATGCACCTTCATACACCCCTAGAAGGAGGAGGAAGAGGAAATTTTGGAAAAATTGGAAAAACCCAGGCTATCTCACTCTCGTCATTGGCACGTTCCAAGGTCACGCAGCCACAGAGATACAGAACGTTACACACGCTTTCAATCTAGAGTCCATGCATCAAGAGCTTTCAGATGGAGTCTACCACATGACAATAGGCAATCCGACAGCCCGACACACGCCACGTGACAATTTTCTATTTTTTTTTAAAATTGTTTGCAGATTGAGTCAGCTCATAAACCGACCCGCCTAGTCCAAATCCACCTTCTTTTTTTTTTTTTGAAGTGTCAAAATGATGCCGTTTTGGAGCTGGAGGTTGTCTTCAACCTCCATCTAGATCGTGCCAGGCCCGGTTACAGAGCGGGTCGGGTCTGTCAGACCCGGAACCTTCTCTCCTCCATAACTTTGTTGTTTGACATTGGTTTTGAGCGTTCTTGTTGTCGTTTTCTTCATTTTTTCGAGAGCTACACAATGGGATGGGTTTCATATCCTAGAATTATAGTTTTCTAGTGACCCAATCTTGAAGTTTTGGAACGTCGAATTTTCCATCCTCGGGAGGAGTTTTTGGTCGTGTTTCAATTTATTTCTGGGTTTGTTCTCTGTCTCCCCATTATTTACATGAATACACAAGTTTCATGACTTAAAACTTCATTTCTCCAATAACCTGGTCTCAAAAATGAATATCCTCAATTTCGGTTTTGGCTTCCGGTTGTTTATCTATCTTAGCCTTTTAGTTTTATGGCTTTTAAAACCAAAAGCTTAATTTGCTTGAGTAAATAAAAGCAAATCATGTCTGGAAAATATAAAAGAAAAAAAAAAAGAAACAGGGACAGCATCATAACCGGTAATTAGAGAAGCATCTAACTAGATCATACCAAGGATATACAAACGACAATATATAAACCACAACGGAAAACATTAGCCTCAAGTCAGATCTTGCTCTAATACCACTGAAGGATTTCGGACGTACCCGGAATCTGTTGGTTCGCTGAGTACCCACATGAAATCGGAGCACCAATATGGACCCCGATCACATTCATACAACAAATTCACCATTGGAGAAGAGAACCAGAGAGAGCAGTTTTCAGGGAAGTTTTCTCATCATAAAAATTCAACCTACTCCCACAATCTATCACTCCCATATTTCACAATACAGGAAGTTACAAATTTGAATTTCAAATCATAAGGATAAAACTCCTTATTTGGACTCATACTTTTCCATAATTACATAATAGCCCCAAGTGTTGGACTTGGGCCCTAATCCACCAAGGTGGACTTGGCATATTCTAATAGAATTAAAATAAATATAATCTCTTAGCTATCAAGTTTCAAAAACAATTTTATTTAAGTAATGTTGAAAATGTTAACTCAAAACAATCGAGATCTAATAAGTTTGGGTGGTCATTAATTGGGAAGTAAGACCTTGATAAGCACTCAAACTAGTTCGTCCCAGGATGACCTTCTCAGGTTCCGCCGAATCAATGGGTGCAATATAACGTTCAGCAGAATATATGAAATCAATCAAAATCTGCAGTAGTTGAATTGCCCAACAAATTAGAGCTGCATGGTTGAAATTTGTTTGGAGTACCGTGGAATATTGTTTTAATGAATAACTAAAGGTTAGCATACATATATATATACATATATAACTTGAGAAGAATAAGTTGGGGGAAAAGTTCAAGATGTTGTTCTTACCTAGATAGAGACTGAGGTGCTCATATATATATATATATATATAGAATCCATTTTACTATATCAACAAGTTTTCAATAATTCAATATATATAAGCTCTGCACCTCAACTAAGAGGTCTCTTCTCTGATCTCCTCGTGTACATTTAGTTCCTCCTTTCGTGGTGCAAACTTTGTCCCACGCTATTAAGTGTGTCTTCTTCTCCTCCTCGGTGGATCGCCATAAAAAAATTGTCTGCATAACATGGTTACGTATGGTAGAAGCCACAGACTTGATCAAAGTGTTTCAACCTGCTAATAATGAGAGAGAATGACACTTCCAGTGAGAAAGGCGCTTTCCAACTTTATCAACGACAAATTGGTATATACCCTTCACTCTCTCATGGTGGAGGGGAACACCAAGATACTTCCCCAGATTGAGACTGAGGTGCTCAAATATATATATATATATATTTACGTGCATACATCACAAAATACCTTACCGTGTTAGGCGCACTAAGAAAATACTTCAGCGAACTGAATGTAACTTAACCATTTCCTTTAAAATAGTATATGTATCTTTCCATATTTAGCAAGTTCGGCTATTGTCTTTACATAGAGAGGCTGATGCCTATGGCGTGATAAGCGTTATATAATTCTCCACCTTTTGTTTATTTTGTTCGCAGATGGTATGTTTAGAAAGGCTGGGCATTTGTAAGCAGATGTTTGTAAATGTAAATATACATATATTCATCAAACTAAAAGAAGATTAAAGAATTAAGAGGCTGGCTTTAGCAGCAAGGGGTGCATAACTCAGCCAAGTTCAAGTTCAAGACTTAAATTAATTGTCTAATTAAAGGAATTAAAATCTTTCCAAGGATTCTAATATCCAACCCAAGAATGATGAAGAGAAGGAAGTTTCCAAAGCTACTCCAAGAATCTTTTTTTTTTTTTCAATTGATTTAAGTTTTGTCTTCCATCATCCTACGAAACTTACAATCCTATTCATGTCTGTCCATTGGACTTTGGAAAGTTTGCAATTGGTAAGAGAAATCAAAATAATTGATAAAATAAACACTACCTTTTGTATCAAATCTCTGCTTGTTATCACAAAAACCAAGTTTGAATGTGGGGTTTACCTGTAAATATATCTCATCTTGTTTTGTTAATAAAAAAGGGACTAAATTAATCGAAAGTGCGGAAGAATTACTCTCCAAACAGTTCAAACTAAGCTTCATAGGCTTATCATAATGAAACGGATAAATTAGGAGTTTTACTAGTTCCCTTTCATGAAAATCGCATAGAAATCTGCAAATGTTGAAGTAGATAAGTTCCAAGATTGCTATCTGGTTGTATGATGCTAATTTCACATTGGAGCTGAAATTTAGAAGTGAAATCTGATGTAATTCATTGCTTGATGCTTCTAAATGTTAAGTGAGTATCTTAAATCATTAAAACATATGTAAAGAGATCCAATATGATGGTTAGGACAATACTTTTGAAGCTGG
Organism: Inga oerstediana; assembly: GCA_963210345.1. Classification (NCBI taxonomy): domain Eukaryota; kingdom Viridiplantae; phylum Streptophyta; class Magnoliopsida; order Fabales; family Fabaceae; genus Inga; species Inga oerstediana. Next base: position 30,933,795 of record OY723399.1, on the reverse strand, counting down.
GAAACTTGCAGAATATTAAAAGCTAAGTGGTGCTGTCCAGTTTAAGAAAAATATTTAGAGCTCAAGTGTTTATGGAACAAATGTCAAGTTAATTGTATGAGATGAATACTTGATAAATTCAAAATTTTGGAAACATTAAGAGCGAAAATAGGCACTGTTTTACCGGGTTATAATATGGGAAATTAGGATTAGGGACCTTGGATGCTATAATTAATAACATAAAACACTTCCTTTTGTATCAAATTTCTGCTTCTTGTCACAAAAACTAAGTTTGAATGTGGGGTTTTACTTATAGGTATATCTCATCTTATTTTAATAATAAAAAAGAGACTAATTAATTAAAGGGTAAAGGTGTAATTTTAACAACAACATTTTTTGTAAAGGATAACTAACAACATAAAATTTTCATGCTTAAATACACATAAACATTAAAAAGTGGGGTAATTTTACTACATTCATTAAGCCTAAGCATGAGATAATTGGTATGTTTGTTTTGGCAATGAGATTGTTTATAAGCTATTTTTTATGTAAATCGAGACAAAACTTCTCTTAAATACTTACCTCGTATACCGTAAATCATGATTGAAAAGATGCTTATAAGCTTTCCAATCTCTGTTCCAAACGAGCACAATGTCAGTTACTCTAGACAAAGTGAGTCCTACCTATTGTAAAGCTGTCATCCATTTGTCCCCTTTGACCATTTGAAAGTAACATGTTATCCTCCTCCATGAGCCATCCATTAAAGACGCCATCTTCCTCCTCGATCCCTCCATTAAAGCCGCTTGAAGACCGTTGAAGATCTGACCAAATATTGCTAACCCCTCTGATACCTTTAATTCTTTCAGACTCAATAGGTGAGAGTGAATTAACTTCATCCGGCTCCTTCATTAAAGAATTGATTGGCATAAGGTTGTGGGTATAAATACTAGTCGAACTCAAAACTGAAGGAGCTGTTAGATGCAATAACCAAGAGGCAAGTTGGGAAGAATCTCGGCTTCAGTCCCTTTGATTACTGTTCATCGTTCCCAAGAGCTTCTCTCTATAGGATATTGGGATTTTTGCCCATCCATTAGGAGCTATTGATTTTTGGGCATTTTCTCTAACCTCCGCCTTTGATTTTGGATCTTTAGTTGCAGGTTCAACAATTTATTCTTCTGATTTTTCCCCCATCACCGAATCCTGGGCATTATCTTCGACCTCCGACTTCAAGCTGGGTTTCTCGGTTGTAGGTACAACAGCGTTTTCTTCTGATTTTTCTCCCACCACCAAAACCTGGGCATTTTGTTCAACCCCCGACTTCGAGTTTGAGTTCTCGGATGAAAATACAATAGCTTTCTCTTCAAACTTTTTCCCCATCATCGAATCCTCCATGATCATGTCTCTATTCATCTTCTTTATGTTCGTCCACCGTAGATCTTCTTCCTCTTTGGTGGACTCCAAATCCTCCGTCGTTGATGTTCGCTGGTCTAGCGTCTCACTTGGTTGCACACCCTTTCTCTCTCTAGCTCTCTCACTCATCTCTCTCTGTCCTTTTTATACATTTTTAACATCTTTTTATTAAGCATTCTTTGTCAATTAAGACCAGTCCACATTGGCAAAAAAAAAAAGACCATTCCACGTCAGCAATTCATATATTGCTGTCATTATTTCAGATCAGACGTCTTTCTCTCTCATTTTTTATTTTGGTCAACGTTAGATATGAGAACTGTGGTAAAATTGCCCCACTTTTCAATGTTTTTATGGAATTAAGTCCCTTTGAAAACTTTATGATGCCGGTTGTCCTTTACAGAAAATATTATTGTTAAAATTGCACATTTACCTATAATTAAACGTGTAGAAGAGGCACTCTCCAAACAATTCAAATAAAGCTTCATCGACCCATTATAACAAGACGGATAACTAAGAGTCATCTCTTCCAAATATCCACAATGTGTCTTCAACATCCCTATTAGAAAAGCCATTGAGTCGAACATGAATGTTATTTGAAACTTCACTCTCTTTATTTTCTTCCATTTTCTTTTTGCACACTTTCTTACCGCTCCCATAAGCCAATATTCCCGAGGAACCTGAAATACCAAAACAAAAGTTATATATAATATATGTGTTATCTAACTTAAAAGGGTCAAATCAAGGTAAAATGTTAAGGTTATCAACATTTAAAATCAAAATAATGTTTTCTTTGTAATGAGCTAAAATTGTTAAATATATATTAAGTATAGGGAAAATGAACACACACCTGATCATGAAGAATGGTTAAAGTTTCTAAATTTGGTATTTTTTCCAAGGAAGTAATTACTCCCTCCGGTCCTAATTATAGGACAACATTTAGGAGTTGATCTTGGTCCTAATTATAGGAAAAAGTTTTAATTTTTGTTAATTTCTTCCCAAAATACCACCTATTGATACTTTCTCAATAATAATTAAACACAATAATAATTAAATAATACACCTATATATTCTATGAAGTGAGTAATGCTTGCAAATCATTAATGCCACATAGTCACATACACCTCAATTCTGCTTTTTTTTTAAAAATTTTTTAATAAAATAATTTTGAGCAATTTTTGTCATATTTTTCCTAAATCACCCCTACTAATACTTCATCCACAATAATTAATTTAATAACATGCTTATATTCTATCAAGTGAGATATTCTATTTTATTTTTTTATTTTTAAATGAAATAATCTTAAGATCTATTTAAAAATATATTCCTATAACTATCCATCCAAAGTGATTGATTTTTTCCCTAAAAATAACCGAATAAAATATTAATTTCATCATCTTTTTTCCTTGACTAAAAAAAATATAGTACTATTTAAATAAGGGTATTATGTAGTATGTTCCGCTTCCAGTGTATGCAACTGGTTGCTAAAAATAACCGAATAAGCAAACAGGGAGAAACAACCAGTTGAAATACTCCCTAAAAATAACCGAATACTCCCTAAATTAACCGAATAAAATATAGTAACTGAATGCTATTTCGACAAAAAAAAAAAAAACTGGATGCTATTTAAAATTTTAAATAAGAGTATTTTCGGAAAATAAATATGGTTAACTAATTTAACTACTATCTTTAATTTCTCCAAAATTAGGTAAATATATCCTATAATTAGGACAGGAGGGAGTAGAAGATCTCCCACATCTTCATCATAATCCTTTTCTGACCAGAACCGACGATCATAAAAGTTTGCTTTAACACGTATTTCAAGGTGGCGAATATTTCCAAATGAAATAAATGGCTCCCCATATGAATCCTTAAAAGCCAACAAAAGAAAAACCAGTTCATATATACTGTGCCCTAAAACTCCACCAAGATAATTTAAATTACAGAGTGTAAACTATATAATATATGTGGACCTCAAATTCAAGAACTAACCATGATCATATCCGTATCTATGTGCAGTAATGTTGCCCAACGGGTAGCCTCAAATAATTGTATGGTCAAATTCAAATTCTGTAATGCTAATTTAGCGAAACTGGCAACTTGCAAACTCTCGAAGGTCCTTGCATCATAACAAAGTCTTGGAGGATAGCCTTCCCAGATAAGTCTTTGTAGATTAGGTGCAGAGATCTCAACAACACTCTCATCATACCTATAATTCACGATTCTAAAATTATGGTCGCATTTAACGGAAGAACAAGTGACATAACTCAAGGTTCGTAGGTCCTTTGTGATGATCCTCACAGGTTTAAAGGTGCAGCAATTTTGAATGGACAAATCCTCCAAACATGAGCTTCGTTTTGCAAGGTCTAACTGTTTTTTTGAGAGCCACCCCACATTGATTTCACCAAGAAATAAACTTTTTAAGGAAGGGAAACTCTGAGAAACCCATTCACCAACTGGATCTTCAATTCTAATAAATCATATGAAGAGTCTCAAGAGAAGCAAGTTTCATCTCAGGAAGCTTTACCAAGATGACTCTCTTCGTTTCAAGTTTCAAAACCTTCAAGGACTGAAATTTGGGGAGGCTTGTGAAGATGGAAGGTGGTTGGTAATTAAGTGAGAGTTGCTCAACATGAAAAGTTTGAAATAATTTATTGATCCAATGGTTGTGAAGGCTACTGTGTTTGACTTTGTCGCAGAAAGATGTGAAAGAAATTCTCTTAATCTTTAAAGAATGAGAACGATGTTGGGGAAGAGTGTTCATGAAATTGAAGACATGTGTGCATGAACAGTTGCTATGATGCGAAAGACAAGGTTCAGAAAAGCAGAAGGAGGGGGCAGTTGTAGATAGGGTTTGGAACCTTCTAGATAAAACTCGCAATCTTGCTATATCAGAGAGTTTGAGGAAAGAGAAAATGTGATGAAGAATGTCATCTGGTTAATTGCATAGTGAATTTCTCGGCTCCACTTCCATTGTGTGAATCCCTGCGACTATACACAGCCAGCAATGGATGAAGCTTGAAACCCTAGAGTTTGAGCTTGATCTAGCTGAAAATTAGGAAAACTATATTCACCTAATTTGACGGCCTAATATATAATCGTGTACACTATTTTCATTAGGCCTCTTTTTTTATATCAAATCAAAAGGCGTCTTCTATCCGAAGAATAATATTCATTATATATATATATATATATATAACGAAACGGATATGTTATCAGTGAATATAAGATGGGAATCATATGTTGAGACTCTGTTAAGATACAAAATATTATCCGCAAATAATTAATTTTCAACTACTCTAATAAATCTAAAGTTAAGATTTATTTTTTGAATTCATGAATTATGCCCATGATAAATCCAATATAAAAAATTGAACTAAATACAAAAATTTTTAATATAAATGTGTCGGTTTTTTAAATTGCAAGTTGAGACTTTTATATTATTACAACCTGAGATTTATAGTCTCATGCATTGTTGAATTGTATTTTGAATTCCAACCTAGCTAATCATTATACATGTACATAGCAATTGGTGGCGGTATAATACATAATTTCAAGTTGGGACTTCGATAATTTGATAATATTCCAAACTTTAACTACCTCCCCTCCTAAATATAACAATTAGACAAAGAATTTGTTTTTGCCTTAACTATAACATCTGAATTCACTTTATCTCCTAAATTTATAATTTTCTATTCAAAATATCCGTATGGTTATACATAATAAGGTCTCCATTAAGGGGTGATTATAATACATATGATTAGAAAATTGAATTTTAAGAAAATCAAACCACATTTATTACAAATAATAAATTTAACTAATTTTCTTAATATTTACAATTAGTTATATAGTTATTATATCTTTTTTTTCCCAAAATATAGTTATTATATCAAGAACTACCGTTGGGAGTATAATTTAATGTATAAATTTTTAGGTATACCATGGAGCATCAAGAAAATGTATAAGAAACGAGTAGCGATGAAATGCTAGAATACTTAGACAATAGTGATAAATCAGATTTGGGAGATGATTACTTCAATCAATTTATTGACGTTGATATAGTGGAGGATATGGGATCAAGTAGTGGGCGCTATTCAAATGTGTTAGAACATGTAGATTCTCAAGTTCTTCCTTTCTCAGGGTGTTGGACGAGAATACTGGTGATTTGCCATCGGAACTAGAAGGCGATGAGTTATATGAAGAATATGCATATATATATATATATATATATGATGAAGATAAAGATGAGCCAATAAAAAGTAGCCACAAGTACATTAAACAAGTGCTATAATAGGTACGCTTCTTATATAGCAAATTGGCCAAAACAATTCCTAACCTACAAGTGCCAAATATAGCTGCATCCTAAAAAAGTGGCAACATAAACAAAATGCAATCAACACCCTAAAACTTTACACTCAGCATCCTAAATGGCCTAAACAAGTGGCACTCATTGTCTTCCAACAAACTAAATCCAACATCCAAAACCAAAATCACAAGACAGTGCAGTGACTTCTTACTTTTAATATGGAATGATCATATTTCTGCTGCCCTTCCGCCATGAAATCTAATTTCATTTCCATTGCTTGGTTATCTTCCTCATATTTGTTTCCTTTATCTGCATATTGTCCATCCAAATCCATGGTGATGACCTCCTTTGCTTCAACATTATGCATTAAATCAGTGGCTTCAATTTGAAGTGTAGAGCCAGACCAAAGTATCCACGGCCCTGTTAAACTTTCAAACATAAGTAAAGCTTACAAAATTTAGTTAAAAAAAATCAATGCTAATCAGCTTCAAAAAAGAAATGAAATTTACACTTGATGACAAGAAGATTAGTGAAACTTCGTATTCAGATAAACCAAAATTTTCAAGCATTGTTTATGCCATTGTCTCTCTGCTGGTACAATCTTCTTAGTTTGTGGATTCTTAAGACAGATTGCAAAATATGTTAATATGGCCCCCAATAACTTCGAATCAGAACGATTGGATTACCTCAAAATGACGCTAGACATGAAAATCTCTGCTGGAAGGAGATTATCACAATTTATTTCTTGGTTTATTTTATTTCCTACGTGAAAGGTTTGCTTGTCCAACATGAAGGGTTTGCTTGCTTGACTTGGCTTGTTTAATAAATGTATAATTTTAAACATGTTAATCTGATCTAGTTAAAGAAGGCAGGCCTGAAAGTTTTGGGTGTTCAATTATGCAAAATTACATAACTCTTTTTATTAGTTTGAGTCATTAAAAATCTGAAAACTAGTACTTCTGCAAAAAAAAAAAAAAAACTACAGAAGCTTCCACATGTGCTATTTAATCTCTACCTGGTTTAGACTTTAGAATCTTGTAACTAGATTTAATGATTAGGTATTATTCTACAAGGGATTAGATTAATGCTCAATGAACCAAAAATTAGCTAAACGTGGCACGGTGCAATTCAAGCATAATAACAATGCATTCAACCAGTAAGAATGGGAAACGTGAGTTCAAATGTGCCAGAATTTAGAATGGATCACTTGGGGAACAGTTTTAATGCACAGAGCAATAGAGTTGTTGTCAATATCAGATCTCCAGCAAGCAACAACTCAAAATAATTCTTCAGTCCTCAGAAGAATCTGAACCTGGTCCTTGTCCTTCCACATGGAAACCATTGCATGTTGGTCGCTCCTCAAGTTCCTTCTCTAGGGACGAGTGAAAGCGTTCTGGTTCCCTAACAATGATCTCAGTTCCATCCCTATATATTATAGGGATGGTACAGACTGACTACAAAAAACAAAAAACAAATGAATGTACAAAAATAGTTTAGAAAACTGTAGAGAAAAGATGGTGGCAACCTCATCGGTCTTCTTCCAAAATTCTTGATTTTGAGATGCGAGGAAGAATAATGTGGCATTGCCACTATGGTTAAGCATATCATCTTCCTCATCTTCTTGCAGCATGATAGCCTCTAAGCAGGCAAACATATCATGTCCATGCTCTATCTCACACCTAGACAAAGAGACACAGACAAAATTGTAAAAATTAAGCTGTAAGCCTGCATATATAAGTTTAAAAAAAAGTGGTATAGTAGAAGCCTATTTCCTATCATATTCTACTAATAGCTGAGTATTTGCTTGAAAAATCAACCAACCTAAGTTGAATATCAATATACTAATAGCTGAGACAACTAAACAAATTAATAAGCAACAACGTTGTACAAAATCAACATGTAGGATGACAAATCATCAACCATTAGAAAGAGTTTGCACTTACTGTCGTTGGTCTCTATCACATTTGTTGTATGAAAAAAAAAACACAAATTGAAACCATGATTGTAAGTATGTTTCTCAAAGACAAAGCCATGTCTCTGCATTAATTTTGATGTGATCAATAGAACAATATGTTGAAAAAAGCCTCCTAGACTCATTTATGGTTCTTCTGTTATGAATTAAAAAAAAATATATCAACTGTAAGCATCAGCTTGTAAGAATAATTTTGGATCTTGAGAAAAGAAATTTGTTTGATGGTAGGAAAGTGCTGATAGAGACAGAATGCCAGGAACTTCACAACAGATTGAAGAAGATGGAGATGAAGGCGTGTGAGTGGAAGATATTATGGGGAAGCGCATGGGATTGCCACGGTCTACTCAGGACTGGTCTGTGTCATTGGTTGAAAGATCAGGTAACAGAACTGCAGCTGAGATATATACTTTGCAAATGATGAAGGATACACCAGAAATAAGAATTTAAGTAAAATGCCAGCGATACAGCTCAGAAAAACCCAGTCAAGTACACAATCTCAGTCAAAAGCCAGATTGCAAGTTTGGTGTCAAATCAGTCACTCAACCTGGTTTGTGCCCAAGTTCAACAGAAACCAGACCAAACACAATGACTCAAATCAGACCAAACAACATGTAACAGAATGACGAAAAGTGGTTCAAGCATGTGAATCAGTAAATTAACCCCCAAACTTAATTATTCAATCTAATGAACAGAGAAACCAGTTCAAAGGCGTTTTACCAAACAAGACCAGCAAATGCACCAGATTTAACTCAATGTTCCAGATGAACAGAAAGAAACGCCAAGCGCTTCTAACAATCCAGGAAGAGTCTTTCAGCAACAGAAAATAGTCCTCAATCCTGAGCAGAATAAGCTATATGCACGCACAGAATTCAATTATAGAAGCAAAGTTTCCGGCAACCCTTTTCAACACTTGAGTTCACTACCACAAAGTCAGGTTTGAATCACAAGTTTTTCTCAGCGATCAAATTTAAGTGATGTGTTACTACAACTCAGTCTCATGCAGAAAGTTTGGTTACATGTACAAGACGCAAGTCTTAGTGCACATGTCCCCATGTGGCATTAGATTAATGCTCAATGGAACAAAAATTAGCTAAACGTAGAAGGGTGCAATTCAGGCATAATAACAATGCATACAACCATTAAGAATGGGAAACATGAGTTCAAATGTGCCAGAATTCAGAATGGAGCACTTGGTGAATTGCTTTAATGCACAGAACAATAGTTTCTGTCAAAATCAGGTCTCCAGCAAGTAACAACTCAGTCTAGAAAAGAATTTCAACAAAACTAATTTTCAGAATTTGTTCCAGTGAATGATCAAAAGTTCAGCAGAAAATTGCACACAAAAGTGGAAAAGCAGGGAAATATAAAAGAATCAGTGAAGTGCATGCAAACTCAAAAACTATTCAACAATTTCAAGTACTAGCAAGCATCATTTCCTAATTCCAACACAGATCTTAACACAAGTTCTAACCGCAGCAATCTGTCAGCTCTGAAACAGTAGAGCAGAACCAGGGAGAGGAAAGAAATCTTTATTTAATTTTCTCAAAACCGGTGCAAGCATATACGATTTAGGACAACAACTCAATTTTATCCAAAATACTGAAATAAGCCACAACCTAAGTTGATCTCAATGATTCAGTACAGATATAGACAAGATAGCTGAAAAATAGAAATTAAAGACCAATCAAGTACAGCAAAAGTACAGAGCAAGAAACCAATCAAATATACCAATGCGTGGCAAGAATCGCGATTAAACAAATTAAACTTACGACATTGTTGGGCTTCTATGAAATGTAAAGCCTAAGTTGACAGTAAACTACAAATTGTAAGAGAAATTACCTCTTCTCAGTATGGAGAATACGAATAGCTCTGTTCGAGGCCTCTTCAGAAGAGGAGGTCCTAACGATCCTCGCCAGGCATCTGCGAAAAAAACAGAGGTTTAACCAAAACCCTGAGCAAACTATAAAATGAGCTTAGAAGAAACAATTACGAGCTGCTCCAGATAAAGGCTCCTTCCCCAAAAAGGTCAGTCAGGGATTGGCGCATGTCAATGCCGCGCTGGTCGAAGTGATGGAAAACAGATGAATCGGTGAAAATACGGAAGGACGGATCGTAGCCATATCGGGCACGGAAGGACGGTAAGCCTTCCTTCCTGACTTGCAGACGCAGCTCGCTCGGCGGCAATTCAGCAGCGTTCAAGTTATCCATCAGCGGAAAGTGGAGCCTGACAACGTTTTGTCACTGTTGTGTGTGCTCCATCCGGCGGGAATTTCAAGATGTGGGAGTTTCTTTTTTTTTCCCTTTTTGCCGAAAAGATTAAAGAAACTTTTTAGGAAGACCAAGAACTTTTAAATTATAAAAAGATAAAAAGATATTTTGAATATTTATAAATTTAGGGAAGTGTTCAGCTCAATTAATCTTTTTTTAAATTAAAAAAAGATCAATTTATTCTTATATTTTTTTATTTAAAAAAATTACCCCACTAGCACCAGGAGCTTCAGGTAGCCAGCGGGAGCTCTTGTGGTTGGAATATTCCCTTGGTTATTCCTAAAGTGGTGGGAGTGGGGTTCAAATCCTCGCCACTTTGTTTGCACAAAATATTAGTGATCATTGGGCCACCAACACCATTCAATATATATATATAATGCAAACAAAAATATATATATATTAAACTTTGATCTTTAACCCGAACCTATTAATAAGTTCATATAAGAAATTTGAAACTTTCGTTTAAGTAAAAAATTTACTTACTCTCTCAAACCATTTACAAGTCTAGATAAAAGATTCACAAGTTCAGATAAGAACTACAAATTCGACACCTACTTCCCAACTTGATTTTTGGCACCAGCTACCTTCCACAACTTTCCCCACAATACTGAACTATCCCAATTCCTAGATATAAACCACATAATCACTATATTTTTTTATATTAAAAAACCTTCAAATATGTATGAGTATTCAATATATATTTGTTTAAAGTTAAAGCCTACCATTAATTCACTTGTTTCTTTAAGCGCACACATAAATAGTAGGATTTTCCTTGTATTTGTTGTCTCCACATATCAAAATGTTGTATACAAGGCAAAATTCTGATTTTATTTTTATTCTCTAAAATATTAAAAAAAGATTAGAGCATTTAATTTGAAAGAGAAATGAGGTGATTTTTTTTTTTTTGGGTAAAAAAAGGGTACGAATTATGTAAACAACTAAGCCACAACAGTACAAAATAGGTGATTTAGACCGGCACATTTAAACCGGTTGTAGTAAATGAGGTTTAAAAGAAATGCGCGGTGGCATTTACGTAATTATAAAGAATTTGGGAGACCGGTTATTATGTTTAACCGGTCTAAAAAATACAATTTAGACCGGTTGCTAGAGAACCGGTCTTAAATGAAGCTTTTTAAGACCGGTTGTCTAACAACCGGTCTTAAAAATTAGCTTTTTAAGACCGGTTGCTAGAGAACCGGTCTTAAATGAAGCTTTTTAAGACCGGTTCTCTAACAACCGGTCTTAAAAGGTGATTTTAAGACAGGTTGTTAGACAACCGGTCTTAAAAAGCTAATTTTTAAGACCGGTTAGTCTACTTAACCGGTCTTAAAAAGTTTCCCAAATATTTCCCCCCAACCCCTGCCGCGCGCCCTCTCCATTTCTGAAATTTTTCATCCCAATCATTTCTCTTCTCAGTGCTCAACTCCCCCCCTTACCTGATCTAATCGGAACGATCGAATCCGGCAGGTCGCTGCTAATTGTTGTCGCTGTTGGGTCGCCGTCTTCGTTTGGTCCTGGTTTTCTAGCTCCGTCCGTCATTCACTGCTGTTGGGTCTCTGTTCATCGCTTGTTTGAGGTATATATGCTTCCTCGATCTACATTTACCCCTAAAAAATACTTGCCACTGTAATGGAATTTCAATTATGGCACTTCCTATTTTAAATAAAATATCTCTTGTGCGTGACTCTGTGGTTAGATAGACTGAGCTTGGGTTTATAGTTTGTATTATAGTTTGTTAATTAACCGGGTTGTTCTGGGTACACATTAATGCACAGTAAAGAATTTTGTGATGTGGGGTATTCAATATGTGTGAACGGTGAATTAGAAAGCGCATCATTTTTATAGAACACAGGATTTGTGATTTGGGTTTTAGCTTGTACTTATTGAGTTACTGACACTTTGTTTTAAGCAAGAATGAAGATAACAATGGTAGTAGTAATGATAATGTGCTTGATAACATGCTTAGTTCTCGTGTGAACTTAGGGAGAAGGTTAGTGGGCGCATTTTGTTATTGGAGAATTTGTAAATTTGTACGGAAATACTAATTTTCGCCAGGGCAAGGCAATACTGATAAATCTTATATGCCCCATTCAGTAAAAACCCAAGGTCAGAAAGATGTAGTGATAGCATTAAAGGGTGATGAAAGGAGGAAGCCAAAATTTGGTTTCCTGCTTTTACATAGGAAGCTTTTTTTTTAGTTTTTTTTTATGAAAAGAAACAAGGCGGGCACAAGATTTAGATCCAAGATCCTTGGAGGGAAGGGTACATTAGCTATTCACTACCTCTAATTTTTAATATAAGATCTATTTTAATAAAAAAAATAATTATAAAATGGATCTTATATTAAAAATCGTAGGTCATGGTGTATACTAATTAGAGCTGGTAAAAGGGGTTTAACCCGTGGGTCAAACCCGCCCAATCTGAAAAACTTGGTGGGTTGGGTTGTGAAACACAAGGACTGTTTTGATGCCGGTCTTTTTGGTTCAACCCCATATGGGCCCAACCCGTGATGGGTTAGTTTGTTTTTAATTTTTTAAAAAAATTGCTAAATGTCTTGTCATGTTATCCCTCATGACTTAGACGTTAGTCATTCATTAATATTGTTATTTTAGTTAAAATATGAGTTTGTTAAAGAAAATTTGAGTTGATGTGTCAGCCAGTAAGGATTAAAATAATATAACTTGATGAGTTATCATTTTCTGTTATATTAGACTAACGACGTTAGGAGTGAAAGACTAAAAATGCACTTTTTAAACTTAAAGGACTAAATGAACTTTAATATGAACATAAATGATCAAATGTATACTTTAGCCTTAATTTTTTTATGGTTTAGGTTTGTGTAAAAAAATTCAGTATATTGTTTAAAAAAAGTTTTAAAAATGCAGTATAAAAAAATTTTAAAAAAAAAGGAAAAGGCTATAGGTTGGATTAACTAAATGTCAATCCATATTGTAATGGCTCTTTTTATCTGTCATTTAAGGTGTTTTCAAATTAATAGATGGTTTTTTAATATTCTCTAATATAGTAAGCCTTTAACTTAGATCTTCATCTATGTTGAAATAGAGTCTATAGGAATGTAGTCATTTATTCATATTGCTTAGAAGCAATTAACTTGATTTTGTGAGGGTGTGGGTGTGACCATCCCGGATATTTATCCATATAGGGGCTGGAATATTATTCGTTAGAGTTCGAGAGGACCTTTGTACTGCCGATTAGCCAACTAAGAGGGATGGAAGGAGATTGCATTTTAAATTCTTCCATGATGATACCATCTCCATCTTCATTCAAAAATGAAGGCCCCGAGATCACTTCAGTCTCTGTAAGCAACTACCATTTTTCATGCATATCTGGGATCTCATTTTGAAGTAGGTCGATAACCTCGTAGGAGTCGCACCTAATCAACACTTCTCTGAACCCCCCATCCCAAACTCTTTTCATGCCCATAAGGCAACCCCAAATTTCAGCACTCAGAGCATCACCAGTACTGAGCCTCAACATAAATCCCTCCACTTATAGTTCTTTTTGCTATGTTTAACTAGTTACCTTCTATTGGTTTCCAACGGTATTGCTTGGATATTATTAGTCGAAGGACCAAAGTCACCCTAAAAAATATATCCAGGGACAAACAATATAATAATGGATCTAGCGTATGCAGGCGTTAGACATTAAAAGAATATATATCCAAGTCACTTTCTCTGACGAACGCGCATTCTTTGCTTCCTCTTTCCACCTCCATTTATCATTCCCTCACTCCTTCTCCATTCCACTTTCCCTCATTCCATTTTTTCCTCACACGCTACTCTAAATCACGATATTCTTTGTTTACTTCTAGTTACACTATGTACTTGGGTGTAATGATTGCATGCTCTCATCATTCTCCTACCTTTTCCAGGGAAAAAGTACAAAACAAAAAAAAGGTGTTAGAATATATGGATCGTATTTGGATACAAGCTAAACGGACGAGTGTTGAATATGATGTTGGGGTCAAGGGTTTTTTAGACTTTGCAAAAAGAAATGCCGATGATGATAGTGGGATGTTTTATTGCCCTTGTGTAAAATGTTTGAATGAGAAGCGATTAAGTGCTGCAGATATATATACACATTTAATTTGTGAAGGGTTTTGTAAGACGTATGTAGTATGGGTATGGCATGGTGAACAATTAGAAATGCCAAGTGCATCTCAACAGGGGGAAGTGACTTGTGATGATAATGACACGGATATGGATGATCGGATAGAGGACATTATTCGTGATGTAGGAGAAGAGGCTTTTGAACAATCACATGCATATGGTAATATGTGCAGTGATGCTGAGAAGCCGTTGTACCCGGGGTGTAAAAAATACCAATTGCTGAATGCTGTATTGAAATTGGTAAGCTTGAAAGCACGGCATGGATGGAGCGACAAGAGTTTTTCAGAAACGCTTGAGGCCTTTAAAGATATGCTTCCTGATGATAATGTGTTGCCTTGTCGATACTATGATGATAAGAAAATACTGTGTCCACTAGGGATGCAGTATAAAAAGATCCATGCTTGCCCTAATGATTGCATATTGTATAGAAAAGATCATGAAGAGAAGGAGCAATGTCCGATATGTGAAACTCCGAGGTATAAATCAAATAAGGGCCCTGCAAAAGTGTTGTGGTATCTTCCAATCATTCCAAGGTTCAAGCGCCTGTTTGCTAATGAAATTGATGCCAAAAATTTGAGATGGCACGCAGATGAGCGGATTTCTGATGGAAAGCTTCGGCATCCAGCTGATTCTTCTCAATGGCAGAAAATCGATCAATTATTTCCTAGCTTCGGTGAAGAACCTAGGAATCTCAGGCTTGGGCTTAGCACAGATGGTATGAATCCTTATGGTAGCCTAAGCAGTATACATAGTTCATGGCCTGTTCTGTTGGTAATTTACAACTTATCTCCTTTGTTATGTATGAAACGAAAGTACATAATGTTGTCTATGTTGATTTCGGGACCAAAGCAACCCGGAAATGACATAGATGTTTACCTACAACCCTTGATCGAAGACTTGAAAGAGTTGTGGGATAAAGGTGTCGATGTTTTTGATGCGAACAAGAAGGAGACTTTTAATATGCGAGCAATGATCTTTTGTACTATAAATGACTTCCCTGCATATGGGAACTTGTCAGGATATAGCGTTAAAGGCCACAAAGCTTGTCCGATATGTGAAGAAGGCACATGCTACCATCAACTTCAACATGGAAGAAAGACGGTTTACCTTGGCCATAGGCGATTTCTAAGACGAAGCCACCCTTATCGTA
Source organism: Inga oerstediana (assembly GCA_963210345.1). Taxonomy (NCBI): domain Eukaryota; kingdom Viridiplantae; phylum Streptophyta; class Magnoliopsida; order Fabales; family Fabaceae; genus Inga; species Inga oerstediana. Next base: position 30,918,583 of record OY723399.1, on the reverse strand, counting down.
GATTAAAAAAAGCTTTTTTCGGTGGCCAAGAGTTTGAAGATGCTCCAGAGGCATTGTCTGGGGAGAAAATTTATGAAAAGGTGAAAAATATCATTACTATGTTTGGTAAGTCATCAAAGAGTAGAAATGAGAAAAATATATGGGAAAAAAGGTCTGTCTTCTTCGATCTTCCATATTGGCTCAATCTTGACGTCAGACACTGTATTGATTTCATGCATGTGGAGAAGAACGTATGTGATAGTATTGTTGGGACACTGCTCAACATACAGGGAAGTTCTAAGGATGGCGTGAAGGCAAGATTAGACTTGCAAGAAATGGGAATACGAGAAGATTTACATCCAAGGCCATACGGTAATAGAACTTTTTGTCCTCCAGCTGCTCATACTTTGTCTAAGGTTGAGAAAAGAAGCTTTTGTGAGTGTTTACATGATTCCAAAGTTCCCTCAGGGTATTGTTCAAATTTTAAAAAGCTTGTATCGATGAAAGACTTGAAGTTAATAGGGCTAAAGTCTCATGATTGTCATGTCTTAATGCAACAACTACTCCCAGTAGCTATTCGAGGCATTGCCGAATATGATCTTCAACACATATTGACTAGACTTTGTTTCTTCTTCAATGCCATTTGTTGTAAAGTCATTGACACGGAAAGATTGGAGGAATTGGAAAATGAAGGATACATTATCTTATGCCAGCTTGAGAAGCTTTTTCTTCCGTCCTTTTTTGATATCATGGTACACTTGGTTGTTTATCTAGTGAGGGAGATAAAGTTGTGTGGCCCTATCTATTTCCGGTGGATGTACCCGATCGAAAGAACTATGAAAATACTAAAAGGGTATGTGAAGAACCCCAATCGGCCTGAAGCATCTATTGTTCAAAAATATGTTTCTGAAGAAGCTATGGAATTTTGTCAACAGTATTTGTCAAATGTACGACATATTGGCCTTCCTAAGCGTCATGATCAAGAAGGGGGTAGACGCGGGGCAACAGTAAAGAGCATAGATGCTGATGAATTGCAACAAGTCCACCTGTACATCTTGAACAATGTTGATGAAGTTCAATATTACATGAATGCCCATAAAGAAATTGTACGGAAACAAAATAGTCGAATGAGCGAACAAAGGTTAATCAGGGAGCATAACAGAACTTTCGCACATTGGTTCAAACAAAAGGTTGACGGAGAAGAATGTGTTTCTGATACAATAAATTGGTTAGCACGTGGTCCTGAAGTTGATGTCATAAGTTGGACTTTATTTGTGATCAATGGTTATACCTTTTACACGAAGTCCCTAGATGATAAGAGCACCGTCCAGAACAGTGGTGTTGTATTAGTGGCTGAATCTATGCACTTCTCTAGTTCGAAAGATAAGAACCCTACGTTGGCTGCCATACCTTATTATGGGGTGATTGAAGAGATTTGGGTGGTTGACTATGTTAAAATTAGATTTCCCATTTTCAAATGCAAGTGGGTTGATGTCAATAATGGTGTGAAGATCGATAGGTTAGGATTGACATTAGTAGATCTGAATAGTAGAAGTTTTGGAGATGAACCTTTCATTATGGCAGATCAGGCGCAACAAGTGTTCTATATCACTGATCAGGAAAATAAAATGTAGTCTGTAGCTCTCCAAGGAAAAAGGGTCGTTGATATTGACGAGAAAAGTCACTCAAATTATGATCTTCTTGAGACTCCTTCTTTTTCCAGGGGTCTACCAGAACTGAACGAAGAAGATGAAGCAGATAATGCGCACGGCACAAGAAATGATCATCACGAGGGAATATGGGAGGATATCTCTTTATGATACTACTTTGACCTTAACTAACTAAAGTAATTATGATTATGATTATTATCTGAAGAATATGTTTAGTTATTTTATCGATATAGTCTTCACATGTCATAGCTTAGGATTTATCTTTCTTTGTTGTCGTTACAGGAAAATGACGGATCCCCAGCGTCCTAGTGCAGAGGATCAGCCACCTCCTCCACCTCTGGGTCAGCCACCTAGTGCTCAGCAGAGTCAGCCAGATAGTGTTAACCAGGGCGAGCCTAGCAATGCTCCGAGCCAGGGTCGTAGTGAGCGCAGTAGCCAGTCTGTACGGAGGGGTAGACGTGCCACACGGTTGACAGATGTTTCCCTCAGTCGGAGTGCAGGCCAAAAGATACCGATTGAGTTTGATAGACATTGGAAACCAATCGGGCCTAATGCACAACGATATACGAGTTTCGTCGGCCTCCTTGCACGTAACAAGCCGAGCATCTTGATAGAGGAGTGGAGAAATGTCGATCCAAAGGTGAAGCAGCATATTTGGGACACTATTCAGGTATACAATTATCTTCTGTATGTAATTAATTATTATCAAATGTCACTTCATTTGTCACTTACTCCTTCAATGCATGCATTTCAGCTCACCTACGACGTTCCTCAGAGTGAGATCTTGTACAACAAGACGATGACATATTGTTATGAGCGCTGGAGCAAGTTTAAGACAAGTCTGACCAACAATTACATTCATATTGAGGTGCAAGATGGTCAGCCTTATCCTAATCTGTGCAGCACGTATACATTTCTTGATCAAGCGACTTGGGAAGAATTTGTTAGGCTTCGGACTACTCCTGAATCTTTGGTTAGTTAACTTATTTTTTATTTTATTTACTTAGCAATTATCTTAATTGATTATAACACTTTCCTTTTGTATTATTTCTTATTCGCAGGCAAAAAGGCAAAAAGCACAAGAGAGTGGTAGAAAGAATGATTGCCCTCATACAATGTCTCGTAGGGGTTATGCAAAGGCTGAAAGAGACTTGTTGGCGGCCAAACGGAAGAGATTGGAAGAAGCATCTCCATCCGATCCTTCTGTTCTTCTTTCTCCGCCATCTCCGATTCGTCGAGAAGAAAAATGGCAATTTGCCCACCAAAAGAGGAGTGGGACTTATACGAGTGAACAATCTCGTATAGTTGGTGAAAGAATTGTAAGTATATAACGTTATTGTAATTAATTACATAAGAAACGTACATTATTACTTACGTTTGTTATTTTGTATTATGTTACAGGATGAACTTAGAAAACAACAAGCTGAGGGATCTTTTAAGTCGGAGGGCAGGAATGACATCCTCACAGTTGCTACTGGCAAACACGAGCATCCAGGCCGTGTCAGGGGAGTTGGAGGAGGGGTAGGGATACGGGATTACTTTGGAGCCCCCGTACACTATTCCTCAAACATCGTGACTAGGGACGAATTGGAGAATATGTTGGCCATTGCAAGAGCAGAAGCAAAGGCCGAGGCTGAAGCATCTTTTGATGCACTTTTAGAGACCCGGTTGAGCAAGATGAAAGAGGAAATGATAGTATTTATGAGCTCAAGACAAGATACCAGTGCTCCCCCTCCACAATCGATTGATCCTAATAAGCAGAGCACTAAAGGTAGTTGTTGCAACATCGGGCAGTCATCAGAGGGTCCTAACCCGCAAATTACTGGGCTTTGTGATCTTTTTGTCGAGGATCCTCTGAGACGGTTAGTTGCACGGGGTAGTGTGCATAACCTGGGATCAACTGTCCACCACCGACAAATGGAAGGTGATCAAGTCCGGGTGTCAGTTGACGAGGTGATTATTGCGGATGCACCTGTCCCTATCCCTTCTGATGAATTCAAGGTCGTTAGCGATGTCTTGGGCACATTCATCTTGTGGCCAACGAACCTTGTTTCTGGTCGAGCCGAGGATAGTCCGATCAAAGGCCCACCACCAAGTCCGATCAAAGCCCCACCAAGTCCAGCTCCCTTCACTCAGCAAGAAGTTTCACAGCCTCCATTGAATATCATGCAGCAAGTGATTCTGATGGCATATGATACATCCTTCAAAACAAGAGAGTGGCCTACGGATTCAGTTGTTGGACAGTCAGGAGTGACATGCTATCTTGAGAGGGATGATTTGATGTCCCTGGTAGCTCCTGGACAAAATCTTACGATTGGGATTGTCCAACTGTTCTTAATGTAAGTAGCTTCTGCAATTCAAAGTAAATATTTTAAAAGTTTCACCGTTTACCTTTTATTTCTGTGCTTGCGTTATTGTAGGTACATGCATCGTAGGTTGGTCTCCTCTGGCAAAAGCGAAAAATTTGGATTCTTATGCCCCCATCACATCCAAGAGAAAGGGACCACTGCTGCTACTAGACATACATACTTGTCACAGAGGCTTAGTGAAACTGGAACCGAGTGTTTCTTGGCTCCATATGTGCATAGGTAAGAAACAAATTGATAGTTTATAATTTATATAATGTTTTATGTTTGCTTATTAATATTCTTCTGTTTTTTTCAGTGATCATTGGCAGTTGCTTCTTCTATGCAAGAGTAGTTACACTGTCATCCTCTTATGTTCCCTCCACTTCAAACCAGGGAATGATTTGAAAAAGACCATTAATTCGTTAGTTTTCTTGCATTCTTACCTTTTGTATGCAAAGTTTATGGAATTTGTGTAAAACCAATAACCTTTGTCATTGTGATGATCATAGGGCTATGCGGACATTCCTACACAGTGCTTGTGGTAAGCATGTTCGTGACTTAAAGGACCCTACATGGATCATGCCAAAGGTTAGTACATATGGATTTGTTTAAAGAATGTAATAAGACATGCCTTTATATTTGTTTTAATGATATCATGTTTTTTCTCAGAGCCGTCGGCAACCAAAAGGATCCAACTTATGTGGTTTTTATGTTTTAAGACACATTTACAATATTATCACTCTAGGCACGACTGACTTTACTCAAGAGGTAAATTTATATTTCAGAACTTTTGTTTTACTTTATTGTTTTTAAGTTACTAAGTCAATGTTTCGTCTGGTTTTGGTGTTACAGATGTTTGATCTTGCTGATCCCTTTCCTGAAGAAGATATTGATTTCATTCGCACATGTTGTGCTGAATTCATCCATGAGCTATTACAAAAATAGTGAGTTTTTGAATCCAATGTTACATTGTACATTATTTACACTGTAGCTGAACTAAGAAATATGTTATGGGGCCAACTTCAGGTGAGTTTTATCCCATGAGTATTTGGGGAAATGGAATAGTATGTGAGGATTGAGCAAGCTGAACACAAATGGGATGACTAGTTGCCAAAATGAGTCCAATTAGTATTCATCTCCTCTGTTTAGGCTCATGTCTCCTATTTCTAACATCTCAACTGTGTGATTAGTCGTCTTCTTTAACATCTCAACTATGTCATGTCAATCCGCCAATCAGTTTCTTTACTTTGCAGCATAAAGAAAGAGACATATCCAACGTATAAGATCAAATGTTTTGATAAAAACATAATAAAAGTTAAGATTAAGATGTAAAAATACATACGATATAACATAAAATTCCTTGAATGTTGATCAAATCAACTTCTACCTTTTCATGCTGCGCTTTGGCTTCGGCTTGTAAAAATGTGAATGATAGCAGAGACATAATAATGATCCCTAGAGATTTCATTCTCAATTTCATGGCTTATATGATATGTAGCTTCAAACCCAAATTATGAGAACTCAATAAATACATATAAATATAATTGATTCCAATAATCATAATAGTGTAATTGTTAGTTTGTACGCTGAGATGCAGTTTATAGGGAAGCCAAGTTGTTTCAACTTTTGATCTTTGCTTAATGGGATAGAATAGTAAATTAGGAGTCCACAGATGCGTATGATGATGATCTCAATCACAATATATCCATCAATATATATTATTGATTAGTGTTTTCTTTTAATTGTCCTAAATATAATGCATTGTTTTGGCTTAAATATCATGTAAAAGTGGGAGAGAGAGAGAGATGGATTAGGGAATATAATGAGCACGCAGATCCACATTTAAGAAATAAGTAAAGTTAATTAACATGTTCTAATTTTGATGCGTAATGAATGAAGTGATGAGTGAATTGGTGATATATGCAGGGATTATGGATTCTTCATATTCGTCAAAGGGAAAGAAGAAGGGCTTGGCAGATGAAGCAGCTTTTGCATATATGTTCATTGCTTTTGTTTTACTCCTGTCATTTAGTCATCCTTACTGTCTAATTGCAAATGAATCATCAATAACTGACTTTACTGGCTGCTTGTATGAACATTAATTTGTTGTTGCTATAAACTGGTGCTTTTGAATTCTGCAATTCAAAAGTGATTGTTATTATGTACTGCTGTTTAAAATTTGAGCATTCTGTGCGTGTACATATAATAAAAGGGACATTTTTTTTTTTAAAAAAAAAAGAAGTTTTAAGACCGGTTGTGGTCACAACCGGTCTTAAAGTACTTTTTAAGACCGGTTGTGACCACAATCGGTCTTAAATGTGAGACTTTTAAGACCGGTTGTGGGGCACAACCGGTCTTAAAAGTCTCACATTTAAGACCGGTTGTGGTCACAACCGGTCTTAAAGTACTTTTTAAGACCGGTTGTGACCACAACCGGTCTTAAAACTTCTTTTTTTTTTTAAAACGCTCCTTCTATTAAGTGACTTTTAAGACCGGTCGTACCCACAACCGGTCTTAAATGTTAGACATTTAAGACCGGTTGTGGGTACAACCGGTCTTAAAAGTGTGACTTTTAAGACCGGTTATAACAACCGGTCTAAAAAATAACAGACTTTTTAGACCTGCTGTATCAAGACCTAATACAGAACCGGTCTAAAAAGTCATTTTTAACCGGTCTAAAAAGTCATTTTTCTACTAGTGGTATTAATTCGTTGACATGCCTTAGTTTTAGGGTTTAGGGTTTTTTTTAAGTTATAAATTCATTATCTGAACTTGTAAATTCCTTATTTAAATTTGTGAATGACTTGAAAGAGTAAGTGAATTTTTTATTTAAACGAAAGTTGCGAATTCCTTATTTAAACTTGAGAATTTCTTATTTGAACTTGTAATTTTTTACTTAAAAAAGAAAAATTATGAATTCCTTATCTAAACTTGTCAATTTCTTATCTGAACTTATTAATAGACTTGAGTTAAAGATCAAAGGTTAATATATATATATTTTTGTTTGTATTATTTAGATTGAATAGCATTGTGGCCCAATGGTCACCATTATTTTATGCAAACAAAGTGGTGGGGTTTGAACTTTGAACCCCACCCCCACCATTCCAAGAGAATATTCCCACGGAGCTCCGTTGCTGCTAGAGGTGGGATAATTTTTTTTAAATAAAAAAAATGTAAGGGCAAATTGGTCTTTTAATTTACTTTGAAAAAAAAAAGATAAATTGAGCCTAACACCTCTCTGAAATTATGAATATTCGAAACACATTTTTATCTTTTCATAATTTAAAAGTTCTTTTTAAGGGATTTTCCCAATTTTCTATTTCTGTATTATATTTTAGTATAAGAAAGAGTATATATAAAAATAATAATAGTAGAATATATACACACACACCCATATAAAGAAAAAAATACAGTATATAAAATAATAATAAAACTCTAGATTTTAAATTCGAATGTACAAAAACTTTTTAATAAAAATTCCTCTTAATACATTTTTTAATTTTCAAATATAAATCACTTTTGAGGAAGCTTATATGACATTATAAGGGGATAACGCACAACTCAACCCACGAGCAACACAAGCTCGTTGGCGAGTCTTAGTGTGTGTTTGGATTATCTTTTGAGAATAGATTTTATGATTTACGAGGTAAGTATGTGAAAGGAGTTTTGTTTCGATTTGCGGAAAATAGCTTCTAAAACCACGATTTGAGTGTTTCCTAAACACTCACTTAATGCTTTTGGTGCGGGGCCCGCAAGTGCTTCAGGAAGTAAGGCAAAGCAACTGGCGGGTTATGTAGCCCGTACCAAAACCCGTAACCCACCCATTTAATGTTACACAAGTACGAGCTAGTCCATACCCATACCTCAACCCGTTTAAGCCCATGTTGAACAAGTTATGACATAAATAGGTGAGTTAAAAGAGGTTACAGGTAAAGTAAAAATAAGATACGAAGACTTAGTAAAACTTTTTCTCTCTCTTAGTTACCGTGCCATTGCAAACGAAACTCATGGGAGAACCCAGCAGCCGAAAAGCGCCTTCGGACAGATCCCATGACGAAGGTGCTCGGAGCAATAATGCAAAAAAATCGAAGAAGGAAGAAAAGGAAGATACCATCATGAGTGATAAGATGGAAGATGCAGAGGGATGCCATGACCCAAATACGAAAGAGGATAACCAGTTCACAAGTTTTTCTTCTATTTGCTTCATCCAATTCACAAGTTGCTAAGGCAAATTGTACAAGTTCCTTCTTCTATCTTTATGATGGCTTGCTTCCTTTGGTTTTTGATTGCTTCTTGGTTCTTAAAGTGCTTCAAACTTGTCTCCGTCCTCCTACCAAAGAGAGAGAATTTATAAATTACCAATTGAATCACAAACTATGTAGGATAGAACAAGGATTTCTTTAATTTTTGCTTGATATTTTGTTATGCACATTTTCTTCTATAAACTTCTTCTTATTCACATTTTGAATCCAAAAATAGATAAAATGAGAAGAAAATGTGCAAGAATATTATCAATTTCTAAGAGTTAACACTTTGTCATAGAAATAGAGAGGCAACTATGTATGCGAATCCAAGCCGTGATCTTTGTTACTTCCTCCTCTGCTGCTTCAAAGTCCTCCTTTCATGGTTGTACCGCTAGGTAGTGATCAAACAACAACCATGGAGAAAGCAACCATGCCTAGCCCACAACTTTTGTATTTTACCCGCTAGAAACACCTGGTTTACCATACGTCCTAATAGTTCCACAATGAGCGCATTTTTCCATTGTTTAGCCAACCTAGCCTTCTCTTCCGGCGGGATAATGACGTTTGGCCCATACTCAGTCATGAGCACTTTAATTTGTGTCTTCCATCGTTCATCACTCCACCAATCTTCATCTTCCTCCTCCATTTCTTTTGTTTCATTCATCACAGCCTACTTAAAATTTTTCCATTTAGTCCCACTTTCCTCTCTGTCTCCTTTTGCCTTCTTCTTCTTCTCTGTATGCCCATTCCTTCATCATCATGCATCCATGACTCATCCCTAGGAGTCCTCATTTGGTCATTTGAGAATTCACCCTCATCCGAACAGACTTTTTTCCTGTTTTGGGAAAGTACATCTCTCTCCTCCGGCGTGGGTGCCGGATTCTCATGATCATGCACACTCGCTCTCACGCTCATCGCTCATCTCAAAGTATTACTAAAGTGGGTTCTCTAATTGAAACCTACACTTTTGATCCATGGATGCACAAATATATTAGGATTTAGGGGAGAGAAATTATTGAAGGAGGAACCCCTCCTATTTATTTATAGGGTTAGGACCAATCTTCATTTAGAAACCTTTAATTTGCCTATTCCATATTTTAGGAACGCAAGCATTCCTTTCTTTTCTCTGAATTAGCCATCATCATAATAGCCACATGAATTAAAATTCGTTTTATATAATTAGGTGGTAAACCCTAATTAAATAACCCGTCCGATGGAATATGGGATGACCCATTATAGTTGCTTCTACATTATGGATTATTTGATTCAATGATGCCACATTATCTATAAGCCCTCTCTTAAATCTTCAAATAGATGTTCAGTTAATTTAACCTCTTAATCAATCAGAATCCCTCTATACTCCATTGTAAATGATTATATGTATTGCTACATCATTTAATCAAACCACCCATTCAGTTTTGTTTTGCTTCTCTCATGCTGAGATTGATTTTCTCATGATTGTTTTTCGCATACCCTACAAAGTCGCTTTGATAACTTGATTCCCATATCAAATATCCTACAAGAGAATAACAACATTATGGTTGGAAACTGACAACTAATATGACTAAAATATGCTCAAGTAATGATGTGCAACCAAAAACAAGATGGACATCTTTGAACTAACTTGAAAATATTTAAAATATGTATAAGCGTATCAAAATTTATTAAAAAAAACTCAAGAAAATGTGCTGAATTAATATGAATTTTTAGTTGATAACAGTATTAGGGCAAATTAAAGATGTTTAGAAGAGAATAACTTATTTACATCTTTGAAACTTATAATAATAAGCATAATGTTTTTTATAAGTATAATAGTAGTTGAATAGCATATATAGGTATAATATATATACAAATATATAATATTTAACATTACTTCATAAGAAGAAATGTGATATGCTTATAAATTCAATTTTGATTATATATTAACTTTACTTCTAAGAATGGACAGGTTTTGATGAAAGAACATCAATATAACAACAATGTCCTCCTTAAACATTTTATGAATGTATAAATTGAGCGTTGCATCACATCCATGAAAAAGGGATTATTTGAATTTGATTATAAGAAGCTTCCATGATCTGGTTACAAGGGCAAGAATTTCTGTAGTACACAGAATACTTTTGATCTATTTACATTCTAAATAGAAATTAATTATATCTTTACTGACTAAATTTGAAGAATATAAACAGCAGTGCTGCTATTATGTACCAAATGATGTAATTGGAAATCGGGAATGGGATCCTCTATATATATCTACGATTAATCAAAACATTACGTAAGATTAAACGCAACACATGCATATATATATATATATATATAACACCACCTGTCTTTATGGCTAAAATCCAATCGCATCACGTGTCTTTATTGCACTTAGAATATTGACACAATATATAAAATTGATATAGGGAGCATCATCCTTGACATCAACAATGACCTTACAAAAGCATATATATTATTTTATGTAAACCACTAAACCTTGGATAACCGATATATTAGAATATTAAAAAAGAAGTCTCACATGGCCTAATTGGTAAAGGAACCTAAAGGTATATAATGTTTAGGCGATTTCTCATAAATTCATTTAAATCATTTTGATAGAAAGACTATCTCAACATATATTTATATCTAAAAAACCTAACACAATAAAGACATGATTTACGCAATTTAAGGCGGAAGGGAAAAAAGCACGGTAATAAAACCCGGACCAGAACTGGCCAACCACCTGGCAGACCGGTCCAGGCCGGTTCGGTCCAGTCCAGATTTTTTTATTTTTTAAAAAAAGATCAATTTTTTAAAATTTTTTTCTTTAGAATTTCATATTAATAAGCCTAAAATATTTAATTTGTCACCGGTTTAGTCCTGGGTTAGTTCTGGTTTGACTCCAGTCTGACCCACTGACTCTTGACCTAGTACCCCGGCTGATTCAGTGACCGGTCTGGGTTTAATTACTTTGAAAAGGAATCAAAGTCAAAGTTTCATCTAATTAAGAGTACATTGTGCGTTTGTGACATATTTGTATGAAAATTTGCAAAATGTTTGGCAATGTGTTAACATCAGCACGTTATAAAGGCCTTACCAACAGCTACAAATAATAATGCAGCGATATCTGGCAAAATAACAATAATAATGATGATGACGATGACGACAACTATGACGACGATGATGATAATGCGGCGATAATGAAAACGACAATTATGTGGAATTTTGTATTTGGAATTATGAAACGTTCGCATATAAATTGTCAGGTCAAATAAAAACGCCAAACAGGAACATGATGACATTTAGAGACAATTAAACACATGGAAAGCATGAATATTAAAAATATAAATTAAGTTTCACAAAGGGAATAGGAAATGCCCCCACTCATTATTCACCAATGACCACGGCACCATCACGGAAAAGTCAAGCAGGGAAGGCGGCAGAGATGATTGTGCCACCACCAAATGCGGCGGTAGAGGGAGGGAGCTAGCCAGGGAACTAGGGAAGGCACTTTTGTACAACCAATTTTTTAAAAAGCCAAAAAGGTTTTTGTTATATTTGCCCTCCTACGAGCAAAGTTCTTCGTCTTGCTTGGTTGAAAAAAAGCGACAAGGGTGTTAAGTTTATCAATATAAAATAATTCATCAATCTTTCATCTGAGTTTTAATCATAAATGTTTTTGTAATTTTTTTTATTTTTATTGGATCCTTACCGTTTTCTCAATTATGAGCATTACTTTCTAAGTTATAATATGTTAATTAGGGAAGACATAGATGCAGACTAAATGACATATAAGTAAGGTTGTCAAACTCGCGAATTTAAGCAAACTAATGATAGTGACGTAAACTTATATTGTGAATTCAAATCGTAAACTCGTAAAAGTTTACTTTTACCATTAAATATATATTAATAGTGTATAATTAAATAATTAAAATATAAAAGAATGATAACAATTTGATTTAAATATATTTTAAATCCAAATAATTGAAATTAAATCTATCAACATTTATAATTTATCATATTTAACAAAAAAAATTTTGTGAAATTCATATATAAAGACACTGAGTATGATCAAATACAAAAAGTTAACACAAGTTTAAGGGTAAGTTAATACGGTTTTGTAAGCTAGAAACGTAAAAACAGTAAAATTGGTCTATAAACTCATGAGTTTAACTGAGTTTACAACGGTTACGATTTTACCAGTGACTCGACTCGATTATATAAGCTAGAAACGTAAAAACGGTAAACTTGAAGAGTCAACTCATAAGTTTAACAACAATGCATATAAGTTGTTATAAGATATGGAATAAAAAATATGTTTTTAAAAAATAAAGAGAATAAATTTATTGATTATCAGCATAAACATAAAAAATGTCATAAAAATATTTAGTACGGAACCAATACCTACACTACTACAAAAAGGGGCTTTAACCTCCCAAATTTGGCACTTTTAACGTCCCAAAACGGGGGGACGTATATGCTGGGGGCGTAGTAAGTTGAGACAAAAGACGTCCCAAATGATAGAGACGCCTAAAGTCCCCCCATGATGGGACTTTAGGCGTCCCAAATTAAGATTTGGGACGCCTAAAGTCCCACCCTGGGGGACTTTAGGCGTCCCAAATCTTAATTTGGGACGCCTAAAGTCCCACGGTGGGGGACTTTTGGCCTCCCAAATCTTAATTTGGGACGCCTAAAGTCCCACCTGGGGGACTTTTGGCCTCCCAAATCTTAATTTGGGACGTCTAAAAGTCAGGTTTTTTTTTAATACCATAATTTACATTCTGTATTACCCAACGAATTGAAACTGCAGAAACAGAATAAAAGATGGATTCATAAACCACACTGTCCGTTACAAACTAGTAAGGACATCCAGCACTACAATCTTTACTATATATACATACAATAACCTTTCATGCAACCTACTACTATATATATCAACAAAAAACAACCAGAAAGTGTCAAAACGCTGTCATCACACAAGTACAAACTGATATAAAATAACAAGTTTACTGATCTATATGTTGAAGAAGATGTCCAGCCAATAGATCTCTGATCAAATCAAGGTCTTCACGTAGGTAGGCATCATCATTATCAAAAATCTGAAAATTAGAAAGTAATAAGCTTTGATGAAATGAATCTCAAGCAAATGAATTAATTAACATTTCGATTAGAACACCAAAAATATTATCATTTGAGAATGAAGAAGCGATTACCTTTTCAAAATCGCTAGTAATTCCACTTTGAGTTATGTTATACATATAAAGTATAACATAATATCCGCATTCAGTGTTGCCAGGTTGCCGAGGGCACTTTTAATCAAAGGGATGCAATTAGTTGTTAAAATCAATAAAGGTATGTCTAAAAGGACCGTCAATGAAACAATTAGGTAGGATCGAATGTACTTACTATGGGATAAAACCACTTTGGCTTTTTAACAACTGCACCCTCGCGTGACCCACCTAGGATTCTATATGTTTGACAAGCACTATCATGAAAAGCAAAATGAACAGAAATTAGAACCATTCATTTATTTTTGTTGTTAATGAAATACAAACAGAATAACTTACGTGTCGAAGACGGATTTTGTCTCTCTGTCTGGCCTGTTACTCAAGGGATCAAACCAATAGACTACGTTGCGGCGGGGACATATAACACACAAAGTCCAGTGGTTTCTTTAACAACATGTACACATTAAAATGAAGTTAGATGAGTGAGAAGACAATTATTTAGTAAACTTCTGAAATTGACAAAATGTAAATACGAACCGTTGGACAATGGGTGCTAGATAACAACGAAGTTTGGTTTGTGCCATTTGGGAGCCGACATAGTGAGTCCTATGCGCCACAGTACAAGTATCCCCCGTCGTATTCGCAGGACATAAGAATCCATACCAATTACTTCTTTCCATGTTTGCGCAGAGATCGTGGAAGGTGCTATAATAGAATTAAAATAAGGAATCAATTCTTGAATGTATGAAAACAAAAAACCACTAAATGAATTCTATGGGAAAATTGAAAAAAAAAACTTACCGGACTGTAAATTTGACCCAGCCTGCATCTATCTCCTCCAACCTGATAAACTGCTTGAGATCTTTATTGTCAATCGTGTAGGGATACTCCACTTGGCCCACAATCCCTGGAGGCATCTTCAAGTCAATCTGTTTAATGCCCTTGTAGATCTGTTGCAGCCGTGCTAAGTAGGGCCATTTGCTCGCAGCTTCGTCATCCTTTTAGAACATCAAAAAACAAATTGTTATTAGGATGCCAATAGATTTTCAGTAACAGTAAGGTAATTCCTACCATTGGAGGTGTTGCGTCTGAACCAATAAGATTGCGAGGCCAAAGGATGAAAGATCCTATCGCTTGACCTAACGTGCCAACCTCTGGATCAGGAACAGGGATGGCTGTACCTTCTTCCCCCTTTCTAACACTCGTCACATTCACCCTACGATAATCCTCCGGAATTTGCTGATTATGGTGGGTGGTAGCATATGTGTGAACGAGAGCATCAGCAACAACACGCAATAATGGATCATCCAAATAGAGGGTGCAAGGGTCTCCCGACACTGGATTGGGAGAAGGGTCGCCAAGTGGTCCCGATACTGGAGTGGGAGAAGGGTGGCCAAGTGGTTGCTCCAGAGGGTTGTAACTTCCTCTGGTGCTATTGAAGGCCGGGGATTCCTGAGTTCGAGCCTCGTCCCTTGCCCTTTGTGCTTCAAACATCTTTGCCATTTCAAGTTGAAGCTCTGGCAACATGTCTTGTCGGAGCTTGTCACGAAGGTTGGCCTCGATCTCTCGTTCGAGCTCCTCTCGAATCTTGGCCACAACGTCCTTACTAGGTCCAGCTTGTGAGGAATAACGTGGCTCTCGTCCAAAATACCTCGCGACACTAACTCCCCGTGTCTCTCCTCGAACACGACCAAGGTCATCTGCCTTCCCAATAGCCGTTGACAAGATGTCCATCCGTCTACTTGGATTGAATGAACCTTGGCTACTCTGCTCGTCCAGGTCATCCTGTAGCATGCAGTTTATCGTAAATGTATCGAAACCACTCGCGACATGTAAAAAATTAGGTACTTATGGTATAACTACTTACAATCCTCGCAGCAACCTCAGCAACAGTCGGATTGATGTACTTCCCAGCCTTAATCCTCCCTGCTTTCCATTTTTTGTGACGTGGAGGAGGTGCCGGTGGCTGGATAACAACGCTAGGATCAGATTCCGCTGCTTCCTTCATTTTTTGTAACTCTTCTGCCATCATTTGCCGCTCAAGCTTGCGATATCCACCGCGAGACATGAAATGTTGATATTTATTTTCTGCTTGCCTCTGGGCATTTGCTGCACTTAATTTCTATGAATGAAAAACGACAAAAAATGAATCAACGATATAAAGTATATGAAATCAACGATATAAGTAGTTCTAAATCATGACAGAAATCTTACCAAAAACTCAGGATCTGCTCATGATGCCGCAAACAACCTCCAGTCCTCTGGAGATAAATATGTATACTGTGCACATGGATCATTACCCCTAAGGGCCCCTCGAATGTAATGCTTTGTTAACTTGTTCTTGAAACCTTTCCATCGTACACGAACCTCATCCATCCAGTGCCTATGCATCTCTGTGGTGTCGGGGACATCGTATGTTTGCTGCAAGGTAAAACATAAGATTATTATGTTTGAAACAATAAGAACAAAGCTACAATGCATCAAAACTTACATACCAAAAGTTGCTGCCAAATCATGTCTTTCGTTTTTGGGGGAACCAATCTCCAATTATCGTAGGTAATGCGCACTTTGCTTCGAGCCAAAAGCCCTATGTAGCTAATGAAGTGGTCTTCCTCAGGACCAATTGGATTCAGATTATGATCGAAGTCTATATGCAGCCTCTCCTGTTGATGTTCATGACGTGCAACCAATGCTCCCATCTTTGTACAGCCTCTAACCCTCCTTCTTGCAGGGGGTTCAACTCTAGGAATTTCGTCATTGCTAGAGCTTTCGTCATCTCCACCCCTCTCGTCATCACTAACGTTGTCCATATTCCTGTTAACACAAAAAGCATCATCAGAAATGTAAGTAAATTGCAATGAAAACACATGTATATAGTAAGCGGGAAGTAAAACACAGTTCTCGTTTATAAATTAAGGTCTTACTCTATATTGTTTCCCATAGTCCTTCACCATGGTCATTTCTTACAGCATATTCGTCATCATCTACCAATTCTACTTCATTTGTTCGAGGTGTAGTTGTTGTGAAAGGTGGTGTGTCATCAAGGTTGAAGGTCGGATCACCATACTTCTGTTTTTTACTTTTAAGGACAATGGACATATTTTTGCTGGCAGGATCGGTGACATAAAACACTTGCTTCGCCTGGCTTGCTAAAATGAAGGGCTCTTCTCTATAGCCAACTCTTCGAAGATCGACTGAGACAAATCCATATTGTTTATCTATTACCACGGCATTGTTGCTAACCCACTTACATTTAAATAAAGCAACTTTGAACTTGTTGTACGTCATCTCCCATATTTCTTCTATAACTCCATAATAGGCCATAGACGCTAATATGGGGTTCCATGCTTTAGTTGTTGGAAGTGTGTGTCTGCTTCACATATTGGGCATGCTTTGTGACCCTTCACGCTGTACCCTGACAAGTTTCCGTACGCAGGGAAGTCGTTTATCGTTGTGAAAATCAGTGCACGTAGCTTGAAAGACTCCTTCTTATAAGCATCAAACACATCTATGCCTTCCTCCCATAACTTCTTCAAGTCCTCAATCAAAGGCGCCAAATAGACATCAATATCGTTCCCTGGCTGTTTTGGTCCAGAAATCATCATAGATAGCATCATATACTTACGTTTCATACATAGCCAGGGAGACAAGTTGTATATTACAAGGAGAACCGGCCACGCACTATGTGTGCTAGTAAGAGTTCTATACGGATTGATGCCGTCTGTACAAAGCCCAAGCCGTAGGTTTCTCGGCTCGCTGCCAAATTGAGGGAAGATTTCATCTATTTTTTTCCATTGTGGAGAGTCAGCTGGGTGCCGAAGATATTTCCCATCAGATGTTCTCTCATCAGAGTGCCATCTCAACTTCTTCGCTTTTGTTGCACTCGCAAACAAACGTTTAAAACGTGGTATTATTGGAAGATACCACATAACCTTTAAAGGTTGCCTTTTACTTGTCACATCACCACAACCACCATCTTTTTTCACTTTGTATCGTGCAGTTTTACACTTAGGACACTCACTAAGACCTCCGTACTCATTTCTGTACAGTACGCAGTCATTAGGGCAAGCATGTATCTTCTTATACTCCATACCCATTGTAGACAGGATTTTCTTGGCCTCATACATACGATTTGGAAGTACATTATCCTTCGGAAACATATCACACAATAGTTCAAGTAGCAATGTGAAACTACTATCGGTCCACCCACAAGTTGCCTTTAAGTTAACCAAATGTAATGTTCCTGTCAGCCGCGTGTACTTACTACCACTGTACAATGGTGTCTCTGCATCACTCCGCAGGCTGTCATACTCCTGCGACTGCGCAAAGGATTCTGCCTCAACATCGTTAATCATTCTCTCCATTCTATCTTCATCTATGACATCCACAGCTTCCTTCTTGTGTGACGGACAATCAGTTACTTCCTCACCATGCCATATCCACCTTGTGTATCGCAGATTTATTCCATCACAAAGTAGGTGATCCTTTATGACATCAACATCCCGTCTACTCTCATTCAAACAATTGACACAAGGACAAAAATACTTCCCATTTCTTGCAGGAGCATTCTTTTTAGCGAATTCAATAAATTCGTCCACCCCTTTCTCATATTCTTCACTAGTTCTCAAAGCATTCATCCAACTATGATCCATTTTGTTACCACCTAAGGCATTACCAAATTACATTCACACGTTTAGTACAATTCTCAACGACATATGATGGGATTGCCTAATTAAGTTATTGCCCCCTCCTAGCCTCATCTCTCCTAGATAACAATCATTTAATGAATATTGTGGGGGAGGCTACACTACTACAGAATTGAGATATAACCACCCCAAAAGACGTCCCAAATTGAAAATTGGGTGGTTAAAAAGATAGGCGGTGGCATTTTCGTAATTATATATATGTAGGGGAATTATATAAGAACCTCTCCAAAAAACTGGCACGGCACAATTGCACCCTATCACTATTTTCTATTAATTAATGAAGAGTAAATATCAATTAATAAGTATTTGACAATATTCTGGCAAAAAAAAGTATTTGACAATAATTTTTCATTTATTTGAAATTATAAATAATGCTTAAACTTACATGCATGAATATGAATTTAATTTTATTATCTAATTTGAGTAGAATATTAATTAAACTTACATGCATGAATATGAAAATGTAATAAATTATAAATATTGATCTCTCTGTGAAATCACGAATGGTATAAATTCAAAACTTCATTAAAATCATTTATTACATTTTCATGCCTTGTGTTAATATTGCAATGCTTTTCTCTACGTAGCTTTTACATATTTTTTATAAAAGAAAGTTTGCAAGCTAAGTGAGACGAAGAAGACACTACAACTCTTGAAATATTTGTATTCAACATCCATATTACCTCACATGTCTCTCTACTTCTTACAGCAACATATTGTAATGAATTTAAAAAGGAATTTAGCAACGTGTAAATGCATAACATGTTATAAGCTAAGGGGTCCTATAACAGGGGAGTCTTCTTAATAGATAAGCACAATCTCAACCATTTATATATAAGCAATATATAATAATCACAATCTCAACCATTTAATTTATATTTCAAAAACAAAATATAACATTCTGTTACAAAAAAAAAAAAATTAAAAACGAAGAAATAACCAACCTGATCAGCTAGCTAGTATGTTGGAGAGGTAGATGGAGATCCACGGTGGTGTGTGCACAACAATGGAGCGACCAAGGTGGAGGAGAGAGCAAAGAAACAAAGAGGAAGAAGAAGGGAGGAGTTCAACGACGGTGTTAAAGTTGTGGGTGAGGAATTGAACAAGGGAGGAGGAGAGAGCAAAGATCCACGGTTGAACAAGGGAGGAGGGAGGAGTTGAAGCAAAAAAACTCTAGGAGGGGCCGATGGTGTGGGTGGGGAGAGGAGGAAGAAGAGTTTTGTGGGTGAGGAATTGAAGAAAGAAAACCAGAGGAGGGAGGCCGACGGTGTGGGGGAGAGGAGGAAGAAGAGTAAAGTTGTGGGTGGGTGAGAGGAGATGGGTGTGATAGACCGCATGTCAGACAAGTGTCTGACATGCAACGCCTTTAGGCGTCCCAAATGGCATTTGGGACGCCTAAAGTAGGACTTTAGGCGTCCCAAATGCCATTTGGGACGCCTAAAGTCCTAGTTTAGGCGTCCCAAATCCATTTGGGACGCCTAAAGTCACTACTTTAGGCGTCCCAAATGGATTTGGGACGCCTAAAGTCCTTGTTTAGGCGTCCCAAATGCATTTGGGACGCCTAAACTAGGACTTTAGGCGTCCCAAATGGCATTTGGGACGCCTAAAGTCCTACTTTAGGCGTCCCAAATGACATTTGGGACGCCTAAACCTAGCTCCAGGCGCTAAAAAAAATTTCATAAATTTATATTTCGCGCCATGAAGCACATTAGACGTCCCAAATTTTAATTTGGGACGCCTAAAGGTTCCCCTACATATATATAATTACGAAAATGCCACCGCCTATCTTTTTAACCACCCAATTTTCAATTTGGGACGTCTTTTGGGGTGGTTATATCTCAATTCTGTAGTAGTGCTATAACTGAATAAACTATAAGGATTTGATTAAAAATTATCAGAATCTAATAATAAGTGAGAGGTGAAATTATAGAGACATTTTCACATGCTTATTAAATTTCTTCTTTTTTTTTCCATTCATGCCCCTCTTCATGAGTCGTTGGTCTCATTATACAATCATTAATGGTTCATTCTACTTGACAATTTATTGTGGACATTAATTCCAATGAAGGACAAAATTGAAAAGCCATACTCCCTCTGGCTATAAATAGCAGGTTCGATAACCTAATCCAAAAAAAGTAGTAAGTTTGTTGTTTGTAATTAATACGTGGATAATTTTTAATACTTTTTTAAAAAATAACCATGTTATTTATTGAGCATACTTTAATGCATAGAGATATGAATAAAATACTCTAACCACCCTTCTGCTTTGACCAAATTACACAGACCTCCTCTCTATTTTGAAAACATACACTTAAGTCCAAACCGTTAACTCTTTCAAGAATATTTCAAAAATATTCTTAAAAAATATTTTTTTGATAAAAATTTATTTACTAATTTACCTTTCATCATATCAAATCCATAATAGGAAAAAAAATTAATGGCCGTAGTAATGAATTATTTATATAATATCTTAAACTTATATTATTTATACTATATGGTAACAAAATTTGTATTTGAAATATGTTTTATTCGTTTTAAAAAACCCAAAATAAACGCATTTCAATAAATGAAGTTAGAAATTAAAATTATAAAATTTTATAACATAATCAAAATTAATAAATTTTCAAACATTAGAAATTTTTTGAAAATATATACTAGAATCATTTTTATTGTACAATTGTTTTTGTTGACAAATATAAATATTTAAATTATTCTTATGTTAAAGATGGGTATTTTTGGCCAACGATTTTTTTTGAGAGTCAAACTTAATAGTCCGCTAACAATTGGATAGATGAAAAGGAATCTTAAAAATATAAAGGAGGTTTGTATTAATATATATTTTCATTTCAAGGGAGGTTTATATGAGTTTTCAAAATAGAGAGGAGGTCTGTATAATTAAGGTAAAATAGGGGATGGTTAGAGTATTTTACTCTAAAGATAAAAATGTCTTGATAAGCAAGGGTATTCAGGGAAAAAAAATTTTACTATGAGAGATAAAAGGGAATGAGACCTTATATTTAGGACAAAACCAAAACCTTCAAAGGATATATATATATATATATATAGCTCTGTTATACATTTTGATTGAGATTGATCCCTCCAGTTTAAGTAAACTGTAAAAGGGGTTTCTTCATCTCAAATATTAGAAGAAAAATATCTTATACAATGTATGTTTAACACATCCTTCTTATTTTACTATTCATTCAATTGGAGTAAATGAACTTATCGGCAACAAATAAGCAAGTGTCATAAATGAATAAACATTATGGTGACAAGGATATTTTACAGAGAAAAAAAAGAGATATCAATTTATATAATACAATTATGAGGAAAATTACTTCTAATATTTTTTTTGGATAAGTGTGAGTTAGTTGTTTTCTTTTAAATATGATTATCTCGTCTTATTTATAAGCTATTTCTAACATGTTTCACAAAAAAAAAAAACCCTTGAATCTTACTAATTCTACCAAAAAATTTAACAATTATTTAAGTTTACTCCTATTTAATACCGGTATACATTATACCCCATGAGCATAGCCTACACAATAATAAATAAAAGGTAAAATTGTATATTCATATAAAAAATTTAAAGATGTGACTAATAAATAGGATAAAATAATTTTCTCTCTATATCTTATAAATAGGATTAGAGGTGTGTGTGTGTAGGAAAACGAGGGAGAAGCAGGATCAAAAATTCGACACATATATCGATGTGGAAGAAGAATTCATATAGAAATCTAGGTAGGCAGTAAATTTCATGAAACTCTAGCGGCAGAATTCAATTTTGAATTGGTTTGTTGATGACACGAATGTTAAATGTAGTGAAGGTTCCAGGAAGCAACATGAAATGTAAAAGTAAGCAAACATTGCGTATTAAAAGACGTGATTAGCACTTGGGAAAGAGTGACAAATTTTTTGAAACTAATAAGTATCTTATAAAAAGGATTAAAAACACCTTCTAGTTGATATCTTATAATAAGCACTAAAGCTAGTAATATGTTGATACCGACATCCCATAGACCAATAAAGTTAGTTTGCTTAACCAAGTAGCATAATTTACGTTTTCCCCCTTTTTATTGATTGGTTGTGTTGCTCGAACATGATAAATATTAATATGGCCAAGTATAACCTTTAACTGAGAAGAAGGGCCACTGGCCCCACAAAAAAAAGGAAAACTGAGAAGAAGGTCGAAAAATAAAAGTCTAAGAAACATTACGCATCAAATGACGAAATTGGAACTTTTGAATTAGATCCGGTAAAAATAGCAGTGCGTAGGCTCAAACGCCACACAGACTTGAGACATCTATATATATAACACTATCACACATGCATTTCCATAACTCAAATCCATAATTCATCCTATAGATCACTGAAGTTCTCTACAAATTAAAGAAAGATATCAATGACGATCACCTTCTTGTTCTGTTACTCCCTTCTTTCTCTTGCTATCCTCTTCATAACTCTCAAGTTCTTCCTCCAAAATAGAAAGTTCAAAAACATACCACCTGGTCCACTTTCTCTTCCCATACTTGGAAACCTTCACCAACTTCAAAAACCACTTCATCACGCCTTTCACCGCATTTCTCAACGTTATGGTCAAATCTTTTCTCTTTGGTTTGGCTCTCGTCTCGTGGTGGTTGTGTCATCCCCATCCGCAGTTCAAGAATGCTTCACCAAAAATGACATCGTCTTGGCAAACCGACCCCGCTTTCTTGCCGGTGAGTATGTCTCTTACAACTGCACCACCTTAGGGTTGGCTCCCTATGGCGACCACTGGCGCAATCTCCGCCGCATCGCTGCGGTTGAGGTGCTGTCCACTCACCGTCTCCAAACATTCTTGGAAATGAGAAGGGACGAGATGATGCGGCTGATGCAAAAGCTTGCTCAAGACTCATGTAACAAGTTTGTGGAAGTGGAGATGAAATCAAGGTTTTCAGAGATGACCTTCAACACTGTAATGAGAATGATTTCCGGTAAGAGGTATTGGGGAGATGACCATGAAGTTGGGGACGTGGAAGAGGCAAGAAAGTTTAGAGAGATGATAATGGAGGTGATGACACTAGGAGGGGCAAACAACCGTACAGACTTCTTGCCCATACTTAGGTGGTTTGATTATGATCACTTAGTGAGGAAGCTCAAGACTTTGGCCAAAAGAGTCGATGGGTTTTTGCAAGGACTCATTGATGAGCATCGAAATGCAAAGCAGAGAGCAAATACTATGATCGATCATCTTTTGAGCATCCAAGAATCACAGCCTGAGTACTACACGGATCAAATTATTAAGGGCCTCGTTTTGGTAAGTAAAACTATTTTTTGTCCTTTTTGTTTATGTGATGTTTTTTAGTTTCTTTTCTTTGAGATGTGCTTACAACCTATGTTAAAGTTGTGGATACTGGATGTAAGGTTAATGAATGATATGGAAGAATTAAAAAATGCTACAATAACTTTACAATCAAGATGTTGGTTGAAGTAGTAAGCTACCTCACCCCCACCTCATAAGAAAGAAAATACAAGTTTGAATCTCAGATAGTGCGCTAGTTGGGAGAGGCAAAAACCTTTTGTTTTCTAAGCCTCAAAAGTGATTACACCTTTAACAAATGAAAAATGCTGCAGTAACTTCTAAGAAGAACTGTAAAAAGTATAAATACACAAACAGGATTTGAATGTTGTTCAGATATATATATATATATATATATTCTTATGATAGTATTAAGTGCGTGACCAAATGGAGTTATTTCAAGGTTTTGTTGGATTTCGTACCTCATGATAAGGGGACATTCATTAAATTTTGATGTTGATTTTTTTATTTTGACATGTAGGTTATGCTTCTTGCCGGAACGGATACATCAGCTGTGACTTTAGAATGGGCAATGTCTTGTTTATTAAACAATCCTCATGTGTTGGAAAAGGCAAAGAAAGAAATAGACTCAAAAATAGGGCAAGAAAGATTAATAGATGAGCCTGACGTCTCGAAACTACCATATCTGCAAAGTATTATCTCTGAAACACTTCGGTTGCATCCTGCTGCACCATTGTTGGTTCCACATGAGGCTTCAAATGACTGCACTATAGCAGGTTACAATGTTCCAGGTGGCACTATGATATTAGTCAATGCATGGGCCATCCATAGAGATCCTCAATTATGGAGTGATGCTACAAGTTTTAAGCCAGAGAGGTTTGAGAAAGAAGGAGAAGCAAACAAGCTAATTCCATTTGGGTTGGGAAGACGAGCTTGTCCAGGAGCAGGCTTAGCTCAACGGACAGTGGGAATGACTTTGGGATTGTTGATTCAATGCTTTGAATGGAAACGAGTAAGCGAGGAAGAAATTAATATGACAGAAGGACCAGGACTCACAATGCCAAAAGTTGTTCCTTTGGAGGCTTTGTGTAAAGCACGTCATCCAATTATCAACAAGCTTTCTACTTCTGAAACACTTGCAGAGGAAAGCTAAGTTAACGAATTGTGTCCCCAGGTGTTTTCTTAGTATCTGATACAAGATGTAGTGCAACAAGCGAACGGGAACATCTATATGTATGTACACCAATAATTCCTGTTTAGTTTATTTTTTCCCCCTCATGATTTGTATAAATTTGCATCGTGGTTTGTTTTTACTGTTTCTTAAATGTGGTTGTGATTCCTTTGCTTTTATTTTGGGTTGTTAATGAATTATGAATAATGAAACATATTTACTACATGAATATATTTAAGCACATTCTACTAGCTCATAGGAAGATATATGTAGTTGGCAAGCTGAAAAGAAAATCCTTGAGAACCCATTTTCATTCATGCAATGGATGCCTCTCTACCTCCTAACTGCCAAGGACATTGTGATATTCCATTTTGAAAATTGTGAAAAGAAATTCCATGAGAACCCATTTTCATTCGGGCCCTTATGAATCATTAATCTCTTAATATAATTGATTCTCAAGTGTCTAAATATGTGTTTAGTTAATTTAACCCCTTAACCTCTTAATTAATTAATTAAAATCTCAATGGATTATATGTATTTTCACCTCTTTAATCAAACCATAAATCCAATTTGTTTTGCTTCTCTTTGCTGAAATTGATTTTTCTCACTTTCAATTCTTCCCATACCTTACAAAGTGGCTTTCATAACTTGATTCTCATATCAAAATGTCCCTACAAGATACTAACACCATTATGATTGGAAACTAACTAAAAATAGGTCTAAAATATGCGTAATTAAGTAAAGATGTGCAACCACAGACAAGATCCGCATCTTCCTAACTTGGCGCAGTTCAAAATACGTACAAGTGTATCAAATTAAAAAGCGTAGAAAACTCAAGAAAAACTCTGTGCTGAATTAACGGGAATATTTTTAGTTGACAACAATAGAACAAAAATGTTTAGAAGAGAATAATTAATTAACATCTTTGAAACTTGTAATAAACATTATTTAAAAAAATACAATAGTTGAATAGCAGGTATATGATATTCAACTTTATAAGAAGAAATATGATATATTTATAAATTCAATTTCGGCTATATATTATTTTTACTTCTGGGACAAGAAAGGTTTTCGTAAAAGAACATCAATATTAAAACAACAATTGCTCCTTAAATAATATTTCATGAATGTATGAATTGGACGGTGCATCACATATTATACATCCATGAAAAAGGATAGTTATTAGAATTTGATTATAAGAAGCTTTAATGTCACTAATTATGATCTGGTTACAAGGGCAATAATTGTATATATTGTCGCACACTGAACACTTTTCACAAACGCTCTCTCTCTCTCTCTCTCTCTCTCTCTCTCTCTCTCTCTCTCTCTCTCTCTCTCTCTCTCTCTCTCTCTCTCTCTCTCTCTCTCTCTCTCTAAGAAACATATATTTACTGAATAAAGTTGAAGAATATGCCATACAAGTACTTCACATAATATGCTCAATTATAACTATTAGAATGCTCAATTTCTGCTAGCTCCCACTTAAATAGAGCATATGAAACTAGTTCCCACTTAGATGGAGCATATAATTCTCTTAGAAGACTCATTTTCCAAGAGCTTCCACTCATAAAAGAGTGTTGGACATTTAATTCTTCATGTCTCTTTGAGCATTATTATTGTTGATAATGTCTTATTATCAGGGAATTTGGGATAATCCAATAGTTTTCTTTAGTTTCATATTAATCTCATTTCTTCATTTGGGGAGAATTTTCTTTGCTTCTCAAACCCAATTTGATAAGGTTCACAATAACCATTGTTTTCTAAGGCTGGAAGTATTTTATATCCCATGTTGTTTTAATCATCTTCCAGAGTTTCTCTATTTTTATGAAGAGATATTTCAAAAAAAGTCTTATGCAATTCTTCCTTGTTTCTTCAAGGAAACATTAAGTCATATTTTCTTTCAAGTTTTCTTTCAAGTCTTTTATAGTTTTTAATATTGGTGGTTGGACTGGGCTCAAGGATCTTTTTCACTCATGAAGTGGGCTCTACCTTTTTTGAGGTGCATCACTTTCCTAAATCTCACCATGATTCGAAGTTTTGGCATTGGAAAGTGTCTCCATTTAAGATTCCCTTTCACTGTAATTTGATACTATCTCTTTAATATCAAATTCTCACTTTCATCTCTGTGAGGTTTCTTCATATATGAATCTTGACATTTCACCTTCTTAAGATTCAAGAGATTCAAGTTTTTCTTTATGTTTATCTTCCGAATTTCTTTTCTGTCACACCTCTTATTCAACTTCAGGTTCTAACGAAATTTAATTTGAATCATTTTCCTTTTGAACCTCTTTAGAATCTTCAAGCATGTTTGTTTGAGCTTATAAAAACTTATAAGTTGCTTTTTACGTAAATCGAGACACAACTCCTCTCACATACTTACTTCGTATACCGTAAATCACTATTAAAAAACAACTTATAAGCAATCGAATCGCTCAACCAAACATATCCGATTCTTCTTCTAGGCTATGTTTCAGGGCTCAAATTTAAATGAGCAAATCCCTCTTTCATCTATCACTCAGAGGCTCACATTACTCTAAGTAATTTAGGATTAAATCATTATTTAGAGATAGCATCAAATAATTTTCACATTTTCAATCCACTACAAAGGTGGTACACACTCAGGAAAGTGTTTTTCAATATAGTAATGATCCAAAGAATAAAATCTTTTTATTTTAGTGCTTTTTGAACTCCCCAAATGCATATTTATCTCAAATAAAATTATTATGAATTATTACAAATATTATAGGATTTTTAAACTCATAAAAAATCATTAAAGATAGCACTAAATGCCTCTAAAACAGATCCAAATATACTCAAAAAAATTTTAAATATATATCAACATGAAGATCTTGAATTTAGGGATTTTTAGAAACAAACTGCGTCTTAATTGGAGCTCAAATGCACCTTCATACACCCCTAGAAGGAGGAGGAAGAGGAAATTCTGGAAAAATTGGAAAAACCCAGGCTATCTCACTCTCGTCATCAGCACGTTCCATGGTCATGCAGCCACAGAGATACAGAACGTTACACATGCTTTCAATCTAGAGTCCATGCGCCGAGAGCTTTCAGATGGAGTCTACCACATGACAATAGGCAATCCGACAGCCCGACACACGCCATGTGACGATTTTCTATTTTTTTTTTAAATTGTTTGCGGATTGAGTCAGCTCATAAACCGAGCCGCCCAGTCCAAATCCACCTTCTTATTTTTTTTTTTGAAGTGTCAAAATGATGCCGTTTTGGAGCTGGAGGTTGTCTTCAACCTCCATCTAGATCATGCCAGGCCCGGGTACAGAGCGGGTCGGGTCTGTCAGACCTAGAACCTTCTCTCCTCCATAACTTTGTTGTTTGACATTGGTTTTGAGCGTTCTTGTTGTCGTTTTCTTCATTTTTTCGAGAGCTACACAATGGGATGGGTTTCATATCCTAGAATTATAGTTTTCTAGTGACCCAATCTTGAAGTTTTGGAACGTCGAATGTTCCATCCTCAGGAGGAGTTTTCGGTCGTGTTTCAATTTATTTCTAGGTTTGTTCTCTGTCTCCCCATTATTTACATGAATACACAAGTTTCATGACTTAAAACTTCATTTCTCCAATAACCTAGTCTCAAAAACGAATATCCTCAATTTCGGTTTTGGCTTCCGGTTGTTTATCTATCTTAGCCTTTTAGTTTTATGGCTTTTAAAACCAAAAGCTTAATTTGCTTGAGTAAATAAAAGCAAATCATGTCTGGAAAATACAAAAGAAAAAAAACGAAACAGGGACAGCATCATAACCGGTAAATTAGAGAAGCATCTAACTAGATCATACCAAGGATATACAAACGACAATATATGAACCACAGCGGAAAACATTAGCCTCAAGACAGATCTTGCTCTGATACCACTGAATGATTTCGGACGTACCTGGAATCTGTTGACTCGCTGAGTACCCACATGAAATCGGAGCACCGATATGGACCCCGATCACATTCATACAACAAATTCACCATTGGAGAAGAGAACCAGAGAGAGCAGTTTTCAGGGAAGTTTTCTCATCATAAAAATTCAACCTACTCCCACAATCTATCACTCCCATATTTTACGTACAAGAAGTTACAAATTTGAATTTCAAATCATAAGGATAAAACTCCTTATTTGGACTCATACTTTTCCATAATTACATAATAGCCCCAAGTGTTGGACTTGGGCCCTAATCCACCAAGGGTGGACTTGGCATATTCTAATAGAATTAAAATAAATATAATCTCTTAGCTATCAAGTTTCAAAAACAATTTTATTTAAGTAATATAAGTTGAAAATGTTAACTCAAAACAATCGAGATCTAATAAGTTTGGGTGGTCATTAATTGGGAAGTAAGACCTTGATAAGCACTCAAACTAGTTCGTCCCAGGATGACCTTCTCAGGTTCCGCCGAATCAATGGGTGCAATATAACGTTCAGCAGAATATATGAAATCAATCAAAATCTGCAGTAGTTGAATTGCCCAACAAATTAGAGCTGCATGGTTGAAATTTGTTTGGAGTACCGTGGAATATTGTTTTAATGAATAACTAAAGGTTAGCATACATATATATATACATATATAACTTGAGAAGAATAAGTTGGGGGAAAAGTTCAAGATGTTGTTCTTACCTAGATAGAGACTGAGGTGCTCATATATATATATATATATATAGAATCCATTTTACTATATCAACAAGTTTTTAATAATTCAATATATATAAGCTCTGCACCTCAACTAAGAGGTCTCTTCTCTGATCTCCTCGTGTACATTTAGTTCCTCCTTTCGTGGTGTAAACTTTGTCCCACGCTATTAAGTGTTTCTTCTTCTTCTCCTCGGTGGATCGCCATAAAAAAATTGTCTGCATAACATGGTTACGTATGGTAGAAGCCACAGACTTGATCAGAGTGTTTCAACCTGCTAATAATGAGAGAGAATGACACTTCCAGTGAGAAAAGCGCTTTCCAACTTTATCAACAACAAATTGGTATATACCCTTCACTCTCTCATGGTGGAGGGGAACACCAAGATACTTCCCCAGATTGAGACTGAGGTGCTCAAATATATATATATATATATATTTACGTGCATACATCACAAAATACCTTACCGTGTTAGGCACACTAAGAAAATGCTTCAGCGAACTGAATGTAACTTAACCATTTCCTTTAAAATAGTATATGTATCTTTCCATATTTAGCAAGTTCGGCTATTGTCTTTACATAGAGAGGCTGATGCCTATGGCGTGATAAGCGTTATATAATTCTCCACCTTTTGTTTATTTTGTTCGCAGATGGTATGTTTAGAAAGGCTGGGCATTTGTAAGCAGATGTTAGTAAATGTAAATATACATATATTCATCAAACTAAAAGAAGATTAAAGAATTAAGAGGCTGGCTCTTTAGTAGCAAGGGGTGCATAACTCAGCCAAGTTCAAGTTCAAGACTTAAATTAATTGTCTAATTAAAGGAATTAAAATCTTTCCAAGGATTCTAATATCCAACCCAAGAATGATGAAGAGAAGGAAGTTTCCAAAGCTACTCCAAGAATCTTTTTTTTTTATTTAAGTTTTGTCTTCCATCATCCTACGAAACTTACAATCCTATTCATGTCTGTCCATTGGACTTTGGAAAGTTTGCAATTGGTAAGAGAAATCAAAATAATTGATAAAATAAACACCACCTTTTGTATCAAATCTCTGCTTGTTATCACAAAAACCAAGTTTGAATGTGGGTTTTACCTGTAAATATATCTCATCTTGTTTTATTAATAAAAAAGGGACTAAATTAATCGAAAGTGCAGAAGAATTACTCTCCAAACAGTTCAAACTAAGCTTCATAGGCTTATCATAATGAAACGGATTAATTAGGAGTTTTACTAGTTCCCTTTCATGAAAATCGCATAGAAATCTGCAAATGTTGAAGTAGATAAGTTCCAAGATTGCTATCTGGTTGTATGATGCTAATTTCACATTGGAGCTGAAATTTAGAAGTGAAATCTGATGTAATTCATTGCTTGATGCTTCTAAATGTTAAGTGAGTATCTTAAATCATTAAAACATATGTAAAGAGATCCAATATGATGGTTAGGACAATACTTTTGAAGCTGGGAAACTTGCAGAATATTAAAAGCTAAGTGGTGCTGTCCAGTTTAAGAAAAATATTTAGAGCTCAAGTGTTTATGGAACAAATGTCAAGTTAATTGTATGAGATGAATACTTGATAAATTCAAAATTTTGGAAACATTAAGAGCGAAAATAGACACTGTTTTACCGGGTTATAATATGGGAAATTAGGATTAGGGACCTTGGATGCTATAATTGATAACATAAAACACTTCCTTTTGTATCAAATTTCTGCTTCTTGTCACAAAAACTAAGTTTGAATGTGGGGTTTTACTTATAGGTATATCTCATCTTATTTTAATAATAAAAAAGAGACTAATTAATTAAAGGGTAAAGGTGTAATTTTAACAACAACATTTTTTGTAAAGGATAACTAACAACATAAAATTTTCATGCTTAAATACACATAAACATTAAAAAGTGGGGTAATTTTACTACATTCATTAAGCCTAAGCATGAGATAATTGGTATGTTTGTTTTGGCAATGAGATTGCTTATAAGTTATTTTTTATGTAAATCGAGACAAAACTCCTCTTAAATACTTACCTCGTATACCGTAAATCATGATTGAAAAGATGCTTATAAGCTTTCCAATCTCTATTCCAAACGAGCACAATGTCAGTTACTCTAGACAAAGTGAGTCCTACCTGTTGTAAAGCTGTCATCCATTTGTCCCCTTTGACCAGTTGAAAGTAACATGTTATCCTCCTCCATGAGCCATCCATTAAAGACGCCATCTTCCTCCTCGATCCCTCCATTAAAGCCGCTTGAAGATCATTAAAGATCTGACCAAATATTGCTAACCCCTCTGATACCTTTAATTCTTTCAGACTCGATAGGTGAGAGTGAATTAACTTCATCCGGCTCCTTCATTAAAGAATTGATTAGCATAAGGTTGTGGGTATAAATACTAGTCAAACTCAAAACTGAAGGAGCTGTTAGATGCAATAACCAAGAGGCAAGTTGGGAAGAATCTCGGCTTCAGTCCCTTTGATTACTGTTCATCGTTCCCAAGAGCTTCTCTCTATAGGATATTGGGATTTTTGCCCATCCATTAGGCGCTATTGATTTTTGGGCATTTTCTCTAACCTCAGCCTTTGATTTTGGATCTTTAGTTGTAGGTTCAACAATTTATTCTTCTGATTTTTCCCCCATCACCGAATCCTGGGCATTATCTTCAACCTCCGACTTCAAGCTGG
Source organism: Inga oerstediana (assembly GCA_963210345.1). Classification (NCBI taxonomy): domain Eukaryota; kingdom Viridiplantae; phylum Streptophyta; class Magnoliopsida; order Fabales; family Fabaceae; genus Inga; species Inga oerstediana. Next base: position 30,886,631 of record OY723399.1, on the reverse strand, counting down.
GTTTCTCGATCGGTTGTAGGTACAGCAGCGTTTTCTTCTGATTTTTCTCCCACCACCAAAACCTGGGCATTTTCTTCAACCCCCGACTTCGAGTTTGAGTTCTTTTATGAAAATACAACAGCTTTCTCTTCAAACTTTTTCCCCACCATCAAATCCTCCATGATCATGTCTCTATTTATCTTCTTTATGTCCGTCCACCGTAGATCGTCTTCCTCTTTGGTGGACTCCAAATCCTCCGTCGTTGATGTTCGCTGGTCTAGCGTCTCACTTGGTTGCACACCCTTTCTCTCTCTAGCTCTCTCACTCATCTCTCTCCGTCCTTTTTATACATTTTTAACATCTTTTTATTAAGCATTCTTTGTCAATTAAGACCAGTCCACATTGGCAAAAAAAAAAAAGACCATTCCATGCCAGCAATTCATATATTGCTCTCATTATTTCAGATCAGACGTCTTTCTCTCTCATTTTTTAGTTTGGTCAACGTTAACAGATATGAGAGCTGTGGTAAAATTGCCCCACTTTTCAATGTTTATATGGAATTAAGTCCCTTTGAAAACTTTATGATGCTGGCCGGTTGTCCCTGACAGAAAATATTATTGTTAAAATTGCATCTTTACCCTCAATTAAACGTGTAGAAGAGGCACTCTCCAAACAATTCAAATAAAGTTTCATCGACCTATTATAACAAGACGGATAACTAAGAGTCATCTCTTCCAAATATACACAATGTGTCTTCAACATCCCTATTAGAAAAGCCATTGAGTCGAACTTGAATGTTATTTGAAACTTCACTCTCTTTATTTTCTTCCATTTTCTTTTTGCACACTTTCTTACCGCTCCCCTAAGCCAATATTCCCCAGGAACCTGAAATACCAAAACAAAAGTTATATATAATATGTGTTATCTAACTTAAAAGGGTCAAATCAAGGTAAAATGTTAAGGTTATCAACATTTAAAATCAAAATAATGTTTTCTTTGTAATGAGCTAAAATTGTTAAATATATATTAAGTATAGGGAAAATGAACACACACCTGATCATGAAGAATGGTTAAAGTTTCTAAATTTGGTATTTTTTCCAAGGAAGTAATTACTCCCTCCGGTCCTAATTATAGGACAACATTTAGGAGTTGATCTTGGTCCTAATTATAGGAAAAAGTTTTAATTTTTGTTAATTTCTTCCCAAAATACCACCTCTTGATACTTTCTCAATAATAATTAAACACAATAATAATTTAATAATACACCTATATATTCTATGAAGTGAGTAATGCTTGCAACTCATTAATGCCACACGGTCACATACACCTCAATTCTGCTTTTGTTTTTAATTTTTTTTAATAAAATAATTTTGAGCAATTTTTGTCATATTTTTCCTAAATCACCCCTACTAATACTTCATCCACAATAATTAATTTAATAACATGCTTATATTCTATCACGTGGGAGATTTTATTTTATTTTTTTATTTTTAAATGAAATAATCTTAATATCTATTTAAAAATATATTCCTATAACTATCCATCCAAAGTGATTGATTTTTTTCCTAAAAATAACCGAATAAAATATTAATTTCATTATCTTTTTTCCTTGACTAAAAAAAATATAGTACTATTTAAATAAGGGTATTATGTAGTATGTTCCGCTTCCAGTGTATGCAACTGGTTGCTAAAAATAACCGAATAAGCAAACAGGGAGAAACAGCCAGTTGAAATACTCCCTAAAAATAACCGAATACTCCCTAAATTAACCGAATAAAATATAGTCACTGGATGCTATTTCGACCAAAAAAAAACTGGATGTTATTTAAAATTTTAAATAAGAATATTTTTGAAAAATAAATATGGTTAACTAATTTAACTATTATCCTTAATTTTTCTAAAATTAGGTAAATATATCCTATAATTAGGATCAGAGGGAGTAGAACATCCCCCACATCTTCATCATAATCCTTTTCTGACCAGAACCGACGATCATAAAAGTTTGCTTTAACACGTATTTCAAGGCGGCGAATATTTCCAAATGAAATAAATGGCTCCCCATATGAATCCTTAAAAGCCAACAAAAGAAAAACCAGTTCATATATACTGTGCCCTAAAACTCCACCAAGATAATTTAAATTACAGAGTGTAAACTATATAATATATATGGACCTCAAATTCAAGAACTAACCATGATCATATCCGTATCTATGTGCAGTAATGTTGCCCAACGGGTAGCCTCAAATAATTGTATGGTCAAATTCAAATTCTGTAATGCTAATTTAGCGAAACTGGCAACTTGCAAACTCTCGAAGGTCCTTGCATCATAACAAAGTCTTGGAGGATAGCCTTCCCAGATAAGTCTTTGTAGATTAGGTGCAGAGATCTCAACAACACTCTCATCATACCTATAATTCACGATTCTAAAATTATGGTCGCATTTAACGGAAGAACAAGTGACATAACTCAAGGTTCGTAGGTCCTTTGTGATGATCCTCACAGGTTTAAAGGTGCAGCAATTTTGAATGGACAAATCCTCCAAACATGAGCTTCGTTTTGCAAGGTCTAACTGTTTTTTTGAGAGCCACCCCACATTGATTTCACCAAGAAATAAAATTTTTAAGGAAGGGAAACTCTGAGAAACCCATTCACCAACTGGATCTTCAATTCTAATAAATCATATGAAGAGTCTCAAGAGAAGCAAGTTTCATCTCAGGAAGCTTTACCAAGATGACTCTCTTCATTTCAAGTTTCAAAACCTTCAAGGACTGAAATTTGGGGAGGCTTGTGAAGATGGAAGGTGGTTGGTAATTAAGTGAGAGTTGCTCAACATGAAAAGTTTGAAATAATTTATTGATCCAATGGTTGTGAAGGCTACTGTGTTTGACTTTGTCGCAGAAAGATGTGAAAGAAATTCTCTTAATCTTTAAAGAATGAGAACGATGTTGGGGAAGAGTGAAACAGAACAGAGAGAATGTGAACAGAGCAGCCAACGTTGACATGAGAATATTGCATATGATGTATGCACTGACATTGTGAATGGTTGCCAAGGCTGACTATTGCATTATTTTAAGAAATTATAAGGTTGTAGTTTTAGTATAAATAGATGTGAGTTTTTCATTGTAATGCATCTGAGTTTTGAATAATACATTTGAGTTTGGTTTCTATACCATTTTGGTACCAGAGCTGAGTTCTAGAGAGCCAGAGAGCGAAAGAGTGAGGAGTGGGTGAGAAAAAAAAACGTGAGAAAAAGGGGTGTCGGATTTTCACTCTCGGAGCGTTTTTTTGAAGAAACTGACCTCACCATCGTGTTCAGAAGGCCGAAAAAACCTAGGAATAGCCTCGGTCACCGACGTGAAACACCTCCACGCGCCTCCACGGACGTCGCCGGAAAGTCGCTGGAATTTCAGACGGTCGCCGGAGTCCAGAGGTTGAAGACGACCCAGTCAGTTGCCACGTCATCACTGTTGACCAGTCAGCGCCACTCTGTTCAATCAGATTTCGCCACGTGTCAATATTGCCACGCAAGCATCACCGTCAGCACTGCCACGTCACCCAGTCTAATCATCATCCATGTCATCGGTCAACGCAACGTGGACCAATCAAGGACTGCCACGTGACACTCTGGCCACGCCAGCACAACAGTCAGCTAGACTTTTGTTAAAATTACCATTTTGTGCCCTAAATTCTGTGATATTTACATTTACACCCCTGAACTTTCTGAAATTTCATTTTGAACCCTAGAAATTGATAAAATTACATTTTAGGTCCCTGAACTTTCTGAAATTACATTTTGACCCCTAGAATTTGTCAAAATTACATTTCAGACCCCTGAACTTTCTGAAATTGCATTTTGACCTCAAGAATTTGCCAAAATTACATTTCAAATCCCTAAAGTTTCTGAAATTACATTTTGATCCCCAGATTCTGCCAAAATTACATTTCAAACCCCTAAAGTTTCTGAAATTACATTTTGACCCCCAGATTCTGCCAAAATTACATTTCAGACCCCTAAAGTTTCTGAAATTACATTTTGACCCCAGATTCTGCCAAAATTACATTTCAGACCCCCCCCCCAAACTTTCTGGAATTGCATTTTGACCCCTAGATTTTGCCCAAAATTACATTGTTGCCCCTAATTACCCAAATTTCCTATTTTACCCCTGACTTTTCCATAGACACAAATCCTTCCCTTACCCTTCTACCTTGTACCTAATAACTGCGTACTTAAAGTCATAACATGTCAGACAAACTACAAAATACCTCCAAGACGCAGAAATATACTTGAGATTGAGATGGAGGAAATGAGACGCTAGATTCAAGAACTAGAAGCCACTATAGCAGAACAGCAAGCTTTGCTCGAAACTCGTAAAGACCACTCAGAAGATGATTTGAATAGCCACAATTCGTCATCCTCTGACTACCGTCATCGTCCTCGCCAACAACCATTCCGCTTCAATGACATTAAGGTAGACATTCCTGAATTCGAGGGAAGACTCCAACCAGACGAATTCATTGACTGGCTACAAACAGTTGAACGAGTCTTTGAGTACAAAGAGATTCCAGATGAGCAGAAAGTTAAAATTGTTGCCATCAAATTGAAGAAACATGCCTCCATATAGTGGGAGAATCTCAAAAGAAGGCGTGAAAGAGAGGGAAAGAGCAAGATACGAATGTGGGGCAAGATGCGACGCGAGCTCTCACGTAAGTTTCTTCCAGAAAATTATTATCAAGATAATTTCCTTCAGTTACATAATCTCCGCCAAAAGGCTATGTCTGTAGAGGAATATACCAGGGAGTTTGAGAAACTTATGATGAAATGTGATATACAAGAAAGGGAGGAGCAAACAATAGCTCGTTATCTCGGAGGGTTAAATACAAACATCGCCCATCCAGTACAACTCTAACAATACTGGACTCTGGATGACGTCATCCGTTTAGCCATCCGTATTGAAAAGCAGATGCCCAGAAGGCCTCCATACCAACTGTCTTCCTCAACCAGAATTCCTTTTGATGGGAATAAATCACAAATACATCATCCTAGCTCTTCAAATGCGCCTCCACCAAAGGCTACTAGGGAATTCAACTCCAAAGCACCTAAGTGCTTCAAATGTCAAGGATTCGGTCACATCGCTTCTAACTGTCCTAACCGTAGAGTTGTCACTATTATGGAAGGAGAAGCTTCTACAGTATTTGACGAAGAAAGGGAGCCTATGCCAGAAACGGAGCCAATATTTGATGAGGATCCAATATTTGATGAGGAAATTACTCCTGCAGATCACGGTGAATCACTTGTTATTAAGAGAAGTCTGCATACAGCCACTGTGAAAGAAGAACTTTGGCTACGTCGCAACATTTTTCATACCCGCTGCACAACTCAGGGTAAAGTCTGTGACGTTATTATTGACAACGGAAGCTGTGAAAATGTAGTCTCCAACTACATGGTAGAAAAATTGCAACTACCGACTCACAACTATCCGAGCCCTTACAAGCTTCAATGGCTTAACCAGGACAGCGAGGTAAAAGTTTCGAAACGATGCCTTATTACTTTTTCTATCGGTAAAAGGTATCATGATGAAGTTTGGTGTGATGTTGTTCAAATGGACGCTTGTCATCTTCTTTTGGGGAGACCTTGGCAATATGATCGACATGTTCTGTATGATGGTCATGCAAACACGTATTCCTTCCAGAAGGATGGCGTGAAAATTCAACTTGCTCCTTTGCCACCTGATAAGCACAATAAAGGCAAAAATGAATCCAAACCATTAGTGTCTTTAGTCGAGAAGGTAACCAAAACAGAAAGCCAAGTAATGGGTTTTCTTCTATTGCTCTAGACAAATAACGGAACTGTCATTCCACCTGAAGTGCAGCCGTTGTTAGAAGAGTTTCCTGATGTGATTCCAGATGAAATTCCGTCAGGATTACCACCCATGCGAGACATTCAACATGCTATGGATTTTATTCCAGGAGTAGTAATTCCTAACAGGCCAGCTTACAGAATAAGTCCTCAAGAACATGCTGAAGTTCAAAGCCAAATTGAAGAATTGCTTAAAAAAGGATTGATCCGTGAAAGTGTCAGCCCTTGTGCCGTACCTGTACTCCTAGTTCCCAAGAAAGATGGAAGCTGGAGAATGTGCATAGATTGCCGTGCAGTCAACAAGATCACAATTAAGTATCGGTTTCCGATACCCAGGCTTGATGACATGCTCGACCAGTTATATGGCTCTACCATCTTTTCTAAGATTGACCTTCGTAGTGGATATCATCAAATCCGAATTCGTCCCGGAGATGAATGGAAGACTGCTTTCAAAACCAGAGATGGGTTGTACGAATGGAATGTGATGCCATTTGGGTTGACAAATGCTCCTAGCACGTTTATGCGCCTGATGAACCAGGTCCTTCGTCCTTTCATTAGCAAGTTTGTTGTTGTCTATTTTGATGATATTCTTATCTACAGTAAGAGCATAGCAGATCACTTAGAGCACTTACGTCAAGTATTGCAAGCTCTTCGTGAACAAAAAATTTATGCCAACTTGAAGAAATGCACTTTCTTGACAAACGAAGTCATTTTTCTGGGTTACATTATCACTGCAGAAGGTGTACGAGTGGATCCAAGCAAAATCGAAGCCATTAACAGTTGGCCAACTCCGCAATCTATCCAAGAAGTTCGGAGCTTCCATGGATTAGCTTCCTTATATAGAAGGTTCATTCGAAATTTTAGTTCCGTTGCTGCACCCCTTACAGATTGCATCAAGGGAGACAAGTTCCAATGAACAGAAAAGGCTTAATTAAGTTTTGAAGAACTGAAGAAACGCTTGACAGAAACTCCTGTGCTAGCTCTTCCTAATTTTGACCAAGTGTTTGAGGTTAGTTGCGATGCCTCTAACTCTGGGATTGGTGCTGTTCTGAGTCAAGAAGGCCACCCAATTACTTTCTTCAGCGAGAAACTCAATAATGCTAAGCTCAAATATTCTACCTATGATAAAGAATTCTATGCTGTTGTTCGAGCTTTGCAACATTGGAGCCACTACCTATTGCATAAAGAGTTTATTCTCTATTCTGATCACGAATCACTCAAGCATTTGAATTCTCAACAGAAGATCAATCGAAGGCATGCCGCTTGGAGTGAAATGTTGCAGACCTATCCATTTTTACTCAAACATAAGGCTGGAATCCTAAATTCAGTAGCTGATGCGCTTAGTCGTCGCCATGCTTTGTTAACAACTATGCAAACCAAAGTAGTGGGCTTTGAAACTATAAAAGAGTTGTATCAAGATGATCCAGATTTCCAGGGTGCCTGGAGTGCCACTGAATCTCAACCATTTCAGCAGTATTACAGGGAAGAAGGATTTTTATTCAAAGGAAAAACTCTTTGCATTCCTCGTTGCTCACTACGAGAAGCTATAATTTCGGAAGCACATAATGGCGGACTAGCTGGTCATTTTGGTAGAGATAAAACTGTAGCCTTAGTAAAGGAGAACTTCTATTGGCCAAGACTTGAACGGGATATCAACAAGCATATCCAAAGGTGCAGAACATGCCACCTGGCTAAATCCAAAAGCCAAAATACTGGGTTATACATGCCATTGCCAGTACCCAAAGCACCTTGGGAGGATGTGAGTATGGATTTTGTCCTTGGGTTACCTCGGACCCAGAGACAAAAGGACTCTATAATGGTGGTTGTTGACCGTTTTTCAAAAATGGCTCACTTCATTCCTTGCCAGAAGATTAATGATGCGGTTCAAGTTGCAGATTTGTATTTCAAGGAGATTGTTCGTCTCCATGGAATTCCAAAAACCATCACCTCTGATAAAGACATCAAGTTTGTAAACCATTTCTGGAGGACTTTATGGAAAAAGATGGGAACAAAACTTCAGTTTAGCAATGCTAGCCATCCACAAACTGATGGACAAACAGAAGCTGTTAACAGAATTCTTGGAAATCTTTTACGAAGTTTTGTTGGAAAGAACTTGAAGCAGTTTTCTTGCTCAAGTTGAATTTGCTTACAACAACTCAGTCAATCAAGCAACTGGAAAGTGTCCATTTGAAGTTGTTTATGGCACCCGTCCTCTCAGCCCACTTGATTTGACACCATCTTCTGATAAACAACAATATAGTGTCAATGTGGACCAGCGGGCCAAGGAAATTAAGAAATTACATGAGCAGGTCTGTAATAAGATTCAGAAGCAGATTTTGAAACTCAAGGCACAATGAGACAAGCATAAAAAACATCAAGTCTTTAATGTGGGGAATTTGGTCTGGATACATTTGAGGAAGGAACGTTTTCCTAAACAACCAAACGCCAAGTTATCTCCGCAAGCTGATGGCCCATTCAAGATAGTACAGAAAATTAACAATAATGCTTACAAAGTGGAATTGCCTAGTGCCTACGGTGTTTCCGCCACTTTCAATGTTGCGGATCTAACTCCGTATATTGATGATGTTGATTTTGACTCGAGGACGAGTTATGTCCAACCCCGGGGGAATGAAACAGAACAGAGAGAATGTGAACAGAGCAGCCAACGTTGACATGAGAATATTGCATATGATGTATGCACTGACGTTGTGAATGGTTGCCAAGGCTAACTATTGCATTATTTTAAGAAATTATAAGGTTGTGGTTTTAATATAAATAGGGGTGAGTTTTTCATTATAATGCATCTGAGTTTTGAATAATACATTTGAGTTTGGTTTCTATACCAAAGAGTGTTCATGAAATTGAAGACATGTGTGCATGAACAGTTGCTATGATGCGAAAGACGAGGTTCAGAAAAGCAGAAGGAGGGGGCAGTTGTAGATAGGGTTTGGAACCTTCTAGATAAAACTCTCAATCTTGCTATATCAGAGAGTTTGAGGAAAGAGAAAATGTGATGAAGAATGTCATCTGGTAAATTGCATAGTGAATTTCTCGGCTCCGCTTCCATTGTGTGAATCCCTGCGACTATACACAGCCTGCAATGGATGAAGCTTGAAACCCTAGTGTTTGAGCTTGATCTAGCTGAAAATTAGGAAAACTATATTCACCTAATTTGACGGCCTAATATATAATCGTGTACACTATTTTCATTAGGCCTCTTTTTTTATATCAAATCAAAAGGCGTCTTCTATCCAAAGAATAATATTCATTATATATATATATATATATATAACGAAACGGATATGTTATCAGTGAATATAAGATGGGAATCATCTGTTGAGACTCTGTTAAGATCAGTGTTCAGGGACCCGGACCGGACCGGCCGGTCCGGCCCGGAACCCGCCGGACCGGTCACTAGACCGGTCCGGTTCCCGGTCCGGTCCGGGTCCCAAATTAAAAAAAAAAATTTTTAACTTTTTCCTTTAGAATTTCATACTATAAGTCTAAAATTTTCAATTACTCACCGGTTTGGTCCCGGTTTAACTCCGGTTTGGTCCCGGTTTGACCCACTGACCCTAACCCAGTACCCCGACCGGTTCAATACCCGGTCCGGTCTTTAATACCTTGGTTAAGATACAAAATATTATCCGAAAATAATTAATTTTCAACTACTCTAATAAATCTAAATTTAAGATTTATTTTTTGAATTCATGAATTATTCCCATGATAAATCCAATATAAAAAATTGAACTAAATACAAAAATTTTTAATATAAATGTGTCGGTTTTTTAAATTGCAAGTTGAGACTTTTATATTTTTACAACCTGAGATTTATAGTCTCATGCATTGTTGAATTGTATTTTGAATTCCAACCTAGCTAATCATTATACATGTACATAGCAATTGGTGGCGGTATAATACATAATTTCAAGTTGGGACTTCGATAATTTGATAATATTCCAAACTTTAACTACCTCCCCTCCTAAATATAACAATTAGACAAAGAATTTGTTTTTGCCTTAACTATAAGATCTGAATTCACTTTATCTCCTAAATTTATAATTTTCTATTCAAAATATCCATATAGTTATACATAATAAGGTCTCCATTAAGGGGTGGTTATAATACATATGATTAGAAAATTGAATTTTAAGAAAATCAAACCACATTTATTACAAATAATAAATTTAACTAATTTTCTTAATATTTACAATTAGTTATATAGTTATTATATGTTTTTTTTTTCCCAAAATATAGTTATTATATCAAGAACTACCGTTGGGAGTATAATTTAATGTATAAATTTTTAGGTATACCATGGAGCATCAAGAAAATGTATAAGAAACGAGTAGCGATGAAATGCTAGAATACTTAGACAATAGTGATAAATCAGATTTGGGAGATGATTACTTCAATCAATTTATTGACGTTGATATAGTGGAGGATATGGGATCAAGTAGTGGGCGCTATTCAAATGTGTTAGAACATGTAGATTCTCAAGTTCTTCCTTTCTCAGGGTGTTGGACGAGAATACTGGTGATTTGCCACCGGAACTAGAAGGCGATGAGTTATATGAAGAATATGCATATATATATATATATGATGAAGATAAAGACGAGCCAATAAAAAGTAGCCACAAGTACATTAAACAAGTGCTATAATAGGTACGCTTCTTATATAGCAAATTGGCCAAAACAATTCCTAACCTACAAGTGCCAAATATAGCTGCATCCTAAACAAGTGGCAACATAAACAAAATGCAATCAACACCCTAAAACTTTACACTCAGCATCCTAAATGGCCTAAACAAGTGGCACTCATTGTCTTCCAACAAACTAAATCCAACATCCAAAACCAAAATCACAAGACAGTGCAGTGACTTCTTACTTTTAATATGGAATGATCATATTTCTGCTGCCCTTCCGCCATGAAATCTAATTTCATTTCCATTGCTTGGTTATCTTCCTCATATTTGTTTCCTTTATCTGCATATTGTCCATCCAAATCCATGGTGATGACCTCCTTTGCTTCAACATTATGCATTAAATCAGTGGCTTCAATTTGAAGTGTAGAGCCAGACCAAAGTATCCACGGCCCTGTTAAACTTTCAAACATAAGTAAAGCTTACAAAATTTAGTTAAAAAGAAAATCAATGCTAATCAGCTTCAAAAAAGAAATGAAATTTACACTTGATGACAAGAACATTAATGAAACTTCGTATTCAGATAAACCAAAATTTTCAAGCATTGTTTATGCCATTGTCTCTCTGCTGGCACAATCTTCTTAGTTTGTGGATTCTTAAGACAAATTGCAAAATACGTTAATATGGCCCCAAATAACTTCGAATCAGAACGATTGGATTACCTCAAAATGACGCTAGACATGAAAATCTCTGCTGGAAGGAGATTATTACAATTTATTTCTTGGCTTATTTTATTTCCTACGTGAAAGGTTTGCTTGTCCAACATGAAGGGTTTGCTTACTTGACTTGGCTAGTTTAATAAATGTATAATTTTAAACATGTTAATCTGATCTAGTTAAACAAGGCAGGCATGAAAGTTTTGGGTGTTCAATTATGCAAAATTACATAACTCTTTTTATTAGTTTGAGTCATTAAAAATGTGAAAACTAGTACTTCTGCAAAAAAAAAAAAAAAACTACAGAAGCTTCCACATGTGCTATTTAATCTCTACCTGGTTTATACGTTAGAATCTTGTAACTAGATTTAATGATTAGGTATTATTCTGCAAGGGATTAGATTAATGCTCAATGAACCTAAAATTATCTAAACGTGGCAGGGTGCAATTCAAGCATAATATCAATGCATTCAACCACTAAGAATGGGAAACGTGAGTTCAAATGTGCCAGAATTTAGAATGGATCACTTGGGGAACAGTTTTAATGCACAGAGCAATAGAGTTGCTGTCAATATCAGATCTTCAGCAAGCAACAACTCAAAATAATTCTTCAGTCCTCAGAAGAATCTGAACCTGGTCCTTGTCCTTCCACATGGAAACCATTGCATGTTGGTCGCTCCTCAAGTTCCTTCTCTGGGGACGAGTGAAAGCGTTCTGGTTCCCTAACAATGATCTCAGTTCCATCCCTATATATTATAGGGATGGTACAGACTGACTATAAAAAACAAAAAACAAAAAACAAATTAATGTACAAAAATAGTTTAGAAAACTGTTGAGAAAAGATGGTGGCAACCTCATCAGTCTTCTTCCAAAACTCTTGATTTTGAGATGCGAGGAAGAATAATATGGCATTGCCACTATGGTTAAGCATATCATCTTCCTCATCTTCTTGCAGCATGATAGCCTCTAAGCAGGCAAACATATCATGTCCATGCTCTATCTCACACCTAGACAAAGAGACAAAGACAAAATTGTAAAAAATAAGCTGTAAGCCTGCATATATAAGTTTAAAAAAAAGTGGTATAGTAGAAGCCTATTTCCTATCATATTCTACTAATAGATGAGTATTTGCTTGAAAAATCAACCAACCTAAGTTGAATATCAATATACTAATAGCTGAGACAACTAAACAAATTAATTAATAAGCAACAACGTTGTACAAAATCAACATGTAGGATGACAAATCATCAACCATTAGAAAGAGTTTGCACTTACTGTCGTTGGTCTCTATCACATTTGTTGTATGAAAAAAAAAAACACAAATTGAAACCATGATTGTAAGTATGTTTCTCAAAGAAAAAACCATGTCTCTGCATTAATTTTTATGTGATCAATAGAACAATATGTTGAAAAAAGCCTCCTAGACTCATTTATGGTTCTTCTGTTATGAATTAAAAAAATATATATCAACTGTAAGCATCAGCTTGTAAGAATAATTTTGCATCTTGAGAAAAGAAATTTGTTTGATGGTAGGAAAGTGCTGATAGAGACAGAATGCCAGGAACTTCATAACAGATTGAAGAAGATGGAGATGAAAGCGTGTGAGTGGAAGATATTATGGGGAAGCGCATGGGATTGCCACGGTCTACTCAGGACTGGTCTGTGTCATTGGTTGAAAGATCAGGTAATAGAGCTGCAGCTGAGATATATACTTTGCAAATGATGAAGGATACACCAGAAATAAGAATTTAAGTAAAATGCCAGCGATACAGCTCAGAAAAACCCAGTCAAGTACACAATCTCAGTCAAAAGCCAGATTGCAAGTTTGGTGTCAAATCAGTCACTCAACCTGGTTTGTGCCCAAGTTCAACAGAAACCAGACCAAACACCATGTAACAGAATGACGAAAAGTGGTTCAAGAATGTGAATCAGTAAATTAACCCCCAAACTTAATTATTCAATCTAATGAACAGAGAAACCAGTTCAAAGGCGTTTTACCAAACAAGACCAGCAAATGCACCAGATTTAACTCAATGTTCCAGATGAACAGAAAGAAACACCAAGCGCTTCTAACCATCCAGGAAGAGTCTTTCAGCAACAGAAAATAGTCCTCAATCCTGAGCAGAATAAGCTATATGCACGCACAGAATTCAATTATAGCAGCAAAGTTTCCGGCAACCCTTTTCAACACTGGAGTTCACTACCACAAAGTCAGGTCAGAATCACAAGTTTTTCTCAGCGATCAAATTTAAGTGATGTGTTACTACAACTCAGTCTCATGCAGAAAGTTTGGTTACATGTACAAGACGCAAGTCTTAGTGCACATGTCCCCATGTGGGATTAGATTAATGCTCAATGGAACAAAAATTAGCTAAACGTAGAAGGGTGCAATTCGGTCATAATAACAATGCATACAACCATTAAGAATGGGAAACATGAGTTCAAATGTGCCAGAATTCAGAATGGAGCACTTGGTGAATTGCTTTAATGCACAGAACAATAGTTTCTGTCAAAATCAGGTCTCCAGCAAGTAACAACTCAGTCTAGAAAAGAATTTCACCAAAACTAATTTTCAGAATTTGTTCCAGTGAATGATCAAAAGTTCAGCAGAAAATTGCACACAAAAGTGGAAAAGCAGGGAAATATAAAAGAATCAGTGAAGTGCATGCAAACTCAAAAACTATTCAACGATTTCAAGTACTAGCAAACACCATTTCCTAATTCCAACACAGATCTTAACACAAGTTCTAACCGCAGCAATCTGTCAGCTATGAAACAGTAGAGCAGAACCAGGGAGAGGAAAGAAATCTTTATTTAATTTTCTCAAAACCGGTGCAAGCATATACGATTTAGGACAACAACTCAATTTTATCCAAAATACTGAAATAAGCCACAACCTAAGTTGATCTCAATGATTCAGTACAGATATTGACAAGATAGCTGAAAAATAGAAATTAAAGACCAATCAAGTACAGCAAAAGTACAAAGCAAGAAACCAATCAAATATACCAATGCGTGGCAAGAATCGCGATTAAACAAATTAAACTTACGACATTGTTGGGCTTCTATGAAATGTAAAGCCTAAGTTGACAGTAAACCACAAATTGTAAGAGAGATTACCTCTTCTCAGTATGGAGAATACGAATAGCTCTGTTCGCGACCTCTTCAGAAGAGGAGGTCCTAACGATCCTCGCCAGGCATCTGCGAAAAAAACAGAGGTTTAACCAAAACCCTAAGCAAACTATAAAATGAGCTTGGAAGAAACAATTACGAGCTGCTCCAGATAAAGGCTCCTTCCCCAAAAAGGTCAGTCAGGGATTGGCGCATGTCAATGCCGCGCTGGTCGAAGTGATGGAAAAAAGATGAATCGGTGAAAATACGGAAGGGCGGATCGTAGCCATATCGGGCACGGAAGGACGGTAAGCCTTCCTTCCTGACTTGCAGACGCAGCTCGCTCGGCGGCAATTCAGCAGCGTTCAAGTTATCCATCAGCGGAAAGTGGAGCCTGACAACGTTTTGTCACTGTTGTGTGTGCTCCATCCGGCGGGAATTTCAAGATGTGGGAGTTTCTTTTTTTTTTTTTCCCTTTTTGCCGAAAATATTAAAGAAACTTTTTAGGAAAACCAAGAACTTTTAAATTATAAAAGGATAAAAGGATATTTCGAATATTTATAATTTTAAGAAAGTGTTCAGCTCAACTAATCTTTTTTTAAATTAAAAAAAATCAATTTATTCTTATATTTTTTATTTAAAAAAATTACCCCACTAGCGCCAGGAGCTTTAGTAGCCGGCGGGAGCTCCTGTAGTTAGAATATTCCCTTGGTTATTCCCAAAGTGGTGGGGTGGGGTTCAAATCCCCGCCACTTTGTTTGCACAAAATATTAGTGACCTTTGGGCTACCAACACCATTCAATATATATATAATGCAAATAAAAATATATATATTAAACTTTGATCTTTAACCCGAACCTATTAATAAGTTCAGATAAGAAATTTGAAACTTTCGTTTAAGTAAAAAATCCACTTACTCTTTCAAACCATTCACAAGTTTAGATAAAAAATTCACAAGTTCAGATAAGAACTATAAATTCGACACCTACTTTCCAACTTGATTTCTGGCACCAGCTACCCTCCACAACTTTCCCCACAATACTTAACTATCCCAATTCCTAAATATAAACAACATAATCACTATATTTTTCTATATTAAAAAACCTTCAAATATGTACTGAGTATTCAATATATATTTGTTTAAAGTTAAAGCCTACCATTAATCCATTTGTTTCTTTTAGCACACACATAAATAGTATGATTCCTTGTATTTGTTGTCTCCACATATCAAATAAATTTAGGAAAAGACATACAAGATAAATTCCGGAAAAAATATACACACACAACATTAGAATAAAAAATGTTGTGGCTTAGTTGTTTACATAATTTGTACCCTTTTTTTGCAAAAAAAAAAAAAAATCACCTCATTTCTCTTTCAAATTAAATGCTTTGATTCTTTTTTTAATATTTTAGAGAATAAAAATAAAATCAGAATTTTGCCTTGTATTAATTCGTTGACATGCCTTGGTTTTAGGGTTTAGGGTTTTTTTAAGTTATGAATTCATTATCTAAACTTGTAAATTCTTTATTTAAATTTGTGAATGACTTGAAAGAGTAAGTGAATTTTTTATTTAAACAAAAGTTACGAATTTCTTATTTGAACTTGTAATTTTTTACTTAAAAAAGAAAAGTTGTAAATTCCTTATCTAAACTTGTCAATTTCTTATCTGAACTTATTAATAGACTTGAGTTAAAGATCAAAGGTTAATATATATTTTGTTGTTTGCATTATTTAGATTGAAAAGCATTGCGGCCCAATGGTCACCATTATTTTGTGCAAACAAAGTGGTGGGGTTTGAACCCCACCCCCACCATCCCAAGAGAATATTCCCACCGGAGCTCCGTTATTGGAGGTGGGATAATTTTTTTTTAAATTAAAAAAAAATGTAAGGGCAAATTGATCTTTTTATTTATTTTGAAAAAAAAAAGATAAATTGAGCCTAACACCTCTTTAAAATTATGAATATTCGAAACACATTTTTATATTTTCATAATTTAAAAGTTCTTTTTAAGGGATTTTCCCAATTTTCTATTTCTTTATTATATTTTAGTATAAGAAAGAGTATATATAAAAATAATAATAGTAGAATATACACACACACACCCATATAAATAGAAAATACAGTATATAAAATAATAATAAAACTCTAGATTTTAAATTCGAATGTACAAAAACTTTTTAATAAAAATTCCTCTTAATACATTTTTTAATTTTCAAATATAAATCACTTTTGAGGGATTGGCATATATGACATTATAAGGGGATAACACACAACTCAACCCACGAAGCAACACAAGCTCGTTGGCGAGTCTTAGTGTGTGTTTGGATTATCTTTTAAGAATAGTTTTTATGATTTACGAGGTAAGTATGTGAAAAGAGTTTTGTTTCGATTTGCGGAAAATAGCTTCTGAAACCACGGTTTGAGTGTTTCCCAAACACTCACTTAATGCTTTTGGTGTGGGGCCCGTAAGTTCTTCAGGAAGTAGGGCAGAGCAACCGGAAGGTTGTGTAGCCCGTACCAAAACCCGTAACCCCCCATTTAATGTTACACAAGTACAGGCTAGTCCATACCAATACCTCAACCCGTTTAAGCCCATGTTAAACGGGTTATGACACAAGATACGAAGACTTAGCAAAACATTTTCTCTGTCTTGGTTACCGTGCCATTACAAATGAAACTCATAGGAGAACCCAGTAGCCGGAAAGCGCCTCCAGACAAATCCCATGATGAAGGTGCTCGGAGCAATAATGCAAAAAAATCGAAGAAGGAAGAAAAGGAAGATACCATCATGAGTGATAAGATGGAAGATGTAGAGGGATGCCATGACCCAAATACGGAAGAGGATAACCAGGCTTCAAAGGTAAGGAATAGTCAACAACCATCTTACAAGGAGTCCCTGATAGGCTTCAAAGGGAAAGAATTTAATGGAGTAGCTCATGGATGCCACGATATGGAAGAGGACCCATTACTGTCGAATATCTTGGAACAGGAGTGGAAAATCCTAGAACCGTCCAAGGAAATCAAAAAGCTTATGGAAATCTACCCGATAATGCAGGATACAAAGGAAGAATTTAATGAAGGTTGTAGACCATGTAACAATGCATTAATTATTACTGTGTTAGGGGCCAAATTCAATTTTTTTTGACTAAAAGAACAGTTGTGTAGATTGTGGGGCTTTGGTGACTTTGAGATGATAGATCTCCCGAACAACCACTATGTTATGCAACTCAATAATAACAAAAGATGGGGAGCAAAATATAAACGTGTTCTGTTTGAAGGGCCATGGATTATTGCTCAACATAGTGTGCTGGTGCAGAGATGGTCTCCATAGTTCGATCCTTTTCACAACCAACTCAGAAAGATTGCCACTTGGGTAAGAATTCCCAACATCCCATTGCAATACTATACCAAAAAGTACATGTGAAAGTTAGGAAATATGATAGGGAAGACGTTAAAAGTAGATCTCCACATAATAGCTAATACTGATGAGGATAGAGCTAAGGCGGGGAAAGGTCATTTTGCTCGAATATGTGTTGAAGTGGATCTCCAAAAGAAGCTGGTGCCTAGAGTTATATGCTCCTCGGCTTTGTTTAATGTGGAGTATGAAGGACTGGGGCTTATTTGTTTTGCTTGTGGTAGATATGGACATAGAAAGAAGAACTGTTCATGGATTATTCGCTAGGACGAACTATCAAGCTCAATGCAACGCCACGTAGATGGTAACACACCTCCTCGTCTGTCACCGGAGCGGAGTTTTCCGGCGAAGGAAGATTCTTTCGGACCTTGGATGCTGGTCAACAGAACGTCGCGTACATGTAGTCCAAGGATTGACATCAATAAAATAAATCTGAATGGGAATGGGTCTGGAACAAAGGGAGGAAAAAAAGTACTCCATGGAGCTTATCAGTCAAAGTTTGCAGCACTCTCAGAACTGAGTAAGGGGAATGAGGTGACAAGGGACATGACAAGGGAGGAAGCAAGTAGACTAGTTTATTCTTCCAATGAAGATAAGGCGATCATAGTTTATGAAGAGGAAAAAGAGCGTCAGATTCAAAAAGGTGAGACAATACCAAGGAAGGAAAAAGGGACATCAAAAGCAAATGAAGGCAATAGAGTAGGGGCCAATTCGGTGGGCTTGGGTATAGAGAATATCCAACCTGAAGTAATGGAAAGGGCCACCAAAATCCAACAAGGGAGAGCATCAAATAAAAAAGAAGAAACAAGGGGAAGAGAGCCCAATGCAAAAAATGGCTCAAAGAGTGGAGGAAAGAGAACCCACTATATGGTAAGTGATAATGTAACATCAATTGAGACCAATTGTCTTACCCAGCCCAACTACCAAATTGAAACCCACGGTCCAGACCAAGCTGGAGAATCGGAGTTCATTCAAGAGGACCGAAGAAACATACAAGAACAAAAGGGAGAACAGAGAGTGGGTGGTATGTTGAGAAACCAATCTTCTTTGGAGATTCAAAAAATAACTAATATGAGCTCGAAGAGTAAGGGTGAGAGGCAAGTTTCTAGTATGGTCCTGATGCTCGAAAATGGAGGAAATGGGAGCGAGAAGGATGAAAAGCCGCCTGATCGGTAAGTCTATTGAAGCTTCATCACTTTCCTATCTGTTAATTATGATTTTTGCTTCTTGGAACTTTCGTGGGGCGGGTAGCAAAATGTTTCCACGAATTATGAAAGATGTTGTAAATAAATATAAGATTAATGTTATGGGTATTTTAGAGCGGTGATTCAATGGTGAGAAAGTAGAGTCGGTTGTGCGTAAATTGGGATTTACCAACTGGATTAGAGTAGAAGCAACTGGTTTTGCAAGGGCATTTGGGTTCTGTGGAACGAGTATGAGACTTCTGTTGAATATATATCTTCTTCTACCCAGTTTATCCATTGCAGAATTGTTGACCATTTAACTAGGTATCATGTTCGAGCCACTTTTATTTATGGAGACACATCACCCATCCGTAGAAGGGAGTTTTGGTCTAGCTTAAGAAACTTAGCTTCTGACTCTCAGGGTGATTGGCTTATCCTTGGAGATTTCAATGCTATTATGAATCCACAAGATAAGTCTGGGGGAAACCCTCCTCCAGAATCCTTAATGACGCCATTTCGGAATTGTGTAAATCATTGTGGATTATTTGAAATTCCAATAATGGGGGATCATTTTACTTGGGAAAAAGAAGGGGTTTGGGAAAGACTAGACTGGGGATTTTGCAATTTTGAATGGGAACAACACCACCCCCAATTTAAAAATTATCGCCAGCTTAGATTCAAGTCAGATCACAGGGTACTGGTAATATCTACGGGCCCTAACAACTTAACCTCAAGTACACACAAGCATTTTAGTTATCAGTCAGCGTGGTGTCTAGAACCAGAATTTGAGGAAATGGTGAAGCAAGCGTGGGATGGAAGACAATGGGAAGAGGGTTTTAAAGTCTTCCAAGAAACAGCGGTCTCTTGGAATACAGAAGTAATTGGTAATATTCCTCGGAGGAAGAGAGAATTGGTTAGAAGATTGGAAGGAATTGGTAGATCCCGAAAAAATGATCCAAGGAACGGACTACTTAGACTTGAGAAGTCTCTTTGGAAGGAATATGTTAAACTTAATCACCAGAAGGAGCTGTTATGGCACCAAAAATCTAGGTGTAAATGGCTACAATTTGGGGACAAGAATTCAAAGTTTTTCCAAACATCCACGAAAATTAAAAGGAAGAGGAACAGGATAGAGGCATTACGAAATAGCTCTGGGGAATGGGTATATGAACAAGAGGTTTTGGGAAGAATGTCCCATGAATTTTTTGCTCACCTGCACACTAGTGATCAGAATGTTCACGCTACCCCGACATGGCCAGTACCTTTTCCATAGCTTAGCCATGAACAAATAGGTTTCATACAGCGGCCTGTCACTGATACAGAAATAAAAAATACAGCGTTTGAAATGAGGGCATTTAAAGCACCAGGACCAGATGGATTGACAGTCCACTTTTTTCAGACACAGTGGAATCATGTGGGGAATAAAATCTGCTCAATGGTGCAGGATGTGTTTAGTGAAACGGAAAAATTGAGGGAACTCAACCATACCTACATAATCCTCATTTCAAAAATAGATCAACCAGAGGAACTAAAAGACTTCAGACCAATTTCTCTATGCAATATGGGGTATAAGGTTGTGAGTAAAGTCCTGGCTAATCGACTAAAGGGGGTGACGGATTACCTGGTTCTTCCCAATTAGTGTAGCTTCATTAGGGGCCGGCAAAGTTGTGAAAACATCATCATAGCATAAGAAGCCATCCATACTATACGTACTAAGAGGAGAGGAGAGGGATATGTTGCTATTAAAGTAGATATGGAAAAAGTGTATAACAGGTTGGATTGGGGTTTTTTAAAGGACACACTTAGAAGCGTGGGCTTATCTGACTCTTTCGTGGACTTGCTTATGAGTTGTGTGACCACTAGTTTGATGAAGGTACTATAGAATGGCAAACCTTCAGATGCTTTCAGGCCCTCTAGAGGGGTTCGCTAAGGTGATCCAATTAGTCCTTATCTGTTTGTATTAGTAATAGAAAGATTGAGTCAACTTATTAAACATGAAGTGGAGGAAGGCAGATGAAAACCTATGGAGATGAGTCCCTAGGGTCCTAAGATATCTCATTTATTCTTTGCTAACGATCTGGTTCTGTTTAGTAAAGCTTCACAGGAACAAATAGAGGAAATCAAACACGTCATGCAATTCTTTTATGGGGTTTCTGGGCCTAGGATAAATCTTCAAAAAACCAAAATGTTTGCATCACGCAATGTCCATGGCAGCAGAGCTTTGAACTTCAGCTAGACTCTCAGCATTTCTCTTACACATGATATGGGTAAATACCTTGGGGTTCCACTTTTACATAAAAGAGCTGTTAAACTGACTTTTGCTCCTCTCCTCTAAAAAGTACAAAAGAAATTAGCCAGTTGGAAATGCAACTTTCTAAGTATGGTAGGAAAAATAGTGCTGATCAAGTCTGTACTCTCATACATACCTGCCTACCAGATGCAGACAACCCTCATACCAAAAGGGGTTCTACAGGAAATTGAAAAAATAAGTAGAGATTTTTTCTGGAACCAGCAATAAGACAGGAAAAAACTACACTTGATTGCCTGAGACACCATTAAAGAGGACAAGAAGTTTGGAGGACTGGGTGTCCAGGACCTTATTTGTCAAAATAAAGCTCTACTTATGAAGTTATGTTGGGGTATCCTTAACCGACCTGAAACGTTATGGGTTCAATGTTTAAAAAGGAAGTATAATTGTGGTAATGGGAAATACCCTAAGGTAGTTAAAAGACATAAACAATCTGTAGTCTGGCAAGGTATCCTCTCAGTTTGGAAGCAATTTATGAATGGTATAAGGAGCAAAATATTGAGTGGGAACAACACAAATGCTTGGTTAGAAAGGTGGACAAACCTAGAACGACCGCTAATTGAGTATGTTGAGCAAAACTTCTACTTGGTAGATAACGAGGCCAAAGTTAGTCACTTTCTTACACCTACTGGGCAATGGGACCTGAACAAATAGAGAGGTTTCCTTTTGAATTGGGTGGTCCAGTCAATTCAGCAAATGCCGCCACCCAGGGGAACATCAAACGATAAATTCTGGTGGAGTGAGTCTACAGATTAGAGGTTTTGTGTGAAATCTGCATACCAGTTAATTCATCAGCAAACTAATCAGGTGATTGACCGGTTTTGGCACAAAATATGGCACTGGGATATCCCGGAAAGAGTTAAGTACTTCATATGGCAAGCTTACGAAGAGAGATTACCCATAAATGCACTTAGAGCAAGACGTATTCCTTCAGCACAACCAGAGTGTCCCCTTGAGTGTCACAGTGAGGAAAACACCATACACACCTTGAGAGATTGTGAGGCTGCTAGACAAGGGTGGTTACTATTATTTAACCTATTATATGCTTCTACTTTTTTAGTGGTACTTTGCAGGAATGGCTCAGGTGGAATGTATCAAACGAGTTGGGAGCAAGGTTCACTACAAGATGGCCATGGCACAGAGTTTTTAGGACTGCATGTTGGCTGATCTAGAAAAACATATGTAAACGAGTGTTTGGAAGTAGGGATGAGCAACCAACAGTGCTAAAGAATAGGTGTATTAATCAGCTTATGGAAAGTGTTCATAACTACAAATACAAGCATATGGTGTTCAGAGTCCAGGAGAGGGCAGATTGCAAATGGGAGCCACCTCCTTCAGGATTTGTGAGGATTGATGTGGACGGTTAGGTGAACACCCAAAAACATGCAGCGGTTGGAGGTGTTGTGAGAGATAAACATGGAGAGTGGATGAGTGGTTTTCAACGCAAGCTGGGAAATTTGCCAAGTACTGCAGCAGAGATTCTAGCTATAGGTGCAGGACTAAGGTTGTGCCAAGCTTTGAAGCTCTCGAAAATTAAGTTTTTCTCAGATTCTTTAGAAGCTATTCAATACTGTTAACAATTGCAGCTCGGACCATCCGCTATGGGATGAGATTCGTGAAATACGTTCACTTGTTGCTTCAAATTGGGATCTCGAAATTGTTCATAATCACAGGGGAGCCCTTAGGTGTGCAGATCAGCTAGCAAAGGAGGCGCATACAATAGCCATAGAGGAAAGAATTTTGATAGTACCACCAAGATTTTGTGTGGACCAGATTCATTAGGATTTATTATCGTTAAGTGTGGGAATTAATTCCCTGGACCCAGTAGTACTCTGATTGTTAAATTTCAAGCATAGGTGCTTGCCTTGTTATGTTAAAAAAAAAGGAGGTTATAGGTAACCCATTTAAATTTTGAACCTTTTTTTTTTAAAAAAATATAGGTAAAAATCACCCTTTTAAAATTTGAATATCCAAAGTTCAATCGTTACATATTACACAAAAAAAAAACTTAAATTTAGATATATATTATCAAAATCTTATTTTAATGTTCAAACTTCAACTTTCAAACTAAATCATGACAATTATATGCTCAAAGATTTATGAGATGACATGCTTCCTTTAGATCTTCATGCTGCATCGTCATTTTCATATTCCCTTGATGAAGAGGATGTAGCTCTAGCTACCAAATAAATACTAGCTGATATAATTTCAAAACAAAATACCCCTATATAAAAACCTAATATTAACATAAACACAAATTTGTTACTTGCACAGACCTTATGCTGTCTTTTTATTTTATACCCTTGGCAAAAATACAATCATGACAAAAATAATCACCTTTAAAGATATTGTTAAAATGCACCACAAAGAATTATTCTTCTCCTTATGAAATAAAACCTAATCCATAAAGCTAATGGACAATTATCCTAAAACTCTGGCCCTTCTCAATTCATTATGCAAGCAACAGTAACAAATTTCTTCCTTTGCTAATTTTTTCTTCTGAAAAACTGCACATGAAAATCTACCAGTAAATAAATACTTAAGACAATGTTATAAAAAAAATACTTAAGACAAATTAAAGGCCATAGTCTTAGCCACAATCCCACTTCGCAATCTAGTTATCATAATAAAAACCATAAATAGACAGGATCGAGTTCGGAAACCAAAAGGCATAAAATTCATAGCACTTATATAAACAAGAAACTAACAAGAGGCAAAGTAATGGAGTGTGCTCACAAAATACAAATACACACAAATAAAAATAAATCATAATAAAATTAAAAAAAATTAAATGGACAAACTATTGGCACAAGTGCGTATACAAAATACAAATATACATAAATAAAAATAAATCATAATAAAATTTAAAAAAATTAAACAAATAGGTATAGATAATTTATGGGGCAATTACAATGAAATCTCATACAAGAGAAAAAATGAAGAAATGGTCCCTGAAGTTGTCAGTGTAAGCTCCTCGACTTGTTAATAGACGCTCCTCGACTTATCATTAACAACTTCAGGGACCATTTTTTCATTTTTTCTCTTGTGTGGGACTTCATTGTAATTGTCCCATAATTTAAATATGTACCCGTAACTCACCCATTTAAATTTTAAATGAAACCCGCGCCCCTCATGAGCCTTTTATAGGACTTCAATAGACAAATTTTAAATGGGTTTGGGTGGGCCTGGTTGTAGCAACTTGCTCAACCCAAGCAAGAAGTGACCAAGTGCGTTATTGTGAACCGTTGGACTCATCGGACGATTGGGAATAATTTCCCAGAGGATGATGCAAACATTTCAAGCTACATTGTGCGTTTGCCCCCTCCTTTCACTTGCACAAGCAAAATCTGCGTTCTCAATCGATAGCCACGAAGAGAATCCACTAGAGTCTCAGTTCTCTCCTTAGGCGGTGCAACTACTGCTCATGTTCTTCCTATCATCTTTGCTTTCTCCATCGATTTATCACCTTGGGTTGTTTCGCCTTCTTAGTTTTCTTAGTTTGGTTTATTTGGGTGCTTTTATATGGCGACTACTTCATCTTGGAAGCTTCCGGAATGCTCTGCTTCAAGATTGCGCTATTGCCGTTCACATTTCATGTTCGCCAAAGTTCTCTCATGTCGGAGCATGCAGGCTAGAAAGCTCTAGGCTCTTATTTCTATTCATTGGGAGCTTCAGGGAATGGTTTTCATATCTTAGCAACACAATTCTTATTTCGTCCTTCATTTCTCGAATGAGGACTATTGTCGATTTATCTTATCGCATGGTCTCCAGCTTCTTCAAGGACTTTCATTGGTGGTTTATCCTTGGAATCCGAATAGCTCGGTTTGGGATCTATCATTCACATATTTCATAGCTTCGATTCAAGTCTTAGGCCTTCTATTAGAATTTTATAATATAGACGTTGCTCGATTCCTTGCTTCTCGGATTGGGTCTCTATTTCAGGTGGATCTCTCTTCATCAGCAACTTTGGGTGCTTTTCGTTGTAAAGTGGCTTGTCCCCTCGATTCATGGTTTCCTGATCTCTCCGGCTTAACTCTTCCCTCCGGCAAACCTCTCTGTCTTTCTATCCTTCTCAAGCATGGTTCATCGCTCTGTTTTGGGTGTGGCAAAGTCGGTTTACCGGTTGCTCACTGTTCATCGCCGGCATGTTGCAGAAGCCATGTTAGCATTAGGTAGGCCCCAGTCCTTCTCATATTAATCGCCATAATGCATTCAGTGAGTTTTCGATTATCTATGGGCTTCAAACTTGATTTTGGGCCTTATTTTTCTTCTCATACCAGCTAACCCTATTTTACTGAGCCCACTTCTGAAGCCCAATTCCCACACCGAAACTCTTCTCCGTCTCAAGCAACTAGCTCATTCGATCGTGGTTCATTGCTCCAACACAAACAGCCTGATCGGAGTACTCGTTCGGTTAAACGAACGAGAATAATCTCAATGCCTTTTAAGGCATCAATTTTTTGTCAACTTGGCCACCTTGATGTGAGTTCCTCTAATGATGATAATCTCTGGCTCCCTTGGCATAGGTGTCGTCCCAAGCTCTACTCCACCTTACTTCCTGAGTTCTTCTCTGAAGTATCTTAAATACCTAATTTGATGTCAAAAGAACGAAAGTTTGATCACCATCTCGGATTGGGGTGAAAATCCACATACCCACTCTATTTTTCATGAGAATTTTGAGGATTTCAAGTGGCGACATCTTCTTTTTCTTCAATGCCTCCCTCGGGGAACATGTTCCACACTTAGCCATGGAACGTGCAGTGCTCAGAGCTGGATCGGTGGCCTGCTTTGATGCTCCCTACGAGTGGTTTCGATGGTTTTATAGCTTAAGGTGCGTTCATGGCTTCTAGGAACCGAGGTGGGAGTTACTCATGCGCGACGATTACTCAGTGATGTTACCGCTGGTATCTTTCATTGACAACTTCAAGGAACTTGTTCCTTATCTCTGGGTCTCTTATCCACATGACCTGCATAAGTCTCTTCTTATCCATAATAGAGCAAATTCGACATACATGCGAATCAAGGCAATGGCAGGAGAAGAAGCATTGGATTGCTCGTATGAGCTCGCTTCATTTAATGTCTTGGACTCACATGAACTAAGGCGTCCAAACGTTGTGGAGCTCTCACATGCCGTCTGAGGTGGTCATCGGGGATCGACTCTCTCAAATGGGCCTTGCCCAGGTTGCATGTCTCGGTGATGCTCTGTTATAGGGTTCTGCGAAAATTTCGCCAAAAAGTTTCGCAAGGAAGCACCATGATCCTACTCGTCTTGCCCTCTCATAGAATGGGTAGTGTTATGAGAGGAATGCTTTTAATGAGGCTACTCAGTTTCAATGACTTCATAGCAAAGAGTGTTTGCCCCTGTTCTTCAAGCTGCATGCAATGTCTCAGGTTTCCACAAGTTCATCGTTAACCTTTGATGCAACCTGATCCAGTTTGCTCAAATGGTTGTAGGATTATTTCTTCAACCTTTTCTCCCTTCCTGCAGGAAGCTTCGAACCATGATGGTTCGACTGGGTGGCCCATGTCCTCCCGGAGACGTGCTGCAACATCCGCTAGCCGGTCCTCTTCAGGTTTCTCCTTGCTTCGGTGGTTGAATTGGCCTTGTTCGATGTCCGTCTTTTGTTCATTGCATGTCTTACTTCTCTATTATTTCCTAGTTTGTGTGTCTGTTATTTCCTTTCTACCTTTACTTTAGTACTTTTCCTTCCTGTGTGTTTTTTTCGTCAATTTGTGTGTTTTCTGTTTACTCTCTTTGGGCCGGTAATTGCATTCTGGGCGCTCTTATAAACTGGCCCAAGTTTATGTTGGACTCGTTCTAATGTAATTGTCGTTTTATCAAAAAAATAAAAAATCCACGTTTTCAATCATTTTCCCTGCTACATCCTCCGTTCTTTTATTTAAATTTTATAAAAATGAATCCTAGGTGGAAGCAAGAGGTATCATCTTTTTTTTTTTTTTTGAATGGAAACTGGAATTCATTAAGTTACAAATAAGAACTTAATAAAAATCAAGGGGAAACTCCAAATCAGTCATCAACGACCTCCTCCTCTAAGGAATGTGGTGGTTGATCAAAGAAGGCAAAAACTCCCGCAATAGAATGCCCTAACCTGCTAAGATGATCAGCATCTCTATTCTGTTCTCTAGGAATATAATTCAACAAAATATGCTAGTTCTTAGATAACCATAGAGGTATCATCTATTTTGATACATAGGATGACTCAAAACTAACTGGCACAAAAATATAAAAATTGAAAAGATGAGGTACAGGGTCATGAACGAATCAAAAGTTCAAAAACTAAGTCACATCGAGTCAAAATTTATGGACTGATGAGTCATAAGTGAATTAGAAGTTGGAGAACTAGAAGATTTATTTTCTTAAATTTTTTAATTTATTCTCTATTATAATAATAATTTTATAAGATATTAAACCTAAACCATCTATTTTTAATATAAAAGTATATATGAGATTTTGAGAAGAAATGAAGAAAAAGTGAAAAAAGGAGAGAATTTGCATCCTTCTCTTATCCCATTGCAAGGATTTAAAATTTGTGAGGGACTAATTTCTTTCGTTAAACTCATTCCCCATTGACTTTCCTATATATCCCATATAAGGTTTTAAAATGAATTCCATAAAATGAAATCAGGTGAGGCGATCATAAGAAAAACATATGCTCTTGCATTTTCCTTCTAATAAAAAGTGATAATTTACTATTTTATGCCCCTTCTTCTTGAAAAAAGAATGTATTCATTTACCTTTCTCTCCATTTGCTCTCCCCTTATGCTCTTAATATAAAAGCTAGCTACCTAATTAGTTTGAATAGATGAAAAATGAGGTAAACTAGTTAATTACAAAAATATGACATAATTTTCCTAAAATGTTTCTGTATAATATTAGATTGTATATTAGTTTATGAATTAGTTTAAGTTAGTTTGAAAACAAATTAATAAACATGAAACTACATATTAATACATCATTCTTAATACCAAACTTAATTTCCCATCTAACTCATGCTAAAGATCGGAGAGAGGACAAATAGCTCTATACTTCTCATGTAAATTAATGAGAACCTAAGATGTTTGATAGATATTAGAATCCAATTCAATGATCATAGTGTATTGGTTGAGTAACAAAATTTAGAATCCAAATCAATGGTCATAGTGTCTTCTTGAAGAGGAAGGCATAATATTTTTGAAGGCAGCATGAAGTGAAGGGTTGGTTTGTGGAAGTCATATATGGGGGCGTGTTTGGTTGAGTTCTCATTATTCATTACTTGCCCAAGCATCCCCGTCCCCACCATATATCCCTCTAGCTGCTGCTTTAAATTCAACCTTGCCCAGGTCAAAAAAAAAAAAACAGCCTTCAACCTTGCTTCTACCACACATGAATTAATAAAAGATTGATCCGGTTGATAAAAATATGAATCATGTACAGAAGTGAAATCAAAGGTTCTCATTTATGTAATGTACAAATGCATATTTATATACAATTCGTTCAATATGAAAATGCGTATGTTAGGTGGACGATATCCCTGACTCATCTCATTCTTCTCTGTCGACAGACATTATTTCTGAATATGTTTCCTCTGACTTCTAACACTCCCCCTCAAGTTGGAACATATATATTTATCATGCCCAACTTGTTACAAAGATATTGGAACCCGTGCCCCATTTAAGGCTTTTGTCAGAAGGTCTGCCAGTTGATCGTCGGATCGTATGTGCCCTGTAGATACAATATTTTCTTTGATCTTATCACGAATAAAATGATAGTCAATCTCAATATGTTTTGTTCGTTCATGAAACACAGAGTTCGATGCTATATGAAGTGCTGCTTTATTGTCGCACCATAGTTTTGCAGGTAATGTTGTGACGATGCTAATTTCCTTCAAAAGCTGAAGTACCCACACAATTTCTTGTACTGATTGTGACATGGCTCTGTATTCCGCTTCTGCACTTGACTTTGACACAACTCCTTGCTTCTTACTTCTCCAAGATATCAAATTTCCACCAACAAACAAACAGTAACCTGTAGTAAATCGTCTTGTGGCCTTTGATCCTGCATGATCCGCATCACAAAAGCACTCGACTTTAGTGTGCCCATAATCTGTATAGAGAATACCAAGACCTGGAGAGCCTTTCAAATAATGCAAGATATGTTCTAAAGCTTCCCATTGTGCCACTGTTGGTGATGCCATGAATTGGCTGAGCCTACTGACTGAGAAGATTATATCAGGACGAGTTATTGTTAGATAATTCAGTTTCCCAATAAGTCTTCTATATCTCTCAGGAAATGGAAATGGCTTTAATTTCTCTGGATCAATCTTCTTCTTCAAATCATCAGGAAGCTCATCAAACATACTAGCATCAAGATCTAGAAAGGGATTAGGAATCATGGGGATGCTACTTGGTGCAGCTCCAAGTTTTCCAGTCTCCTTTAAGAGATCGAGAACATACTTTCTGAGTCAAAAGAAAACCTTTCTTACTTCTCAAAACCTCAATACCAAGGAAGTACTTTAATGATCCCAAATCTTTTGTCTGGAAGTGAGAGTTCAGGAAGATTTTAAGTTCTGAGATTCCAGAACAATTACTTCCTGTAATCACAATATCATCAACATATACTACGAGAAGAATCATGCCTGTATCAGATTGTTGGTAGAACACAGAGTGATCACACTTGCTTTGACGTAATCCAAACTTCTTGACCACATTACAGAATTTATCAAACCAGGCTCGAGGACTTTGCTTTAGACTATACAGTGACTTCCGGAGGTAGCACACTTTCGTATTCTCCCCCTGAGCAACGAATCCAGGTGGTTGCTCAATATAAACTTCTTCCAGAATATTGCCATTTACAAAAGCATTTTTAACATATAATTGATGCAGATCCCAATGATATGTGGCCGCCAAAGAAACAAGAAGACGAACTGAAGTGAGTTTGGCTACAGAAGAGAAAGTCTCGGAGTAATCAAGACCATAAGTTTGGGCATATCCTTTGGCAATAAGGCGAGCTTTTGGTCGTTCCAAGGAACCATCAGCCTTAGTCTTAACAACAAAGACCCATTTACATCCAATGGCTTTCTTGACAGGAGGGAGATCAACAAGAGTCCAGGTACCAGCTGTTTCCAATGCCAAGAGTTCTTCTTCCATTGCGGCACGCCAACCAGGGTGAGCTAGAGCTTGGTGAAGGGTAGTAGGTGTGGAAATGGAATCAAGGGTGGCCACAAGAGAAGATGAAACAGTTGATAAAGACTGATAAGAGACAAACGATGAGATAGGATAGATACAGTCAGCATATCGTTTGGGAGGACAATGAGGACGTGTACCTTTACGAAGTGCAATGGGTTGGTCATCAGAAGTATCACCAATAGAAGCAGGAACAAGTGGTTCAGTAACAGCTATAGGAGGATCGGCGGAAACAGAGGCAGGAACGAGGGAGACATCAACAGAATCAATTGGCGAAGCAGGAGGTGGTGAAGGTGAATCATTAGTAACATCAGTATCATTGATGATGTCAGGTTCCGGAACAGCAGCCTGTACTGGTGAGAGAAGGACAGGATAAACCAGAATGTCATCTGAATTATCCATGACAGAGGGAGACTCAGAAACGGACAAAGTCTTGAAGAAAGAAGAGGACTTATGAAACATAACATCGGTGGTCACAAGGTAACGACGAAGATCGGGAGAGTAACACCGATAACCTTTCTGAAGTCTAGAATATCCAAGAAAAACACATCTTAGGGACTTGGGATCAAGTTTGCTAACATTAGGACGGACATCCCGAACAAAACAAACACATCCAAAGATTTTAGAATCAACAGGAAACAGCTTAGAGGTGGGAAACAGAACAGAATATGGAATATCCCCACCAAGAACGGTCGAAGGCAAGCGATTGATGAGAAAACAAGCAGTGGAGACAGCATCAGCCCAAAAACTTTTAGGGGTTGAGGAATGAAACATGAGAGCTCGAGCAGTCTCTAAGAGATGTCGGTTCTTTCTTTCAGCAACACCATTTTGAGTAGGGGTATAAGCACAAGAGGATTGGTGAAGAATACCATGAATTTGCAAGTAATCGGTGAATGGGGCGGAAAAATATTCTTTTGCATTATCACTTCGTAAGATTTTCACAGGGGTGTTAAACTGGGTTTGAATTTCAGCACAAAAATTACGAAAATGAGTAAACAATTCAGAACGCTGTTTCATTAAGTAAAGCCAGGTGGTTCAGGAAAAATCATCAACAAAAGTGACAAAATAATGATAACCGGTCTGAGACATAACTGAACAAGGACCCCAAACATCAGAATGTACTAACTCAAAGGGGGACGCAGCCCGTTTATTGACGCGAGGTGCCAAATGAATACGATGATGTTTGGAAAACTGACAGGACTCACATTCTAAAGTAGACACAGAAGAAAATTGAGGATACACTTTTCGGAGAGATGAGAGCGACATATGACCTAAACGACAATGAACTTCAAAGAGAGACGACCCACCAGAACAAGCAACAGAATGTGGAACCTGATCATCAAGGATGTAATGTCCACCAGATTCATAGCCTCTACCAATAATCTTCTTCGTCGATAGATCCTG
Organism: Inga oerstediana; assembly: GCA_963210345.1. Taxonomy (NCBI): domain Eukaryota; kingdom Viridiplantae; phylum Streptophyta; class Magnoliopsida; order Fabales; family Fabaceae; genus Inga; species Inga oerstediana. Next base: position 30,854,831 of record OY723399.1, on the reverse strand, counting down.
AATTAAACAATGGTCAGGGAAGAATGAGATAAAGCAGTTTAACTTACGAGTGAGTTTACTTGGAGATAAAAGGTTAAAGGTGAGATCTGGAACGTTAAGAACAGAGGCTAATGAGAGGGAGGCAGTTGGTTGAACAGTGCCTGAGCCAGTAACACGTACGGGAGAACCATTGGCGACAAATATGGATGATGGATTGGTATAGGGGGCATATGAAGAGAATAAGTGATGATTACCTGTCATGTGATCGGTGGCACCAGAATCAATGATCCACTTAGTTGAAGCAGTAGTAAGACCAGATGATAGAGTACCTGTGGCTAGAGCCCCAGCAGAAGAAGATCCAGACTCAGAGAGACCAGGTGTATGGGCAATATGAGCGAGGCCATGCTATTGATCACGCTGCTGTTTATTTTGCAATTTTTGAAAATTTTTCTTAATGTGTCCAGGTTCCTTGCAATAATTGCAAATAATACTACCATAAGTCATTGTAGGAGAATGGGTATTTTGTTTGTACCCATAATTCCTGTTCTCAAAGGGACCACGTCCAGCTAGAGCACCTGCAGTTGGATCTACAGAAGAGTGAATCAAGCTATCAGCGCGAAGAACCCGGGAGAAAACATCTTCAAGAGAAGGAAGCTCTTGACTAGACAGAATTTGAGAACGAATAGTCTCATAAGACGGGTTGAGAGCTTCAAGGAAACTGATTATAGCCTGAAGTTCCAAGTTCCTGATTCGAGTTGAGAGATCTGATTGCGGAGACATAAGTACTTTCATTTCCTCATACATCCTCTTGAAGTCTAAAAAGAAATCTTTCAATGGACGATCTTGCTGTTGAGAACGATAAAAACCTTTGCAGATTTCATGAACTCGAGTAATATTTCCTTTTCCAGAAAACATAAATTCAAGATAACTCATGATTTCTTTGACAGTGTTACAATGGCTAACAGAAGATAGAATCCGTGGTTCAATTGAATTTCGAATTTGGAACAAAAGTCGAGCATCTGCTCTTTGCCAAGTCAAAAGTTTTGTTTCATTACCAGAAGGAGGCTCAGTTAAATGGGTTTCCATCTCAATTCCCAGAATATAAACTTTAACTGTTTTGTTCCAATCACTATAATTTGTCCAACTTAACCGTGAAGCAGTAATCTTTGCAGACATAGGTAACATATCGGAGTTTTTAGAATCATTCATGATGTGAATTGAATAGCAGTGCACAAACGATTTTCATAGAATATCAACAAATAAACAGGAGGACTCACAATGTTTCACGAGCAAACCAGTAGAGTAACTTTAAGTTGCAACCCACGGGACCCGTAGAGATATATTAAACCAATATATATATTACCTTAATCAAGACAAGGGACCCACAGTCAGAAATACTAACTCAGAAAACTGAAGTTAGTAACAAATTGCAATCCACGAACGTTGAAACTGGAAGCGAAGAACCAAGCTCAAAAATTCAAAAGTGACGGATGGCCACAAAAATTTAGGAGGGGGTAGAGCAGGCCAAGTCGATCAGTGCGCCGCAAATGCCGTCGTGAACGGAGGTCGGAGCAAGCTACACGTGCCGCGCGTGTACTGGAGCGCCGGAGATGGGGGCGGCGCGTGGCTAGCCACGCGCAGTCAGAAGGCTGCCGGAAATGGGTGTCTGGCCGATCTTGGGGTGGAGAACACAGTAATGTGGCGCGTGTGGTGATTTGAAGCGCTGACAGCAACAAATCTGAGAGGGAAGAGAGCTTGCTTACCGGAAAAAATGGAGTTTTCACCGGAAACGAAATGAAGCATGCAAAACGAAGGAACGAGGCTCTGGTACCATGTACAGAAGTGAAATCAAAGGTTCTCATTTATGTAATGTACAAACGCATATTTATATACAATTCGTTCAATATGAAAACGCGTATGTTAGGTGGACGATATCCCTGACTCATCTCATTCTTCTCTGTCGACAGACATTATTTCTGAATATGTTTCCCCTGACTTCTAACAAATCATATAATACACACTCGAATAAAAAGAAAAACTAAACATGATCATTAAGAAAATTCATCCTACATATCTTTGCCATACACTAGAGAAATATATAATTTAGTTATTAGAATAACAAGTTGCTTTCTTAATTAGACAGAGACACAATTAATTGAAAGTGCAGAAGAGGCACTCTCTAAACAGTTCAAATAAAGGGTGATAAACTCATGATAACAAGATGGATAAATAAGAGTCATCTCTTCCAAATCTACACAATGTGTCTTCAACATCCCTATTAGAAGAATCATCGAGTAGTACATGCTTCTCATTTTATACTTCACTTTTTTCACTCCCCCTATTTCCTTCGATTTAGTTCTTTTTTCACACATTTTAACAGCTCCCTTAATTATATATTCCTCGGCTTCCTGAAATACCAAAACAAAAGGTTATATATATAGATGTTTGAATAAATAAACCGAAATCATACAAATAATACATCAAGTATAGGAAAAATGTAAACACGTACCGCTTTAGAATCGTGAAAGGGGTCACTCACAAAGGTTAGAGTTTCTAAATTTGACAATCTTTTCAGGAAAGTAAATAGCACATCTCCCACATTGTCATAGTCCTCCTCTTTTGGACACGAATTGTAATAATAAAAACACTGTTCAACACATATTTCAAAGTGACGAACATTTCCAAGTGAAATGGATGGCTTCCCATATAAATCCTGCAAAGCGAAAAAAAGAAAAAGAAAAACCAGTTCACTTCATTTTTCACATATATTGTGCGCTAAAACTCCATTGTTAAGATACTCATGTCACCAAAATGTTTCGGCATTAATAAATTGTACGGTAAGAAAATAAAATTATACATGTAACACTCCAATTCTACATATAAGAGCTAGCAAGGAGATTGGTCGTAGTCCTAAATATAAAATCTCAATTCATTTTATCTATAATATCTATCATTATTCGTCAAACTAATTGATCTAACTTATACAATAATATATAAATTAATACTATTAAACGAGAGTATTTTAAAGAGATCAAATCACATTTGATATAATTAAATAATTTATCTAACTTCCTTAATCAACTCAAATTCATTAATTAGCTCTTAAGGACCAGAAAAATACTACTCGTAATTCTAATCTTTTTGAATTCACGTATAAAATGGAAGAGAAACAGAGTATTCTCTATAATATATGGAGCCCAAATTCAAGAACTAACCTTGAGCATATCCGTATCTATGTGCAGCAGTCTTGCCCAACGCACAGCCTCAAATAATTGTATGAGCAAATTCAAATTCTGGAACCTCAAATGAGTGATAGTGGCAACATGCAAATTCTTGAACGTCCTTGCATCATAACAAAGTCTTGTAGGGGCACCTTTCCAGCTAAGGCTTTGTAGATTAGGTGCAGAGATCCCAACCACAATCTCATCATCCTTTTTGGCCATATCATAATGATGACCACAGTGACCAGGAAAACAAATGCCATAACTCAAGTCTCGTAGGTTCTCAGTGATGATCCTCACAACTTTGAAGGCGCAACATTCATCCATAGACAGAACCTCCAAACATGAGCTTCTTATTGTAAGTCCTAATTCTTTTGTTGAGTTCCTCGCCACCATGATAAAACTAAGGAATAAACTTTTTAGGGATGGGAAACTCTGACAAACCCACTCACCAACTGAATCTTCAGTTTCAATACATTGCATATAAAGAGTCTCAAGAGAAGCAAGTTTCATCACAGGAAGCTTTACCCGGACAAGTCCCCTCATTTTAAGTTTCAGAACCTTCAAGGACTGAAATCCAGAGAGGCTTTTGAAGATGGAAGGCAGATGGTAAAAAAGATAGAGTTCGTCCACCTGAAAAGTTTGAAATAATTTATTGATCCACTCATCATGAAGGCTACGGTGTTCGTCTATCTTGCAGAACGATGACAAATAAAGTAGGTTGATTTTGAAAGCATGAGGACGATGTTGGGGAAGAGTGTTCATGAAATTGAAGACATGTGGGCATGAGCAGTTGCAAAAACGAGGATTAAGAGGACGTTCACAAAAGAACAAGGAGGGGGAAGTTGTGCATAAAGTTTGGAACCTTCTAGACAAGACTCTCAGCCTTGCTATGTTTCTAATATTGAGGAAAGAGAAAATGTGTTGAAGAACTTCATCTGGTAAATTGCTCAGTGAACATCCAGCCTCCACTTCCATTGTGTGAATCCCTGTGATTATACACAGCCAGCAACGAATGAAGTTTAAAACCTAGACTTTTAATCAATGGATACAGAAATATTCATGATTTAAATTCGCGTTAATCACATTAATTTAGCAGAAAATTAGGAAACTATTCACAAAATTTGACTGCCTAATAATTGTGTAAACCTATTTTCATGATCCATCTATCAAAAGGCCTCTAAAATTGGGAGAATTAACAAATCAGATATGATATCAACAAGTATAAGATAGAAATAATCTTTTGAAATCTTGTTCAGCTACAAAATATTATCCCCAAATAAGTAATTTTCAACTATTCTAAACCTAAATTTAAAATTTCCTATCAGAATCCATGAGTTATGCCCATCATAGGGAGATAAATTCAACATAAACAAAATTAATTCGTTATATAAATTTAGAAATAAAAATGTCTTACCCAATAAAAGAATGGCATGCAGGATGTATTTGATCTTACAACTGTTGTCTCTTTCTTTTCTTAATTGAATGCAGTTTATATATGGATTTCCAGAGGAACGACGAAAACAGTTATAAAGTATATATCATCTAAAAATGAGGGAAAATGAAGCCTCCAATTAAAATATAAGTGACATGGTAAAATATGGAAAACAAAGGTTTCCACGAACAATTACCTCACTATGATGATACGAGTAGTTACCTTTCACCCTAAATCAAATTATAGAAGATTATTTATTGACATTATAAGGAATTGCGCTTAATCCTTGTTAGGTTCTGTGTCAGTCTATTGCCAATCTACCTACTATCTATTACTTTTATATTTATAATTATAAAGACAGAGCATGTGAATGGAGTATAATACCACAAAACTTTAATAACTGATCTTTCATTCAGAATTGTCATCAGAGACCGGTTCAACATAATGAATAAAATCCAGATACCAAGCTGTTTAGTAGTCACTACAAAGTTGAACCTTTTCAGTTTAATTAATCTGTAAAACTAACAAGTTTTATAAGACAAGATATAGAGACTATATATAATACACAAATCATCACATGTATAATAAACCGTTAACAAATTATGATGATTAGCGACGATGACAAACCAAAATTCTTTGCACACTGAAACATAAGTGATGAAATCGAAGCCCATCATTGCCATTAGGCCAAAGCATCAAACTTCCAGACATGATGAACAAATGAAGACCAGGAATAATGGAGCTAAATCTCCAAATGAAAGAATTAAAGCAACAGACTTCCTGATATAATTCGGAGAAAACTGAAAATCAAAGCAATTCGTGGATAAAAAGAAATAACATAACATAGTGAGCAAAAACTTGTTATCAACATCTTCACTGACACAGAGAGATGATAGAAGAAAAAATAAAGATCGGTGACTTTGGGTAACAAACTAAGGAAAGCAGAACAAGACAAGAAAAGAAGAGAAAAAAGATGAAAAACACTCACCAATGGCGGAGACGACAATCTGATTTGTCCGACGGCGTCAAGGTTGCAGAACGGCGCAGGCCACTCGGGTCGCTCGGCAACAACTCTTGACGGGTTGGGGATGGGTCTGATCGTTTGGCCCGGTTTGGTTGGAGTTTTTACAGCTCATTTTGACTAAAATACCCATACTACTTTTTCAATATTCTCTGTGTACCTCTCTACTAAAATCCTTTTTTTTTTTTTTTTGGTAAATGAATTTTAGGAAAAGGGTTAGGCTCACCCACGATCCAAGGGCAGGACACCTAACACATGCTCTACGACTTTACAAGCCAGGAAGGAGAGTACAACAGGCCTCCACCTCCCCCTAACGAAGGGGCATTAACCACTTAGGAATCGGTCTCGCAGAAGAGGTCGCTTCACAGGGCTACGAAGATGCTTCCCCAACGCTGCGACTGACTCAAGGATCAATTTTTCCACTTCGCTCCTCCTCCTCCAGACGCCACCACCTGATCCTCCAGCTTTCCGCCGGCTTTATTCAGGTAAGTGTCTGTGTTTCGTTCTTCATTCGTGTTTTTCAACTTATGCCTTCATTCCATCCTTCTTGTGTGTGCTGTGGAAATAAACTTGAGCGGATCAATAACTGAGAGCATAAGAGAAAGGAGAAGAGAGTATTTATGGAGGTTTTCACAGGAAAGGGAAGGAAGAGGGGGGACAAAATCATAAAGTCATAAATTAAACAAGAAAGTAGTCCATTACTGGGCAAGTTTAGCCTTATATTTTGATCATCTCTAAATTAGGGTTTTTTTTTTTGGAAAATGAACCAAATTTTGTGATCAATTTGCCCTTTTATATTCTATGATATTCCACCTTTACTTATCCTACTTCTTCACACAGACCTTCTGGCCTTGTCGACAGCTCTTGGTGATGTCTACTAGGGGTGGGCATGGGTATGGCTGGGTAGGACGAGACCCCTACCTGATGTCCAGCTCAAAGGATGAACGGCCTGTATTTTGCAGCCCGATACCCGGCTCTACAGGTAGAAACCCTAATCATTTTGGGTAGGGCAGGGGTGAGTTAGGTAGGGTGGGCATCCCTGCCTAAATGATAATTTCCTAACTAATACCATCTGTACAAAAACTTCAATTATACCTAATAAATATTATTAACACTTCAAATACATTCTATAATTTCACACCTTGAGATATCTCAAAATAAATCTATGACTTTAGTCTGGAAATTAAAAAAAAAAATTACCATATATCTTAATAATTACATGACAAATTATAAAGTAATATGTTTTTATTTATGAGTATTGATTGATATGAATAGGTGAAATTGCGATAAAGACTTCAAAGAAACAAAATTTTTTGTCTTTGATCTCAACTTTTTAATGCTTTGTATCATCCATCTAAATCAAAAAATCACATCTATCCAAAAAGCAATGAGTTAAATGTAAACTGTGGTGGATGAATATTAAATAATAATATAAAATATTTCATAAAAATAAAATTATATATATATATATATATATAAAATAATGTGTATAGAATACTATATGTATTTTACATTAAATAATATATATTTTAAATAAATTGTGTATAATTTTCTAAGTAGGGCCAAATGGGCAGGGTGATACCCTCTGCCCGATGCCTGCCCCTACCCAATAGTTAGCCTTGCCTAAATATGCCCAAATTTTTTTTGATCAACTTTGTTGGGCTGGGCAGGGCAATTTTTGACCGGGTTAGAGTGGGCATACCAGGCTTTTGGGCACCATGCTCACCCCTGTTTACACTGTTCTCACTAGGGGTGTACATGGACAGCACTGAGCAGGGCTTGGACCATGTTCGACGCCCAGCACGAAAAAAGAACATGCGGCATTTTGCAGCCCGTTGCCCGGCCCTACCCAATAAAAGCCCAAGTAATTTAAGGGCTGGGTTAGGGCCGGCTTGTGTGCCCAAAAATCTCTCAAAAATTTAAAAATAATGAAATATTAAATAATAATAATACAGAAAAAATATATAGTTTGGTATTTCAAAAACATATTTTATGTCATAGTCCTTCTAGGATTTTATTACTTAGATTCGATTCATGAGCCAATAAAACAATTAATTCAATAGAGATTATTTTCTTGTTATTTGAAAATTTTCCAAAAATTCAATTTACCCACTTCTTAATTAAATATGTGTATGAAAAAATATGCCTATATGTCTAGTAAATACAAAATATGTTTATTCATTAAATTTTAATTGAATGGTAAATAAATACTTATTCAATTATATATATAATATATTTTTTTTAAAATATAATTATACACATATTGGGCAGGGCCAAATGGGTAGAGCAGCCCACCTTGCCCGGTGCCCAGCCTTACCCAATAATGCCCAAATGATTTATGGGCGTATTTTTTAGGACTGAGCTGGGCATTTTTTTGTCTGGCTCAAGCGGGCATTTGGGCCTCATGAACACCCCTAGTTCTCGCTTATCCGTCCATCAAGGGTGTTTCAACTATCATCTCTGTATCATTCACGTTATTTTTGTTAAGGTAGAAATTTATTTTCGAAGACTATGTATCATCTACTTTATTTTGTTTCAAAGTTATCTTTAAAATTTTCAGGGAAAGTTTGAATTTTAACAAAAATGACGTGCATGACATATGGACTGGCAGCTTAGCATATTTGATCAAGTAACAATCAAAAATTGACTGAGATAACAGCAAAGCAAAATTACCTTAAAAAACTTCCAGGGCAAAATTGCCACTTAAGCATATATATATCCATTAGATTTATCTTTATTATTCTCCTTACCTTTTAAGATTATTGTTAGGATACATGATTTAGATTAAATTTAGGATTTCTGGTAAAAAAAAGATTAAATTTAGGATTATTTTATTATTATTTAAATATTTATAGCTCTCTTCGAATAGAACCAGAGTTTTCCATATTTGATTATTGAATTCAGGTTGTTAGTTATTTTTTGGTTTTAAAGCTTTTCTCTAATACTGTAATACGTTCTCTTTTCAGTTTTCTCTCATGTCTCTTCTCCTTCCCTCTTCCCATTCTATGTGAATGCATCATTAAGGGCGTGCCGACCTAAAGATCAACAAATGGATAAAAAGAAATAACATAATGTAGAGAGCACAAACTTGTTAAGTAAAAAGGTGGGTGAATATGGGTCACAAACTAAGGAAAGCAGAACAAGAAAAAAACTAAAGAATGGAAAACACTCACTAGTGGCGGATAATTTTACTGTGTTCAATTTTTAAAAAAATAAGTGGAGATAAAAAAATTTTATTTCCTACATGAAGGGTTTGCTTCCTTGACTTCGCTTGTTTAATACTAGAACTAAAACAACAATAATAACAAAGTCTTATCCCACTATGTAAAGGGGTTGGCTTGTTTAATAAATGTGTCATCTTGAACATGTTAAACTTTTTTAGTTAAACAAGGCAGGTATGAATGTTTTGGGTGTTTTGTAATCAGTCTGTACTATCCCTATAATATATAGGGATGGAACTGAGATCATTGTTAGGGAACCAGAACGCTTTCACTCGTCCCCAGAGAAGGAACTTGAGGAGAGACCAACATGCAATGGTTTCCATGCGGAAGGACAAGGACCAGGTTCAGATTCTTCTGAGAACTGAAGAATTATTGAGTTGTTGCTTGCTGGAGATCTGATATTGACATAAACTCTATTATTCTGTGCATTAAATTTAAAACTATTCCCCAAGTGATCCATTCTAAATTCTGGCACATTTGAACTCACATTTTCCATTCTTAGTGTTCGTTTGGAATAACTTATTTTTGGACAATAAATGCTTATAAATCGTGATTCACGGTATACGAGGTAAGTATGTGATAGTAGTTTTATCTTGGCTTGCGTAATAATGACTTATTGTCCAAAAATAAGTTATACCAAACATAGGCTTAGTGGTTGAATGCATTGTTGTTAAAAAAAAGAAAAAAGAAAAATTACAGAAGCTTCCACATGTACTATTTTATCTCTAGCTGGATTAGACGTTAGAATCTTGTAACTAAATTAAATGATAGGGTATTATTCTGCATGTGGGGGATTAGATTAATGCTCAACGGACCAAAAATTAGCTAAACGTGGCAGGGTGGCATTCAAGCATCACAACAATGCATTCAACCACTAAGAATGGGAAACGTGAGTTCAAATGTGCCAGAATTTAGAATGGAGCACTTGGGGAATAGTTTTAATGCACGGAATAATAGAGTTTCTGTCAATATCAGATCTCCAGCAAGCAACAACTCAATAATTCTTCAGTTCTCAGAAGAATCTGAACCTGGTCCTTGTCCTTCCGCATGGAAACCATTGCATGTTGGTCCCTCCTCAAGTTCCTTCACTGGGGACGAGTGAAAGTGTTCTGGTTCCCTAACAATGATCTCAGTTCCATCCCTATATATTATAGGGATGGTACAAACTGACTACAAAAAACAAATTCATGTACAAAAATAGTTTAGAATAATGGAGAGAAAAGATGGTGGCAACCTCATCGGTCTTCTTCCAAAACTCTTGATTTTGGGATGCGAGGAAGAATAATGTGGCATTGCCACTATGGTTAAGCATATCATCTTCCTCATCTTCTTGCAGCATGATAGCCTCTAAGCAGGCAAACATATCATGTTCATGCTCTATCTCACACCTAGACAAAGAGACACAGACAAAATTGTAAAAATTAAGCTGAGATTAATAAACCTACATATATAAGTTTAAAAAAAAGTGGTATAGGAGAAGCCTATTTCCTATCATATTCTAAATCAACCAACCTAAGTTGAATATCAATATACTAATAGCTGAGACTACTAAACAAATTCATAAGCAACAATGTTGTACAAAATCAACATGTAGGATGACAAATCATCAATCATCAGAAAGAGTTTCCACTTACTGTCGTTGGTCTCTATCACATTTGTTGTATGGGAAAAAAAAAATACAGAAATTGAAACCATGATTGTAAGTATGTTTTTCAAAGACTACAAACCATATCTCTGCATTCATTTTGATGTGATCAATAGAACAATACATTGAAAAAAGTCTCCTAAACTCATTTATGGTTCTTCTGTTGTGAATTAAAAAAAAAATATACCAACAGTAAGAATCAGCTTGTAAGAATAATTTTGAATATTGAGAAAAGAAATTTGTTTGATGGTAGGAAAGTGCTGATAGGGACAGATTGCCACGAACTTCATAACAGATTGAAGAAGATGAAGGTGAAGGGGTGTGAGGGGAAGATATTATGGGGAAGCGCATGGGGTTGCCACAGACTACTCAGGATTGGCCTGTGTCATTGGTTGCAAGTTCAGGAAATAAAGCTGCAGCTGAGATATATACTTCGCAAATGAAGAAGGATACACCAGAAATCAGAATTTAAGTGAAATGCTAGCGATGCAGCTCAGAAAACGCAGCCAAGTACACAATCTCAGTCAAAAGCGAAATTGCAAGTTTGGTGTCAAATCAGTCACTCAACCTGGTTTGTGCCCAAGATCAGCAGAAACCAGACCAAACAAATTGACTCAGATCAGACCAAACACCATGTAACAGAATGATGAAAAGGGAAAGAAAGTTTTTATTTTTATTTTTCTAAGTGGTTCAGGCGTGTGAATTTGTAAATTAACCCCCAAACTTAATTATTCAATTTAATGAACAGTGAGCAACCAACAGAAGTGAAAGAACCAGTTTAAAGGAGTTTTACCAAACAATACCAGCAAATGCACCAGATTCAACTCAATGTTCCAGTTTGACAGAAAGAAACGCCAAGTGTCACACAACTCGCTTTTAACAGTCCAGGAAGAGTCTTTCAGCAACAGAAAATAGTCCTCAATCCTGACCAGAATAAGCTATACGCACAGAATTCAATTACAGCAGCAAAGCTTCCGGCAACCGTTTCAACACTTGAGTTCACTAACCACAAAGTCAGGTCTGAATCACAAGTTTTTCTCAGCAATCAAATTTAAGTGATGTGTTACTACAACTCAGTGTCATACAGAAAGTTTGGTTACATGAACAAGACGCAAGTCGTAGTGCAAATCTGTCCCCGTGTGGGATTAGATTAATGCTCAAGGTAACAAAAATTAGCTAAACGTGGAAGTGTGCAATTGGGGCATAATAACAATAAATACAAACTCCACAATTATGGTGGAATCTGAGTAAGACCACATGTACATTGCACACAGAAGTGGCAAACCAGGGAAATAACAGAATCAGTGAAGTGCATGCAAACTCAAACTGTTCAACAATTTCAAGTACTAACAAACACCATTTCCTAATTCCAACTCGGATATTAACACAAGTTCTAACCGCAGCAATTTGTCAGCTCTGAAACAGTAGAGCAGAACCAGGGAGAGGAAAGAAATCTTTATTTAAATTTCTCAAAACCGGTGCAAGCATATACGATTTAGGACAACAACTCAATCTTATCCAAAATACTCAAATAAGCCACAACCTGAGTTGATCTCAATGATTCAGTACAGATATAGACAAGATAGCTGAAAAATAGAAATTAAAGACCGATCAAGTACAGAAAAAGTACAGAGCAAGAAACCAATCAAATATACCAATGCGTGGCAAGGATCGCGATTAAGAAAATTAAACTTACGACATTGTTGCGCTTCTATGAAATGGAAAGCCTAAGTTGACGGTAAACCACAAATTGTAAGAGAGATTACCTCTTCTCAGTATGGAGAATACGAATAGCTCTGTTCGAGGCCTCTTCAGAAGAGAAGGTCCTAACGATTCTCGCCAGGCATCAGCGGAAAAAACAGAGGTTTAACCAAAACCCTAAGCAAACTATAAAATGAGCTTGGAAGAAACAATTACGAGCTGCTCCAGATAAATGCTCCTTCGCCAAAAAAGTCAGTCAGAGCTTGGCGCATGTCTATGCCGCGCTGGTCGAAGTGATGGAAAAAAGATGAATTGATGAAAATACGGAAGGGCGGAATGTAGCCATATCGGGCACGGAAGGACAGTAAGCCTTCCTTCCTTACTTGCAGACGCAGCTCGCTCGGCGGCAATTCAGCAGCGTTCAAGTTATTCATCGGCGTAGAAGATCGGAGAAGAAGAGAGAGAAGAAACTTGGGAGCGAAGAAACGTGAGGGGTGTTTTCGAAAGTGGAGCCGGACAACGTTTGAGTTGTGTTAGTGTTAAGTGTGAGCTCAATCCGGCGGGAATTTCATTTTCTTCCAAGGAAGCTTATACGAAACGACATTTTATGTGTTTGGGTACGCGTTTTCACGGATAAATCGCACGAATAAATGGCAAATCGCCCGATTGAGTGGGATGCCAAAAAACGAGTGTTTGGTTGGAGATGGTGGCATTTCACGCTTTTCATAAATTCGTGTGATTAACAATAAGCCGACAGGGAAGCTTTTTGATTGTGATTCCTGCAATATGCTTTAAAAAAAAAATTTAATTGTATTCAATGTATTATATTGTAATTTTATTTTTAATATACTTTTTTAAACTACTTTAAAATATTTTTTAATGCTTTTAACTCCTTAAAATATTTTTTCAGTTGTACCTAGTATACTATCAGATTGATTGCAATTTTATTCTTAATATACTTTTTCAGCTCCAAAACTATCAGATTGATTGTAATTTTACCCTTAATATACTTTTTCAGTTCCAAAAATTACTTTAAAATATTTTTTAGTGCTTTTAACTCCTTAAAATATTTTTTCAGTGTTACCCAGTATGCTATCAGACTGATTGCAATTTTATCCTTAATGTACTTTTTTAACTCCAAAAATTACTTTAAAATATTTTTTGGTGTTTTTAACCCTTACTCATTCCTAGAAGACTAACTACAATTTTACTTTTAATGTATGTTTTTTTAGTAGTAAAGAGCACCTAAAACTTATAATATTAATTTATTGATTTCCATCCACTCTAAAATATTTTTTAAGTAGGACCTAATATTTTAAAGTAATTTTTAAATATTTTCTTGATTTTTTAAATATTTTTTCACCCACTGTCTTTTACCATTATCACAAAAGTCACTTATGCTTAAATCAATCTAAACAAATTTTACTTTTATAAAAATTATTTTTATAATCGTTAATTCAAACATAAATCATATTACACAATCTGGCCTTTACTAAGGCCATGTTTGGTTTGAGGGGAGGGAAAGGGAGGGAGGGGAGTAAAGGGTGGAGAAATTATAATTTTAGACAAAAGAAACTCAAAATTTACCCTCTTATTTTTTAAAATTTTGAGTTCTCGTCCAAAATTTACTCTCTTATCCCTTTTAAATTTTAAATTTCCGCTCAAAATTTAAATATCTTCAATCCAAAAAGATAATTTATCCCCCTCCTCTTTCCCCCTCAAACCAAACACACCCTAAAAATAAGATTATAAAAAATCAAAAAAAAAAACCAATTTTCTATCACTATTCCAAACACAAACATTATCATGTCACATCTCACAACACATAAGCTTGGCGGGTCTTAGTGCAGGAAGCAACCAAGTGTGCTATTGTGAACCGTGAGACTCATCGGACGATTGGGAATAATTTGCCCGAGGATGATGCAAACATATTTGGCTACATTGTGCATTTGCCCCCTCCTCTCACTCGCACAGGCACAACCCACGCTCTCAATCTTTTCCCCTACCTCATCTGTCTCCGGTCCTTCGTTCTTTTATTTAAATTGGGATAATTAATCTCTACAACCAATGTTTTAAAAGTCGGATCGGAAATCGAGCCGAAAAGGTCAATGGGTCATGGTTCAACCGGTTGGAACGGTTGAGCCGTTCGGTCGGACCGGTGACATAATAATTAAATTTAAAAATAATATATATTATATATTACAATTAATCTTCAGTCCAATTTCATATAAAGTTAATAAAGTCATAAAATAGCATTTAAGGAAGACCGTTAAATCAATCATCAACCTAATAAAATGTATTAACAATAATGATTTCATGACTTGTCAAATATTGTGGGTCTTGATTGATCCAAGCATGAGTTTCTTGAAAGGCATTAGATCATACCACTTCGGTCCTATTTATAAGATTTTTTTTTTACAAAAAAAGAAATTGGTCCTATTTATCAGTCTAGTTTCAGTGTAATAAATGAAATTGTGATAATTTTACCCCTATTTATTGTACAAATGAAGAAATAATTTAAAGATATATAGAGAAGAAAAGGTTGAAAAGTACCCATTCATAAATGAGGGCATAGTTATAAATTTACCCCATAATCATTGAGTTAACTACCTCTCTTTGGTATATGAAATTTAGTTAAAATGAACTTATAAATACTGCTAGAATGGTAAATGTCATCAACATCTTGAGGAAATGACCTAAAATTAAGACCTTCAATTCAATTTCAGTGCTTCTAATTTCATCCTTAGCTTGAGGATAAACTTCATTGCCTTTTTATTCAAAAGCATTTTTATAAAATAGTTTGCAACAAACCAAATTATTAAAATTAGTAACATATAATATAAATAAAATAAAATAACATGTCTAAAATTTATATGCCATTTTTAAATTTTTTTTCAGCATCAAATATAAAAAAAATTGCAGAAAAAAAAAATTCCAGCTTTTTTATTGGACCGGGCGATTTTTGAAAAACCGATCCGGTTTCCGGCTCAATAACGGTTGACGGCTCAAAACCGGCTCAACGACGGTCCAAAACGGCTCCCTTAGAAAAACGGCTCAATGCATAAATCCGGCCCGCTTCACTGACCGGCCGATGGTCCAACCGGTCCAACTGATCCGACCGTACGGTCCGGTCCGGTTCTCTAAACAGTGTCTACAACCAATTTTTAATTATCGGATATATTAATTTATTTTTTGAATTATATAATATTTAAAAAATGTAACGTTTTATTTTCATATTTTTTAAATATTATTCTTCTAATTTTTACCATAAAGAAAAACTAGTTTAATTGATAAATGATAGCAAAAATCTTAATAAAATTATTAAGATCATAAAAGTAATAACACGTGGTTTAATATTATAAATCAAAATTTTAAGGTAGTTAAATTTAATTTTGAAAGGTCATGGGGCTTTTGCGTAACCGATCAAAGTTCATGGAGGTATATGTAGCTGACTAAAGTTCAAGGGGTCATCTGTAACTAATTAAAATTCAGGGAGGTTCTGTAAAATTAACAATTTATATAGGATGCCACATAAAATACCACGTGTCACCTATTAATTTAACGTGACAATGTTCGTTACAAAGATAACGGTAAGTTAACGGCAGAGTGCTTATAATTCAAAAATAAAAGACCAAGGGATTAAATTTAAACCTTGAAATGTCAAGGAGTTATATGCAACTAACCCAAAGTTAGGAGATTTTGTATAATTTAGTATTTTTGTAAATATTATTCTTCTAGTTTTTGTCTTACAAAAAAGGTATTTTAATTGACAAATGATAGTAAAAATATTAATAAAATTATTAAAATGATAAAAAAAACGACACAAGGTTTAATATTATAAATCAAAATTTTAAGGGAGTGGATTTTAAATTTTAAAATATCAAGGGGGTTATTTATAACTTATCAAAGTTTATGGGGGTTATTTATAACTGTTCAAAGTTTGGAGGTTTTATGAAATTAGCTTTTTGCACAAGATATCATGTGTCATCTCATAATTTAATGTGGCAATTCTTATTAAAAAGATAATATTCAATTAACGGTAGGGGTTAATAGTAAAAAAATAAAAGGTCACGATGGGTTAAATTTAAACCTTAAAATGTTATAAGGTTATATGCAACTGATATAACGTTCATCGGGTTTTAGATAACTTAGCCTATAAATTTTGAAAAAATGAGGGATTGAGTCACAAACGAGTCAAAAAATAAAAAATTAAATCACACCGAGTCAAAATTTACAAACTAAGTTACAAGTAAGTTAAAAGTTGAAGAATTAAAATATCCCCCCCTAAATTTTTACTCTATTCTCTATTATAACAATAGGTTTATAAGATATTAAATCTAGACCATCTATTCTCTATTATAACAATAGGTTTATAAGTAAATCTAGACCATCTGTTTTTTAATCTAAAGGTGTAGGAGTGGGTGGGTGGGTGGGGGGTGTGTGTGTGTGTGTGTGAAGGTGCGCGCGCGTGATTTTGAGAAGAAAATAAAAAGAGGGGCAAAAATGTGTGTGTGTAAAGGTGCGCGCGCGTGATTTTGAGAAGAAAATAAAAAAGAGGGGCAAAAAGAGAACTTGCTTCCATCCTTCTATAATATATGAGATTTTGAGAAGAAAATAAAAAAGAGGGGCAAAAAGAGAACTTGCTTCCTTCCTTCTATAATCTCATTGCAAGGATTTAAAGTTTGTGAGGATTAGCCATTTCCCTGTACTCATTGGTTCTCCTATCCCATATATATTCTTAGAAAAATTCCAAAAAAATATGTTGGATTATAGGAAAGGATAAACCAGAACTGTGAAATTCTAAAATCCCAAATCAGTTCAATGTCAATACAGTATAACCGTATAGGAATATAGGATTATGAAATTTTGGCAAAAAGACGCATTTGCCCTTCAACTCTCACTCTCTCTCAGCTCAAAATAACAACACGGGTCTCTTTATTAACAACACCACATTCTACATTAACAACTCAATTTTCTTCTTTTACAACTTTGTATCTCAAATATGGTGTTGTTTATGTAAAAAATGATTTTGTTAATAAAAAGAGGTATTGTTATTGGCCCTGCAACTTCAATTATGAAATTGTGAAACAAGAAAGTTGAGTTGTTAATTTAGAATGCGATGTTGTTAATATAGAAACAAGTATTATTATTGTGAAATAAGAAAGTCGAATTGTTAATATACAATACAGTATTGTTAATAAAGAGACCGGTATTGTTATTGTGACAGAAGAAAGTGGAGTTGTTAATATAGAATCCGGTATTATTAATAAAGAGATCGGTGTTGTTATTCCAAGCTAAAAGAGAGGGAGAGGTACAGGACAGATGCATCTTTTCACCAAAATTTCATAATCCTGGATTTCTCCACCATATTAACATCGAATTGATTTAGAATTTTGGAAATTTGCAACTCTAATTTATCTTTTTGTATATTCCAATGTATCTTTCTGGAATTTTCCTTATATTCTCTATAATATTTTAATACAAGAAAGAGTATATATGAAAATAATAATACCAGAACACACACACACTCCATATATATTAAAAAATATAGAATATAAAATAATAATAAAACTCTAGATTTTAAATTTGAACGTATAAATAATTAAATAAAAACATTATGAAAAAATGAAAATAATGCATAATATAAAAGAGATAAAGAGACGATTATTTTGTTTTTGAGACAGATAAGAAGAAAATTAGGAATCACTTAAAATTCCTCTTAATACTTGTTTTTAATGTACAAATATAAATCATTTTTTTTACGAGATAAAGCATGTATTTGGTATCACTTATTTTTTGATAATAAGTCTTTATTACGCAAGCCGAGATAAAACTTCTCTCACATACTTATCTCATATACCGTAAATCAAGATTTATAAATATTTATTACTAAAAAATAAACTATTTCAAACGAGCACAGATATGAATCACCTTAAGCAACCTTATACGACATTATAAGGTCACAACTCACAAAACCCAAGCTCATAGTCGTAGGCGGATCTTAATGCTTTTGGTGCGGGCCCCCCAAGGGCTGCAGGAAGTGACCAAGTGTGTTATTGTGAACCGGGGGACTTACCACTAAGGTATTAAAATTCGGATCAGGTATTGAATCGGTTGGGGTACTAGGTTAAAGGTCAGTGGGTCAGATTAGGATCAAACCGGAGCTAAATCGGGACTAAACCAGTGAGAAATTGAATATTTTAGGCTTATTAATATGAAATTCTAAGAAAAAATATTTAAAAAATCAATTTTTTTAAAAAAAGTGAACCGGTTCGGTCATCGGACTGAACTGGTTTAGGCACCGGTTTACCGATTCCCAGGCCAGACTGGCCGGTCCAATCCGGGTTCCGGAACCCTGCTTACCAGTGAAACAACAAATACCTGATAAAAAAATTATGAGAACTTGATTAAAAATAGAAAACAATATAAAAACTTGATAAAAAAAGAAAAAAAACTATAGGGATCCAATTAAAAATTAGTTAATGTTAGATATGATTAGTTTTGATGATGTCAAATATAAATGTCAAATGATAAGAGCAAAAAGTTTATATAATACTTTGACTAATTATTATGTTTAATGTTGCATACCTTGTAGATTAGTCAAGCAAAGATTGAAGATAATCAAGAAAATAAAGAAGTTGTCTTGTTGGGTTATGGAGAATGATCATCAAGAAGGAAATCAAGAATAAAGATTTTGAAGAAAGAAGAAATTACAAGATCTAGTAAGAATATTAAAGTTCAAGCTATTAGAAGTGATACTGGAGATTTCTATGATGATACCGGAGGCTTCTATGATCAAATGATGGTTGGAATAGGTTAATTCGAAGCTAAGATGACTTATATATGAGTTATGACACTTCTAGAGAAGTTTTACTCGAGTGTGAGCTCAACACTCGAGTGCCAGAGGTGTTGCACTCGAGCACGGGATGAACACATTCGAGTGTCGGGACTACTCTGTTCTACTCTGTTTTACGTTCAGCTTGATAGAGGTCCGGTATTGTGGTCATATCTCTCAAACCACATGTTGGATTGATCTGAAACTGGTGGCATATGAAAGAAGACTCACAACACGAAAAATGTACACAAAGATCATATTTAAAGAAGCTCAGATGAAGGAGATATGATCCATGGAAGTTGACAGTAAAATCACCATCACTTTTCAAGATAGGTTCGGTATTTTGAGCATAACTCAAAAACAACACATCGGATTGAGACGAAACCAATGCCATATGAAACTAGACTCAAATATCTTTTCATGGATAGGTAATTTGCCTAATTTTAACTTATATTCTAGGAGCTATGCCTTCTGAAAGTTGACGCTTGTGCAGTCTAGTGCGATAGACACTTTTTCGATCATAACTTGCAGAATACAAGGAGTTTGGAGCTGATTCTCTTTGCATTCGAATGCATATGACAAGAGCTTTCTTCTAATGCATTATTTTTCATATTTAGAATCAAATAAATTGAGTTTGACATGGCCCCACATCACTCACGAGTGCAAAAACGCACTCTTGAAAAATGTCATGCGAGTGTTGTCCAGAAGCAACTGAAGTGTGGAGAAATTTAACAACACTTGAGCATTGAACAACACACTCAAGTGAGGATCAGAATTGCACTCGAGTCATGCAAGTGTTGACATGAAAGTGTTAACCTGAGAAGAAGCATGTATGTGAAAACAAGGAGTGCACTCGAGTGAGAGATGTTGCACTCGAATGATGTCCAGAATTGCACTCGAGTCTTGTGAGTGAAGAGCAGCAAGTGTTTGCCCGAGAGGAAGCCAGAACGTGAAAATATGAAATGCACTCGAGTGAGCTATACTGAACTCGAGTAAAGTCCTGACAGAACCAAAATGCAGAAAATTCAGACTCTCATAGCCATCAATCCAAACGTGGTAAAATGTTATACATTCATTATGTTTTCACTTGTAATTATTTCTAAACGTTAACTAACTTATATTTCAAGTGAGAAATAGGAGATTAAACATTTAGATTGCATCTTCAAGAATGAAGGTCACGTATGGCAAATATCATCACTCAACGAACAATCCGAATATGGCTACATGTTATTGAATCATTGTGTTCTCACTTGTTATTGTTTATAAATGTTAACTAACATATATTTCAAATGTGAAACAGGATATTAAACATTCGGATTGAAGTTTCAAATAAGAAAGTCAATTACGGTGAACTTCATCATTACACACCGAATGGCGGCTTCCTACCACGACAAGCAACTGACACACCACGAAAGACTGTCGAATATTCAAACATCTTCATACCGCTCCACAACGTGACGTACAGCTCATAATAAAACATCCCACTCTTTAACGGGATGCTCTGCTCCACAACTAGGGGTGGAAACAGGCCAGGCTAGGCTTCTGCCTTAACAGGCCTGGCCTGTTAAGGCACAAACTGGCCTGAGCCTGACTTATGGCCTGTTGAAGGCCAATTTTTAGGCCTGGCCTGTTCTGAAGCCTGTTAAGGAGGCCTGAATTTTTAAAATTTTTTAAGCAAACCAACAGGCCTACAGGTCGAAAACAGGCATTCTTAAACAGGACGAAAACATGCTCAAACTTACAGGCTCAGGCAAAATTATCCTTTAACCCTTATCTAATTTTTTTAAAAAAATATTTTTACAGGCTCAGGCCAACCTGACAGGCCAATAGGCCTTGACTTGGCCTATTAAGCAAAACAGGCTTTTGGTTTGGCCTTAACCTGGCCTTTTAGCTTGATAGGCCAGGCTTGAACAGGTCAATCACAGGCCAGGCTACAGGCCCCTGACAGGCCGCCTGGCCTGTTTCCACCCCTATCTGCAACGGACAGCAGCTAGTTGTTCAAATACACACAACGATCAAACGAAGCAATGGGACTCCAACGGACGAATGCTCACAACGGTCATCATCTTCATCAACTATAAATGAGAGAGCAATCAAAGTCGAAAAAAATTGAGACAACGAACAACTACGAGAAAAATGATAGAAACGTGAATCCTCTGCTTCTACCCAAACACTCTCTGTTCTGCAGTTTCTATATTACTTATCATTGAGAGAGTGATTATTTGTATTGTACTTCAGTGAGCATTTATCCACTCTGTGAGAGAGTCTGTAAACACTTTCAACTATATTTCTGAGTTGATCTCAAGGTAGAGAAACCTTGAGAGGGTTGATTTCCTTATAGGGGAAGCTCTAGAGAGAATTGCCAGTAAGACATTCTGCTCGTAATACTTACAAGGTGCAAGCAGTAAAGAACGTTGCTGCTCATAAGACTTACAGGGGTGTAAGCAGGAGATAACGTTGCTGCTCGTAAGACTTGCACGAGTAAGCAGGAGAGGAAGATCTTCGGGATTGGTCTGCTCGTAAGACTTGCCGTAAAGGGGAGTATTTCAGTGAGAGATTTGTAAAAGGTTTCACAGGTACCCGGCTAAACTTGTGGGATTGTAAAGGCTTTTCTTGTGCCCGGATTAAACAAGATAGTGGATTTGAAAATCTCAGGAGGAGCCTAGGGACTGGACATAGACCATCACAGATTGGACCGAACCAGGATAATCACAATTTGCATATTCTCTTCCCTAAACTCTTATATTTCCAGCATATATTATTTAATCTAACTGTTGATTTATAATTTATTACCTTCATACTTATCGCTTTCATTAAGATGTGAAAAGATTTTCAAAGTTCTTAAGTTTTTATCATACACCCAATTCATCCCCCTCTTGGGTGATAGCCGGTTCTAACAATTAAAACTATAAAGACCTCCAGATTAATTAAGCCTTTTAAATTTTATAAAAACAATCTACGTGGAGCTTAGGTGGAAGCAAGTGTTATCATCCATATTGCTACATAGGATGACTCAAAACTAACCGGGATAATAATATAAAAATTGAAAAGATGAGGTACTGAGTCATATGTGAGTCAAAAGTTCAAAAATTCAGTCGTACTCAGTCAAAATTTAGGAATTGAGTTATAAGTAAATTAAAAGTTGGAGAACTAAAAGATTTATTTTCCCAAATTTTTAATTTATTCTCTATTATAATAATAGTTTTATAAGATATTAAATCTATACATATTTTTTTTAATCTAAAGTTATATGTGAGAATTTTAGAAGAAAAGAAAAAAGAGGAGGAAAAAAAGAAAATTTGCTTCCATCCTTCTCTTGTATATCCCATTGCAAAGAATTAAAGTTTGTGAGGAATTAACCCTTTTCACTAGGCTCATTCCCCATTGGTTCTCCTATCCCATATATATTCTTAACATGGATTCCGCAAAATGAATTTAGATAAGGTGATCATAAGAAAAATATACTCTCTTGCATTTTACTTCTAATAAGTGAATCTAATAGCATAATTACGAAAACGTCCTTAAAACCTCAAATAGGGGCTGTCAAGGGTATTTTCGTAATTTGAAAGTTAATTTAGTGATTTCGAGCCCGAAAATAGATTCCTTGGGCAAAAATATGTCAATAGCTATAGTCAAATTTTTGGGAAAACGTGACATCGGGCCAGGTACGGCTGGGCCGGGCCAAGGTCCCGGGGGCATTTTGGTAAAATTTTACCATAGACTAATATAACCACAAAAAATACTATGGAAGTGTCTAAAATGTATATTTGACGTTTTAGGACCGAGTAGAGAGTCTGAGGGATTAGCACACAAATCGAGGTACGTTATTCGAGGATTAGGGAAGGGCGATTAAGGTAAGGAACTTACCTCTCCTGCATATATTTGATATTTGTGCTGGTGTATTGATGCATGTTATTGTTTTGCTTGATTCTGTGAAACATATATGAATAATTGAAGCTCTGTTTCTATTTATGCTATGGTTATACGTATATTGTTTGAAACATTGAGCATGTAGATATGTCATTGTGTGAGCATGAGTTATGTAATGCAAGCACGTCATCCATTAAGTACTTATCTTGCATGTATATTGGTATTGCTTTTTTACTGAGATTCCCCAGAATCTCACCCTCCCCTACCAACAATTTTGACAGGAGAAGACAGAATGTATGCTGAGAACAATGTAGAGAATCGTACGAAGGGGATATCAGTGGTGGAACGAAGACGAGAAGATGTATCTGTTTTACTTGGATGGGTTTAGACACCTACGTAGTACTGCGGGTTACATTAATTGTAATTATCAAGTATGAACCCTTAAGGGGAATTTTCGCAATCATACAAGTAATATCAGTATATCTATGTTATTCCTGTGTTACCCACTGAACTGCGTATCGTTTTCTGTAAGTACTCTGAAATAGGTGAAAATAAAAAAAATGGTGTGACACCTTATCTCCTTTCCTTTGATTATATATTTAATTAATTCCCCATACTTTTTATTTGACACTTATTTTTATATTATATTTATTTATTCTACTATTATTAAATTTAAAAGAGATGTGTTTATATAGTTTTGTGATGTGAATAGATGAAAAAAAAAAGGAAAGTAAGAATGAAATTGACTTCATAACACAAATGTATAAAAGAAAAGAAGTGTGATATGAGCGGGTGAAAGAGAGTAAAAATTTTAAAAAAAGAGTGAAATTTAAAAAAAAAATTGTCGGGCTGGCCCAACCGGGCTTGGGCTCACAAAAGCTAGCTCGCGAAGGGGGCGATCTACACCAGCCCACCCCGCAGGCTGCGGGCCAGCCCGCATTACCACCTCTACCTATGATCATTGAAAAATACGACACAATGCAAGCTTCATTAATGAAAGCAAACGTTTGTTAATTTCTAAATCTGTTAATGAAGGGAAAAGTTTCGATGATGGACTATGGAAGGGCATTTAGAGGGAGCGGGTAGCACAATTCAGTGACCATGTGGGTGACCGAAGAGAATCATTGCCGGTGTGAAGGTGGGGCTCTGGTTTGGCAGGGGGAGAGACAGGGGAGGGTGAGAGGGAGAAGGGTGCGGAAGAGAGAGAATGTGAGAGTTTTTTAAATAATTATTTTAAAATTATTAAAGTTGGGCTCTAGAGAAACAAGACTTAATGGATGTTTGTTTGCCTTCATTAACGGCATATGCGAGATATGTAGATGAGTATTTTTACACATTCGCCCATTATAAAAATATGACGTGATCTTCCTAAAATTTGCCTGTATAACATTAGATTATATATTAGTTTATAAATTAGGTAAGGCAGCTTGAAACAAAATGATAAACACGAGACAATATATTAAGATATTATACTTAGTACCAAACTCAACTTCCCAACCAACTCCTATATTATGGATCAAATAGAATACAAGTAGCTCTATACTTCTCATGTAAATTAAAGCGAACCTAAGGTGTTTACTAAAGATTAGAATCCAAATCATATTAGTTGAGTAACAAAATTTAGAATCCAAATAAATGATCATAGTGCCTACTTGAAGAGGAAGGCATAATATTTTTGAGGGCAGCATGAAGTGAATGGTTGGTTTGTCGGAGTCAAATATTGGGGCGTGTTTGGTTGAGTTCTCATTATTCATTACTCCCCCCCCCCCCCCCCCAAAACTAGCTGCTGCAGTGCTGCTTTAGCCTCAACCTTGGTGCTACCACACAAGAATTAACAAAAAATCGATCCGGTTGATAATAATATGGAACATATCATACGTAGACTCTAATAAAACGTAAAAACTAATCATGATCATTAAAAAATTCATGATGCATATCTTTGCCATACATGAGACATACATAATTTGGTTATTAGAATAACAAGTTGTTTTTCTAATTATAAAGAGAGACAGTTAATTGAAAGCCTAGAAGAGGCACTCTCCAACCAGTTCAAAACAACTTGTTATATAAATTTAATATTATATACGGGTATTTTAAGGGCTGTTTGGTATAAGGAATTTGGAGGGAAAGGGAGAGGGGGGTAATTTTTGCAAGTTAGATTTAAAAAAATTGGAGAAGTGGGGTTATAAAATTTTAACAAAGAGAAAATGTAAGATAAAAGAATAAAAAAAATTAATTAAAATATTTTAACCCCATTTCTCCAATTTTTTTAAATCCAACTTACAAAAATTTTCCCTCCCTCCCCATCCAAACCCATCGTGCCAAACAGACCCTTAGGAAGATCAAGTCACATTTGATATAATTAAATATTTTATATAGCTTTCTTAATCAACCCAAAGTAATTAATTAGCTCTTAAATTAGGTACCAGGAAAAAATTGGTTTTAATGTTTTTGAATTCACTTATATAATGGAAGGGAAACAGAGCATAAACCATAATATATGGAGCTCAAATTCAAGAACTAACCTTGAGCATATCCGTATCTATGTGCAGCAGTCTTGCCCAACGCACGGCCCCAAATAATTGTATGAGCAAATTCAAAT
Source organism: Inga oerstediana (assembly GCA_963210345.1). Classification (NCBI taxonomy): domain Eukaryota; kingdom Viridiplantae; phylum Streptophyta; class Magnoliopsida; order Fabales; family Fabaceae; genus Inga; species Inga oerstediana. The sequence continues at coordinate 30,829,301 of OY723399.1, read as the reverse complement.
TCTGGAACCTCAAATGAGTGATAGTGGCAACATGCAAACTCTTGAACGTCCTTGCATCAAAACAAAGTCTTGTAGGGTCACCTTTCCATCTAAGGCTCTGTAGATTAGGCGCAGATATCTCAACCACAATCTCATCATCCTTTTTTGCCATATCATAATGATGACAGCAGTGACCAGAAAAACAAATGCCATAACTCAAGGCTCGTAGGTTCTCGGTGGTGATCCTCACTACTTTGAAGCCGCAACATTCATCCATGGACAGAACTTCCAAACATGAGCTTGGTATTGCAAGTTCTAATTTTTTGTTGAGTTCCTCGCCACCTTGATAAAACTAAGGAATATACTTTTTAGGGATGGGAAACTCTAAGATACCCACCCACTCACCAACTGAATCTTCAGTTTCTATACGTTGCATATAAAGAGTCTCGAGAGAAGCAAGTTTCATCACGGGAAGCTTTACCGAGACGAGTCCCCTCATATTAAGTTTCAGAACCTTCAAGGACTGAAATCTAGAGAGGCTTTTGAAGATGGAAGGCAGATGGTAATAAAGATAGAGTTGGTCAACATGAAAAGTTTGAAATAATTTATTGATCCACTCGTCATGAAGGCTACGGTGTTCGTCTATCTTGCAGAATGATAAGAAACAAAGTAGGTTGATTTTGAAAGCATGAGGACGATGTTGGGGAAGAGTGTTCATGAAATTGAAGACATATGGGCATGAGAAGTTGCGAAAACGAGGATTAAGAGGACGTTCACAAAAGAACAAGGAGGGGGAAGTTGTGCATAAAGTTTGGAACCTTCTAGACAAGACTCTCAATCTTGCTATGTTTCTAATATTGAGGAAAGAGAAAATGTGTTGAAGAACTTCATCTGGTAAATTGCTCAGTGAACATCCAGCAGCCTCCACTTCCATTGTGTGAATCCCTGTGATTATACACAGCCAGCAACGAATGAAGTTTAAAACCTAGACTTTTGATCAATGGATACAGAATTATTCATGATTTAAATTGGCATTAATCACATTAATTTAGCAGAAGATTAGGAAACTATTCACAAAATTTGACTGCCTAATAATTGTGTAAACCTATTTTCATGATCCATCAATCAAAAGGCCACTAAAATTGGAAGAATTAACAAATCGGATATGATATCAATAAGTATAAGATAGAAATAATCTTTACAAATCTTGTTCAGATACAAAATATTATCCCCAAATAAGTAATTTTCAACTATTCTATACCTAAATTTAAAATTTCCTATCAGAATCCATGACTTATGGCCATCATAGGGAGATAAATTCAACATAAACAAAATTAATTCGTTATATAAATTTACAAACAAAAATGTCTTGCCCAATAAAAGAATGGCGTGCAGGACGTATTTGATCTTACACCTGCTATCTCTTTCTTTTCTTAATTGAATGTAGTTTATATATCTATTTCCAGAGGAATGACTACAACCGTTATAAAGTATATATTATCTAAAAATGAGGGAAAATAAAGCCTCCAATTAAAATATAAGTAACATGGTAAAATATGGAAAACAAAGGTTTCCACGAACAACTACCTCACCATGATGATGATACAAGTAGTTACCTTTCTCCCTAAATCAAATTATGTGCTCATTTGGAATAGCTTATTTTTTGATAATAAATATTTATAAATCGTGATTAACGATATACGAGGAAAGTATGTGAAAGGGGTTTTATCTCGACTTGCGTAATAAGAACTTATTGTACAAAAATAAGTGATATCAAACATAGCCTATATAAGTACATTTATTTACATAAGGAATTGTGTTTAATCCTTGTAAGGTTCTGTGTCTGTCTATCGCCAATCTATCTACTATCTATTACTTGTATATTTATAATTATAAAGACAAGGCATGTGAATGGAGTATAATACCACAAAACACAAATTGAATAACTAATCTTTCATTCAGAATTTTCATCAACAGACTGGCTCAAAGTAATGAATAAAATCTATATACCAAGCTGTTTAGTAGTCACTACAAAGTTGAACCTTTTCAGTTTCATTAATCTGTAAAACTAACAAATTTTATAAGACAAGATATAGAGACTATATATAATGCACAAATCATCACATATATAATAAACCGTTAACCAATTATGATGATTAGCGACAATGACAAACCAAAATTCTTTTGCACACTGAAACATAAGTGATGAAATCGAAGCCCATCAGTGTCATTAGGCCTAAGCATCAAACTTCCATACATGATGATCGTTTGGCCCGGTTTGGTTGGAGTTTTATATCTCATCTTAGACTAAAATTCCACTAAAATCCGGTTTTTCCTCTTCGCCTATTCTCATCTCAGTTCAGCGGCCGGCTTTCTCACTTCGCTCCTCCTCCTCCTCCCACCGCCGCCGCCGATGATCCTTCAGCTTTCCGTCGGCTTCATCTCTACTAGTCTCGTTCGTTCTCATCTTCGCTTTCGTAGTCTTTGAGTTCGTTCTCTCCAGCTTCGATTAGCATTTTGCAGATTTGATCCTTCATTTAGGTGTGCGTCTGAGTTTCTTGATGGTAAGAGAGGGAAGTGTGATACATAGTTGTCATTGACAATGGTATTATTATTAATTGGTTGTCCGAAATATACCTGCCAGTTTATAAATAAATTCCTTGAGCATTTGTTTTGAGTTCTTGCAGGTGCAATCTAGATGGCATGGATTCTGGTAGCTGGTTGTCTACTTTTTGTATGGATAATTTCGCTGTGCAGAGTTCTTCTTGTGGCGCATACGTGTTGGATGAATTCTTTTAAGAAAAATGGTGCGTTTTTGTCCCAGGACTTGAGCTGTGTCTGTTATTTTTTTGTTTTAATATTTTTATGATGAATTGCATCCCTTTTGTTTAATTTAATGTAAACTTGTCATTTTCTCCCTCATTTGTAATCAGGTAAAGCTCTACGAAAGAGAAATGTCTTGATAGTTATTGCCCACCCTGATGACGAGTCTATGTAAGTGCCAAAAGTTGCATCAATTTCGGTGCCTCTAATTCAGCTGTTAATTATTTTTATCTTTATCTACCGCACAGTTATTAGTAATTGTCATTTTTACGCTATCTGAAGTCTAAAAAACATTTGGAAATTTTCTAAACAAATCATTTGAAGCTGATGCATGAAAAATCTGAGTCAAATTTCATTGGAATCTGTCAAGAAAAGGTCTGTTCGGCGAACTTTAGAGAGAGATAAATTGTAGCGATTCTCTGAAGAAGAGAGCAAGATGATAGAGAAGGAAATTGAGAGAACAAAATGATGTGGAGTTTTGTATTATTTAATGTATTGAACTCTTATGCAAGGCCTTCTATAGTTACACCGACACTAAACATATAACAGTTCATAACAGATATCTAATCCTAAACTAACTCAACTGACATCTAACAAAACTTGCCTTGACAGTGTGAAATAGATTGCTCCTTGAGTCCTAGTATGAAACTTTATCTGTACCATGAAAGTAAACTGATAATCAGTAGGACTTCATATCTTGTATTTTCGTTTTTTTTTCTTTTTTAGCCAAACTTTTATGTTTCTATGCTTTGATTGTACCATATAGATTTTTTATTTTCCAGTGTTTGGTTTCAAATTGTGTTGAAATTTTACTTGGTTTCTGCAGGTTCTTCACTCCAACGATAAATTATCTGACTTCAAGAGGGCATTATATTCATATCTTATGCTTATCTATTGGTAATGAACTTGAGCAATCTGCTTGGCCTCATAATTGGCAGAAGTCATTAGACATGCACCTGCAATGATATTTTTGAACACTTGACTTTATTTCTACTCCTTGTTTAATCATAAGTGAATGTTTATAATTTTCCCATATCATGTTCTTTCTTGACATATTTTGTTGCTTTCCTTTAAAATAGGATCTTTATCTTTCCATATTTAGCAAGTTCGGCTATTGTCCTTACATAGAGAGGCTGATGCCTATACAGCGATAAGCTTTATATACATCTCCGCCTTTTGTTTATTTTGTTCTGCAGATAGTATGTTTAGAAAAACTGAACATCTGTAACCAGATAAATGCACATCGACATATATTCGTCAAACTAAAAAAAGATTAAAGAATTAAGAGGCTGACTTTAGCAGGGTGAGGTGTATTACTCAGTTAGTGTGTGTTTGGATTAGCTTTTTTTAATAGCTTTTACAACTTACGAGGTAAGTGTGTGAGAGGAGTTTTGTCTCGGGTTGCGCAAACCATGGTTTGAAACCATAGTTTGAAAGCTTACCAAACACACACAGTACAAGTTGCTGCTGTTTGTGCATTTAACTATTCACTTTAATCTAACATCGTCTTCTTCCTTTTGACTTTTTTGAAGACTCTCTTCAAATAAAGCTTTGAGATCAGAAATAGAAGTTTATATATAGGATTCAGGGCTACAAACTTACAATTTTTGTACTAGAAGGATTCAGTCTTGTAAATTCTATCACCCAACTTTCTAGAGAATGTTGAGTTGAAATTGTATGTCAAGTCAAAATAAGTTGCCTAAGGTTTGTTAAATGGTGGAAGCATAACTGGATAAATATTCAATTCTAAGGAAACAACTAGAGGTGGAAATTCCTGACAAGCAAAAGTTCAAGGCTTAAATTAATGGGCTAAAGGAATTAAAGTCTTGCTAAGGATTCCAATATCCAAGAATGATGAAGAGAACAGAGTTTCCAAAGCTACTCCAAGAATGTTGTCAATTAATTTAAGTTTTGTCTTACATCTGCCTACCAGCAAACTTAGATCCTATTCATGTCCGTGCATGGGGCTTTGGAAAGTTGGTAATTGGTGAGGACAGTCAAGATTAGGGACCTAGGGTACTAATGGATAAACACTTCCTTTTGTATCAAATCTCTGCTTGTTCTCACAAAAACCAAGTCTGAATATGGGGTTTTGAGAATGATAGACTTTCCTGTCCAGCCATTATGCAAGGGTAATGTCCATGTTTCAATCCTTTATAGTTTTCTTGATGCAGGTGATGCAGATTGTAAAGGAAGCATCAGAAAACGAGAGCTCTTTCAAGCTTGTGCAACCCTCAAGGTAACTTACAATGTAGTTATGGTTTCAAACTGGATGTCAAAGCTTTTCGTCAAATATATAAACTTGTCCCTGTCATACAGTTATTTCATATTTTCTGATCTTGTAGAATTTTTAAGTGCTTACAATGTAGTTATGGTTTCAAACTGGATGTCAAAGCTTCTCGTCAAATATATAAACTTGTCCCTGTCATACAGTTATTTCATATTTTCTGATCTTGTAGAATTTTTAAGTGCTTAAAACTTTCCAATTGTAAGGTGAAATTCATTGTTAATCCTAGGCAACCATTTTTTAGAGTGTCCTTTTAGATATACCAGGCAATTTTACATGGATGTTGTTTGTTTGGTATGTGAAATATTGTATGCAGGTTACGATGCAACAAGTGAAGGTTGTGGACCATTGTGATCTGCAGGTTTGAATCTAATATTTCTCTTGAGCTTGGTGAAAGTCTTACCACATAAATTTCTGTTAGTTCCTTTCATAGCCATTGTTTAATTTGTCATCATCATTAGGATGGTTTTGGTAAAGTTTGGAACCTCAAGTTAGTGGCAAATCTTGTCAAGGAGGAAATAGACAATTACAACATTGATATGGTAAGATAATGACTTTGAATGAACCAGTCAAAGTTGATTCTTTCCCTCCACCATTGTCATTACTGGGCATGGGAACATATTTTTGGACTCATGAGGTTCTTTCTTGGCCTTTTGCTTGTTTCCAATTTGCCCAGATTATCACTTTTGACAATTATGGTGTTTCGGGTCATTGTAATCATCGTGATGTGCACTATGGGGTGTGGTAAGTTTAACTTCTTTTCTTTTTCTTTTTCTTTTTTTGGAAAAAACTGCATTTGATCAATAATAATAACATAATTGAAACTGAACAAAACTGGCTGATATATCCTCTCTGCAATTTAGATTTTTTTAAGACAAAAGATGATACATGATTGTAATAAAACGGGTATTGATTAGTTAGGTTAGTTAATAAAAGGGCTAGAGTTGATAAAAAGGGAACCAAAAGGTTCATTGTAATCAGGTTTTTGAATTGATGAGAATTGAGCCTTTTATCTCTGCCTCTCTCTCTCTGCCCCTTTCTTCTGTTTCCCTCAATTTTTCTCCTTTTCCTACCCTTATTCTATAAGAGAAGGTTTTATAAAGTTTGATTCTATCATTATGTGCCAGTTCTAATCTGTGGAACTCTTTGCCCTTCTCAATCTTCACCCTGCTAATGATAACAAGACCCATTTTCAGATTGCTTTGCTAACGGTGCTATTTTGTGGAATGAAGGACTAGATCCTCCTTGCTTACGTACAAGTTACAAAACCTAATGCTCATGGGAAGCTTATTTTCCATGTTGTGGATTATATTCTCTTTGAATATTCGGACTTAATAATGTTCAAAAGTTCTTGTGAAGTTGCTGCGTGGGTTACTATCATAGAAGTACTCGCCAATAGTATTTTGATGATCATTGGGAATTACTAAGGAGATGATAGGTCATCAGAATTATAGACATGAGGATATGATTAATGAACTACATATGAGATTAATGTGGTTAACTTGTTGAATTTCAATTTCCTTTCACTTGATACTTACAAATTCTCTTTTGTGTGGTTTGAGCAGCAAGTTATTATATGAGATACCGCACAGGGAAATTGAAGCCTGGGAGCTGGTATGTCTTCCATTTTCATTTTTTGGTGGTGATTAGTTGTTATTAAGACTTGCTCAATTTGACATATTTGCTTGGCGCTCCATATTTTCAGGTTAGCACCAACATATTGCGCAAGTACAGTGGACCTATTGATGTCTGGTTGTCCATGTTTGTTGCTATGCTTCATTCAAATGAAACAATCCAGTTCTTAGTAAATGAGCATCCCTATAGAAGCTTTCTTGCTATGGCCCAACACTCAAGTCAGTGGGTCTGGTATGCATGTTTTTCCTTATTGTCTCCATAAAGCAGTACCCATCTTTCTTTTGGAACTTTCTTTCTTCAGTCTTTGTCCTTCCTCTTTGATCTCGGACCATTCCATAAATCATACACAGCTTCTATGCCATAGATATTTCACAATTGCGCTTAGATTGCCTTGAGAATTGAGATATGTTGTCCAACATAAATGGTGTTGTTTGGGTTTAAATTGGCTTGCTTAACAAAATGTGTAAGTTTGAACATGTTAAACTTGTGTAGTTAAGCAAGACAAGCGTGAAAGCTATGGTTGTTCAATTACTTAAAATTACATAGAAAACTGTGAAAAAGTTTGTGATTTTATTTTTCTGCAGGTTCCGCAAGTGTTTTGTAACAATGTCGAGTTATACATATATGAATACACTCAGAAAGATCAAGTGAAGTTACCACATTGAAAGTGTGGGAATTTGTAACTTGTGTTGCTTGTGAGGTGAGCATCTTTTTAATCCATGCTTGATGCTATCATGTTCAGCATGTACAGCCAGCTTTATCACATGTTTGACATCTTGGTTATGGAAGGATAATAGTTCTATCCACTTTATTTGGAGTTTCCACTTCTTTCTCGTGCTATTGCTTGAACAGAAGTTTCCACCTGTACTAGTTTTTGTCTAGCTGATTTAGACGTTAGAATCTTGTAACTAGATTTTATCATTAGGTATTATTCTACAGAAGTTGAGTTTGAATGTTTGAGAAAATGGGCATAGTTGTATCTATAGTATCAGTTTTCCCCCTTTTCCTGATGCTCGTACTAATTTACATCCATCCACTGTATCTCTAATATTTTACTCCGTAATAATTTATGTTAGAATGACATTTGAAATTCTTAAAATATGCTGTCTCCTGTTTCGCAACACCAACACCAATCTTTAGGAAGGTTATATGTGAAATGAGCAAAAGAAATGTGGGAGAAAAACAGCATATGAGAAGTTTAAAATGAAAATTTTGGTGTTGGGTGTATTTGTTTTCTTTAAAAACTAGTGTGGATCTTGGATATTAACATGGAGTTTGAAAAATAAGTGACAATAGATTTATTGAAGTTTTTATATTATATTATGTGTGTGTGTGTGTGTGTAGATTGAAAGAGTGATTCAAAATGCATCTGGATCTGGTGCAGCTTCGAAGAAAACTTTCGATTAAAGGGTCGTCAGCTGAGCATCTCATCTGTTTCCATATAATGATAATTGGCAATACTTTGGGCGTTTTACGAGATATTGAAACTATTAATGTACGTATAAAACCAATATAGTCTTGTGAAACATGTAAATAGAATACTATATGGATTAACTTTAATAAAATAGAAGTGTATTGCAAATGGATTTTATACGCAAATGAGTTGGAATGACATCAAAGAAAAATAATAGAAAATTATTTAAAGTGGTTTAAATACATTTAAAGGTCATTGGGTGTGTAAATGATAATGGTTTTTCAAGTAGTATAGAATTCTCCAAAAACTTAAAAGCATATTTGGGATCACTTTAAAAGAACTTATAAGTATTTTTTACATAAATTAAGATAAAATTCATTTCACATATTTATCTAGTATACCATAAATAATGATTGAAAAATCATTTTTAAAGACTTCAATCGTTATTCCAAACAAGCAGTAGAAAAGATGTAGAAAAAGATTGAGACGAACATTCAATTGAATTATAGATCATGATTTAAGTGTTAATAATATATCTAAATATGGTTTTTAATAAAACATGATAGCATGGTTCAATCCATGTAGCCAACTGTAACCTGTGGGATAAGACTTCTTGTTTTCTGTTGTTGATTGTAATGGATCTTTATGTTAAACAACGAAGGGTTTATAGCGTTTTCATCTATTCATATAGCACAACTTTGTATTACATAGTGGGGAACCAATGTAAGAGGAATGAAAGGAGAATCTCTTGATACCAATCTCTCCACTCTCAAAAGTATAAATTCCAAGCATTGGATTAATCATCATATACTGACTTATTCGTATTCAATTAATCAGTGGATATTTAAATATCCTCGTGTTTATCGCTAATGAAACAGAAACTCCGAGACTAAATTCAATTATCAACATGCCCAGGACTGCACAAAGTGAAGTCAGTGAATATTAGCGTTTGACTTCACTTCTTTCTTTTTTGGTACAAGATTTCACTTCATTTGGCAATAAAGGCTCACCCCAAAAAAGGGAGAAAAAAAAAGGACCAAACTCCTAGCTCTTTTAATCTTCAAAAATTGTACTTCCAAGAACTTCACAGCCATTCTTCTCGCACTCCAGTTTGCCCCATCTTGCATCCACTCGTTCGCAGGGAAATATCGGTTTGCCAAGGCTGTTATAATACCAAGAATGTAACATCTTAAGACATATTTGACATCAAGTTTTATAACAAATGCTAGATCACATGTATCCTCTTTGCAGCTAATTATCAAGTTCTGAATTCCTTCAAAACCAAGATGTCTGATGTGACATTATTTTACTCAAAGCCTTAATAGATAACAAACAATTTAAAAGTTATGTATGTTATATCCGTGGGTATAAACAATAGTGATATTCTTCATTCACAAGTTCATCTTAACTAATAACTTCCACCAAGCATTTCTATAGTGGCCAACCTAAGCTGGAATGTAAAACAAAGTGTTGCTAGCAAGTCTTCAAATCAAATTATGACATAAGAATGGACTTTTCTGAACGAACCAACAATGTGATGCAGAGTACGTAAAAAAACATGTCCATGTGTAATGGTCTAATTAATAACTTAATCACATTAAAGTAACTTTATCTAAATTTTGTCTAACACAGACCGAGGGAGCCTAAATACACGTGGGATACAAGCTTACCTTCTATTGACAACGTTGTGCACATGACATAACCACTGGGAAAACTCAGCATGAGATCCAACCTGTACAGGATTTGCTCTGCTCAACATGCAAAAGAACACAATATATATACACTTGGAATGGAATAATAGTAAATCAATCGAGTCGATCAGAAACTTGGGAAATGAACTTATTTTGGCCAGCAGGTTGTATTCAAAAGTCTATGATATATATAGTTGATGCTTCATGTATAAAATTATTTGTGGACTGTCAAAATAGCTAAGGAAGCTCCTTAAGTGCCTGTCCCAGGCTTTAAGAAACAGGTTTCATGAGCGAATAATAGCTTTCAAGTGAAAAAAAAAAGTTCAGAAGAATTAAGATGTGGGGCTATCCTCTTGTAATCAAGATATTGTTCTGCATATGCTGAGTGAAAATGGTCTGATTCATCTATTTCTAGTTATTAGTTATCGTATACTGTTCCAAAAGGGAAAATAATATACCTTAAAACTTCTTTGAAGTGATCTGCACATTCCTTGCAAGGGTACATTCGAGAAAAGATTCCCATCTACACCACAAACACAGCCGATTTGTTCAATAAGAAGATTGCGACACGCCACTTCTAATATGGTTTAAAGTTCTCCATGGAGAGAGTCAGTTGGATCCAAAAGGAATTATGATATATAACTACAGTTTAACAAGGACAGGCACAGGAGGAAAATACCACACCAGTTCTTTTACATCCTTCTTTTGTTGCCTTGTAGGATTATCTGGATACTGAAAAGTGAGACCATGTTGTTGAGAACTCTTAACATTTCAAGACATAAAAGCACATGTAGTTCAACCATCTAGAATTACAAGGAAAGAAACATGCAGCAAAATTTGAAGCAATAAAAGCTAGTCCTTTGCTAAGAGAAAGCTGTTGTCTAGCAGGCTCAGCCAGAGTGGACAATGTTCAATAAGAAACTAAATAGGTAAATGTAGATACAAGAAACAGCAAGATAGTGAATATGAAGTTTAAAGGAAGCAACAAAAGAGAAAACCAACCCATTATTTTAAGCACAATATAAAGTTGCGATACAACAAGCTTTATCCTACTAGGTGGGGCCGGTTATAGGGATCGATCGACATCTTTATACTTTATCTACAACCAAATCTTTAGATAGATTGTTAACCAAAAAGTCCTGTTCAATAATTGCTATAATGCAGGGAAACCAACAATTCCAAGATAGTCCAGTCAAAATTTCAGAGTCATTGATGAAAGGCTTTATTACAACCAAGCACAACTTCTCAATTACAAGGGAGAAGGAAGAATTAGTTATAGGACCATTTCAAATGAAGCAAGACAACAAAAGGGGAGGAAATGTGGAAATAAAATTTAGTAAACACAAAAAGATAAAAGCATAACAGTTAGAAACATAAATGGCAGTATCAAAAAAATGATTGGATTGACAACCTGAGCAGCAAGAGTATGAAGAAAAGTCCACGTAGCCTTTCCAAGTTCCGCTTTAGTCACTGGTGTAGCAGATTTTACCTGTAGAAACAAATGATGAAAGTTAGAGCAGTCAGTACCTCTCTTGTATGTACAAAAATACACTTTACATAGAAAGAAATGAAAAAAGACACATTGCACATCTGAGTCTGAATCTTTAATTAATTTTCATTTCTTCTTAGTAAGTTCTAGTTTCAATAGAAATGCTTCATAAGATTACGAAAAATGACTACCTTACAGGAACTCCAATAAATATATTAGATCAAGAGAAATTCAAGAACATACAAGTTGCACTTCAAGTATATGAATTCAATAATCACTTTGCATATATCAGCCATTGGATAAACCTTTTGTTTATAAACATCCATAAGACGCATAATTTTTTTTGTGAGGAAATAAACAGGAAAGACTAAAAATTCTAACACCTAAAGCAGAACACACAAACTCTAACATAAGCTTCGTCGCAGAAAAGCAGAGCATTGTCGGAAACTGTAAATACAGCAACTATAGTATCCTTTAATTCAAAACCCAAAAATGCAAACACAAAATCAAGCTCTCTATGACAAAGCCAAAAGCAAAAATTTTGGAATTCGGAGTTGCAAGGCGACGAGAACGGCGGACCTTAAGGAGGATATCTTCGGGTTGAACAAAATAATCAGCTTTCACAGATTGGGATTTGTGGGAGGAAGAAGAAGAGATGGAGAAAAGAGGGGCTTGACCAGAGGAAGCTGGCTGGAGATGAAGGCCGATGAAACTAGAAAGGTGATGTTGAATAGAATATGAAACCTTGTTAAAGGTTTGAACGAGAACCTCTAATGGATTCTCAGACATGTTGTTCGAGGAAAGAAATTGGGTTATCTTGACATTCTGTTCACTTGGTTTTTTTTTGTTTTGCTCCGGATAGGGAACCCGTACAGTCGCGAACAATCGAAGACGGGACGGGACAACCGGACAAGTGAGGCTAATTATTTAGGTTATCATCGTGTAATTAAATTTGGATCGGTCAGTGAATCAGTTAGGGAATTAGTTAGGATATTGGGTTAAGGGTCAGTAGGTCAAATCGGAATTAAATAGGGACCAAACTGGTGAGAAATAAAATATTTTAGGTTTATAGTATGAAATTCTAAAGGAAAAATAAAAAAAAGATTTTAAAAAAAATTAAAAAAAAAAAATTGGCCCGGATCGGGTCACCAAACCGGACCGGTTTAGTGCCCAGGTTGCCGGTTTCCGATCCGATCCGGGTCAGATAACCTGGTTTATCATACATCTAGATTAATGGATGCCCTTAGGTGGGTTTGGTTTGAATAGGGGAGAAGAGAGGGGTGATACATTATAATTTTAGATAGAAAAACCCAAAATTTATTTTCTCATTTTTTTTAAAATTTTGGATTTTTGTCCAAAATTTATCCTTTTATTCCTTTTAAATTTTGAACGGGAACCCAAAATTTAAATACCTTTAACCCAAAAAAGTAATTTAACTCTTCTCCCCTCCCCGCCCCTCAAACCAAACACACCCTTATATTTGATAATTGTGATTTTGGCAAAAGAAAAAAAAAAAGGTTAAGGGGTAATTTTGTTCCAAAAATTGTTACTAACAGGCTGTAACCCCCGCACTTAAATAGGTTGTAATTAGTGTTTAAACACGTTTTATAGTTGAATAAGAGATTAAGTATAATTTAAAAACTTTTTACAAAACTCGTATAATACAATCTCCATTCATTTTTAAATAAAAACATTTGGCCTATTCGGTTTGTCACATACACACTATCAGAATACTAACAAATTTCTCGACATTCACCCGGGATATATTCCATAACCAAAGGGTTTTATAGGGCATCTTTGCCCATCTTAGTTTTCCTTATCGGGGATTACACAACAACTACAATTCTTTCGTCAACATGTTTATACAATTGTCCAAAATGATAACCAAAAACCAAAAGCTAAAACTACCGTTGGCAATCCTAGTCGTCCTTGTTCATTTGCTTGTCCCTTGACCCACTTGCCTTGGCTAAAATAGTTAATTGGAAAGAGTGAGATTCAAAAGAATTTCAGTAGTAACATTTCACGTATATGATGTATAATTAAACAAAGTATGTAAGCACATATCACAATTTAACAACACAGTATTCAAGGCCGGGCTAACCGCCACTTACCCAATCAGTAATATCCAAGGTTTATTGTCATGCCCCGTAATCCTACCACCCCACAGGCACTGTCCTCTACCATGGGTTGATCCTCCTATATGGCCGCAGGTCACAACTCACAAGGATTCAAGGTTGGGCTACCTGCCACAAACCCAATCTATAATAGCAGTTGTTCGCTGTTTAGCTTCCGCAAGCGTACGGGTCGCAAGTCATAAAGTGATAAGTCAAGATCGTTCCCACGAGGACTATGACAAAAGCGAGTTAACTAATTTAACCATGTTCTTAATTAGGTTGAATGGAATCATTTGAAATTGAGTATGTCAATTAAGGAAATTTGCTAAAAACAATAAAGTAAAATAAATGTGATTGTAAAATTGATTCTACTTCAAGGTTTAAAGGCTTAGGATTACTTCTTCTTCATTGTATTTCATGAAACTATGCAATTGATTCACTTATGCTAATTATGTGAGTTCATATACTAGTCAAAGATTCTAAGATCATCAATTAAACTCTCTCAAGTCAAGATTAATTTTTAATCTCATTAACAATATTCAATCTCTTGTCTATCATTAATGAAAATCATCTTTCCCAAAGCAATTCTTCATTAGACTATGCTATGTTGTTAGATATATCTCTATTCTAACAACAAACCATCCATTTAATCCTTAAACTTCAAGTCTAGCATGATTTTTCTCAAGTTCTACAACCAAAATAGCTCTCTCAAGCATCATTCAATTGAACCAAACCAATCATATGGTGATCAAGCACAAGATAGTAATTAAGCATGGAGAAAAATCAGCATATATTCTCAATAATTAGCACAAGCAAGAAAATATAGTAGTTTTAATCCATAAAATGAGTTGAAGTAATCCTAAATATGAGTTTTAGCCACTCATAGTCAATACAAACCAACAACTCAACATAAAACTCATAACTATATCAGCAAATGGGAAGAGAAGAGGGGAACAACCAGAAAAAGAGAAGAAAATCTTGAATTTCTCCAAGAATCTCCTCCAAGAAGCACCAAAATCCTCCTCAAGCTCTCCAAGAAGGCTCCTTGTGGTTCTTGAGCTCTTCCTTGTGCAGAATCTCTCAATTTCGACGCCCCCTTAGGTTAAAAACACAGCTGAAGCTTCACTTTTTCAAAATGCATAGTTGCAGTATCGCAACTTTGCTTTCGCTTTGCTATAGCGAACCCATAGCGTATGCAGTCAGAAGGGCCTATTTTTGATGTGTTTTCGCTTTTGCTTCGCTGTGGCGTAGAAAAAGCAACCGGGGGCACCTTCAAGCTACTTTGATATTCCTTTTTGGCTTTTGTTCTTCTTTTCGCCACCTCCAAGGATCCATGTAATCTTCCATTTCTTGTCATCATCCTCCTACAAAGAGAAGAATTTTATGAGCTTTCCAAATTTTCTTCAATTTAATCTAAAACCCTATACATCTAGCTCAAAATTTGCACTTTTTCAAGTATTTTCAACACATCACATTTTCCTTCATATGTATAAAGTTTATGCACAATTTTAGTTTAAAATCACAAATATATAAGAAAAATGTGATGAAATACAAGAATTTCCAAAGAATAACACTCCCCCAAACTTAAGCGTTTGCTTGTCCTCAAGCAAATTCACACATGTAACATGAATTCATAACTTTCTTATCTAAATTGTAGATATGTTCATGCCCTCATTCATTGCTCTAAAGATCACACGAAACAGGAACTTGAGAGAATATGCCAAGATGAATGTCTTATAATCTTTAAGCAAGTTTTTCAAGAGTCCTTTGAGTGTGGGTGTGTGTTTGGAATCAAAGGACATTTCTCCGGATTCTATCTCAGTCACACATAATACTCCAACTCATATACAAATTTCAACTCTACCACTTCACTATCCTTTTTTCATCCTTCTCTACTTGCAAGCTACCTTATATGGTATCAAAATCAAAAGGACTTTTAAGCTTGTAACGTGGCCATGAGTTTAGGGTGTTTGAATGGAAGAGAAAAAGGAATAAATACAAAAACTTTGAGATAAATGAACTAACTTCCTTTCTTCTTTTTCTTTTTTTTTCCTTTTTCTTTTTCTTTTTTTTTCCAACAAAATTGAACTAACTTGGCTTCTGTACACTTTGTTCAGCCCTCAACACTTTACACATTTCATATTCACAACTTGCCCTTTCACATATCAAACCATTTTTTTTTATCTCAAAGCAGGGTGTATCATGGTTTTTCAGGTTAGGGGTTAGGGAAGTGAATTGGTTTTCAATAAGAATATTTATATTGGTTTTTCTATAAAGGCTCAAAATTGGGTTCAAAATGGAATAATAACAATGCATGATAGCTTGAAAGGCTCAAACGCTTTTTAACGAAATGCCTAGATCATTTTTCAAAACCATATGAGATGCACTATAAGCTTCGAAAAATTCTAAAGTAGATTTGGAAATTGTATCTTTGAAAATAGGTATATAAGCTAGTTTACCAAGAGTTTCTTCAACAAAAGGCTTCAAAACATTCCTGACTCCAATAGTGCAAGATTATGCTCAAGAGAATTCCTTAGAAACTCACTCCAACATTATAACTCATTCAACAAGGCATATCAATCACAATTTCCTGTTAAGTATAATGCTAAATAGCTATCCAATCATAGGACCATTTATGCAATCCTAAACAAACAATTTAACCAATTCAAAAGATCTTTTCTTTACAATTTTCCAAGCAAAAGCTTAAACTTGTGAAATTTCATATATTTCACACCTTTTTTCAATCAAACTATACATCAAAACTGCTTGAATATCCTTGTGCACTCATTGTTCACATTCAAAATTTTCACATTTTAAAATTTTCACAATTTCCCTCCCCTAAACTCGAAATCAACAGTGTCCTCAATGTCAACTTAGGTTGAAGGAAAGATCAACATTCACAAACCTGTATGCAAATAACACTCAAACCTGCACACATTAACAAGTAATATTCACAATATTATGAATGGTGCATCCAACAGTAGCATTCACAATTGCAACCAATTATCAACAAGTCAAACAAAAGGCATCAGCACCCTTTGTCTAAACATATCAGATTTTCAGCAGGAGGCATTGAACAGTTTACAAGATAGCCATCAGTAGCTAACACCATAACAATCACAACAAATATAAGACCAAAAGAAGCCACAAATATGAATAAGCACATTTGCCACAAGAAGGAAACACATCAAGTAGAACATAGCAATCAGGACCTATTTTAAAAGCAGAATAGTCACTGTGCAATGAGCCATCAGTAGCTCATATCCAAAACAAGAAGTCTAAGAGTAAGGAAGAGACCATCAGTAGCCTCAAGTGAACAGAAAAGCACAAGCAGTTAGCACAATCAAGGACATGAAGAAGAAAAAACACAAACACACATTGAAGAACAAAACAACAAACCTAAAAGGAAAAGAAAAATAAACTACTCTATAAAAAGATTTCCACCAAACTTAAAGTCTATCTAGGTCCAAAGCTTCCAAACAGAATTCCATACTTAGGCCTATCCTCACTACCTTCAAAATCTATTTATTCACCTCAGAATGAAAAATTGAAACCTATTAATATGTAGCTGAACAAATCCCTTTCAATTTAGTAAACCAAAGAAACAATACAGTAGAGGAATGGTCACAGTGAGGTGTTCTTCTATGAAAATCAAATATTCGAGACCATAAATTGAATGTCCAAGTGTAATCATCAGTGACTACAATCAGAATAATCCCATGATATAATGCCTTGGTTTACCACAAGGAAAAGGTAGAATTGCATCCCAAAAGCATCATTAATTAATGAAGCACAAGTTCAAACAAAGTTCCAAATTGACCTAAGAGGTTTCGAAAGCATGAAAAGCGTGTTCTGAAAACTTGTTGAATTGGTCAATACGTGGTGCCAAAACAAGATTTACTGCCATTCACATAACAGTATGTAAAGAGTAGCTGCAATGGTCAAACTTTAACTAGCAATTGGCAGATGAAAAATGAGCAACCTAAAGATTTCAGAACATCAGCATCATTGGGAAATGAATGACCTTGCTTAATCAAGTAATGATGCTTTAGAAAATGGAAGAATTATTTCAAAAGTTCAGCAAACATTACAGGACAGATGTAGACTAGCCTAAATTCCCACAATCCTAACCACATGTCAAAACAGACTTCCAGAATAGATTCAGCTTATACATGCTATCAAGAGAACTTTTTGAAAGACATACAATTCATCAAATTTCCAAGTTTCCTGTATAACTTCTGAGAAAACAACGTTGAGTACTAAAAATATGGGATCAAGGTGAAAATTTTCAAAGACGTAATTCTAATTTTATAACAAGAGTTTAATGAACTTTTACAAGTGGACTGTGCTTTTATAAAGCCGTTTTCATTGCAATACAAATCCAGAGCTAAAAGGCTTTGCTCAAATCTCATAATAATGAAACATGCAGTTGTGAAAGTGCATTTCATTCTTGCAATAGACTTAGAAACAGTCTTTTGAACAAACTGAACTTTTCAGAATACAGTAATGTAATTCAGTTCTCCTGGAAACCAAGCATAAAATAAGTGAATGGGAAACTAAGACCTCAAATTCTGTAAGTTTAGAGACTGATCAAAGCAAACAAACAAATATCTAAAGCCTTCGACCAAACCAAGCTGTTCAATCCTAAGCTCATAGATTAGAAGAATATCTACATAACTAGCACATTTAGACTACTCAGAGAATTGACAAAAATAGTAAAAATAGTCCCTTTTGACAAAATGGTCTCTATAGACCAACAATTATGAAAATCAGTTAGGAATTTGAGGTTCCCAAGTCAATTTTCTGAAGCATGTAACCAGCTGTTTTATGTGACA
The DNA here is from genome assembly GCA_963210345.1 of Inga oerstediana. Lineage (NCBI taxonomy): Eukaryota > Viridiplantae > Streptophyta > Magnoliopsida > Fabales > Fabaceae > Inga > Inga oerstediana. The sequence continues at coordinate 30,811,034 of OY723399.1, read as the reverse complement.
CAGCACAATTATTTGTCAAAACTGGAATTTTCATGAAGCTTTTTTGTTATATATATGTTTCAATTCTCAAAATAACTAAGCATGTGCAGCTACGATAGGACATCAACTAATTTAGATATGAAACTATCTAACCAGTAAGGCACACTGTGATAATCCTCAAACAACCCAAATCAGTTCAAGCTTAAAGTTAGCATGCTTCCCTAATTAATCTCAATCACAGAAACATCTTTAAGACACCAAAGTAGAAGTTCCACTGTAATCCATCCAGAATTCAACATAGAAATAGAGAAAGAACCAGATTTACCTTAAAGGCAGCAATGAGAGACGAATCTGAATTGTAGAAGAGAAACCTAAGGGAAAAAATTACGAGCTCAACTCACATTAGTGTCGGCTGCGAACTGGAAAGCGAGGATTGTCGGATTGATCAAAAGAGAATCGAGATGAGAGGTTTGAAGGTGGAGGCTATGGTATTGAGGTTTGTATGTTGACGATCGCTGGAGTGGCGACTCCATAGCCGCAGTGAGGATGCGTGACGGAGAGGGAGTGACCCACGACTGTGGGTTGTGGGAGGATGGTGGTAGAGCTATGGGCGAGGCGGCGTCGGTGATGAGAGAAGGTAATCGAAGAAGAAAGAGATATTGTGAGTTAGGAGGGAATGGTGAGCGATTGTGGGTTGTGGGAGAGGAGCAGGGAAAATCGTGGACAGCGGAGTGAGGAGACGGTGGTGAGAGAGGTGAACAGGGGATTTGTTGGTCGATGGAGGAGGGGGACGACGGTGAGGGAAGGGGAATGTGAGGTCGACGGTGAAGATGATGAAAGAGGGGGATCTTTGGGTCGACGGTGAAAGAAAGGGCTATGGTAGAAGGGGAGGAGCGATAGTCGATACTGATATGGGGCGGTGGTTGCTAGGTCTGAGGGTAGTGGGACGGTGTGGGGTAGTTGACACTGAAAGAGAGGGCTACTATGAAGGAGGAATGGGGAATCGATGGAGTTAGGTGGAATAGGTGAGAGAGGATGGCGAGTTGAGAGGAATTGGTGAAGATGGATATGAGGGTAGTGGGACGGTGTGGAGATCAGGGGTGAGGTTTGGGTTTTCAGTGGTAAACCTAGCTGTGTTTGGTGAAGGCGATAGATCTAAAGGGGAAGAACTGGGCGGCCGAGGGAGCCACAATAAAGATGAAGAAATGTGATGGTGTGAAACGGGAAGGAAACGCTGAAAGTGAAAGAGGAATAGGAAGAATTAGGGTTTGGGATGGGAGGGAATTTACAAAAGAGGGAGGTTTTTTTTTTTTGTATTTGAAAAATGAATGTGGGCCATATGTGGGGTAAGTTCATAAGGGTAAAGGGGGAAAAGAAAAGAAAAAATAAGGGTGAAATGGTAAAATAAATTGTTTTTTTAGAAATGACTGGGATGCACAGAAGGGGCATAAAATGGCATGTGTTTGTCTTGACCTTACTATAGCGAAGCAAGGGCAAACACAAGGAAAACTGCACAGAAGGGGCAAAAAATGGCATGTGTTTGCCTTGACCTTGCTATAACGAAGCAAGGGCGAACACAAGGAAAACTGCACCGAAGGGGTGTAAAATTGGAGGTTTTTGCTTTTGCTACGCTACAGTGAAGTCAAGGTAAAACTGGAAAATTGCACAGAAACATGGAAAAATGGGTTGCTTTTGCCTTCAGAATGCCATAGCAAAGCAACAGCAAGCACATACACACAGCAAATCACAAAAAAACCAAACATTTGCTGCAGCTTCGCCACAGCAAAGGATGACAGCAATACAAAAAAATTCTGACAGCAAAATAAAAGTCTCAAATCATCCTAACTCACCCAATTTCCATAAATGCCACCTTAATCTTATCACACATCATTCAATCACAACAAAACATTATGAAAACACCACACAACAACAAAAATGTATAAAATGATTCCCAAATCACCCCAAATTCCACAAACAGCACCTAACTCACTTCATAAACCATTGATCCACATTAAAAGGCATAAGGGCAGCATGATGTACTCAAAATGGTGAAAACAGAGTTGTCAATTCCAAAGCTCTATTCACCACATACAAATTCCATCTCAAGTCACATTCACCTTTTATACAAACATTCAAGCAACAATAATGATATTCAAGCAAGTAGTTTCAAATGCAAAATTTACTTCCCTTTGTAGTTCCAACTCCTTGTATCAATTGCCCATTGTAGCACCAATCTAATATAATTCCATTTGTTCAACCATAGGAAAACCTTTCTTACCTAAAAAAAAGGTAAAACCAAACATAAATCCATTAAAATACACAAAAATCAAAGGAAAATGAAAGGGGGAAAAATGTTGAGAACTTGGGTTGCCTTCCAAGAAGCGCTTGGTTTATAGTCTTCAGCCCGACTCTTTACTTCTTCAATTTACATCAGCGAGGGGTAGAGTGATGGTTTGCCTCTCTACCATGCCACCCCAATAGTGCTTTAACCGCTATCCATTGACCTTGAATCTCTCACCATCTTGTCCTTTTAGCTCCACAACACCCTTGTCAAAGACTTGAACCACAGTGAAAGGTCCAGACCATCTAGACTTTAACTTTCCTGGAAAGATCTTCATCTTAGAGTTATAGAGGAGAACTTGTTGACCCCGCTTAAAAGACTTAGAGACAATCTTCTTGTCATGCCACTGCTTTGTTTTCTCCTTGTAAAGCCCTGAACTCTCATAAGCATGTAAACGAAATTCTTCAAGCTCATTAAGCTACAAGAGCCTCTTGTCACCCACTTCTTTTTCATCAAAATTCAACTTTTTAATAGCCCAATAGGCATTGTGTTCCAACTCCACAGGAAGATGACAAGCTTTACCAAAAACCAACCAGTAAGGAGATATACCGATAGGTGTCTTGTAAGCGGTGCGATAGGCCCACAATGCATCATCTAACTCATGGACCAATCCTTTCGAGTGATTCCCACAGTTTTCTCAAGGATTTTCTTGATTTCTCTATTGGAAATCTCAGCTTGACCATTTGTTTGAGGATGGTAGGCTAAAGACACCTTGTGCTTCACTCCATACTTCTTCAAAAGGGATTTAAATTGATGGTTGCAAAAGTGGGTGCCTCCATCACTAATAACAGCCCTTGGAGCTCCGAAACGAGTGAAGATATGCTTTTTCATGAATTTGACCACTACTTTAGCATCATTTTTTGGAGAAGTAATGGCCTCAACCCATTTAGACACATAATCCACCGCTACAAGAATGTATTGATTGTTGAAGGACTTGGGAAACGGTCCCATGAAGTCAATCCCCCATACATCAAATAATTCCACTTCTAACATGATGTTGAGTGGCATTTCATTCCTCCTAGAGATATTGCCAACCCTTTGACACCGATCACAAAATAGAGTGAATTCATAAGCATCCTTGAACAAGGATGGCCAGAAAAACCCAAATTGTAAGACTTTTACAGCCGTCTTGTTACCTCCAAAGTGGCCTCCATATTCAGAGGAATGGCAACACTTCAATATATCTTGTTGCTCACCTTCTGGAACACATCTTCTAATCAACTGATCGGCACAATAGTGAAATAGGAAGGGTTCTTCCCAATGATAGAACTTGACATCATGTAAGAACTTCTTCCGTTGGTGATAGCTCAAGTCCTAAAAAATGATTCCACTCACAAGGTAATTTACTATGTCGGCATACCAAGGAGTTTTAGAATGACTCAGTAAAAAGAGTTGTTCATTTGGAAAAGTTTCATGAATGAGAAGATCTCCATCATGTTGAGCTTCAGTACTCAATCTAGACAAGTGGTCGGCAACCTGATTTTCAGAGTCTTTTCTATCCACAATCTCAAGATCAAATTCTTGTAAGAGCAAAACCCATCGAATCAACCTTGCTTTAGAGTCCTTCTTACTAAAAAGGTACCGTAGTGTAGAATGGTCAGTATAAACAACCACTTTGGCACCAATCAAGTAAGGCTGAATTTTCCAAATGCATACACTACAGCCAAAAGCTCTTTCTCAGTGGTAGTGTAGTTTTCTTGAGCATTATCGAGTGTCTTACTTGCATAGTAAATAGGATGGAAGATTTTATCCCTTTTCTGCCCAAGTACAGCTCTTACAACATAATCGCTAGCATCACATATCACTATAAAGGGCAAACTCCAATCCGGAGCTGTAATGATAGGAGTGGTTACAAGTCTTCTTTTCAACTCTTCAAATGCTTTCAAACATGCATCATCAAACTTGAAGTCAGCATCCTTCTCAAGTAAAGCACAGCGCGGCTTAGTGATTTTGGAAAAATCCTTTATGAACCTTCGATAGAACCCAGCGTGGCCCAAAAAGCTTCTCACACCTTTAACATTGGTAGGTAGAGGAAGTTGTTCAATCACCTCTATCTTTGCTCGGTCAACTTCTAAACCGTTTTTGGAGACACGATGGCCTAACACAATGCCTTCCTTCACTATAAAATGGCATTTCTCCCAATTAAGTACAAGATTAGTGTCTTCACACCTCTTCAAGACTCGAGCTAAGTTGACTAAGCACTCTTCATATGAATCACCAAATACAATGAAGTCGCCCATGAACACTTCCATGGTGTGCTCTATCATGTCAACAAAAATAGCCATCATACACCGTTGGAATATAGCCGGTGCATTGCAAAGGCCAAAGGGCATGCGCTTGAAAGCAAAGGTGCCATATGGGCATGTAAATGTAGTCTTCTCTTGGTCTTCCGGAGCAATTGCTATTTGGTTGTACCCCGAATAACCATCAAGAAAACAAAAGAATTCCCTTCCAGCTAGTTTGTCCAACATTTGATCAATAAAATGCAATGGGAAGTAATCCTTATGAGTAGCCGCATTGAGCTTCTGGAAGTCCATGCAAACCCTCCACTCTGTCACAGTGTGAGTAGGAATGAGTTCATTGTGGGTGTTAGCCACTACATTCATACCGCCTTTTTTGGGGACGCATTAGACTGGGCTTACCCAAGAACTATCAGAAATAGGGTATACAATGCCAGCATCGAGCCATTTAAGAAGCTCCTTCTTCACTACTTCCTTCATAATGGGGTTGAGTCTTCTTTGATGTTCAATGGAAGGCTTATGATTCTCTTCTAAAAATATCTTGTGCATGCACATAGAGGGGCTAATGCCCTTGATATCAATAATTGTCCACCCAATAGCCCTTTTATGAGCTTTTAAGACTTCAACTAATTGCTCCTCTTGCTGAATAGTGAGATCTGAAGCAATAATCACTGGAAGAGTATTGTTGGAACCCAAATAAGCATATTATAGATGAGATGGCAATGCCTTCAGCTCAAGTGAAGGCGGTTCCTTTAAAGAAGATTTTAACTTTGGTCGGTTATTAGAACCTAAATCAAGTGACTCAAATGGTATCCTCCTTTTAGGATAAGCGGTTGTTGCATCCATAATAGCCTTACATTCCATTATATCCAAACCCTCAGAATCAATATCAAGAAGATCAGCTTCAAGTGGATCTTCAATCATAGAGGTCTCAAATTCTTCTTGAGTAACAAGACCAATCATATCAAGAAAGAAACAATCTTCATGCACATGAGGGGTCTTCATCAATTGATTCATGTTAAAGGTAACTTGCTCGTCGGCTACCCTCAAAGTCAACTCACCTTTTTCCACATCTATCAAAGTTCTAGCCGTAGCTAAAAATAGCCTTCCTAGCAGCAAATGCATTTCTCTATCCGGATCAAAGTCAAGTACAATAAAATCAGCTGGAAATATGAACTTATCAACCTTGACTAATACATCTTCAATAATCCCTTTAGGATAAGACAAGCTTCTATCGACCAATTGCAAAGTAACGGTGGTAGGTCTAGCATCACCTAATCCCAATTTGTTGAACATAGACAAAGGCATAAAATTGACACTAGAGCCAAGATCACATAGACCATTCCCTAAGAATTTACCTTCAACATGACAAGGTATAGAGAAGCTCCCAGGATCCTTCAACTTAGGTAGGAGTTGCTTGATAACATCAGTGAAGATTTTGGTGACGGCCACCGTCTCAAATTCATTAAACCTTCTTTTCTTTGAGAGGACATCTTTCATGAACTTGGCATATTTGGGCATTTGCTCTAAGGCTTCCGCAAAGGGAATGTTGATATGCAACTGCTTGAACATCTCAATAAACTTCTTGAATTGCCCATCCTCTTGATGTTTCTTGAGCCTTTGTGGAAAAGGAGGTGGTGGGACATATCTTGGAGGAGAAGTATTGGTTTTTCTCTTCTTCTCTTCCATATTTTCAGGAGCAACGGGCTTGCTTTGCACCACATTATCTAGATTCACTTCAAGTTGCTTCCTCTTCTTGTTGTCCTCTTCTTCGACCATAATGTCTTCAACAACCTCTTCATCAAGGTTAAGATCTTCCACAACATGGTCTTTTGGTTTTGTTGTAGCCTTACCCATACTTGGAACATCGGGTAAAGTCTTACCACTTTGAAGAGTAAGAGCCTTGCATTCTTCTTTACCTTCTCGCTTAGGATTGGGAATAGTGTCACTTGGAAGACCATTTCTTGGTTGAGCACTCAAGTGTGAAGCAATTTGGCCCATTTGTATCTCAAGATTTTTGATTGCCGTGTCATGAAGAGAAACTGTGCCAACTAAGCCTTCTTGACCTTTGAGAAGTTACCTCAAGAGTTTATTTTGTTAGATATGATTAGTTTTGATGATGTCAAGAGTCCATTTCTTGTCATCATCCTCCTACAAAGAGAAGAATTTTATGAGCTTTCCCAATTTTCTTCAATTTAATCTAAAATCCTATACATCTAGCTCAAAATTTGCACTTTTTCAAGTATTTTTAAAACATCACATTTTCCTTCATTTGTATAAAATTTATGCACAATTTTAGTTTAAAATCACAAATATATAAGAAAAATGTGATGAAATACAAGAATTTCCAGAGAATAAAGCAGCATTCAATGATAAGTACACACAAGCAATACATTAAATATGATATAAGAGAAAATGTCACTACCTTGTTCTTTCCGTTCTTATTCAGGAGTAGGCCTTCTACGTTCCGGGCAAATATTAAATCCTATAATCATAATTAAGGACGACAGGTTATTACTTATCCCAATACTCAAATGACTTCAAAAACACTTAGATTTGGTTATCATTAAAGTCTCTTAGGTGGCTACTAGAAGCCCAAACAACTGCCTAAAAGGTTGGGATGTACTTTCTCAAAAACCACCTTTTTAGTGTGCTTCGTAAAACGTACCGCTTCTGGCTTTCAACTCGGTCCTAAAATATTAAATGTATAAAAAATAGGTCATAACCTATCCAAGTATTATTTTAGACTCTTCCATAGTGTTTCTTGTGGTTATATTAGTTTATGGTGGAAATTACCAAAATGCCCCCAGGACCCCTACCCGGCTCAATTACACGTTTTCTTAAAATTTTGACTAGAGCTATTCTGACATATTTTCGCCCAAGGAATATATTTTCGGGCTCGAAGTCACCAAATTTAGTGTTCAATTACAAAAATACCCTTGATAGACCCAGCTTAGGGATTTAGGAGCGTTTTCGTAATTATGCTTTTTTGGCCTTTTCCGAAAAAGTGACCAACTGTAACCCCACCTATTTTTGCCTACTGAATCCAATGGAACTATCTATTTCATGAAAATCCAACTCCAACCCCTCAGAACAGTACTGGCCAAAAGTTTAGGCAAAAATTAGACTTTTGTGTTTTAAATTCCAAAGATTATAACTAATTCTAAAAAAATCAAAATGAGGTGATCCAAAGTACTAATTAAATCTTTTTAAGTCTTTTTTACAGAAAAAATATGAATCATTGACTTCTATAACCACAAAAATATAGAATTCAATAATTCTCCTTGTTGTTCCAGAATTGCTTCCAGTTTCAACCCCAAACTTTGGAAAATCATAACTCCTAGCTTACAAATTGAAATGACATATATTATATGTCCATTTTGAATTTTGGCATATGAAATTTAAGATTGGAAATTTTCAGAATTTTTCATCACCATTTACCCATTCAAAACGTCTATGCAAACTGACTACCTGCACAGGGTTTTCACTAACCAAAACTTGCAATTTTTAAGCATAAGTTTCTAATGGTCCAAAATTCACATCCAACACTGCTCCAACACAATTTTCCACAAGGAAACCAATAGAAACATCAAAACAACCAAATCCCACTACATCTATATGTTCTGTTTTTGGCATATATTCAACACAAATCCCAAAATTGTCAAACTTGACATTTAAGCTTTAATCAAATTCTATTTATGCAAGAAACATCACAAGACACCAATTCCATGATCACAACATACCAAACACACAATAACCCTAATTTTTGAAAATAGGGAAATATTCAAGAATTCCAAGACTTAACCAAATGGCCACAAAACTTATATCAAAGTGTTTATCTCACTCACCTATACAACTTCCCCAAACTTGGTTCTTGATTCAACAACCTCCCATTTTCCTCAAGCACAAAAACACCTCCTCTTGAGAATCTAAAACCATAGGATGAAAGCTCTTAACAAGATGAACAACTTTAAAGAAGGATATTTTGGCATTAGATGCCATTTACTAGGCCAAATAGAGCTCACCTTGCAGAATTTCTTCTTTCTCTTTCCTCCAACCAAGGCTGCCGAACTCAAGTGAGAGAGAGAGAGTTAGAGATGATGATGATGCAGAAATGCATCCCTTTGCCCAAGCTCAACCGAATAGGCAAGAGAGAGGGAAGAGAAAAGGGAATTTAAAATGATTTGTTTGACTTTTCTTCGACCAACTCTCTTCTTGCTTGATCCACTTGTGCGACATGTCACAATCTTATGTAATCTCACCACATGTAATCCTCCACTTAGTTCCCTAACCAATTACATTAGTTAGTAATTAAGTTCTTCCATTAATCACTAACTAATTGGCCAATAATTTCCATTCTCCCAATTTTTTCACTGATTAATTGGCCAATATTAACTTAAATTGCCACATAACACATAATTAATTTTTTTTCCTTCTTCCATGTGCCATTCCCTCTTATTTTAGCCCAAATAATTATTTTGTCACATAATTATACTAAAATACAGGGGTTAGGCATTTTCAATAATTAATTTGAATCGCAATTCACTTCTATTTCACCAAAAACATTTTCCCACATTAATTTCATTCTCAATAAATGCAATTAGCCCTTAATCGAAATTTAGGGTATTACACAGGCAATGTTGTTCAGAGGTCCTAAGGAACCTGACAGGTCCTAAGGAACCAAAAAAATCACAAAAATATCCAATCCAAATTCTCAAATCAAAAAAGTCCCTTTGTGATTAATTGAGAATGTGAAATGATTAAATTACCCCAAGTGAATTAAAAAGGAAATGCACAGTAGGAGGAGTGTTTGCTCATTTTTTCTCATTAATGAGAGAGAAAACGGAGAAAGCTATGGTAGTTGCAGGTCTAACGTTGAAGAGAAAAGTGTGGTGTTCATGTCTTGAGCAAATGCTAGACTTTGCAACTTTCATTTACTGTTTTAAAGTGTGAACATTGATTGTGATTGTTTTTTTTGCTGTGTATGTTCGTTGCATTCAGATTGAAGAATTGGTTAAAGGTTGGAGTTTGGGCTCATTAGTGGACTATGTGCTAGGAGCCAAATAAGTAATGCTAAATTTTATTAAAGATATGATCTTGACCATTGAAGTCGAAGTTTTACCGTGGTTGAGCAGTGTGAATAAAATTGTGCTTTGTTTTTTGGCAAGGTAACAGAGGAATTGCTCTGTTTTAAGTGGAAATGATTGAATGTGATAAAGGTTTGTTTGCTTACAAAACACTAATATGAGATAAAAAAATATTGTTAATATGTGCAATTAGTTGTTAATATGGCTATTGCAGTTGCTATACAAAAGTGTATTGATAAGTAAAATATTTGCATATTTATTTTCCCTTATATGATGATTTTATGGACGATATTTGAGCTTAATATAATATATTTGGGTGTAAAATAAATAGTATTTAAAAAATAAAGAAAAATATAAAAAAGGTCAATACTGTAGCGTCGGTCACTATTCATGATGGAATCATTGTAGCAGGACGTTATTGTAGCGGACGGAGGTGACTGTAGCGGATGGAATCATTGTAGCACTGTAGCAACAAGGAAAAAAAGCGTAAATATGCCGACAAAATACTGTTCACTACTGTAGCATCTTGGAAAAAATTGACAAAACACTGTAGTATCATGGAAAAAAGTGACACGACGCTGCCTATAAATACAAAGCATCAGGCGCAGATTCAGAGGAGGTGTGGCGATATTTTCTTTGATAAGGAGATACTTCTCTTATAGGGAGAGATATTTTCTCTGACAGTTCTGAATAAATTGTGTTATTTTTTATTTTTAATTTTATGTATTGTATTACTTTTTGCACGCCTCCTACATGGAAGGCTTAGTATTATATTATTTTCTGCATGCCTCCTACATGGAAGGCTTAGTATTGTATTACTTTTTGCATGCTGCCTACATGGAAGGTTTTACCTCCTAAATGGACAGCTAGATTTCTCCAGTTTTTTATGTATCTTTTTGGTTGTATATTTATGTTCGAGAATTTAATATTTAAGTTTATGCAGTATTTATGAAGATTTCATTCTAGATTTATATAATGTCAATTTATTTTGATTTTGTTTTTAATTTTATCATGAACTAAATTTTCATTTTCCTAGGGTGATGACGTAGCTTACTAATGACGGATTAAATCTTAACTTATTAAATCTAGTTTTAATTTCTCCTTCATGATTGAGTTTTAATTATTGTTCTTAATGCTTTCATTTGATTGGCCACCTTTTGAATGATTACAATATGCATGTTGAGACCGGAAGGAGATGCATATGTGTAGATCCTATAATTAAAACCATGACTTGTATATGAAAGAGGAATATATTCATATGAGTTGTGTAGTCTTATTGAGTTCCATAAATCTTAATGCATAATTAATTGTTTAAATTCATATAGGAATATATTGGATTAGCAATTAATTATAGAATTGCTTGACCTTGGAAGAGGCTAATAATTAAATTAGGGAAACTCGACTATCAATCATGTGGAATAGATTGGGCTAGAATAGATAAGTGATTCAATCCGAAATTTGTTAAGTGAAATCTAATCCCTAGGACTTTTTGTCATATTTGTTTTCATATCATCTGCACTCATATTTAATTATTTTTCTTTTATTTGTACTCTCAATCACCAATTTATCAATCGACTAAATAGAATTAAAATTACCCATTTTGGTACTTAATGATCAATCCTCATGGGAACTATACTCTACTCACTTCTATACTTGATTACGACAGTGTACACTTGCACTATTTAATTGATCATCTAAACTCTTAACAAGTTTTTGGTGCCGTTGTCGGGGATTGTTGTCATTAATATCAATACCAAGTAATTTTAATACTAATTTGATCTTTATATTACATTTTTTCTTCTTCTTGGTGTCTTGTGTTTCTTTTCAGGCTTTTGCTTAGTGTATGACCAGATCGAAGGAGACTGAACTATTGCCTTTTGATTCCGAGATCGAAAGAACTTGTCGAAGAAATCAAAGAGTTCGGAAGCAGTCTACTTCAATCCTGAGCAATCCGATGGCAAATCTGGGGGGAGCAACAACAGATACCAAAACACTCCGTGACTATGCAACACCAATAGTCATAGGGACAAATTCTCGAATCACGAGACCACCAGTAGCAGCTAACAACTTTGAAATCAAGCCGGCAATTATCCAGATGATGCAAGTAAATCAATTCGGTAGTTTACCAACAGAAGATCCTAATGCACATATAGCCAACTTCCTAGAAATTTGTGACACATTCAAGCATAATGGTGTTATTGATGATGCCATTAGACTTAGACTTTTCCCTTTCTCACTCAGGGATAAGGCTAAGAGTTAGCTACAAACTTTACCAATGGGGAGCATAACTACATGGGAGATAATGGCACATAAATTTTTAGAGAAATACTTTCCTTCAGCAAAAACTGCTAAATTGAGGAATGAAATTGCCTCATTTACCCAGCATGAACAAGAAAGCCTCTATGAAGCATGGGAAAGATACAAGGAGTTGCTAAGGAGATGTCTTCATCATGGGTTACCAGATTGGTGGCAACTGCAAACTTTCTATAGTGGGATGGCGCACATATCTAGAATTCTTGTAGATGCTGCAGCTGGAGGATCTTTAATAGGAAAAAATATAGATGATGCTTACAATCTACTTGAGAAGATGGCAACCAATGCATATCAATGGCCTTCTGAACGCAGCAATTCAAAGAAAGTACTTGGAGTACATGAGTTGGATGTCCTTACAACTTTGTCTTCTCAAGTTGCATCTATATCCAAGCAAGTAGGATCATTGACAACCCAAGCAAATGTAATCAGCACTCCTACGGAAGCTTGTGATCAATATGGAGGACCTCATGTGAGCACGCAATGTCAAGAAGGACACTCATTCACCCCGGAGCAAGCTCATTTCATCGGAAATCAAAGGAATGACACATTTTCAAACACTTATAATCTAGGTTGGCAAAATCATCCAAACTTTAGTTGGAAGAATAATCAAAATGCATTCAAGCCGTAAGGGAACTACCAGCAGCAAGCTTTTCAACAACTAAATCCACCACAACAGAAAGTGAATTTGGAGGATGCACTGGCTTAACTAACCATGAATACATCTCAATTCATAGCTAGGACTGATGCAGCAATCAAAAGCCAAGATGCCTCAATAAAGAACTTGGAGATCCAGATGGGCCAAATTGCAAATATGCTGAATTCCAGACAACCAGGAACTCTACTAAGTGACACCAAAAGAAACACAAGAGAGCATGTGAAGGCCATTGCACTAAGAAGTGGGAAAGAATTGAAAGATCCTTTAATTAAAAAGAAGGATGACGGAGAAAAGAAAGAAGGTGTAGAAGAACAGAAGGAGGAAGTACAAGAACAGAAGGAGGATGATGTGATACCAGGAAGAATCAGCTTTCCAGACAATCCTCCTCTATATGTACCACCAGTTCCATACCCTCAGAGACTTGTGAAGGCAAAACTAGACAAGTAATTTGCAAAGTTTCTGGAGGTTTTCAAAAAGTTGCACATCAACATTCCTTTTGCAGACGCTTTTGCCCAAATGCCCAGTTATGAAAAATTCATGAAGGACATTCTCTCAAATAAGCGTAAGCTTGAGGAATTTGAAACAGTTGCACTTACTGAGGAGTGCAGTGCTATTCTCTAAAAGAAATTACCTCCAAAACTGAAAGATCCAGGAAGCTTTTGCATACCTTGCACCATAGGTCAATGTCACTTTGAAGGAGCACTTTGTGATCTTAGAGCAAGTGTAAACCTCATACCTTTATCTGTCTACAATAAACTTGGTCTTGGAGAGGTGAAGCCAACCACAGTTTCATTACTTCTGGCAGACCGATCAATAAAGCATCCGAGAGGTGTCTTAGAAGATGTTCTGGTGAAGGTGGACAAACTCATATTCCCAGCTGATTTCATAATACTCGACATGGAAGAAGACCAAGAAACTCCTATCATTCTTGGTAGGCCATTCCTAACAACTGGGAAAATGTTAATAGATGTGCAACAGGGGAAGTTAACCTTGCGAGTTCAAGATAATCAAGTATCCTTCAACATTTTCAAGGCTTTATCCTTTCTAGATGAAGGTAACACTTGCTACAGAGTCAACACATTATCCAGTTGCACAAAAGGCGTGGTGAACGAAATTTGCATGGATCAACCATTAGCAATAGGAATGGTAGATGTATCAAAATCTACTAATCCTGAAGTCTTGGAGCAGATTAAGTACCTGGAAACAAATTCCCCAATTTTTATCAAGAAACCATTTGAAGATCTTGGGGAAAGGCCAAGTAAGCTGGTACCATCAACAGAGAAACCACCAGTACTGGAGTTGAAAATACTGCCATCCCACTTGAAGTATGTGTATCTGGGAGAAAATTCAACATTACCTGTAATCGTCTCAGCAGCTCTTACTCCTGAAGAAGAAGAAAAGTTATTAAGAGTTCTAAGGGAGTATAAAGCAGCATTTGGATGGTCAATAGCTGATATAAGAGAGATTAGTCCTTCAATTTGTATGCATAAGATCTTGATAGAGGATAACTACAAGCCATCAGTCGAGCACCAGAGAAGACTCAATCCAAACATAAAGGAGGTGGTGAGAAAGGAGGTAATAAAGTGGCTAGATGCTGGTATAATCTACCCAATCTCCGACAGTCAATGGGTAAGCCCAGTTCAATTTGTGCTAAAGAAAGGTGGAATGACAGTAGTGCCTAACGAGAAAAATGAACTGATTCCACAACGAATGGTGACTGGATGGAGAGTGTGCATCGACTACAGAAAGCTTAATAAAGCCACCAGAAAAGATAACTTCCCTCTGCCATTTATAGACCAGATACTTGACAGACTAGTAGGGAAAGCCTATTATTATTTCCTGGATGGGTACACAGGATATAATCAAATTACAATTACACCAGAGGATCAAGAGAAAACAACTTTCACATGTCCATATGGTACCTTTGCCTTCAGAAAGATGTCATTTGGTCTATGTAATGCAACAACAACATTTCAAAGGAGTATGATAGATATCTTCTCAGACATGGTAGAAAGGTTCATTGAGGTATTCATGAATGATTTTTCAGTTGTTGGAGAATCATTTGATCATTGTCTTTCAAATTTGGCAAAAGTCTTGCAACGTTGTATGGAGACAAACTTGGTTCTAAATTGGGAGAAATGTCATTTCATGGTGAAAGAAGGAATCGTGCTGGGTCATAAGGTATCTGATCAAGGCATTGAAGTGGACCGAGATAAGATTGAAACAATTCAAAAGCTACAACCTCCTTCCTCAATCAAGGCCATTTGGAGTTTTTTGGGACATGTTGGCTTCTATAGAAGATTCATCAAGGACTTCTCAAAAATCACAAAGCCACTTTGCATGCTGTTGGAGAAAAATACTCCCTTTGTGTTTAATAAGGAGTGCTTATCAGCCTTCCAAACTCTAAAAAGTGTCTTGAATTTTGCACCAGTTATCATAGCTCCAGATTAGAATCTTCCATTCGAGATGATGTGAATGCAAGTGATTATGCAGTTGGAGTTGTTTTAGGCCAAAGAAAAAACAAGGTCTTTCATGCCATCTATTATGCTAGCAGGATAGTCTTATATGCACAGCTGATTTATGCAACAACAAAAAAGGAGCTATTAGCAGTAGTGTTTGCATTCGACAAATTCAAAGTATACTTGATCAGGTCAAAGGTCATTGTCTGGACGGACCATTCAGCAATCAGATTGAGAAGAAAGATGCTAAGCCCAGATTGATTAGATGGGTGCTTTTACTACAAGAATTTGACTTAGAGATCAAAGACAAAAAAGGGACCGAGAATCTCATTGCAGATCATCTTTCTCGGTTAGAACCACCTGAATGAAAGAGAGAATCACCAATCCAGGAGAATTTCCCAGATGAGCAACTTTTTATCATACAGTCACAACCTACTTCTTGGTATGCTGATATTGTGAATTATTTGGCAAATGGGGTAATGCCTTATGAACTTTCTAAAATGTAAAAGAAGAATTTTCTGGCTGATGTAAGGCATTACTTTTGGGAGGATCCGTTCTTATACAAACAAAGCCCAGATCGAATTATCAGGCGATGTGTTCCTGAAGAAGAAATAGACAGCATCTTAAATCACTGCCATTCATCCCCATATGGTAGTCATTTTGAAGCAAATAGAACAACTACTAAAGTCCTTCAATCAGGATTTTACTGGCCTACACTCTTCAAGGATGCTCACAGACTTATGGCAACCTGTAACAGATGTCAAAGAATGGGAAATATCTCAATGAGACATAAAGCCCCTTTAACCAATATCTTAGAAGTTAAACTTGTCGACGTATGGGGGATCGATTTTATGGGGCCTTTTCCATCTTCATTTTGCAATCAGTTCATTTTGTTAGCTGTTGATTATGTCTCCAAGTGGGTTGAAGCAGCTGCTTTTCCTATAAATGATTCTCGGGTGGTTGTAAAGTTTCTAAGGAAAAATATTTTTACAAGATTTGGAGTGCCTAGAGCTATTATCAGCAATAGAGGAAGGCATTTTTATAATTAGCAACTTCAGTCTGTGTTAGCTAAATATGGTGTAACTCATAAGGTTGCAACTCCATATCATCCACAAACTAATGGGCAGGTGAAAATCTCAAACAGAGAACTGGGGTGGATTTTAGAGAAGACGGTGAATTCCAATTGGAAGGACTGGGCTCAAAAGTTAAATGATGCACTTTGGGCTTATAGAACTACCTTCAAGACACCAATTGGTACATCCCTATATCAATTGGTCTATGGAAAAGCATGCCATCTTCCAGTAGAAATGAAGCACAAAGCATATTGGGCAATAAAAGCATTAAATTTTGACTTAAAGGAAGCTGGTGAGAAAAGGCTTATCCAACTCAATGAGCTTGAAGAATTCAGACAACAAGCTTATGAAAATGCCAAGTTATACAAGGAGAAGACAAAAATGTGGCATGATAGAAGAATTTTGAGAAGAGAGTTTACACCGGGACAAAAAGTGCTTTTGTACAACTCGAGGTTAAAGCTCTTTCCAGGAAAGCTGAGATCAAGGTGGTCAGGTCCTTTTACTGTAATTCATGTATGGCCATATGGAACTGTGGAGATTCAAGATGATGATCGAAAATTCAAAGTGAATGGGCAAAGGCTCAAATAATACAATGAAGGTGTATTCAACACTTTAAAATCTATCATCACATTTGAGGAACCAACAGGTAAGTCCTCAATCTAGTAATTTTTTTTAAAAATATATATATATATATATAATATAAATAAATAAATAAAAGAAAAAAATTGGTTTGGTTTTTGTCTAGCTAAGGATGTTAAAGAAGGGCGGATATTTGGGAGGCAACCCCAAAATTTCTTTCCTACTCACTCATTTCTTTCCTATTCTCTCAAACTTCTTTCCTACACTCTCATTTTTCTTTCCTACTCATCGAAACACACTGCACTGCGTTGATATTTTAGTTTTCATCGGTTTCTTTTTAAGTTACCATGGAGAAATCTCTTGCAAAGCTTAAGAACAGGTTTCCCACTCTTCCCAAAGATGTGCTCAGGAAGCTTTATAGCTGTCGACTTGAAAGGATGAAAGCATTCAAGTGTTTGGGACTTCCTGAGGACATACGCTGGATCATTGAGGCCAAGGTATGTTTAGCAGATGAGTTTAATAAATTAGTTGTTCAACCTTTACCAGGAATGGGAAGAAGTTTTTACTCCAAAAAGAGAAAAGCAAAAAGAATGAATGTCTGCTATAAATGTGCAAGGTGGATATGTGATCAGCGCTGTAGAAGCAAAGGTATGGTTTCTATAAATCGAGAAGATAAAATTAAATTTATAAAGGATGGACTGAGTAAGGAGTCCCTGGATGACATCATTCAAACTCTTGAGATGCATCTAAGTGGTGATGTTTATCGTATTCTTCTTGATTTAGTAAACGTATTCAACCAAGAAAAATGGCGCTACTATCTTGGGAATCTGATGAAAAAAGACCCTGTTTGCCAGTTTATAAGAAAACTGGATGGGAAGTGTTATTCTCTGGAAATTCTTGTATTTTATCACATTTTTCTTATATATTTGTGGTTTTAAACTAAAATTGTGCATAAACTTTACACATATGAAGGAAAATGTGATGTGTTGAAAATACTTTGAAAAGTGCAAATTTTGAGTTAAATGTATAGGGTTTTAGATTAAATTGAAGAAAGTTGGAAAGCTCATAAAATCCTTCTCTTTGTAGGAGGATGATGACAAGAAATGGAAGCTTACATGGATCTTTGGAGGTGAGGAAAAGAAGAACAAAAGCCAAAAGGAAGATCAAAGCAGCTTGAAGGTGCCCCCGGTTGCTTTTGCTACGCCACAGCGAAGCAAAAGCGAAAACACATAAAAAATAGGCCTTTCTGACCGCGTATACTGTGGGTTTGCTATCGTGAAGCAAAAGCGAAAACACATAAAAAATAGGCCCTTCTGACCGCATACGCTGTAGTTTCGCTATAGCGAAGCGAAAGCAAAGTTGCGATACTGCAACTGTGCATTTTGAAAAAGTGAAGCTTTAGCTGTGTTTTTAACCTAATGGGGGTGCCGAAATTGAGACATTCTACACAGGGGAAAGGTCAAGAACACAAGGAGGCTATTTGGGAGAGAGCTCTTGGTGATCTTGGAGCTTTGGGAAGAGATTTGTGAAGAATTTTAAGGGTTTTCTTTCCCTTTTCTGGTTTTTCCCTCTTTTCTTTTGAGTTTGCTGATATGATTATGATTCTTGAACTTAGTTGTTGGTTTGTATTGATCATGAGTAGCTAGAACTCTTAATTAGGATTACTTTTACCCATTGTATGGATTGAAACTATTGGATTATCTTGCTTTTGTTGGTTAATGATTATATGTGCTGATTTTTCTCTATCCTTAATGCTATCTTGTGCTTGATCACCACATGATTAGAGTTGTTCAATTGGAAGATTCTTGAGAGAGCTATTTTGATTGTAGAACTTGAGAAAAATCATGCTAGACTTGAAGTTTAGGGATTAAATGGGTGGTTTGTTGTTAGAATAGAGATATTTCTAACAACCTAGCATAGTCAAGAGAAGGCTTGCTTTGGAAAGATGATTTTCATTAATTGTAAACAAGAGATTGAATATTTTTAATGAGGATTAAAAATCAATCTTGACTTGAGAGAGCTTGATTGATGAATTTTAGAACCTTTGACTAGCATATAGACTTATTTGATCAACATAAATGGATATTTGATTAGTTTCATGAAATACAATAGGAAAGAAGTAATTCTAAGTTAATATCTCTTAAAGTTAGACCCAATTTCCCAATTTTCACTGTTTTCCTTTGTTATTTTCATCAAACTTCTTTATTTAACTTGATTAATTTCAAATAATTCCATTCAACCTAATTAAGAACATGGTTAAATTAGTTAACTCACTTTTGTCATAGTCCTCGTGGGAACGATTTTGACTTATCACTTTATTACTTGGGACCTGTACGCTTGCGGAAGCTAAACGCTGAACAAGTTTTTGGCGCCGTTGCCGAGGACTATTGACTAAAGTCTCTTGAGTTAATTAGTGTAATTGTGTGCTTGATTACGCTTGAATCCTTCTCTTCTTCTTGTTTTACTTTCTTAATTTGCTTTGTTTTTAAGTATAGTTATAGCTATAGTTCTTTTTCTTGTTTTTTTAGTATAGTTCTATTTGTTGATAAGTTTGATACTCATTTTGGGATTTTTGACTTGTATGTATTTGAGCTCCGTTTGCAAACTGATTTGGAGATCGTTCTTGACAGTATTGTCAAAGAATATTTTTCTGAAGACTTGGAAACTGAACCGGAGACTCCACCTCAAGTGCAACCTATCCAAGGACCTGAACCTTTACAGGCACCAGAGCAATCGAGACCACCGCCTCTTCCTCATCCATATTACAATATGGCCAATCCTAATGATGATAACTTGGAGCGCACCTTGGATGAGTACATGGAGCAAGAAAACTCCACCTATCAATTTAGCATCCAGTTTCCTGCTATTCAAGCTCAGAATTTAGAGTTGAAGCCAATCATGCTTCAAATGCTTCAAATGATTGGTTTGTTCTCGGGAACTCAGAATGAAGATCCTACTGACCATTTGACACGCTTTGTACGAGGTGTGAGAACTTCAAGTTTCATGGAGTAATAGCGGATACACTTAGATTGCGACTCTTCCCCCTATCACTTGACAAGAAGGCAAGAGCCTGGCTTACCACTCTACCTCCTAACTCAATCACTACTTGGGATGAAATGACATCCAAGTTCAAAGCAAGGTTCATTCCAAGGGGTAGACGGGTAGTTCAAAGAGCTGAACTCTTGGGTTTTCAACAACAACCCGGCGAAATTTTTCATGAAGCATAGGAGAGATTAAGGAGTTGTGGCGCAGTTGTCCCAACCATGAACAGAAGACCTATGTTTTTCTTGAAGCCTTTACAGTCGGATTGGATGTGCCTACTTCCAATATGCTCAACAATGCCTCTAATGGTGGAATTGGCAAAATGAGAGTTTGTGATATATCACAGTTGTATGAGGACATTGCCTCTAGTTCCTTTTAACAATCAGAAAAATTACGTTCTAGCTATAGAACATATAAGGAACAAAGTCCTTCGAGTAGTTCAAATGTGTCTAAGGAAATTGTTGCTCAACTTGAAGCAATGGCGAAGAGATTTGACCAACTTGAATTGAAGATAGAAAGAAATTCATCCAAGAATGTGAATGCTATCCAAGCCCCAAGTCCTTCTTGTGAGATATGTGGAGAAGCCCACTCCTATGAAGAATGTTATCATACTATGGAGTCGGTGAGTTATTTGAACAATAATCAAACGTATCCACGTGGCAACCCTTACTCTAATACCTATAACAAGGGTATGAGGGATCATCCCAACTTCTCTTGGAGGAATAGACCTAGTGAGAATCCAATTAATCACTATGCTTCTTCTAGTAAGCCAATGCATCCACCGGGTTTTGAGCAACCACAAAAGCTACAAGAGGGTAATTCTGAGACAAATAAACTCTTGAGGCAACTTCTCAAGGGTTAAGAAGGCTTAGTTGGAATAGTTTTTCTTCATGACACGACAATTAAAAATCTTGAGATACAAATAGGCCAAATTGCTTTACACTTGAGTGCTCAACCAAGAAATGGTCTTCCAAGTGATACTATTCCCAATCGTAAGCGAGAAGGTAAAGAAGAATGCAAGGCTCTTACTCTCCGAAGTGGCAAGACTTTACCCGATATTCCAAGTATGGGTAAGGCTACAACAAAGACAAAAGACTATGTTGTGGAAGATCTTAACCTTGATGAAGAGGTTATTGAAGACATTATGGTCGAAGAAGAGGACAACAAGAAGAGGAAGCAAACTGAAGTGAATCTAGATGATGTTGTGCAAGGCAAGACCATTGCTCTTGAAACTATGGAAGAGAAGAAGAGGAAGACCAATATTTTGCCTCCAAGATATATCCCGCCACCTCCTTTTCCATAAAGGCTCAAGAAACATCAAGAAGATGGGCAATTCAAGAAGTTTATTGAGATGTTCAAGCAGTTGCATATCAACATTCCCTTTACGGAAGCCTTAGAGCAAATGCCCAAATATACCAAGTTTATGAAAGATGTCCTCTCAAAGAAAAGAAGGTTTAATGAATTTGAGACGGTGGCCGTCACCAAAAGCTTCACTGATGTTATCAAGCAACTTCCACCTAAGTTGAAGGATCCTGGGAGCTTCTCTATACCTTGTCATATTGGAGGTAAATTCTTAGGGAATGGTCTATGTGATCTTGGTTCTAGTGTCAATCTTATGCCTTTGTCTATTTTCAACAAGCTGGGATTAGGTGATACTAGACCTACCACCGTTACCTTGCAATTAGTTGATAGAAGCTTGTCTTATCCAAAAGGGATTATTGAAGATGTATTAGTCAAGGTTGATAAGTTCATATTTTCGGCTGATTTTATTATACTTGACTTTGATCCTAATAGAGAAATGCCTTTGCTGCTAGGAAGGCCATTTTTAGCTACGACAAGAACTTTGATAGATATGGAAAAAGGATGAGCAAGTTACCTTTAACATGAATCAATTGATAAAGACCCCTCATGTGCATAAGATTGTTTCTTTCTTGATATGATTGGCCTTATCACCCAAGAAGAATTTGAGACCTCTATGATTGAAGATTCACTTGAATCCGCTCTTCTTGATATTGATTATGAGGGTTTGGATGTAGTTGAATGCAAGGCTATTATGGATGCAATAACTCCTTATCCTAAAAGGAGGATACCATTTGAGTCACTTGATTTGGGTTCTACTGACCGACCAAAGTTAAAATCTTCTTTAGAGGAACCACCTTCACTTGAGCTGAAGGCATTGCCATCTCATCTACAATATGCTTATTTGGGTTCCAACAATACTCTTCCAGTGATTATTGTTCGAATCTCACTATTCAGTAGAGGAGCAATTAGTTGAAGTCTTAAAAGCTCATAAAAGGGATATTGGGTGGACAATTGCTGATATTAAGGGCATTAGCCCCTCTATGTGCATGCACAAGATCTTTTTGGAAGAGAATCATAAGCCTTCCATTGAACATCAAAGAAGACTCAACCCCATTATGAAGGAAGTAGTGAAGAAGGAGCTTCTTAAATGGCTCGATGCGGGCATTGTATACCCTATTTCTTATAGTTCTTGGGTGAGCCCGGTCCAATGCGTCCCCAAAAAGGGCGATATGACTGTAGTGGCTAACACCCATAATGAACTCATTCCTACTCACACTGTGACCGGGTGGAGGGTTTGCATGGACTACCGGAAGCTCAATACGGCTACTCGTAAGGATCACTTCCCATTGCCTTTCATTGATCAAATATTGGACAAACTAGCTGGAAGGGAATTCTTTTGTTTTCTTGATGGTTATTCGGGGTACAACCAAATAGCAATTGCTTTGGAAGACCAAGAGAAGACTACATTTACGTGCCCATATGGCACCTTTGCTTTCAAGCGCATGCCCTTTGGCCTTTGCAATACACCGGCTACATTCCAACGGTGTATGATGGCTATTTTTGCTGACATGATAGAGCACACCATGGAAGTGTTCATGGGCGACTTCACTGTATTTGGTGATTCATATGAAGAGTGCTTAGCCAACTTAGCTTGAGTCTTGAAGCGGTGTGAAGACACTAATCCTGTGCTTAATTAGGAGAAATGTCATTTTATGGTGAAGGAAGGCATTGTGTTAGGCCATCGTGTCTCCAAAAACGGTTTAGAAGTTGACCGAGCAAAGATAGAGGTGATTGAACGACTTCCTCCACCTACCAATGTTAAAGGTGTGAGAAGTTTTTTGGGCCATGCTGGGTTCTATCGAAGGTTCATAAAGGATTTTCCAAAATCACTAAGCAGCTCTGTGCTTTACTTGAGAAGGATGCTGACTTCAAGTTTGATGATGCATGTTTGAAAGCATTTGAAGAATTGAAAAGAAGACTGGTAACCGCTCCTATCATTACGGCTCCTGATTGGAGTTTGCCCTTTATAATGATGTGTGATGCTAGCGATTATGCTGCAGGAGCTGTACTTGGGCATAAAAGGGATAAAATCTTCCATCCTATTTACTATGCGAGTAAGACACTTGATGATGCTCAAGAACACTACACTACCACTGAGAAAGAGCTTTTGGCTGTAGTGTATGCATTTGCTAAATTCCGGCCTTACTTGATTGGTGCCAAAGTGGTTGTTCATACTAACTATTCTACACTACGGTACCTCTTCAGTAAGAAGGACTCTAAAGCAAGGTTGATTCGATGGGTTTTGCTCTTACAAGAATTTGATCTTGAGATTGTGGATAGAAAAGGCTCCGAAAATCAGGTTGCCAACCACTTGTCTTGGTTGAGTACTGAAGCTCAACATGATGGAGATATTCCCATTCATGAAACTTTTCCAGAAGAACAACTCTTTTTATTGAGTCATTCTGAAACTCTTTGGTATGCCAACAGTAAATTACCTTGTGAGTGGAATCATTTCGAGGACTTGAGCTATCACCAACGGAAGAAGTTCTTACATGATGTCAAGTTCTATCATTGGGAAGAACCCTTCCTATTTCACTATTGTGCTGATCAGTTGATTAGAAGATGTGTTCCAGAAGGTGAGCAACAAGATGTATTGAAGTGTTGCCATTCCTCTGAATATGGAGGACACTTTGGAGGTAACAAGACGGCTGCAAAAGTCTTACAATCTGGGTTTTTCTGGCCATCCTTGTTCAAGGATGCTTATGAATGCGCTCAATCTTGTGACTGGTGTCAAAGGGTTGGCAATATCTCTAGGAGGAATGAAATGCCACTCAACAACATATTGGAAGTGGAATTATTTGATGTATGGGGGATTGACTTCATAAAACCGTTTCCCAAGTCCTTCAACAATCAATACATTCTTGTAGCGGTGGATTATGTGTCTAAATGGGTTGAGGCCATTGCTGCTCCAGTAAATGATGCTAAAATAGTGGTCAAATTTATGAAAAAGCATATCTTCACTCGTTTCAGTGCTCCAAGGGTTGTTATTAGTGATGGAGCCACTACCTTTAGCAACTATCAATTTAAATCCCTTTTGAAGAAGTATATGGAGTGAAGCACAAGGTGTCTTTAGCCTACCATCCTCAAACAAATGGTCAAGCTGTAACCCCCTCCGTAATTATATCTGAAATACGCGATTAAAGTGAAATAGAGACCAATAATAATCAAAACTCATTTAAAATCCCATCCTTGAGATAGGGTTTTCACAAATACCTTTTAAAATCTAATTAACTTGGTCTCATATTCACATTTCGAATACAATTACTACGCGAAGATAAATCACATTCATATAAATATCAGAGTGCACAACATAATCATCCCGGCAATCCCGGGTACATACCTTCGCTAAAGATACAAGGGGCACAATTGCCCATTACAATTCTTCAAATGGGGATTACACAATCTCATCTCAAATTTATAACCCTATATTCAACCAAATCATATACAGTCATCACAACTCATTGATAACCAACTGCCAACTCTCATCTTGAAGGAGTCATAGCCGCTCCCTCCACGAGCCACTTGCCCTGTCTAAATTGTTGGTAGGGGAGGGTGAGATTCGAGAGAATCTCAGTAGGGAAACATTATCAATATGCAGGCAAGATAAGTGTTTAATGCATGACATGCTTGCATCACATAACTCATGCACACATACAATGACAAATCTATAAGCTTAATGATTCGAACGATACACATATGGCCATAGCATATATTGAAACATAGCTTTAAATCATTCATACATGTTCCACATAATCAAGCAAAGCAATAACATGCATCAACGCATTAATATAGTTATTAGAGCATACAGGAGAGATAAGTTCCCTACCTCCAGTCTTTTCTCCTTGATTTGCGTGCCAGTAACTCGGGGCCTCACATTCGATCCTCAAGCTCCTAATAGCTTCTCCTTGACTTGGCTGAAAACCCTAGCCTTTTGAATACCAAATTTGCTTCTCAAACACCTTATAAGTTCTCTTCTCTTTCTCTCTCTAAAAGCTCTCAAACTTTCTCTCTCTCTTGGCTTCTGGTTCAGCACGAAAATGAGAGCTGAAGATGATGAGAAAATGTTTTAATTTCCATGCTGATGTCATCTTTTATTTTGATGATGTCATAATTCCCATTTTCAGATTTTCTGGCCAAATTTTGAAAAATCATAACTAATTCTAGAAAACTCAAAATGAGGTGATTCTAAAGCCAAATGAAAGATATTTAAGTCCTCTTCATAGACAAAATATTGGCCATTACTAAAAATCACCAAACAATTCTAGAATTACATAAAACTCATCACTGCCCCAAAACAGAGTTCAGTTTCCACCCAAACTTTGGACAGTCATATCTCCTAGTTCACAAAACGAAATGGCACAAATTATATATCCATTTTGAAGCTTGAGATGTGAGCTATAAGACTGGAAAGTTTCAGAATTTTTAGACACCATTTGGTCATTCAAAACGTTCATACAAACTGACTTCCTAGAATAGAGTTTCATTGGACAGAATTTCAGATTTTGCATATTTGCTTTTATTGGTTCCATTTTTATACCAAACATCATTCCCACATACATTTTCACAAGGAATCCATTGGAAACACCAAATCAATCAAATTCACATCACATTGACATGTTTTTACAACAATCTTAACATGTCAACACAATTCACATTCAATTCTTCCCTCTATTCTAACTCAATTTGGATGTTAATCCACAATTGAACTCAAATACAGGGTTTCGGTGCTGCTCACAACACACATGAATCACATTCGAGTGCCAAATCACATCATATTCTCCAAAAGGTTATTTATTACTAACCATATCCACTTTTGAAATTATTAACCCTTAATCACAATTTGTGATCTTGCTAAAATGGGGCTTAGCAGTCCACTTCTCTCAGGCTTATTCTCTAACCTCGAGTCTCAAAATTCGGGGTATTACACAAGCTGAGATTTCCAATATAGAAATCAAGAAAATCCTTGAGAAAACTGTGGGAATCACTCGAAAGGATTGGTCCATGAAGTTAGATGATGCATTATGGGCCTATCGCACCGCTTACAAGACACTTATCGGTATGTCTCCTTACCGGTTGGTTTTTGGGAAAGCTTGTCATCTTCCTGTGGAGTTGGAACATAATGCCTATTGGGCTATTAAAAAGTTAAATTTTGATAAAAAAGAAGTGGGTGACAAGAGGCTCTTGCAGCTTAATGAACTTGAAGAATTTCATTTACATGCTTATGAGAGTTTAAGGCTTTACAAGGAGAAAACAAAATGGTGGCATGACAAGAAGATTGTCTCTAAGTCTTTTGAGCCGGGTCAACAAGTTCTCCTATATAACTCTAAGCTGAAAATCTTTCCAGGAAAGTTAAAGTCTAGATGGTCTGGACCTTTCACTGTGGTTCAAGTCTTTGACAAGGGTGTTGTGGAGCTAAAAGAACAAGATGGTGAGAGATTCAAGGTCAATGGACAGTGGTTAAAGCACTATTGGGGTGGCACGGTAGAAAGGCAAACCATCACTCTACCACTCACTGATTCCACTTGACAAAGAGAAGAGTCAAGCTGACGACTATAAATCAAGCACTTCTTGGGAGGCAACCCAAGCTCTCAACACTTTTTCTATTCATTTTCCTTTAATTTTTATGTGTTTTAGTGTATTTATGTTTAGTTTTACCTTTTTGTAGGTAAGAAAGGTTTTCCCATGGCTGAACGAATTGCATTGTATTGGATTGGTGCTACAATGTGCATTTGATACAAGGAGTTGGAACTGTAAAGGGGAGTAGAACTTTGCATTTCACATTCATTACATAAGTAGTACTATTGGTACTTTACTGATTATATGCAAGATGAATGTGAATTGGGATGGAATTTGCATGTTGTGACTTGAGCTTTGAAACTGACAATCCTTGCTTGATTATGTTTGAGTAGTACATAATGGTGTTTCTTATGCTTTTTGATGTGGTTCAATGTTTTGTGAAGTGAGTTGGGTGTTGTTAGTGGAATTGAAGGTGATTTGGTAATCATTTCATGCATTTTTGTTTTGTGTGGTGTTGTCATAATGTTTTGATGTGATTGCATGGTGTGTGATGAGATTTGTGTGCCATTTGTGGAAATTGGGTGAGTTAGGATGATTTGGGACTCTCATTTTGCTGTCAGAATTTTTTTTTATTTTTCTGTCATGCTGTGCTATGGCGAAGCTGCAACAAATGTTTGGTTTTTATGTGATTTGCTATGTGTTTGTGCTTGCTGTTGCTTCACTATAGCAAGGTCAAGGCAAACACATGCCATTTTATGCCCCTTCTGTGCAGTTTTCCTTGGGTTCACCCTTGCTTCGCTATAGCAAGGTCGAGGCAAACACATGCCATTTTATGCCCCTTCTGTGCAGTTTTCCTTGTGTTCACCCTTGCTTCGCTATAGAAAGTCAAGGCAAACACATGCCATTTTTTGCCCCTTCTGTGCAGTTTTCCTTGTGTTCGCCCTTGCTTCGCTATAACAAGGTCAAGGCAAACATATGCCATTTTTTGCCCCTTCTGTTCATCCCAGCAACTTACCAAAAAAAAAAAGCAAAGGAAAAAAACATATAATAATATTAAATATATTTTTAAAAAAACGAAAAGAAAAGAAAAAGAAAAAAACATATAATAATATTAAATATATATTAAAAAAAAGAAAAGGAAAAAAACATATAATAATATTAAATATATATTTTTAAAAAACATCAAACAATAAATTTTATCATTTCACCCTTATTATCTTTTCTTTTCCCTCTTTACCCTTATGAACCTACCCTACATATGGCCCACATTCATTTTTCAAATTCAAAATCCTTCCCTCTTTTATAATTTCCCTCTTCCTCCTAACCCACATCCTAATTTCACCCCCAACATTTTCCCTTTCAGCTGATTGACCTTACCACCATACCCTAACTTTTCATTCCTCTTAGCTCCATCTCCCTCATTCCCCACAACTCCTCCGCCTCCCAACCCTGCTCTCTCACTCCCGCTCACTCCCAACTCCACAACTCCTTCACCTTCCCTCACAGTCGTCTCCCTGCCCTATCGACGGCCGATTAACCCCTTCCCCCATAGCTCACCGTCAAACCCTTGCACTGCAGCTCACCCCTCTCTCCACCGTCTCCACCATCGACCTAGCCTCCACTGACCCCCATTTCGCTCACCTACCTTCACTGTCGGCTCCTCCTCTCTGATCAGCACCATTGCCTTCCACCGTGGCCCAGATCCTCTTCCACTAGCGCCACCTCGTCGACCCAGCAATACCCGGCCCGCACCATCGAAAACCTAAACCTCCGATCTTCACTATAGCTCACCTTCAACCCACCTTTTCCAGCCAAGCTCCTCCACCAGTCATTCTCCTTCCCCCATCGCTTATCGTCTCAATGTCTTCAAATCTCACTACCCACCGCCCCTCACAACCGAAGACCCCTTCTTTCCTTCTCTCTCATTCTCTTCTGTCTTCTCGCTTTACCTTCACCTCCTCATTTTCACACTTGTCCGTTTCTGCCATGAGTTCGTCCAGTTGCATTTGGGTGATATCAAGCTGTGATCTTTAAATTACTCACTCTATGCTCTGCTTGTGTTAGTCTCTTTCAGCTTCAAGGTAACTTCTAGCTTTAGACTTTATTTTGCTTCTGGGAAGTGTGTTTGGGCTTAACTATGGGGAGGTTAGGCTAGGATTTAAAGTAATGCATGTGTTGTAGGCTTGAATAGCTGAAACTCATCCCGGGCCTAGCAATGTTGGAATCTGACTGATGTTTTCTGCTATGTAAATCCTTATAGAAGCTTAGGTGCACTTGATTGATTTAGAAATTTACTCTAAAAATTTCTTGGCCTAGCAATGCTTCTAGGAACTGTGATTGGTGGCGTTTAGGTTTGCACAAATGGATGGTAAAGGACTTTCATTTTTGTATATAATGAAATGCCCATTTTGGATTCTGAGACATTATTGTTGAGATTGAAAATGTTGTTGTTTATGAGAATTAGAACTTCAATGTCTTTGATGGCTAGCCCTTTGTGAATTCCTTTCAACACATTACTCTTGGATCATGTTTTGTTGTATTAAGTATTTGCACTAAATTCTGTTTTTATATCAGTCTAGATTTTGAGACATTAGTGCGTATATCTTTTGTGCATACGGAAAAATGGTTTGAGAACCTCTTAAACACACTTGTTGATCAGTTTTGTGAGGTCTTTTCTTTAGCACATTACTACTCTTTGATCATTTTTTTGGCTGAATTTAGATCCTATGGTGATGTTGCAAAATAACTACTTATTTTTCATGGTATTTCAATCGATTGTGAAGAATTGAATTGTTTTCTTTGCTTGCTGATTTGCAATCGAAAACGACCACAACAGGAGGACTGTTTTTGCACTAAATCTGTTTCTGAGAACCAAATTTCACATCTTTTTAGTGCTTTCAAAATTCATGGTTTTACTACATGATTCCAAGAGTATAGTGCTTAAGATTGAATTTGCTAGCTAGCAAGTGACTTCCTTTTAATCTGAATGGATGGAACTTCTGTTGAAGGTAAATTTCAGGTTTGAGGGACTGTTGAGAGCTGAAAAATTTGGAAGTGAGGATAGGTATAGGATTGGAATTATGAATTTCCATGTTGAGGTTCTTAGAAAGCCACATGTTTAGGGGAACTTTTTCTTTTAGGACCAGTGCTTCTCTGTTTTTTTCTTTTCTTTTGTTCGCTGTGGATTGTTCATTGTTTTTGTGTGTGTTTTCTTTGGTTTTGATTTTATGCAGATAATGACCAAGCACCGAGCTGGTCCTAAAAAGCCAGAGCCTAAACAGAAAAAGGCCGCTGCTGCCCCTTCACGTCCTGCACCTCCACCAACTTAGCCACCTCCTTCCACTTCTGCACTAGATTTGCTACAAGTTGTCAAAGATCTCATGAAGTTATGACCTTTACGTCAAGAGCGGGAATTCCCTCCTAATACTCAGTTTAAGTTTTACAAGTTGGCGATGGAAAAACTTGGTTTAGGGAATCTGTTGGTATCGCGGGCTACTGGCAATGAAACATTTGTCCGACATTTCTATTATATGCCCGTTGTCACGAAATTTCGTCAATGCAGTTGAGAGGTGTCCCACCTTGTGGCAAGAACTTCATCAATCCAGAATTCATTCGCCAATTCCATGATCAAACCAAGTTAGATCATAAGGGACTGGCTGACTTAGATGGTGACCAACCCCCACTCACATTACGTAGTCTCCATGATGAGCTTTTGCTGGCAAAAAAGGAACGAGCAAGGGAACGACTTAACAGAAAGCATGTGGAGACTATGCTAGAAGGACTCGCAAGCAAGATGGGTGTCGAGGTGCCACCGAGGGTTGAGAGTGATGAGGAGAAGGACCCATCCACGCATCAACAAGGGAAAGAAATTGTTGTTTTTTGGGGTCCAGCTGAGGAAGAAATTGGTGAAGATTCTGAGTCTAGTGGGTTTGAGAGTGCAAATGATGATGAGGTGGTTTCTGTTGGGGAGGATGAGGATCCTGTTTCTAATAGAGCTGCTGATGCTGATACCTCTGAGTCAAAGTATGATCCTGCAGATGATTCTGATGATTGACAAGACCCCTCTGACTGTTGAATTTTTTTTATGCTTGTTCTTTTTGCTTCCCAGTGTTTTATGACATCTTTTAAATATAGGCCTTATAGTTAGTATTTCTGTGCAATTCCATTTGGGTTCATGTGAATAGTCTGTTCTTGTGTGATGTTAGCTACTGATGGCTAACAGTTGTTTTGTGTGCTAACTGTCATTATCACTAGCCGTTCCTATGATAGGCTTGAAAACGGGCGTTGATGCCCTTTATTTGACTGGATGAGTAGTTGCAATTGTGCATGTACTGTTTGCTGTACCTCTGAGACTGTTGTGAATATTACTTGTAAATTTGTACAGGTTTGGGTACTGTTTGCGTACAGGTTTGTGAATGTTGATCTTTCCTTCAACCTAAGTTGACAGTAAGGACACTATTGATTTCGAGTTTAGGGGAGGGAAATTGTGAAAATTTTAAAATGTGAAAATTTTGAATATGAACAGTGAGTGCACAGGGATATACAAGCAGTTTTGATGTATAGTTTGATTGAAAAAAGGGGTGAAATATATGAAATTTCACAAATTTAAGCCTTTGCTTGGAAAATTTTAAAGAAAAGATCTTTTGAATTGGTTAAATTGTTTGTTTAGGATTGCATAAATGGTCCTATGATTGGATAGCTATTTAGCATTATGCTTGAAAGGAAATTGTGATTGATATGCCTTGTTGAATGAGTTATAATGTTGGAGTGAGTTTTTAAGGAATTCTCTTGAGCATAATCTTGCACTATTGGAGTCAGGGATGTTTTGAAGGCTTTTGAAGAAACTCTTGGTAAACTAGCTTATATACCTATTTTCAAAGATACAATTTCCAAATCTACTTTAGAATTTTTTGAAGCTTATGGTGCATCTCATATGGTTTTAAAAAATGATCTAGGCATTTCTTTAAAAAGCGTTTGAGCCTTTCAAGCTATCCTGCATTGTTATTCTTCCATTTTGAGCCTTTATAGAAAAACCAATATAAATATTCTTATTGAAAACCAATTCACTTTCTTAACCCCTAACCTGAAAAACCATGATACACCCTGCTTTGAGATTTTTTTTTTAAAAAAAAAGTGGTTTGATATGTGAAAGGGCAAGTTGTGAATATGAAATGTGTAAATTGTTGAGGGTTGAACAAAATGTACAGAAGCCAAGCCAAAAAAAAAAATCAAAGAGGCTTGGTAGAAAGAAAACAAGTTAGTTCAATTTTGTTGAAAAAAAAGAGAGAGAAAAAGAAGAAAGAAAGTTAGTTCATTTATCTCAAAGTTTCTGTATTTATTCCTTTTTCCCTTCTATTCAAACACCCTAAACCCATGGCCACGTTACAAGCCTAAAAGTCCTTTTGATTCTGATACTATATAAGGTAACTTGTAAGTAGAGAAGGATGAAAAGAGGATAGTGAAGTAGTAGAGTTGAAAATTTGCATATGAGTTGGAGTATTAGGTGTGACTGAGATAGAATCCAGATATATGTCTTTTGATTCCAAACACACACCCACACTCAAAGGACTCTTGAAAAACTTGCTTAAAGATTATAAAGCATTCATCTTGGCATATTCTCTCAAGTTTCTATTTCGTGTGATCTTTAGAGCAATGAATGAGGGCATGAACATATCTGCAATTTAGATAAGCAATTTATGAATTCATGTTACATGTGTGAATTTGCTTGAGGACAAGCAAAAGCTTAAGTTTGGGGGAGTGTTATTCTCTGGAAATTCTTGTATTTCATCACATTTTTTTATATATTTGTGGTTTTAAACTAAAAGTGTGCATAAACTTTACACATATGAAGGAAAATGTGATGTGTTGAAAATACTTTGAAAAGTGCAAATTTTGAGCTAAATGTATAGGGTTTTATATTAAATTGAAGAAAGTTGGAAAGCTCATAAAATCCTTCTCTTTGTAGGAGGATGATGACAAGAAATGGAAGCTTACATGGATCCTTGGAGGTGAAGAAAAGAAGAACAAAAGCCAAAAAGGAAGATCAAAGGACCTTGAAGGTGCCCCCAGTTGCTTTTGCTACGCCACAGAGAAGCAAAAGCGAAAACACATAAAAAAATAGGCCCTTCTGACCGTATACGCTGTGGATTTGCTATCGTGAAGCAAAATCGAAAACACATCAAAAATAGGCCCTTCTGACCGCGCACGCTGCGAGTTCGCTATAGCAAAGTGAAAGCAAAGTTGCGATATTGCAACTGTGTGTTTTGAAAAAGTGAAGCTTCAGCTGTGTTTTTAACCTAATGGGGGCGCAGAAATTGAGACATTTTGCACAGGGGAAAGGTCAAGAACACAAGGAGGCTATTTGGGAGAGAGCTCTTGGTGATCTTGGAGCTTTGGGAAGAGATTTGTGAAGAATTTCAAGGGTTTTTTTCCCTTTTCTGGTTTTTCCCTCTTTTCTTCTTATTTTGTTGATATGATTATGATTCTTGAACTTAGTTGTTGGTTTGTATTGATCATGAGTAGCTAGAACTCCTAATTAGGATTATTTTTACCCATTGTATGGATTGAAACTATTGGATTATCTTGCTTTTGTTGGTTAATGATTATATGTGCTGATTTTTCTCTATCCTTAATGCTATCTTGTGCTTGATCACCACATGATTAGAGTTGTTCAATTGGAAGATGCTCGAGAGAGCTATTTGATTGTAGAAATTGAGAAAAATCATGCTAGACTTGAAGTTTAGGGATTAAATGGATGGTTTGTTGTTAGAATAGAGATATATCTAACAACCTAGCATAGTCAAGAGAAGGCTTGCTTTGGAAAGATGATTTTCATTAATTGTAAACAAGAGATTGAATATTTTTAATGAGGATTAAAAATCAATCTTCACTTGAGAGAGCTTGATTGATGAATTTTAGAACCTTTGACTAGCATATAGACTCATTTAATCAACATAAGTGGATATTTGCTTAGTTTCATAAACTACAATGGGGAAGAAGTAATCCTAAGTTAATATCTCTTAAAGTTAGACCCAATTTCCCAATTTTCACTATTTTCCTTTGTTATTTTCATCAAACTTCTTTATTTAACTTGATCAATTTCAAATGATTCCATTCAACCTAATTAAGAACATGGTTAAATTAGTTAACTCACTTTTGTCATAGTCCTCGTGGGAACGATCTTGACTTATCACTTTATTACTTGTGACCCGTACTCTTGCGGAAGCTAAACGGCGAACAGGAAGCCAATCCTTGATTCATAGAAATCGTTTAAGCCGTTACTGGACGTAAAACTGGAGGAAGATGTGAGCTAAAATCACAACTACTGTACATAATCATGCTTTTTGTCTAATCGTCTTATCTTTTCTGCAGCTTTTGTCAAATCTTTCTTATCTTTTCTACAACTTTTGTCTACTCTACTTTATCTTTTGATTTTATTTCCTTTTTTTGTTTAATTTCTTCACGCAATGGCTCACCAGTCATCTATGTCGGAAATTTTTTCAAACTTCTTTGAAAAATGTGTGATTTGTGTGATTTTGTTGTTGCTGTTTTAATGTTATATATGTATGTACTCTTCTACTTGTAAGCATGTACTCTTCACTTATAAATATGCACTCTTCCACTTGTAAGCATACATGGTCCAAGAGAAATAAAGAGAAAAAGGGTATCACACAAGAATGTAGAATTACATCTATTTGCATTTTTTGTAAAACTGATTTGGGCAAGGAGAGTTTATAACAGCAGCAAACGAACTTGGAATTGCATTAGCTGCCAGAAAAATCAACTTTGTATACGGGGGAGGCATCCAAGGCCTAAAGGGAAGTGTGGCCATTTTTGCATCCATGAATGGAAGCAAGGGTTTAAGTGTAAGGGTGAAGGAGTTGGAAGATCACACTTTTTCCTTAAGACAAGAGTTACAGGTTTCGAGCTTGCCTGAACAAATGGGACTAATGTTCTACCATGCTCAAGCTTTCATTGCTCTACCCAGTGGTTTGGAGATGTTGGATGGCATTTCTAGCATTGCATATTGGGCTAAGTTAAACTATCACAAAAAGCCATTAGGATTGTTAAATGTTATTAGTTTTTATGATAATATGTTGTCTTTTCTTGATCATGCTGTGGAAACAAGATTCATACCCCAAGCGACTCGCCATTCCATAATTTCTGCCCCAACTGCTGATCAGCTGCTCGATCAACTGCAAACCTATGAACCTAAACCAGATCTACTTGTCAAGCAAATAGGTGGGAAATCTTCAAATAGCAGTCAGAAGTAGAACTCAGATACCACTCTTCGGTTGTAACTTTCCTTAAATCTCTTGGTTTTACTTTATTGTGTGTTTAAGTAAAAAAAAAACTTTCTCTAATCTCTAGAAGACATTGGGGACAATGTCTGATTTAGGTTGGGGGAGGAGAAAATTTTTTTTTTCATAGTTAGTTAGTAAAACCATTAGATGCATGGGGAGTGGAAAAAATGGCCGAGTAAGGAGTTATTCTTAACTCCTGAGAGGCATTTTAGTAGTTGTATGTTTTTGTTCATTCTTAAAAAAAAGAGTAAAAGTAAAAAAAAAAAATCAACATCCTGTTTAAGTGCTTTGTAATGATCTTAAGAAGTATATAAATTTTAAGTATAGATCAATTGAATTTAGAGATTTTATAGTATGAATGAACAACTGATTGTTGCAATTGGTGATGAATTATGAGATTGAATGAACTGAGTTTAAAAACCCTAACTGTGAGTTTTAGAGCCTATAATGATTATTTCTCTTGTGTGTGATATTCACCTATTAAGTTGTCACTCTAGAACTTGTTTTAAATCTGGTTGAAATTACATCTCACATGCACCTTCAAAAATGATAAAAGCATTCATTTTCTTTGGCTAGAGCCAAATAGCCAACCTTGCAATTATATCATTGATAAGCCCCTTTGAGCCTAATTGACTATTTCTTTGTTCTCAACCCATTAACATGTGCTTTAATGATATATCAAGTGCTTTTACCTTATTCGGAAGATTAGTGGAGCATTTGAAATTCTAGTGAAATGGGCTATTGACAAAGTGTGGGGGTGTATATATCATCAACTTTACAGTTGCAATTCTAAAAAAAAGAGAAAAAAAAGAAAAAAAAAATGTGTCAAGTATTTGAATTGTGGGTTATTATGATGAGATAAATTTATAAGTAGCCCATTTTTCAATTGTTCTATTAAATTTCTTAAATATAGCCTTTCATATAATATTTTACATTCTTTTTACCTTAACCCCATTACAACCCTTAATAAGTCCTTTTGATTTGAATTATGCATGTAAATTAAGTATAGGAGATTGAGATTTTTAGCAAGCCTATGGTAGTGCAATTTTTTTTGTTGAATTTGAGCGAAACACTTACCCTTAAATACTTGAGAGATTGAGAGAATGAGTTACACTCACAAACTTAGTTTATTCATTTTCAAACAAAGTTATCAATTTATATTTTCGTTGATTCATGAATACTATGATCTCTTTACTTTTCAATTGTGTTCTTGCTTATGACTTGACACTTCTGATTTTGTTGGAAGCACTTATTAGTCATTCCTTATCCGAGGACGTCTAAGAGCTAAGTGTGGGGGAATTTGATAAGTAAAATATTTGCATATTTATTTTCCCTTATATGATGATTTTATGGATGATATTTGAGCTTAATATAATATATTTGGGTGTAAAATAAATAGTATTTAAAAATAAAGGAAAATATAAAAAAGGGCAGTACTATAGCGTCGGTCACTATTCATGATGGAATCACTGTAGCAGGACGTTATTGTAGCGGACGGAGGTGACTGTAGCAGATAGAATCATTGTAGCACTGTAGCAACAAGGAAAAAAAGCGTAAATCTGCCGACAGAATACTGTTCACTACTATAGCATCGTGGAAAAAATTGACAAAACACTGTAGTATCATGGAAAAAAGTGACACGACGCTGCCTATAAATACAAAGCATCAGGCGCAGATTCAGAGGAGGTCTGGAGATATTTTCTTTGATAAGGAGATACTTCTCTTATAGGGAGAGATATTTTCTCTGATAGTTCTGAATAAATTGTGTTATTTTTTATTTTTTATTTTCAATTTTATGTATTGTATTACTTTTTGCACGCCTCCTACATGGAAGACTTAGTATTATATGATTTTCTGCATGCCTCCTACATGGAAGGCTTAGTATTGTATTACTTTTTGCATTCTGCCTACATGAAAAGTTTTACCTCCTAAATGAACGACTAGATTTCTCCAGTTTTTCGTGTATCTTTTTGGTTGTATATTTATATTTGAGAATTTAATATTCAAGTTTATGAAGTATTTATGAAGATTTCATTCTAGCTTTATATAATGTCAATTTATTTTGATTTTGTTTTTAATTTTATCATGAGCTAAATTTTCATTTTCCTAGGGTGATGACGTACCTTACTAATGACGGATTGAATCTTAACTTATTAAATCTAGTTTTAATTTCTCCTTCATGATTGAGTTTTAATTATTGTTCTTAATGCTTTCATTTGATTGGCCACCTTTTAAATGATTACAATATGCATGTTGAGACCGGAAAGAAATGCATGTGTGTAGATCCTATAATTAAAACCATGACTTGCATATGAAATAGGAATATATTCATATGAGTTGTGTAGTCTTATTGAGTTCCATAAATCTTAATGCATAATTAATTGTTTAAATTCATATAGGAATATATTGGATTAGCAATTAATTATAGAATTGCTTGACCTTGGAAGAGGCTAGTAATTAAATTAGGGAAACTTGACTATCAATCATGTGGAATAAATTGGGCTAGAATAGATAAGTGATTCAATCCGAAATTTGTTAAGTGAAATCTAATCCCTAGGACTTTTTCTCATATTTGTTTTCATATCATCTGCACTCATATTTAATTATTTTTCTTTTATTTGTACTCTCAATCACCAATTTATCGATCGACTAAATAAAATTAAAATTACCCATTTTGGTACTTAGTGATCAATCCTCGTGGAAACGATACTCTACTCACTTCTATATTACTTGATTACGACAGTGTACACTTGCACTATTTAATTGATCATCTAAACTCGTAACATGTATGTTACAGATTGTCATGAAAGATGGCTAGCTTTATGAATGTGGGAGACAACATAAGGCTGGACACACAATGAAAACTTGCAAAAATCCAAATCCAAGCTGAAAACAATTTGTACATGCATGTATATGTTACAGCAAGCGTTTCAACCAAGAGGGGGGGTGAATTGGGTGATATTAAAAATTTCGTTGCAAATATGAAACTTGACAATGAAATTAAAACAGTAAGGAGTAAGGAGAAATATCACCGAAGTGTACACCGGGAGTTATACTGGTTCGGTCACAACCACTTTGACCTACGTCCAATCCTTAGAGCTTCTCTGAGAGTTTTGCTATAACTTCCAAGATTCAGTGGATTCTTGGCACCACAGTACAAGCAAGTTCCTTCACCTGGACACTCGCTCCCCCTTACAAGTTGTAATCCAATCCCAACTCAAGGTTCCACAACCTTAAGTTATCTCAATAACAAATATTGAGTTTGAATGAAATATCTCTCTCACAGAGTGAATATGAATCACTGAAGCATAGAAATACAATTACAATGTAAAACAGAGTAATGAACTTGATGATACGTTTATGTGTATTCTTGTTGTTGTTCTCTCTATTTGGATGTTCACATATATATAGATATGTTGGTGAAGACCGTTGGAACATTTTCCTTTCGTCCGTTGGAGAGTGCGCAGCCACTATTGACTTTTCAAGTTTTTGAAAAATATCCGTTGTCGGTAGGTGGCATTTGAACTTCTCATTTGACTTTCCTTACTTGATATGATTTCTTCATTGTTCATCTATAAATAAGCTAAGAATACTAATACAATGAAAGATTAATCATATAGGAAGCAAAATAATGAATGTTGGAATGATTTCTGAATTTCTGGGTTTGCTTACTCAAGTAGCTACTCGAGTATTCCTTGAAGTTTACTCCAGTACTTACTCGAGTATCATCGGGAAAACTTTGATCAATTACAAGTCAACAAACACATATAAGTTTACTCAGGTAGTGCATGGAATAAACTAAATCTCAAACCTTTGGAAATAGTTGTTTACTCGGGTACCTACTCGAGTAATGCACTTATGACTTCATAGATTACTCGGGTACCAACCCGAGTAAACTTACAAATACACTTTTGGTTACTCGATGCTTTACTCCAGTAATGTTGGCAGGATTTCTAGGCCGAGAGCACTTCAATTTTGCTTACCTTATTACTCGAGTACATACTCGAGTAAACTTACTTTTTGTGCATCACTTACTCGGGTAATGACTTGAGGTTTTCCTTCAAACATAACATTGCATACTCGAGTACATACTCGAGTAATCCACTTAAAATGAAACATTAAATACTTGCATACTAGAGTAATGACTCGAGGAAAATTAAATAAAATTAGATCAAGGTATTCGGGTACTACCTTCAAGTTTTTACTTACCTAAGTGGGTTACCGAGTAGCACCTCGAGTAACATTGGCAGTGGTACAAAATACCGAGAGCAACACATTTTCTGAAACAGAGCAACTCGAGTACATACTCGAGTATCATTGGCAGGCCGAGAGCAACTAGAAAACTTTTACATGGTTACTCGAGTACCTACTCGAGTAACATTGGCAAGCCGAGAGCAACTCCAAGTATTTACCTGGTTACTCGAGTAACATTGGCAGGCCGAGAGCAACTTGAAAACATTTACACTATTACTTGAGTACTTACTCGAGTAACGTTGGCAGGTTACTGGAAGGTTCCTCTGGTTACTTCAAGTTTTGTGTCATTACTCAAGTACATACTCGAGTAATGCCTTAGAAAAATTGCTCCTGCTCAAGTTTCTCAGCATTTTCTCTTGGTCTTTCCTCATTACTCTAATGCTTACTTCAAGTGATGCTTATCCCTGTTATTACTTTGTTCAAACTTATTTATTAATCAATTCTTTTTCATACCATTCTTTTGTTATCATCAAAACATGAGATCTAACATTCTCCCCTCTTTTATGATGACAAAACTTGGTGATTTTGAACAAGATCTTTGAAGTTAAATACTTCTTGACTTCAATGATAATTTTGAAAAACCTTGTTAAGTTTAGATTCAAAATATTTTTAAAGTCATTACTTACACCTTGCATACACAACAAGCTCATTAGTCCCACAATGTATCATAATTTAAAGCTTAAATGGACTTGAAATGAAATCATAACTTAAATAAACTTGCATTATACTTAAAGTTTTAAATTACAAGATAACAAGATAAAACTTTAACAAGTTCAAAAGAACTAACAAGATAAAAGCTTAACAAATTTCAAAAGACTCCACTCCCTAGAACCCATATACACCCAAATACCCAAAGAGATTCAGAGACTTCCACAAAATCACACCCAAGCTCTTCTCCCCCTTTTTGTCTTCATCAATCAAGTGGAGGACTAGAAGGCTTGACAATGGAGATAGGCTTTACTGGAAGAACTAGGCCACCATCTGAACTAGAAGAATCAAAAGAACTAGAGGATTCTGGTTCAGGAAGATTCACTGGAGGGATATAGATGTCATCTCTGGGAGGGATAGGAGAAGGTTGGAAGACAACCATAGTGGTCTCAACCTCTGGAGGGGTATCAATCTCTGGAGTATGATGTTCAGAGGAGGAGGAGGGAGCTAATTCCTCAGTATGGGTAGGAGATGGAATAGGTTTAGGAGCGGTTTCAGGATGAGGTTTAGGAGGGGAATCATCAATGATGATATGAATGGTCTCGTTGGTGTCTGGGTTATCCACTGAATAAAGAATGTCTTTGGCTTGAAGCTCAGGTGGACTAGAGATCGGAGGAATAGAGGGTTCATCCTCAGTGAGAGGAGTATCAGAGGGAGGGTTCTTTGGAGGTGGAGGTGCAGAAGAAGATGAACCGGTAGAAGGTCCGGGACCCAATGAGTCCAATCATGCCAGAATCAATCTCAGTATCTCTCCCTGGGCACGTTGCTCAGCTAGCAACTCCTCATGCCTCTTATCCATTTTCTCAACCAACTCTGCCATTTTGTAGTTCATGTTGGTTATCAATTCAACATTCGTGTTGGCGATATCCACATGGAATCCTCTGAGCATGTTTTCCATGAAGTGCTGGAGAGTGGCATTGAGGAAGGATGGTGATGATGTGGTGGCAGCTGGAGCCGAGGACTAAGTGTCATCTATCTTGCTAGTCTCAGCCTCAGTCTTCTTCTTCTTCTTTGACCCAGACTCCAGAGGGCCTTTGAGAGGGATGTCAATATTTAGCTTCCCAATTTGATTTCTCCCAACCGGAGTCATCCTCTCAATAGGCTCCTTGCTATCCAAATACCATATCTTATTCTCTTTCAGAATAAGTGACACTATTTGAGGATATGGCATTGGTGTGGTAGCCTTCCCATCCACTCTATACCTCTTCATTTCAGAGAAGATATACTCCCCCAAATCCTTCTATTCCTTCAGGAGAAG
The DNA here is from genome assembly GCA_963210345.1 of Inga oerstediana. Lineage (NCBI taxonomy): Eukaryota > Viridiplantae > Streptophyta > Magnoliopsida > Fabales > Fabaceae > Inga > Inga oerstediana. The sequence goes on along the minus strand of OY723399.1, from coordinate 30,769,864 downwards.
TGAAGCAAACCACCTAAAGTCCCTATCAGAGAAGTGGGTATAGTTGTTGGCCTTGTTCACAAGGGACCTAGAATAGATGTACCATAGGACCCTGTGATGATCACACATATCACTTGGTTTGAAATTTAGAGGGCTAACTAACTCTCCGGGCTTTAGGATAGAAAATATTTGGTTTGGTTCGAGTTGAGAATAAATATCATCTGGGAGGTTCTCGATCCTTAACCACATGTTTATCCTAGAGGGTGAAATAAGAATCTTTTACCCTCTCACAATAATGGTCATCTCTTCCTCAGCTGAGGTTCGGTTTGGCTCATCTAGGATCTCAAGATTACAATAAAAATGTGTGATCACTTTTGTACAGAAAGGTAATCTAATAAAAAGCCAAGGCATAAAAGGCTCTAAATAGGAACTAAGGTCATGTTTCAATACCTCCTGAAGTAATTTGAGATCCATATAGTGTGTCTTGCACACTTTCCTCCTGGAGAACTGAGTGAGGTACTTTGGAGACTCCACTAGCTTGCTGACATTGAACCCTTTTGGGGGGTCAGTGATCTCCTCTTCTCGCAACTTGGACTTCTTGGAAGATTGTCCCTTCTCCATCTGCTCTAGAATGCCAGCCATAACCTTAGCCACATTCTTGTCATACTTAGGCTTTTTAGAAGGCTTTGGTGTGAAGGAGGGAGTAGAGGAATCAGAGGGAGGAGGTGAGGGAGATTTGGCATTTTTTCCTCTCCCAGTTGAGGTGCTCTTTTTGGATTGAGCCCTTGTAACAATAGGCTCTTTGATCACAACCCCTTTTGGTTTCGGTTGAACTTGAGGTTGGAGTTGGATTTTGGCTTTTGATCTCGGGGTAAGTTTTCTTCTCTTAGTTGGAGGAGAAGAAAGAGGATCAGGTTGTTGTTGAGATTCAGAGGAATCAGTGGGGGTAAGATTTTTAGTTCTCACCATTCTTAATGATTGAAAACTGGAATTCTCAGAAAAAAAACAGAGACACAGTCGCAGGTTAGAGCACTAAGAATCTGAGCAAAATAGGAGGTTTTTGGTGATGAAATCTGTTGGGTTTTGACGGAAATGAAGCAAGGAATTGATTGTGAAAAGTTTTTGTAAGAGAGTATAGTGATTTACTCGAGGAGATTTTGTGGAAATAACCAAGTTTGCGACAGTTAAAGACCTAAACCCGACGTTACTCGAGGCCTTACTCGAGTAACCTTTAAATTTACTTGAGGCCTTACTTGAGTGATCATGCAGAAAATCTCTAAAATAATTCATTTAAATTGCGTACCTGGCATGAATAATATTGTAATTATCCATGTATGTTCCCTCGATCATTTGCAACCAATTTTAAGCAGTTTTGAGTCGTTTTTCTCCAATTTGGAAATCTAGACTTGCAGTTACTCGAGTCCTTACTCGAGTAAGCTTTAAGTTTACTCGAGGCTCGCCTCGGGTAACCTGTCTTTTCAACTTCTGACTCTTCATTTCTTTGTAACTGAACCGTTAGATTTAAATTCCAAGTAACTTGATCCGTTACTTCCAGTTTTGAAGTCTATTACTCGAGTACATACTCGAGTAAAGTGTTACTTTACTTCAAGTTGTTCCTCGGGTAATGCTTCTCTGTTAGTCATAACTTCAAGTTGGTACTCCAGTAAATGTGTCCTCTGATAACCTCTGTTTTTGTTTCTCAAAACAGAATTTCTACCTTCCTGCAAAACAATTTTCTATACACTCCGATGCTTAAATTAATAATCATCAAAGCATTATCAATTGACTTCATCTAATATTATGAGAAACTTAAATAACTTACAACTCATTGGGATTTATCATTCCCAATTCTCTTCTAATGTATAGAAATTGATCTTTTGCAAGGGGTTTTATGAAAATATCAGTTAGTTGAAGATGAGTAGGAATAAATATCACTTTCACATCTTTCTTTTGAACATGATCTCTGATGAAGTGATTTCTGACATCGATATGCTTGGTTAGAGTGTTGAACTGGATTCTTTGCCAAGCTTATCGTACTAGTATTGTCACAATAGATTGGTATTTCTTTGAGATAAATACCAAGATCTTATAGCTATTGTTTTAACCATATCACTTGTGCACAACAACTTGAGACTGCAACATATTCGGCTTCCGTTGACGAAAGAGACACTGTATTTTGTTTCTTGCTAAACCATGATACAAGAGATCCTCCAAGAAATTGTCCTTGTTCGCTGGTGCTCTTTCTGTCTGTCTTGTATCCTCCATGATCTGAATCTGAATAAGCAACAAGATATTCACTTCTTCCTTTGGGATACCATAAACCCAATTCGGGTGTGTCAGCAAGGTATCTAAAGATTCGTTTGATCGTTTCAGCAAGTGATTCCTTTGGTGCCGATTGATATCTTGCACATATGTCAACACTAAATTGGATGTCTGGTCTGCTTGCCGTGAGATAGAGTAATGATCCAATCATTCCTCTATATTTTGTAATGTTGTAGTCTTTCCCTTTGACATCAGCATCAAGCAACGTTGTTGAGCTCATAGGCATGTCAGTGCCATTCACTTCATCCATTCCATACTTCTTCAATAGCTCTTTTAAATACTTTGTTTGAGATATGAAGATTCCATTCTTTCTTTGTTTGATTTGCAAACCAAGAAAGAAATTCAATTCTCCCATCATTGACATCTCAAATTCTCCCTGCATTATCTCAGAAAATTCCTTACACAGAGAATCATTAGTAGCACCGAAAACAATGTCATCAACATATATTTGAACAATTAAAATATCATTGTGTTTTCGTTTTATAAAGAGTGTTGTATCAACTTTTCCTCGTACAAAACCTTGATCAATAAGAAACTTACTGAGCCTTTCATACCATGCTCTAGGAGCTTGTTTTAAACCATATAAAGCCTTTTTGAGTTTGAAAACATGGTCAGGTTTAGTAACATCTTCAAAACCTGGAGGTTGTTCTACATACACTTCTTCCATGATGTAACCATTTAGAAATGCACTCTTTACATCCATTTGATAGAGTTTGAATCCTTTGATGCATGCGAAGGCTAAGAGTACACGTATAGCTTCCAATCTAGCCACTGGAGCATACGTTTCCTCATAATCAATCCCTTCTTCCTGATTATAGCCTTTGGCCACCAACCTTGCCTTGTTTCTGACAATAATTGCAGATTCATCAAGTTTGTTTTTGAATACCCATTTAGTTCCAATGATCAGATGATCCTTGGGTCGGGGTACCAAATCCCAAACTTGATTTCTCTCAAATTGATTTAATTCTTCTTGCATTGCTATAACCCAATCATTGTCTGACAGGGCTTCATCAATGTTAGAAGGTTCAATCTCAGAAATGAATGCAGAAAAACTTACTTCATTGAAAATTTTATTTCTAGTTTTGATCCCTTCATTCACATCTCCTATGACTTGTTCTAAGGGATGACTTCTATTGCATTTCCAGGCTTTAGGTTGACCTAGAGATTGCTCTTCTTCCTTAGTTTCATCAACTTCTAGAATAAGAGACTTAGAAATAGATTGACCATTTTCTTGAGTTAAAACAACTTCCTGTTCTTCATCAATGGTTTTGTCAGAGGATTCAAATTCATCAAATACAATATGAATTGATTCTTCAACAACACATGTTCTTTCATTGAAAACTCTATATGCTTTACTTCGGTTAGAATATCCTAGGAAAATTCCTTCATCAGTTTTAGAATCAAATTTTTCCAAGTTATCTTACCATTATTATGAATGAAACACTTACAACCGAAGATGTGTAGATGAGCAGTGTTTGGCTTTCTTCCTTTGTATAGCTCGTATGGTGTCTTTCCAAGTTTTGTTCTGATATATGCTCTATTTGAAATGTAGCATGCTGTACTCATAGCATCAGCCCAAAATACTTGAGACACGTTCTTTTCATTTAACATTGCTCTAGCCATTTCAGTGAGCACTCTATTTTTGCGTTCCACGACTCCATTTTGTTGAGGCGTCTTTAGAGCAGAGAAATTGTGATAAATACCATTAGTATCACAATATTCTTCAAAGGCTTGATTTTCAAATTCTCCACCATGATCGGTCCTAATACCTGCAATGGACATACCTTTCTTATTTTGCACTTTCTTGGCAAACACAATAAATTCTTCAAAGGTCTCATCCTTTGATGATAGAAAAATAACCCATGTAAATCTAGAGAAGTCATCAACAATGACCAATGAATATAAATTACCACCAAGACTTTTTACTCTTGCTGGACCAACTAAATCCATATGTAATAATTGTAGTGGTCTATTTGTAGAAATCTCATTTTTCAATTTGAAAGATGATTTAGTTTGTTTACCCTTTTGACATGCATAACAAATCAAGTCATTTTGAAATTTACTTTAGGTAATCCAAGAACTAAATCCTTTTTGAGTAGTTTGCCTAGTTGATGCATATTGACATGAGCCAATCTCTTATGCCTTAGCCAACTTTCATCGGCATTACTCAGAAAACAATTTTCAGATTCGTTTCTACTAATATCTAGAGTATAGCAGTTACCTTCCCTTTTTGCTCTGAGCTTAGCCTTGATATTCTTCTTATCAAGCTGTAAGTCATTCTTATTGATAATTAAGCATTCTTCTGAGTCAAATATTACCCAGTTGTCTTTATCTGCACTTTGACTTACGCTCAGCAAATTGTGACACAAGCCTTCAACATAATATACATCTTTGACTTGTATTCCTTTGTCATTTTTTATTTTACCAATTCCTGCTATCCTTCCGGATTGATTTCCTCCAAACCTTTCCTCCTTCCTTAGGTTGCAATGTGGTAAAACTTTCGAAATCTCTGGTCATATGTCTAGAGCATCCACTATCTATGTACCACTTGCTATTTTTGGATGCTTTAAGACATACCTGCAATCAAATGACTAAGTCTTAGGTACCCACATCTTTTTGGGTCCTTTTGGGTTAGTGCAAATAATTTTTTGAACATATGAGCCTTTAGGTACCCATTTGTAGGTTCCTATTGTTCTTTTCTTCTTATGAATGCATGAAGAAGTATAATGTCCTTTTCTATTTTTTTAGTTACAAAATGCAAAAGGATTTGATGTATGCACAGAATGCTGGAAATAATTCAAGTAAGACTTACCTCCTGCTTTCTTTCTACCTTTCCTTCTATCTGATTTTGGATCATATCCAATTCCAGATCGATCATTTACAAATCGTTGAGCTTTTAAAATAACATTTAGCATCTTACTTCCTTGTGTAAATTTTTCAAGAGTTTTTGTGAGATCAATGTTTTTCTTTTTCAAAGAAGAACAATTTTCACAATCCTTTTATGAATGTTCTTTAATCTCAATTTCAAGAGCTTTGTTTTTCTTTTTGAAAACAACCAAATCTTTAACTACTTTGATGAATTCAGAATGTAAAGCATTATATTCAGACAGTAATTCATCATAGGTAGGTTCAGAATCATTTACCTCTTCTTCTATTTCTTCTTGAGCAACAAGACATATATTTGCTACTTCTTCATCATCGCTTTCTTCGTCAGAAGAGCTATCACCCCATATAGCAGATACGAAGGCCTTCTTTTTGTTGAAGAATTTGTCTTTCCTCTTTTCTTTGCTCTTTTGGTTCAGCTCTAGACATTCTGACTTGATATGTCCTGGTTTCCCACATTCATAGAAAATGATATGATCTTTGCTACTATTTCCTCCTTTCTGAAAATGTTTGAATCCTTGACCTTTTTTGTAGAACTTTCTGAATCGTTTTATGATTAGTCCCATTTCATCATCATCAAACTCTTCATCCTCATCTTGATTCTCTTCTTTTGCTTTTAGTGCTAAACCTTTCTTTTTCTTGTCACCAATGTCATCTAGTTCCCGTTTGAACTTTAGTTTGCTTTCATATTCAGAAAGACATCCAAATAGAGAAGCAACTGATCTCATTGATTCTCCTTTTGCCTCTTCTATCGCTGTGACTTTGGCCTCCCACTCTTTAGAAAGAATATTCAAAATCTTTCGTACTTGAGTATGCTGATCATAAACTTTCCCAAGTGCTGCAAGTTGATTAACAAGATGAGTATATCTAAGTTCGAATTCAGATATTGATTCACCTGATTTCATTCGAAGTAGATCGAATTCAGTGATCAAGGTGTTGATTCGATTCTCCTTTATTCCCGAAGTTCCTTCATGAGCTATTTCCAGAGCTTCCCACATTTGCTTTGCTGTTGGAAGTGTGCAGATTCTGAAATATTCACTCTGACTTAAGGCACTTTGTAACATCAGAATTGCCTTGTTGTTGAGAGTGATAAGTTTCTTGTCATTCTCATCATATTCCGCTGGCATCTTTGGAATTTTCTGAGAATCTACAATCTTTGTAGGTTGATAGTTTCCACTCTCAATTACATCCCATAGCCCATATTCGGTAGCCATCACGAACACTCTGAATTTAGCTTTCCAGAAAGAGAAGTGTTCTCCATTGAAACCGGGAGGTCTAGTGATGGATGCTCCGTCAGGAAGAATTCCTTCACCCATGCTTGCCATTGGATCCTTCTTAGGTTGTTAAACATTAACAAGAAGACCTATGCTCTGATACCAAATGTTAGAGCAAGCGTTTCAACCAAGAGGGCGGGTGAATTGGGTGATATTAAAAATTTTGTTGCAAATATGAAACTTGACAGTGAAATTAAAACAGTAAGGAGTAAGGAGAAATATCACCGAAGTGTACACCAGGAGTTATACTGGTTCGGTTACAACCACTTTGACCTATGTCCAGTCCTCAGAGCTTCTCTGAGAGTTTCACTATAACTTCCAAGATTCAGTGGGTTCTTGGCACCACAGTACAAGCAAGTTCCTTCGCCTCGACACTCGCTCCCCGTTACAAGTTGTAATCCAATCCCAACTCAAGGTTCCACAACCTTAAGTTATCTCAATAACAAATATTGAGTTTGAATGAAATATCTCTCTCACAGAGTGAATATGAATCACTGAAGCATAGAAATACAATTACAATGTAAAACAGAGTAATGAACTTGATGATACGTTTGTGTGTATTCTTGTTGTTGTTCTCTCTGTTTGGATGTTCACATATATATAGATATGTTGGTGAAGACAGTTGGAACATTTTCCTTTCGTCCGTTGGAGAGTGCACAGCCACTATTGACTTTTCAAGTTTTTGAAAAATATCCGTTGTCGGTAGGTGGTATTTGAACTTCTCATTTGACTTTCCTTACTTGATATGATTTCTTCATTATTCATCTGTAAATAAGCTAAGAATATTAATACAATGAAAGATTAATCATATAGGAAGCAAAATAATGAATGTTGGAATGATTTCTGAATTTCTGGGTTTGCTTACTCGAGTAACTACTCGAGTATTCCTTGAAGTTTACTCTAGTACTTACTCGAGTATCATCGGGAAAACTTTGATCAATTACAAGTCAACAAACACATATAAGTTTACTCGGGTAGTGCATGGAATAAACTAAATCTCAAACCTTTGGAAATAGTTGTTTACTCGGGTACCTACTCGAGTAATGCACTTATGACTTCATAGATTACTCGGGTACCAACTCGAGTAAACTTACAAATACACTTTTGGTTACTCGATGCTTTACTCCAGTAATGTTGGCAGGATTTCTAGGCCGAGAGCACTTCAATTTTGCTTACCTTATTACTCGAGTACATACTCGAGTAAACTTACTTTTTGTGCATCACTTACTCGGGTAATGACTTGAGGTTTTCCTTCAAACATAACATTGCATACTCGAGTACATACTCGAGTAATCCACTTAAAATGAAACATTAAATACTTGCATACTAGAGTAATGACTCGAGGAAAATTAAATAAAATTAGATCAAGGTATTCGGGTACTACCTTCAAGTTTTTACTTACCTCAGTGGGTTACTTGAGTAGCACCTCGAGTAACATTGACAGTGGTATAAAATGCCGAGAGCAACACATTTTCTGAAACAGAGCAACTCGAGTACATACTCGAGTATCATTGGCAAGCCGAGAGCAACTAGAAAACTTTTACATGGTTACTCAAGTACCTACTCGAGTAACGTTGGCAGGCCGAGAGCAACTCCAAGTATTTACCTGGTTACTCGAGTGGCTACTCGAGTAACATTGGCAGGCCGAGAGCAACTTGAAAATATTTACACTATTACTCGAGTACTTACTCAAGTAACGTTGGCAGGTTACTAGAAGGTGCCTCTGGTTACTTCAAGTTTTGTGTCATTACTCGAGCACATACTCGAGTAATGCCTTAGAAAAATTGCTCCTGCTCAAGTTTCTCAGCATTTTCTCTTGGTCTTTCCTCATTACTACAATGCTTACTTCAAGTGATGCTTATCCCTGTTATTACTTTGTTCAAACTTATTTATTAATCAATTCTTTTTCATACCATTCTTTTGTTATCATCAAAACATGAGATCTAACAGTATATGCTTTAGATAGTTACTTTTTTATGATTATGTCTATATACACCTAGGATTAGTGACTTCTTGTGACCCCTTTTGGTTTTTTGATGGGTCTAGAAGTTAGTGTAATTATAGTATAGACAAGGACATAAAACTATATTTCATATTTTGAAAATGATATGATGTTAAGTTAAATGAATAGGTAAAAACAGCCACTTACTCATACAACTTACTATTTGGATGTTATATGATATTTGCATAGAGTAGTGAAAAGTAAGTTCATGAAGTTGTCAAAATAGGCAGAAGCAATTGTTAAAATCATGATATGCAATTATGACAAGTAGGACATGTGAAATTCTGATATGTTACAATCAGATTGTCAAAATAAGCCATAGAGTAGTGAATATATGCATTAGCACTTTTGAAAACAGGCGTTAGCTCTTGCCAAAATTGGCACAAGTAATTGTGAAATTTTAAAACTCCTCTGGAGAGGGAAATGACTCATCAATATATGAAAAAGAAATTGTCAAAACGATTAATAAAGTTATGAAAATAGGCAAAACCAGTTGTTAAAACTGTCATATGCAATTGTGAAAGTTGAAACTTGTGAAACTTGTAATCTCACGTAAGTATGAAAATGAAGTTGTCAAAATGAATCATCAAATTATGAAAATAGAAAAAACCAGTTGTTAAAATTGTTATATGTAGTTGTGAAATTTGGGACTTGTGAAACTTGTAATCTCAGTTAGGTATGAAAAAGAAGTTGTCAAAATGACTAATGAAATTGTGAAAATAAGCAACATCAATTGTTAAAATTGTCATATGCAGTTGTAAAAGTTAGAATTTGTGAAATTTGTAATCTCACGCAAGTATGAAAAATATTGTAAAAATGACTTATCAAGTTGTGAAAATAGGTAAAACCGGTTATTAAAATTGTTATATGCAGTTCAGAAAGTTAAGACTTGTGAAACTTGTAATCTCAGTCAGGTATGAAAAAGAAATTGCCAAAATAACTCATCAAATTATAAAAATAGGTAAAATCAGTTGTTAAAATTGTCATATGCAGTTGTTAAAGTTGGGACTTGTGAGACTTGTAATCTTGAGGTATGAAAAAGAAATTGTAAAAATGCCTCATCAAGTTATAAAAATAGTCAAAATCAGTTGTTAAAATTGTCATATGCGGTTGTGAAGGTTGAGACTTGTGAAACTTACAATCTCAATCATGTATGAAAAAGAAGTTGTCAAAATAACTCATCAAGTTATGAAAATAGGTAAAACCAGTTGTTGAAATTGTAATATGCAGTTGTCAAAGTTGGGACTTGTAAGACTTGTAATATCAGTCATTTCTGAAAAAGAAGTTGTCAAAACGACTCATCAAATTGTGAAATTAAGCAAAACCAGTTGTTAAAAAAGGAATATGTAATTGTTAAAGTTAAGACTTGTGAAACTTGTAATCTCAGTTAGATATGAAAAAGAAGTTGTCAAAATGACTCATCAAGTTATGAAAATAAGAAAAATCAGTTGTTAAAATTGTCATATGTAGTTTTGAAAGTTGGGATTTATAAGACTTATAATCTCAATCACGTATGAAAAAGAACTTGTAAAAATGACTCATCAAATTATGAAAATAGGTAAAACCAGTTGTTAAAATTGTCATATGCAGTTTTGAAAGTTAAGACTTGTGAAACTTATAATCTCAATCAGGTATAAAAAAGAAGTTGTCAAAATAATTCATCAAGTTGTGAAAATAGGCAAAACCAATTATTAAAATTGTCATATGCAGTTGTCAAAATTGAGACTTGTAAGACTTGTAATATCAGTCAGGTATGAAAATAAAGTTGTTAAAATGACTAATGCACTTGTTAAAATAAACACAAGCAGTTGTTAAAATTTTGATAAACAGTTGTGAAATTTGGAACTTGTGAAATTTCTAAATTCCTCTGGGTATGAAAATACAATTGTCAAAATGACTCATGCACTTATCAAAATTGATTTCGGCAACATAGTCATTTCACATTCCCAATTAATCACACAAAAAAGTCTCTAGAAACTTTTTCAATATGAGAATTTGGATTGTGACTTTTTTGTGGGTTTTTTAGGTCATTGGAGCCTCTCAGTAACTTTCCCAAAAAAAAAAAAGTACTCATGACAAATGGGCATATATATACATATTCAGTATCTAGTTACACAATTCACGGGGCACATTGGACATCATAAATCATTACATTTTAAAAATTGATTTACAATATAATTTGTCATAAATTTAACTTAATTATTTGTAAAAAAATGTATGGATTAGTTGCCTTTTTTTTGCCCTTCTACGGGTTAGTTTTCTTGAAGCATAATCTTTAATATCCCGTTTGGTATCATGGAAATTTTTTTGACAGAATTGAAAGTGGAACTGAAATTAGAAATAGAGATAAAAGCGTGATTGGTATGATAATGAAAATGGAGATGTAATTTTTTATAATATATTAATTTTAAATATGAAATGTCAAATATACCCTTAAAAAACCCTAACCTCCACCCCACATCCATCCTAAAACAATCATCAACATCATCAAAGGCCACCATTAGTCTAACCGACGCCCACCATCAATCTCACCGGTAGGGATGAAAACAGGCTGCCAGGGGCCTGTAGCCTGGCCTGTCAGGGGTTTGTAACCTAGCCTGTGATTGGTCTGTGCAGGCCTGACCTGTCAAGCTAAAAGGTTAAGTCAAGGCCAAAATAAAAACCTATTTTACTTAATAGGCCAGATCTGCAATAAAAGTATGGTTTGCCGAACATCTAAGCAACGTTCACTACAAAAAAAAAGGTATTTCGTAGCGGTGCACTTGTAGCGGTTATATTAAACCGCTACAAATTATAGTATTTGTAGCGGTTTTTACCTAAACCGCTACAAATTTGTAGCGGCAAGAATATTTGTAGCGGTTTCCTACAAAAAACCGCTACAAATTTGGCGCGAAATTCCCGCCAAAACTTGTAGCGGTTATTTTGTAGCGGTTAATGCACATAAACCGCTACAAAATACCAAAGGTCAGAATTTTGTAGCGGTTTTTACTGAAAACCGCTACAGAATTTCAAGAGACTCCAAATTTGTAGCGGTTCTGGGCAATAACCGCTACAGAATTTCAAACGTTGTGAATATTTGTAGCGGTTATTGTAGAACCGCTACAAATTTAATTATTTGTAGCGGTTAGAGTAGCGGTTATTTTGAATAACCGCTACTAATATCTGGCCTATTTATACCCCTCCCCTCCTCCATTTCTCATTTTGCTCATTTTGTTTCCTGAAGTTCCTCTGAGTGGTTTATTCGATATTTGAGCGTTCAGACGAGTCTATAGGAGTTTTTCGTCAGTATTCCGCAGTATTTACACTTGAGGTACGTATATAACACGTATTTTTATTTATATTTGTATTTTTATTATATTTTTGAATAATAATGGACTAATTTCTTTTTTTAATTTGTACAGTTGATATGGCTTCAGGACAGGATAAGGGGAAGGGGAAGGCCCCTGAGGTCCCCAGACCGAATTTACGGGGTGGCAGCAGCCAGGTAGGGGGCAGAGGGAGGGGGCAGCGCGCAGGCAGGGCTACTGAGGCATCTCAGCCCATCCCCCCACAGGAACCGCAGACGATCCCACAGGCGACGACCGCAGCTGAGGTGCCTGAGGTGGAGGTGCCAGAGATTAGCGTTGAGGACTTCCTCAACGAGGAGGAGTTCGAGATCCCGATTAGTGGGTTCAGGGAGATGGAGCAGTTCCTCGATGAGGAAGAGGCTCGGGAGCAGAACAACCCACGAGGGTCGTCTTCGCGGTCCACTGGGTTTGAGGTGCAGGTCGAAGGTAAATTATTTAATTTTTTAATTTTTTAACTTTTTAACTTTGAATTATAATTTATCTAACGTGCGGTCAACTGTGCAGATGAGCAGGGGAACGTGTCGACGAGGAGGCTGGATGTGACCGGTCTGAACAGCATGGACCGGTCCCTGCGAGTTGTAGTGCCGTGGAACGAGGGCACTGACCAGCCGATCCACAATGGGGGTCACCTGCTCAACCGCTTCCTGAGCGACCTGGGATCGAATTGGATGCGGTTCCCCCTTCACTTCCCGACGTGGAGGCACATTCCGAAGGGGCCGAAGGACCAGGCTTGGGAGGAGGCGGTTCAGGTAATTAAAACTATTTAATTAATATTTTTTTAATTAATTCTATTTAATTATTTTTTTTAAATTATGGTTTTTATAATTATTGATATTTAAATGTATTTTTTTCAGCTGCGGTTTGCCGTCCGGGCCAACCGGAAGAGGTACGCCCTCGTGAAGATGGGTGACGTCTGGAGGAACAGGAGGAACCGTCTCTTCCACAGCGTGGATCGGGACGGGACGATGCCTCTGGAGCAGCTGCAGGAGAGCGTCCCGGACGGCGTGCCGCCGAACGACTGGGCGCGTTTTGTCCAGTTCAGGAGGAGCCCTGAGGCGCAGGTAATGTATTTATTAGATTTTTGATATATAATTTTGTAATTGTTAAATATTAAATTATAATATCAATTTATTTTGTATTTAATTTTAAATTATAATACATTTAATTTTTTTTTCCAGGAGCTTGCTCGGAGGAACGCCGCGATCCGGACGCAGCAGAAGATCCACCACACAGCAGGATCGAAGACCTTTGCTGTGACCTACAGCGAGCTGGTAACTTTTCAAGTGCTTCACTTACTTTTAGCTGATTATTTCATAATTAATACTAATTGTTTTGTAATTGTTTCAGGAGACGAAAGCACAGCAGGAGAACCGTCAGACGGACTATGCGGAGCTGTACGCCATCACACACAGACACCGTGACGGGACTGCGACCTCTCAGCAGGCAGAGGCGGCGATTGTAAGTTAATTTATTATTATATTTTTTATAAAACCAAGTTAATAATGAAAAATGGTAATTATTAATTGTTTCATAAAATGACAGGAGCGGATGCAGCTGTCGCAGGCTGAGCTGCGACAGACCCAGCCTGAGGAGTCACAGGGGTCAGTGGACCCGACGGCTCCTCTGAAGGCGGGTTTGGCTCAGCCTGAGCACCCCGGACGAGTGCGGGGGATGGGGATAGGCGCCAGACCCAGCATGATCTATGGCAGGAGCGCCGCCTCTGAGGCTGGCAGCTCTAGAGGGGTCAGACGTCGGAGGGACGAGTCGATTGACCAGCTGCGGTCAGATTTGGAGCAGACGCAGCAGCAGATGGCGCAGCAGCAGCAGCAGATGCAGCAGATGCTGCAGGTGCACGCAGATACGATGTACGCTCAGCAGACGCAGTGGCGTGAGATCGCGAACAACATGCTCGAGGGAGCATGGAGTCGCCTGTTCCCGAACGAGCAGCATCCAGCGGTTCCCCCTGTCCCTCGCTACGTCGTCCCGAGTACTACTCCTCCTCCTACTGCTCCTCCTCCTGCTGATGACGATGGTGCGGTTCAGTCTGCGCAGCGGCCCGATCCAGCGGCATCTGAGGGAGCACCAAAGGATCAGCCCCCAGCTCCTTAGTTTAGGACATTTTCTTTTCTTTTAAACATTTGTAAATATTTGAGATTTTATTTCAGAATTTTCTTATTGTGTTTTATATAATTATATTTATATTATTATATCGCATTGAAATAATTTATAAATGATTTAAATCTAAATTTAAAAAAAAATTATTATATATTTGTAGCGGTTATGTACTAATAACCGCTACAAATGTATATATTTGTAGCGGTTTTAACCTAAAACCGCTACAAATGTATATATTTGTAGCGGTTATTAGTACATAACCGCTACAAATATATAATAATTTTATAAATTAAATATATATATAATTTATTTTTTTAAATATATTTTAAAAAAAATAAATTATATATACATTTATAAATAATTTATAAATGTATATTTGTAGCGGTTTTAAACTCATAACCGCTACAAAATTACTTATATATTTGTAGCGGTTTCCCTTGAGAAACCGCTACAAATATATATGTTTGTAGCGGTTACACACTAATAACCGCTACAAACACTCAAATCATTTGAATTTTGAAATTTGCCGCTTTTGTGCATATTTGTAGCGGTTATCTTATGTATAACCGCTACAAATTAGAAAATTATTTTTATATTTAATGTCCAACGGCTTTAATATTAGTAGCGGTTTTATATAGATAACCGCTACTAATACGTTGAACGTTAGTAGCGGTTATAGATATAAAACCGCTACTAATACTCAACAAATACATTTTAAATTTCCCACCAATTAACGGCTTGAATAGTAGTAGCGGTTTTATATATATATAACCGCTACTAAGTTATAAACGTTGGAATTTCTGTAGCGGTTTGTGTAGCGGTTTAATAACCGCTACAAAATTATAAACGTTGGATTTTCAGAATATAAGGTTCTAGGCATTCGTCATTATCTTCTCACTCATCTTCTTCTCTATACTTTCTTCTCTCTCACTTGTAGCTATGGATAAATCATGGATAAGGTTGCCGCACAATTCTCCTGAATATTTGTACGGATTAAACAGTTTCTTAGATTTCGCATTCACTCACGCCAGCTGTAACGGCAAGATCGTCTGTCCGTGTCGGAAATGCAAGTTCAAGAAGTGGCATGCACGAAATGTTGTGATGGAACATTTGCTTGTGAAGCCTTTCCCTGACGACTATACGTTCTGGGCAGTTCATGGTGAGAAGGCCGGCGTTAGATATGACGAGGCTCTTCCTCGAAGTTCTCAAGTAGGCGTTCAAGTAGATGAAGATGATCCTGTGAATGATGCTGTGCGTGATGCGTTTGGATTTCAAGGCGACAACTTCAACGAAGAAGTGGACGGCTCTGAGCCGGCTTTTATGGGGAATAAAGCAGCTCGGGATTTTTTCAGCTTGATGGATGAGGCAGATCGTCCTTTATATCAAGGTTGTCGCAAATATTCTAAATTATCTTTCTTGATAAAATTGTATCATATCAAGTGCTTGTGTGGGATCACGGATAAGGGAATGTCGATGTTGCTCGACTTATTACAAGATACATTCCCCGACGCCGAGATTCCCACAACCTTCTACGAGGCCAAGAAGATCATCAACAGGTTGGGGTTGAATTATCAAAAGATTGATGCGTGCCCAAATGATTGTATGCTGTATTGGGGAGACGATTGCAGCAGGGAGACGTGCAAGAGATGTCACACATCGAGGTACAAGACAATTCGGAAGGGGAAAAAGCAGAAGAAGAAACCTGCAAAGATTCTCAGGTATTTCCCTTTGAAACCTCGTCTACAAAGATTATTTATGTCGTCTAAAACTGCGGAGCACATGAGGTGGCATGCCATTGATAAAAATGAAGACGGTAAATTAAGACATCCGTGGGATGCAGCTGCTTGGAAAACGTTTGACAACGACTTTCCAGATTTTGCGACTGACCCCAAAAATGTCCGGCTTGCGTTGGCGACCGACGGTTTCAATCCTTTCGGGAATCTTAGCACAAGTTACAGCATTTGGCCGGTAGTCTTAGTTCCCTACAACTTACCCCCTGGATGTGTATGAAACAAAGCTCTTTCATTATGTCTATGATCATTCCAGGCAAAAAGGCACTGGGCAATGACATCGATGTGTATCTCCAACCACTTTTTGCGGAATTGCTTGACCTGTGGAATGTCGGCTTGGAGACGTACGACGCTCACAGCAAGACTTTGTTCAACATGCGTGCAGCCTTGATGTGGACGATCAGTGACTTTCCTGGCCTTGGCACATTATCTGGTTGGAACGTGCACACTGGGTCGGCGTGTCCGGCTTGCAATTTCGACTCTGACGCATTGCGCCTTCCCCACAGCCGAAAGTGGTGCTTTATGGGGCATCGGAGGTTTCTCGATGGAACGCATAAGTTCAGATTGCAACGGAATCGCTTCAATGGGAAACCAGAGAAAAGAGGACCACCTCAGACTTTGTCCGGTACAGATATCTTACAGCAGCTTGAGCATGTTGACTTCGAGTTTGGAAAAAGCGACGGTTCAGCACAAACTCGCCAAAAGACGCGCAGGACTTCGGCGCCTCAGTAGTGGAAGAAGATAAGTATCTTCTTCACGCTTCCGTATTGGAGATCTAATTTACTTCGCCACAGTCTTGATGTAATGCACATTGAAAAGAATGTTTGCGACAATGTGCTGTATACGCTGCTTAACGAACCCGGCAAGACAAAAGATCACCTTCAAGCTAGGAAAGATTTACGCGACATGGGAGTTCGTGAAGACGCTTGGCCAGATGAGAATGACATATTTACACCGGCAAAGTTTACCCTCACAAAACCGAACAAGGATGTGTTCCTCGCGACGTTGAAGAAATTAAAAGTTCCTGATGGGTATTCAAGCAACATTTCTCGATGTGTCGACTTGCAGGCTCGAAAGGTTGCTGGCCTGAAGAGTCACGACTCACATGTTCTTATGCAGCAGTTACTCCCTCTGGCTATAAAGAATACACTTCCTCCCGATGTTTCCATCGTTTTGGTGGAACTTTGTTCTTTCTTTCGGAAGTTGTGTTCTAAGGTTTTGATCGTTGAGGAGCTCGATCAGCTGCAGTCGAAAATCATTCTTACGCTTTGTCACTTGGAGATGATCTTTCCTCCGTCCTTTTTTACTGTGATGGTTCACCTCACAGTCCACCTCGTTCATGAAACAAAGCTCGCTGGACCAGTACAATATCGTTGGATGTATCCGATTGAGAGGTACTCATTTTAAATATGTGCTTTCATTTATTGTCCGTATTTTAATGTTTGCTCGTCGTCCTTTTCATCATTTTATATCAATTTTCTCTTATGTACTTCGTAGGTTCCTTGGGTAATTAAAATCTTACGTGAGGAATAAGGCGTGGCCAGAAGGTTCTATAGCTGAAGGCTATATAGGGGATGAGGTGCTATATTTTTGCTCAAGGTACTTTGATGATCTTGAGACGGCTTTCAACCGCCCGCCTCGTGTTGACGATTGTCCTGAACCTGCGCCGACATCAGGAGAATTTATCCCTCGTGTTGGTAAACCAGTTGGAGCAACTGAGAACTTCAAACTAACGGCAACTGAGAAGTTCCAAGCACATAGACATGTCTTGATTAATTGCAGTCAAGTTGAGCCTTTCATACGGTAAGAATTGTACACTCACATGTATGTTATTCGATTTATATCTTTCGTAACATTTCTCACTTTCATTTTACTAACGCCTTTCCATTATTAATTGCAGGGAATTCAGAAGTCATGTCAAGCGTCAGCTCAGGATCCGTACACAGACATCCTCGGAAGTTGATAGGAGGGTCCACAGAGAATTCCCGGGCTGGTTTGCTCGCAGAATACTAAATGACCACAACCCACACTCACCGGATTTCAGAGCTCTCGCAATCGGCCCTCTTGATCATGCAAAACGGTTTACAGCATACAATGTCAATGGTTTTAAGTTTTGCACGGTTTCACGGGATCAGGGATTGCAAATACAGAATTCGGGTATTTATGGCACATTTGGGACAAGGAGTTATGCGAGCAGCAGTGACGCAAACATGCAGTTCGGAGGCGTCCCTTACTATGGCAAGCTTCTTGATGTGGTCGAGCTTAATTATCAAGGCCGTTTCACCGTGACGCTGTTCAAGTGTTTGTGGGCAAATACCACGACTTCTCGGGGACTGACAACTGACGACCTAGGGATCACATCAGTCAATTTCTCACGCCCGATTCATACTGGTATTTCTCAAGATGATGAGCCGTATATTCTAGCTTCAGAGGCACATCAGGTTTATTATGTCGAGGACGAGCGGCATAGGGATTGGCACATGGTCGTTCATTTAAAGCCAAGAGACCTTTACGACATGGGTGAAGGCGATAACATCGCCTACGAGAGTGAGCCATTTCAGCCAGCTGATTTTGAAAACTACTTCCCTGAAGGCAATGACAATTTACCTCTACTGCGGTGAGTTTTTTTAAGTCCACGTCATTTCAATTAAATTTTTTAAATTTAATAATACATCAATAACAATAATTTTTCTACAAAATTTCTGTAGGGATGGCGACGATGAGTGATCAAATTCAATTGTAAAAAATTTGTCTTTAAAAAAAATGCAAAAAATTTGTGTTAAAATAAAATGTAAAAAAAAATTAAAATAATATTTGTAGAATTCAAGTGTAAAAAATTTTTCTTTACAAAAAATGCAAAAAATTTGTGTTAAAATAAAATGTAAAAAAAAATTTTAAAAAAAAATTAATATAATATTTGTAGCGGTTATTAAACCGCTACAAAAAAATAAATAACCGCTACTAAATAATAACCGCTACATTAACCGCTACAAATAATTAAACCGCTACAAAAATATAAATAACCGCTACTAATTAGTAACTGCTACATTAACCGCTACATTAACCGCTACAAATAATACGTAAATCCCTATAAATACCCTTATCACAACTCATTTCAAACACTCCCCAATTTCTTTTCACCTTACCCTTCTTTCATTTCCTCTCATTTACAACTTCTTTCGTATGAATAGAGGAGCTGAATAATACGATCAAATATGGTAACAAGATTTTCAATTTCTTTTAGAATACTTCTTTCCTTTCTATAAAATTTATTCTAAACATCTTTTTTTCTAGATATATCTTAACTCTATCTCATTTTCATCTATTTTTCATATACAATTACATTATATTATAAAACATAATAATTCCTTATTACCTAACTATCGTTAATAATATTATTAATATAATTTTATACTAATTATATTCAATTACATTTTTTCTTTTTAATTTATTAATAAGTTAAACTATTAAATAATAAACTAATTGAAATAGATAAAATAATAACAAATTAAACTATTTAATATAATATTGAAAAAGAAAGAAAAAAATCAACGTATATATTTTAAAAAAAAATTTAAATATTTGTAGCGGTTATTAAACCGCTACTAAATAACGCGCCTTTTTAAAGGTAAATTTAAATTTTTTGGCGGCAAATTTGAATTTCATGAAATTAGTAGCGGTTCTAAGAACCGCTACTAATTTCATGAAATTCAAATTTGGTAGCGGTTTCTTAACCGCTACAAATAAAAAAAGTCATTTTTAACAAATTTTCATTTTTATATATTTGTAGCGGTTTTTTAACCGCTACAAAAAAAAATTCTTTTTAAAGCTGTAAATAAAATTTGTTATATTTGTAGCGGTTATATAACCGCTACAAATATCTCTTGATTTTGTAGCGGTTACTATTAACCGCTACAAAGTTTGTAGCGGTTATTTTTGATTGAGTAGCGGTTTTATAGAACCGCTACAAAGCCGCTTGCAACGTACGATTTAGTAGCGGTTTTTATAACCGCTACTAACATAGTTTGTAGCGGTTAGAACCGCTACGAATACCTATTTTTAACCGCTACTAAATCACGTTTTTTTTGTAGTGGTTTACATAATCCCATTAATGAAAAATAATCAATAAGTGCAACCAATGTTTTAAAAGCCGGACCGGAAGTCGAGCCGGAAAGGTCAATGGGTCATGGTTCAACCAGTTGGAACGGTCGAGCCGTTCGGTCGGACCGGTGATGTAATAATTAAATTTAAAAATAATATATATTATATATTACGATTAATCTTCAATCCAATTTCATATAAAGTTAATAAAGTCATAAAATACCATTTAAGGAAGAACATTAAATCAATCATCAACCTAACAAAATGTATTAACAACAATGATTTCATGACTTGTCAAATATTGGTGACTCTTGATTGATCGAAGCATGAGTTTCTTGAAAGACATTAGACCATACCACTCTAATCCTATTTATAAGTTTTTTTTACAAAAAAAGAAAATTGGTCCTATTTATCAATCTAGTTTCAGTGTAATAAATGAGATTGTGATAATTTTACCCCTATTTATTGTACAAATGAAGAAATAATTTAAAGATAGATAGAGAAGAAAGAGTTGAAAAGTACTCATTCATAAATGAGGGCATAGTCATAAATTTACCCCATAATCATTGAGTTAATTACCTCTCTTTGGTATGTGAAATTTAGTTAAAATGAACTTATAAATATGACTAGAGTGGTAAATGTCATCAACATCTTGAGAAAATGACCTAAAATTAAGACCTTCAATTCAATCTCAATGCTTCTAATTTCATCCTTAGCTTGAGGATAAATCTCATTGCCTTTTTCTTCAAAAGCATTTTTATAAAATAGTTTGCAACAAACCAAATTATTAAAACTAGTAACATATAATATAAATAAAATAAAATAACATGTCTAAAATTTATATGCCATTTTTTAATTTTTTTTTTCAGCATCAAATATAAAAAAAATTACAGAAAAAAAATTTTCTAGCTTTTTTATTGGACCGGACGCTTTTTGAAAAATCGGTCCGGTTTCCGGCTCAATAACGGTTGACGGCTCAAAACCGGCTAAACGACGGTTCAAAACGGCTCCCTTTAAAAAACAGCTCAATGCATAAATCCGGCCCGCTTCAATGATTGGCCGACGGTCCGACCACCCGGTCCGATCCGATTCTCTAAACAGTGAGTGCAACGCATTTGGATCAATACAAATCTTATGCATTAGCTGGCTTAGGCTAACGTTATTTTGCATGTGGGGATGAGGGGATGGAATTGCAGCCTGACTCGAGAATACGAGAAATCTTCAAAACTTCGTCTCTGCTGACACGTGGAAACGACTTTCCCAGATAAAATGGAAAGCGTGCTTGTACCCGTCGGTGGTAGAAATTTACGAGCGTCAATAACGCCGTTGTAAGCAGCTTGTATTCTTCGAGGGAGCCCACATCGTCGAGTGCAACCGAGTAAATATGCCCCCAAACCTTAAATTTAGTTAGGCCCAGGTCGCAGAGAAATTCAAAGTGGTTGAAGGGCCTCAATAGGTGGTTGCGAGTAAGCGCCAGGATTATTGGCAGCGTTATGTTGGGGATCTCAATGTCGGTGAGGAAGCGATATAAGGTGTTGGGACCATCCGTCATTAAATAGCACCACTGGTGCATCCAAACCGGAAAAATATTGCCGCCGGTTCCCATCCCGCTCGGGATGATCCCTGCAAAGCAGGTAAGGACTTCGTCGGGTTCGTAGCAGAGCGCACGGGATGCTTCATAAGAGAAGATGGCTTTGGCGCTCCTCCATCCTCCATCAAATATCAGGTCCGCGGCGCATGAAAGCTCCTTTGAGGGAGTGCTGTTGTCTCCGTAGCTACGGACAGTCGCAGATACAACGCTGAATTGAGCCCCAGACAGGGTGGTGTCGTAAACTGCTTTGCCGAGGGCCTTCAGCCCCGATAAATCTTCCGCTAGCGCCTCAGCAAATTTGTTGACGCGGGCGCTTTCATTCGTCTTACCATATGTGATCACAATGGACTGTCCCGGTGCGTAGAGATAAACGGCACCCGGATGGCGATCGGTGAGATACCCAGCTCCCGTGTATGTTAACGAAGTAGGCAATAGGAAGCTTTCACCAGAAACGTTTGGATGAAGTGCAAAGCTGTTTATTGGTAGCTGAGCGGATACGAGCTTAACGACCTCCGGATTTTCGCTGTCCATCAGTCTGGCTCTAATGGTAATCGCTGAGACGCTGATTTCGATAATATTAGAACAAGACATTCTTGCCGATTGATATGCGAACGAAATATGAGTTGCAGTTTTTACTGGTGGGTGGCAATCGTTGGAGCTTTGTGATGGTAGATGTCTGCCTTAAATAGCTTTAAATACTGCTCTTCGCACAAGCTTGGTTTTCTCTCTGGGATAGGCAATTATCGAGATTATTTAAATGATGTTTTACTGCTAGAAGAAACATGTTGCGTGTAATTGTAGATTTTGTGCTGGCGGCGTGACGTGCACGAAAATAAAAGTAAATATATTTGGATTTATCTATCTATAGCATTGAATGAAAAATCGGACTGGACCGGCTGGTCTGACCGGAAAACCGATGAACTAGTCCTAGATCCGGTCCGATTTGCTGCTAGTGAGGGCTGGGGGGTCAACTCGGTCAAAACCGAGTCGACTCGGGCGGTTTTTGCATGACTCGGGCAAACTGCCGATATTGCTCGAATCACGTGAATGACTTGGTTTTTCTCCCAAAGCAACAACATTTTGGGACATTGAAAAAAAAATTTGCAGAAACTGAGCATACGCGATATCAAATTCAAAACAGAAACGAGAAAGAGAAACGCGAACTCCCTTGGTCCTCCTTCCCCGACCCTGTGACCTAGTTTAACAATGAACGGCAGGGCCAGCTGGTTGAACTGCGAGCGACGACTGTGATGCCGACAAGCGGCAAGGAGCAAGCAATGATAGTATAGTTGTCGTAGTTCTTGGGAGTCATATGCCACAATTCCACCCTAAACACCGGTGAAATTTAGTGCTCAACCTTTGCTTATTAGCATCATCTCTCCCCTTTTTCAGGCAAGGAATCCCCAGAGAGGGAGGGATACAAAGGAGAGGTAACGGATCTTCTCTCAGCATGCCGTGAGAGAGAGAGAGAGAGAGAGGGAGGGAGGGAGAGGGAGAGAGTAGAGTGAAAGTTTAACATCATCTCTTCCCAACCCCGAAAACGTGTGCAACTGTGCAAGTGAAGATGGAATTGTCTAATTAGGAGTCAAATGTGTTTAATTGTTGAGAGAAAAGTGAAAGTTCACATGGGAGAGA
Source organism: Inga oerstediana (assembly GCA_963210345.1). NCBI lineage: Eukaryota > Viridiplantae > Streptophyta > Magnoliopsida > Fabales > Fabaceae > Inga > Inga oerstediana. Next base: position 30,746,825 of record OY723399.1, on the reverse strand, counting down.
GAAGAAAGGGAATAGAAAAAGGGTAAAAAAAGAAATAGAGAAAATTTATTAGGCAACAAAAAAAAGGGAAAAATAAGGAAGAAATGGAAAGAAAATAAAATAAAATTAGGAAAAAAATTTATAAGTATTCAAAAATATTATCTTTTATAATTAAAGTATAAATATTTTATTCATGTTAATTAAGCTATGGGTTTGTTTTTAAGAACTAACTAAGTATTTTAACTATTTTGATATTAGTGATGACTTATGAATTAGGGAAAATGACAGCTAGGTCCCAAGGTACAGAAAATATACCAAAAAACTCCCTTTGAAAAGTCAATGGTGACATGAATTCCTAATGTCTATTTACAAAAATAACCCCCACTGAAATAACTAAAGAAAAAGCACAGAGGAGAGGAGGGCAACACGTTTTTGTGATTAAGCCATTAAGAAGATAGAGAAAAAAATGCACAGACGAAGAGCGCAGGAGGTGGAACATTTAAGAGATACAACGTGCTGTTAATGTCGTTTGGAAACGTCTTCTTCTTCATCGTCCATGTACGGATAGGCAGGTACAGAAGTGAACTGGAATTTTTTTTTCTGTGTGAAAGGTTGTTGGATTGAGATTGAGGGGTTGTCAAAGGTTGGATCTTGGGCTCAAAAATGGAGTCAGTGGTAGGTGGTAGACAAGAAATGCTAAGAATTTGCCACACATATGATTTTGATCATTGAAATTGGGATTTAACCTTGGGTGGGTTGTGTTTATTTTAGAGTGCTTTGTTTTTGCGGCATAGTTACAGAGGAGCTGCTATTTTTTAAGTGAGAATGATGAATGTAATTGTTCTTCCTTGCTGTGAAAAAGCTGAAATAAAAACAAAAAATTGTTGTAAATTTGTGCATATGTAGTTGTTAATATGGCAGTTGTTGTTGTTAATTCAAAACCTCTTCTGTGCTCTGTTTTTGGGCAAGTAAACAAAGGTATGATGTACATTCTCGCTGGTTTGTGTTATTAGAAAATGGTGATATGATGATAAAAAAAGTGTTGTTAACGTGTTATAAATTTGTGCATATGTAGTTGTAAATATTGCTGTGGAAGTTGTTAATACGAAGTTTAACTTATGCTATGTTTTTGGGGAAGCAAATAGAGGTGTGGGTGTGGTTTGTGTTATTAGAAAATGCTGATATGATGATAAAAAAGTGTTGTTAACCTGTTGTAAATTTGTGTATATGTAGTTGTAAATATTGCTGTGGAAGTCGTTAATACGAAGTTTGACCTATGGTATGTTTTTGGGGAAGCAAATAGAGGTGTGGGTGTGGTTTGTGTTATTAGAAAATGCTGATATGATGATAAAAAAAAGTGTTGTTAACGTGTTGTAAATTTGTGCATGTTTAGTTGTAAATATTGCTGTGGAAGTTGTTAATACGAAGTTTGACTTGTGCTATGTTTTTGGGGAAGCAAACAAAGATGTGGGTGTGGTTTATGTTATTAGAAAATGCTGATATAATGATAAAAAAAGTGTTATTAGCATGTTGTAAATTTGTGCATTTGTAGTTGTAAATATTGTTGTGGAAGTTGTTAATACGAAGTTTGACCTGTGCTATATTTTTAGGGAAGCAAACAGAGGTGTGGGTGTGGTTTGTGTTGTTAGAAAATGTTAATATGATGATAAAAAAAATGTATTGTTAACGTGTTGTAAATTTGTGCAGATGTAGTTGTAAATCTTGCCGTGGAAGTTGTTAATATGAAGTTTGAGTTGCAGATTCTCATGAAAGTAATGAAATCCAAATGAAGTTCAAAGTTACCCTTGATATATCAACATTTGTGGATCTTGTAGATGATGAAGAGGTGCTAAAGGAAGTTGTTAAAATGACTACTAATATTGTGAAAGAAGCATTAAACGTTGTAAACAATGACAGAAGTGACATCAATATAATATGCAACTTACTGATATGGCCCAAGTTATTGACCTAGTGCAACAACAGAAATTAGTTGTAAACATAACTTAATAAGTTGTAAACATAACTGAAGATATTGTAAACACTACACATAATAGTTAACTCTTCACATCTTCAGTGTTCAGCAGATTTACATATGGCCACGTGCTTAGACGTTGTTAAAATGCCTCGTCTTATTGTAAACTAAGCGTTAGCAATTGTAAACAATGTCATTCATAGAGTTAAACTTGCTATGGACCAAGATCTTTTCCTAATGCAATGGCAGATATAAGTTGTAAAAATAACTTCAGAAGTTGAAAATATAACCTAAGCTATTGTTAAAACTACACAAAGTAGTGGACAATTCCATTTTTTGTGTTAATCATAGTTTCATGAGGACACATGCTTATTCGTTGTTAAAATGACTTATCATATTGTAAAATAAGTGTTCACTGTTGTAAACAACACAACTTGCTATGGTCATCATCATAAGAATACAGTTGTTAAAATGACTTTTAGTATTGTGAAAACATGCATACCGAGTTGTAAACCAAAAAAAAAAGTAGTGTGGTTACTTCAGTGTGTAAAGACGTTGTTTCCTTGACCTATTAAACAACTTGTAAAAATGACTAAACATGTTATAAACATACGCATAACGTGTTGTCAAAATCCACACTTGGCAAACTTGAAAGTAAATTATTCCATAATTACATATTGTGAAAATAACTTATGATATTGTTAAACATCTCATTACATGAGTATTACATAAGTGCATTTTATGCAACAAGGCCTTTCTACAAAATATCAATAGATGTACACAACAATTAGCCTGTACTACAAAATAACATCTCAAATGCTACATGTCTTTTTTCCTCTTCATTTGTTGGTTGCCAGCGAGAATGGACAACACACCTCTGTTTGCTTCCCCAAAAATAGAGCACAAGTCAAACTTCGTAATAACAACTTCCAAAGCAATATTTACAACTACATCGCAATAAATTTACAACAAGTTAACAACACTTTTTTTATCATCATATCAACATTTTCTAATAACACAAACTACACCCACACCTCTATTTGCTTCCCCAAATATATAGCATAGGTCAAACTTCGTATTAACAACTTCCATAGCAATATTTACAACTACATATGCACAAATTTACAACACGTTAACAACACTTTTTTTATCATTATATCGGCATTTTCTAATAACACAAACCACACCCACACCTCTGTTTGCTTCCCCAAAAATATAGCACAGGTCAAACTTCATATTAACAACAATATTTACAACTACATATGCACAAATTTACAACATGTTAACAACACTTTTTTTATCATTATATCAGCATTTTCTAATAACACAAACCACACCCACACCTCTATTTGCTTACCCAAAAACATAGCACAGGTCAAACTTCGTATTAACAACTTCTACAGCAATATTTACAACTACATATGCACAAATTTACAACACGTTGACAACACTTTTTTTATCATTATATCAGCATTTTCTAATAACACAAACCAGCAAGAATGTACATCACACCTCTGTTTACTTACCCAAAAATAGAGCACAACAGAGGTTTTGTATTAACAACAACAACTGCCATATTAACAACTACATCTGCACAAATTTACAACAAATTTTTGTTTTTATTTCAGCGTTTTCACAACAAGGAAGAACAATTACATTCATCATTCTCACTTAAAAAATAGCAGCTCCTCTGTAATTATGCCGCAAAAACAGAGCACTCTAAAATAAACACAACCCACCCAAGGTTAAACCCCAATTTCAATGATCAAAATCATATGTGTGGCAAATTCTTAGCATTTCTTGTCTACCACCTACCACTGACTCCATTTTTAAGCCCAAGACCCAACCTTTGACAACCCCTCAATCTCAATCCAACAACCTTTCACACAGAAAAAAATTCCAGTTCACTTCTGTACCTGCCTACCCGTACATGGACGATGAAGAAGAAGACGTTTCCAAACGACATTAACAGCACGTTGTATCTCTTAAATGTTCCACCTCCTACGCTCTTCGTCTGTGCATTTTTTTCTCTGTCTCCTTAATGGCTTAATCACAAAAATGTGTTACCATCCTCTCCTCTGTGTGTTTTCTTTAGTTATTTTAGTGGAGGTTATTTTTGTAAATAGACATTAGGAATTCATGTCAAAAAAGTCTCTAGGGACTTTTCTAACCATTGAATTTTCAAAGGGAGTTTTTTTGTATATTTTCTGTACCTTGGGACCTAACTGTCATTTTCCCTATGAATTATGAATGTTGATTATTTTGTTATTGTCAATTAAATTGTAATATTTTAATATGGCCGGTTCGACTACCGGTCCGACCCCAGTTGACTCATTAACCCTTGAACCTGTGACCGGTTCATTGACCGGTCCAGTTTTTCGTTCCTTGATCTATAGTCAATGAAATGGTTTTAATATAAAATTGTTTAGAATTCTAAAAAGAAAAAATGTATAATTGTTGACAATCTATTATTCAAATTGAATTTATTTCTCTTGCTTGTGCATATTGTCACATGGGATTCAAGTAGCATTGAGCCAGAACTAGATATTTCATAGTGATGTTGAATGAAGGCTCCGGTCTTAATGGTCTTAATATAGGGATATTTGGCTGTTCAGATCAAAGCATGGAATGAAAAACCGGACCGGACCGGCCGGTCGAACTGGAAAAACGGCAAACCGATCCCAAGTCTGGTCCGGTCTGCTGCCTGTGAGGGGAGGAGGGTCGACTCGGCCAAAACCGGTCGACCCGGCCGGTTCTTGAGCGACTCGGCAAAACCGCCGAGCTAGGCGGTTTGGCCGAGTCACTTGAAATTTAAAAAAAATATAGAAGAGTGAGACGCGATCTTGTTAAAATGATCAGATTCAGAAAGACCGAAAGAGGAAAGACTAAAACTTGAGCAAGCAATCTCCTCTCACAGACGAAAATCAGGTGACGGCGAACCTGTTCCCTAGCCCAGCATCCGGCGGCGACGGCGACCCTGTACCCAGCTCAGCATCCGGCGGCGACGACGACCTGCAGCAGATGGAAGATGCCGAGACTATGAAGGTTGATGAAGAAAAGGTGATGACAGGATCTGGTTGCTAAAGATCTCGTGAAAAGATCTGAAGATGATTTTTTTTAAATGTAGAGATTGGAAAAAGGGAGGATCTGCAGATGAAGATAAAGATGATTTTGAAGGAGAGATAAAAGAAGAACGAAGGATGGAAGAGGCAACATTGAAAAATCAAAGAAGATGATTTCGCCTCGGACTTCGGACTTTCAAAGCATTGGAGAACGATTTTGCTTTGGATTCCTCCTTTTCATTTTTTTATTATTTATTTTTTGAATTTTGTGGCATTGAACTCCTCCCTTCTATTTTTTTATTATTTATTTGTTCAACTTCCCATGCTTTGAAAGTCATAGAATGTTCATTAGATATATGTGGATATGCGGCATATTTCTATTGTGCGCGAAAAGTACTCACCTCTCATATGTTATCATTATTTAACATATTTTACATATATAAAATTATAAATGACCAAATTTATTATTTATTTAAATTAAAATTTCGTTTTTCATCTATCTTCAAATTATATTCATCATAATATTATACTTACCTATTTATATTAACATGGTAACATAATTAATTAATTTTATCTACAGAAGTTTAAAAATATAATAATATATATATTATTACTAATAAATTGTAATATTTTAATATGACCGATTCGACCACCGGTTTGACCCGGTTGAACCATTAACCCTTGAACCTGTTACGTGACCGGTTCATTACCCGATCCGATTTTTTATTCCTTGGATCAGAGTCTCAATGCTCTGAAACAAGAGGCAGACCGCTCGTTAATAATCCTCGCAAACAGGTAATTTTCCTGTTTCATACGAGAAAATCAACCTGCTCCAGCGTCTATTCGACTAAGATTAAGCTTGGAAGATGCCGGAGATCTCTCTTGATTCGTCTGGGTGAGTCAAAAGGCTTCAAATCTTAAATCACCCCTCACCTCTCCGTCATTGGGTGAATTGGGAATGGTTAGCGATGTGAGTAAATCGAATCCAAAACTAACATTACTGCCTCTCATAGCTCTGATCTTCTATGAAGTCTCTGGCGGTCCATTTGGAGTAGAGGATTCGATTAGGGCTGGAGGCGGTCCTCTCTTGTCGTTACTTGGTTTCTTAATCTACCCTTTAATCTGGAGTATCCCTGAAGCCCTAGTAACTGCTGAACTTGCCACAAGCTTCCCCGACAATGGTGGATATGTTATCTGGATTTCATCAGCTTTTGGACCTTTCTGGGGTTTTCAGGAAGGATTCTGGAAATGGTTTAGTGGGGTCATGGACAATGCTCTTTACCCAGTTTTGTTCTTGGATTACTTGAAGCATTCATTGCCAATCTTTGACCAGATGATTGCTAGGATCCCAGCTCTTTTAGGGATAACGATTTTCCTCACTTACCTGAATTACCGTGGCCTTCACGTTGTTGGGCTCTCTGCTATTTTGCTTGCAGTTTTCTTCCCTTTCCCATTTCTGATTATGGCTGTTCTTGCCATTCCCAGAATCAGGCTAAGCGCGCGTTTGAAATGGCTTATTTTTATCCAAAACGTGCTTATAATTCGTGATTCACGGTATACGAGGTAAGTATGTGAGAGGAATTTTTTCTCGGCTTGCGTAATAAATGCATTTTTCCTGTACAAAACGCTGAAACAAACACCCCTAAGTCGTTGGCTTATTGTGGATTTCAAGGTGGTGGATCTGAGAGGATATTTTAATAGCATGTTTTGGAATTTGAACTATAGGGACAAGGCAAGTACACTTGCAGGGGAAATTGAGAGTCCCATTAAAACGTTCCCAAAGGCACTTCTTGGAGTCGTAGTTCTGGTAGTCTCCTATTTGGTTCCTCTTCTTGCTGGAACAGGTGCTTTCAGATCTGATCCTAGTGAGTGGGCAGATGGTTATTTTGCTGAAGTTGGAATGTCAATAGGTGGCTTTTGGCTTAAAGTATGGATTCAAGGGCTTGTTTGGTACGATGGAATTAATCTTGATAGAAATGGAAATGGATATGGATATGGATATGAAAATGGAAATGAGGTGTAAAAGTATGTTTGGTATGTCATGGAAATGAAATATGATTTTTAGGTGAAAAGACCAAAATGTCCTTCAAATTTTTTTTTTTCTAAAAAAACATCATTCAAATAAGCCCAGAACCTTCTCCTCCCAAAAACCTGCACCATTTCATTTTTTTCAATTGTTTGGTATGTCATGGAAATGAGTCCTAATTTATATGTGAAAAGATCAAAATGCCTTTATAATTAAAAAATAAAAAATTTCTCTCCTTTGAAAATTTTAGGCTTATAGTATGAAATTGTAAAAGAAAAATATAAAAAAAAAAATTTTTTTAAATTGGAACCCAGACCGGACCGGTTCACCAGCAGGTTCGCCGGTTTCCGGGCCGAACCGGCCGGTCCAGTCCGGGTTCATAAACCTAGGTCTCATCATAAGACATGGAATTACAAATCTTAGCTATTTGGGTGGAATTGAGTTTGATGGAATTGGCCCCATTTGGCTTCCATGTGGAATTAAATTTCATGAGCATTTCTTTATACCAAACATGCACAACTCATGGAATTGAATTCCAATTCCAATTCCAATTCCATGCCTTCAATTCCACTATACCAAACAGAGCACAAGTAGCTGCTGCCATGTCTAACCTTGGCTTGTTTGAAGCAGAGATGTCCTCTGATGCTTTTCAACTTCTTGGGATGAGCAAGATGGGATTTCTTCCAGCTGTATTTGGTTCAAGGTCTAAACTGAAACCATGCATGATTTCATTTCTAGAATCAAACTTTATTGATAATAGTGTCTGTCATCTGTCGAGGAATAACTGATATGGCATGGAATCTGAAATAAGAATTTCCAGACTAGTTCTATCCTGATACTTAAGATAGTGTTTTTCCTCTTATTTGCCCGTAGACAATAATCGATCGATCATCATACTGTAGTTTCTGGTGCTTAATGTAAGGATTTTAGTTTCTCAAGACTTGAAAGATGTTTGGATATAAGTGTATTCAACATGTTTATATATTTTACTGCTAAACTTTTTATATCCAAGTTCACTAGCCGTTGGTGGGTGCCCATAGACTAAACAGATTTCAAAGGTATCTAAAATCAAGTGAACATTTTAAGCGATTTTGAACTTTCTCTAGCACCACTATTTTTAGACCTAACCTAACCAAGTGCTAGATAAAATTTTACTTCAGCAATTGTTTGAATGGAACAGCTGCAACATTCTAACAATTGATTTGGCATAACCATTTAGGTCCAAGAATGGTACACCTACTGTAAGCATTCTCTTCTCAGCCACTGGAGTTATCTTCTTGTCATGGATGACATTCCTCCAAATTGTCGAACTCGTTAATTACTTGTATGCTTTTGGAATGCTTCTTGAGCTTGCAGCTTTCATAGCGCTGCGATTGAATCAGCCGGATCTTCATAGACCATACAAAGTTCCTCTACAAACATTTGGGGCAGCCATGATGTGCCTACCTCCTGCTCTTTTGCTTATTCTTGTGATATGTTTGGCTACTTGGAGAACCTTCTTTGTAAGTGCAGCAATAGTTGCTGTGGGATTTATCCTTTACCTTCTCTTGGTTCAAGCTAGGAAGAAAAAGTGGTTAGCATTTGAAGCAGAGCCATCTTCTTCTTTCCTTTCCACTGGCTGTTTGCAATCTCATTCAGTTTTGTCAGAACTGGATGACCCAGATATTATGGAAGAGGATTCTGTTGAGCTTCTTTCGACCTCGAAGATTTCCAAGGCTGGAGAAGAAGAATGATCTTTGATGCAGAATGCTTCACAAGAGAGCTAGTAGGTTCCTGTTTTGATATAATGAGTAGCATATTTAGAGGTCTGCAATTCACTTTACCATATTTTGTAAGTACAAATCAAAATACAAGCATGCTTTGTATATGTGATATATTAACAAATGTTTGGTTTAGTAGAGGGACTAGTCTCTTACAACGTGATAAATTTAGAGGTTTGTAATTCACATAACAGTATTTTGTAAGCACTAGTCAATTAAAATACAAGTATGTTTTGTCAAAAAATGTATATATGATATGTTTATTTGTCTGTAATGTAACAAAGGGGTCTTAGGTTTACTTTTTGCTTCATATAGGTGGAAATCAAGACGAGTACGGTATTTATTAAACGAGGTGTATGCTTGGTCTTTTACTTGAATAGACTAGATGCAATTATACAAGGAAAAAATATACATAAATATCATGTGAACTTCCAAAACATACAAAAGTTTATTAACATTTGTAAATGACAGATAGAGTTATAGGTAGGAATGGAAATAGTTCAGGCTCCTAACTGGGGCCTACGGCCTAGCCTATTTAGTAAATAGGTCAAATTTAGGTTCAGGTATATTGCTAGGTCTATTTAGATAAACAGAATAGATCTATTTTTATAAAGCCTCGTCTAGAGGCCTGGTCTATTTAACTTTTTTTAATTTATACTATTATAAAGGTATATATAAGATCACATAAATAGTTTTATAAATTATTTATAAATTTACCATTATAAGTTTCACATCCCATCGTCATTACCCTCAACCCTTGCTTTCACATAAATCATTCACCCCAACCTCTCTTCTCTTTGATCGCTAGATATGGCAATACTAATTCACTCCCCCCCAATTTGCGTCATCCACTAAAGCATAATAATTGTATGAGTTTATTTTAGCCTCAAATGAAATATTATAATTTTAGTAAGAGGAGTTTGTCTCAATTTATGTCGAAAGAGTAAAATAGATAAAATCTAGCTTTGCATGGTTTTGTTATGTTTAATCGATTTTAGACAATATATTTTATTAGTCAATAGATGATTAGTTTTTCTTATTACTATTTGCTCGGACAATTATTATCACTAGACATTCTTTTCTTTTCCTTACTAAGCCTTAATATTATGACAAGAATAAATGTTAGGCTTTTAAGACATAATGTATGATTGTATATAAGTGTAAAGGGTTATATATCAATTTGGAAGCATATGCTTTAAAGGTTATTTAAGGGCCTACATTTTAAGTAGGTGTTTGGATAGACTTCAAGCCTTGTCAAACCTATTGAAGGCCTAGGCTCAGGTCTAAAAAAAACCTACATACAGGCTCAGGCCTAGAGTCAAGCTTTGAATCTTTATTGCAGGCCCAGACCTATTTAGGGAAAGTTTAGTCTATTTCCACCCCTAGTTGTAGGTGGGAGTCAGGGTTTTGAACATTTGGGGTGAAAGACCAAATTGCCCTCTCTCATTGCCTTTTTTGTCTTCTCTCTCTGTAGGTCTTCTCTCTCATTCTCCTTCGATTGTTGCGTGTTTGCGAGATTATGTGATCGTGATTTTCTCCCTAACTGCTGTGATCCACTGAGGGTCTGTTTGGGTTGGCAGCCCAACGTCCAAAAGTCACAATGGAAGAAAAAAACACAATTGGGGCATGTGGGAGTGTTTGGGTTGGCGTTGCTATACACTGGGTTTTTGGATTAGAAGTTACTTCTAGAAGAAGCCCCACCAAGTGGCTTATTCTCCGCGTGGTGAGGTAGGCATGGTGCATTTTCAACCAAGCTCGGAGGACAGGACCTGTACGGTGCAACACATCTCAAGAACACAACCTAGATGCAGGACTTGTTTTATATAAATGTTTGTTTTATACAAAAAGGAGTTTTGTCATGGTCATCATTTGATTAAACAAGCACTCAAAGATCTTAATCTCTGCTTAAAAAGACCTTGGAGTGAGGAGACAGCTAGAGAAGTGGCAGAATTGAAGAAAAGGGTAGATGAGGCATGGAAACAAGAAGATTTATATTGGGCTCAAAAATCTAGATTGCAATGGCTAAAGTGTGGGGACCGTAACACTATTATAAGAAGAAGAAGGAATAAGATTGCAAGACTTTTGAAAGAGCATAATGAATGGGTGGAAACGGAGGATGAGATTAGCCTAGCTTTCAATAACTTCTACTCTGAACTATTTAAGAGTATGGGCAATCAGGACTTTGAGGAAATTTTGCAATATGTTGAAGAAGAAATCAACTCTAAAGATAACATATTGCTGATGGAAAACATAACAAAGGAGGAGGTCAAGGAGGCAGTCTTCAATCTAGGTGACTTGACTACCAGGATCAGTATTTAGACAATCTCTAATTAAGTGCATGCAATATTCATCACTACAACATTCATATGGGTTTCTCGCCTAATCATCTATGAATTCTACTTGAACCAGTTTGGGTAAGTCCTAGGGTCTATTTGGCAAAGTGATGTCTATTTGGCAAAGCTTTATTATCTACTGGGCTTATATCATTGCCGTGGCTTTTTTCTAAAGCTCCTTTGCGTTACTTTTCCACTGCACTTCTAATATTATATATATATATATATATGTAGTATTCAATACTCCTCTCCGGTCCTAATTATAAGACAAAATTGATTTTTTTGGAAAAATTAAGGAATCTAATTAAATTACTTTAGAGTATTAATATTTATATTTTTTTTTCAAACTAATTAGTTTGACTAATAAATTAATATATAATCTAAGGATACATAATATATAATATGATTAAGTAATTTATTTAGCTTCCTTAATTTCTCCAAAAAAAATCAACTTTGTCTTATAATTAGGACCGGAGGTAATAGCATTCATGCCCTTTTCAGTCATTTTGCATCTAAACGAGCTTTTCAAACTCTAATCCAAATAAGTTCAAGGTTAAAAAAAAAGTCACTTCTACCACCACTAATCCAAACACAAATCACATTTACATTTTCACTTTTAATCCTACCTTACTTTTTCAAAAGTCAAATGGTAAAAAAAGCCACTTCTCCACCGCTAATTCAAACAGGCACCTAATCTTATATAGACGGTCTAGATTTAATATTGTTTACTCATTTAAAAAAAATTATTTTAATGGGTAGATAATCTTATTTGGACTGATTTGGTTGGTTCATATTTAATATTTTTTAACCAATGATTTTTAGATAAAAAATAAGTTTTTGAAAAAAAATATATTAGTTAATAGAATAGTTTTATTTTAAATTTTTAACCCATTAAAATAATTTTTTTTAAAAATAAAAAATAAAAAAAATACTAGATCTGAATCGTTCAGATCTAGATGGTCAAGACGAGATTAGCTCAATTGGTTATGAATTGTACCATGGTTGGATAACATGTTAAACCAACATAAAGTTGGTCTAACGTGGTAAAACCTATTAGATTCCTATGGATCTCACAGTCAAATACAAAAGAGCAAGGAACAAAAAACCGGACCGGTCAATGAACCGGTCACGGCACAGGTTCAAGGGTTAATGGGTCAACCGGGGTCGGACCGGTGGTCGAACCGGCCATATTAAAATATTATAATTTAATTGACAATAACAAAATAATCAACATTCATAACTCATAAGTCATCACCAACATCAAAATAGTTAAAATACCTAGTTAGTTTTTCAAAGCAAACCCATAACTAACATTAAAATATAATTATGGGCGAGGTCAAATCTGAGCGAGGTCATGGGCGTCCAATAATTGATATAAGGAGGGTTGAATAGCTAATTGGCACCAATTTGAAAATTGGAATAGGGAGGGGGGCCACGTGACGTATCCAGAGAGAGGGAAGGTGAAGGAGGAGGCGCCACGTGGACGGGGAGAGGTGAGTAGGTGTCACTGTGTCGACCACAAAATGGGAGGAAAGCCTAGCATCTTCCAGAAGAAGCCACGCACAGTCGCACACGTACTATGAATATGATTCGCTCTTTACTGCCAATCCTAAATTTGAAAAAGGGCAAAAGGCATAGAAAGAACTCAGTGATCAGTGGTCACCCCCCAACCAAGTACTCTTCTTCGCCGACTCTACGCTCCTATCTTATTTGGGTTATACATGGAGATGATGGTGGTGAGCGTTGGTGGGGGCGGTGAGGAGGAGTGCGGCAGGTGTTCGACGCCGGAGAGGTGGGAGTGCAAGATTTCGCATAGGTCAGTGCCTCCGCCACCGCCGTCGTTCAAGCAGCCACCACCGATTGGAGCTAGGGCACAAGGTCGGAACTCGAGAGGGAAGGAAAGGGACGAGGGATCTGATCTGATTCTGATGAAACTCGCCTCACTCTCATCTCGCATCGCACGCGGTTCTGATCTCAGATCTGTGAATTTTTTTTTTTTTGAAATGTCCCAAAACGAGACCCGGTCAAACCGCCTGACTCGGCGGTTTTTTCGGGTCACAAGAGAACCGGCCGGGTCGACTCGATTTTCACCGAGTCGACCCCCCTCCCCTCACATATATGCAACCGGACCGGGTTTGGGACCGGTCGGCCGGTTTTCCGGTCCGACCGGCCGGTCCGGTCCGGTTTTTTTTTCCATGCAAAAGAGACATTTATGTTGGTCATTTATGTCGGTCATTTATGTCGGTAGGGGAAGTTCCGAGTCGGTAGGGGAAGTTCCGAATTCAAAAACTAAAGCTGTTCTTCGAATACGTGCTAATAGGATCTAGCGAAAACGTCATATACTGGTTGAAAGTACTTTAAAAAAACAAAAAAGAATACCCTGCCAATCTTTTAGGATTTTTTAATTAGTGAAATATAAGTGTGTGTTTGGGTAACCCAAACCGAAGTTTTAAAAGCTTATTTTTATAAACTGAGATAAAATTTCTCTCACATACATACATCATAAATAATAAAAATTATTCTCTAAAAATTAATCGAAACATACATTTAATGGTACTTTTTAATAATTATTTCAGTTCCTTGAAAGTTGAAACCTTTGCGATTTCAAAAAAAAAAAAAAAAACAAAGAAAGAAAGAAATGTGTAATTGAAGCAATGATTCGTCACGTGGAGTGGGAGCTCGAGCACGAACATCAAAAGAAGTCAACCTTTGATTCGTTAGGCTCTTCATGTTGATTTGAACGCTGGAGGAATCCAGCACTGGTATAGATTACTCATTCAGACTTCAGATCAGAGTCTCAATGCTCTGAAACAAGAGGCAGACCGCTCGTTAATAATCCTCGCAAACAGGTAATTTTCCTGTTTCATACGAGAAAATCAACCTGCTTCAGCGTCTATTCGACTAGGATTAAGCTTGGAAGATGCCGGAGATCCCTCTTGATTCGTCTGGGTGAGTCAAAAGGCTTCCAATCTTAAATCACCCCTCACCTCTCCATCATTGGGTGCATTGGGAATGGTTAGCGATGTGAGTAAATCGAATCCAAAACTAACATTACTGCCTCTCATAGCTCTGATCTTCTATGAAGTCTCTGGCGGTCCATTTGGAGTAGAGGATTCGATTAGGGCTGGAGGCGGCCCTCTCTTGTCGTTACTTGGTTTCTTGATCTTCCCTTTAATCTGGAGTATCCCTGAAGCCCTAGTTACTGCTGAACTTGCCACAAGCTTCCCCGACAATGGTGGATATGTTATCTGGATTTCATCAGCTTTTGGGCCTTTCTGGGGTTTTCAGGAAGGATTCTGGAAATGGTTTAGTGGGGTCATGGACAATGCTCTTTACCCAGTTTTGTTCTTGGATTACTTGAAGCATTCATTGCCAATCTTTGACCAGATGATTGCTAGGATCCCAGCTCTTTTAGGGATAACGATTTTCCTCACTTACCTGAATTACCGTGGCCTTCACGTTGTTGGGTTCTCTGCTATTTTGCTTGCAGTTTTCTCCCTTTTCCCATTTCTGATTATGGCTGTTCTTGCCATTCCCAGAATCAGGCCAAGTCGTTGGCTTATTGTGGATTTCAAGGTGGTGGATCTGAGAGGATATTTTAATAGTATGTTTTGGAATTTGAACTATTGGGACAAGGCAAGTACACTTGCAGGGGAAATTGAGAGTCCCAGTAAAACGTTCCCAAAGGCACTTCTTGGAGCCGTAGTTCTGGTGGTCTCCTCATATTTGGTTCCTCTTCTTGCTGGAACAGGTGCTTTCAGATCTGAGCCTAGTGAGTGGGCAGATGGTTATTTTGCTGAAGTTGGAATGTCAATAGGTGGCTTTTGGCTTAAAGTATGGATTCAAGTAGCTGCTGCCATGTCTAACCTTGGCTTGTTCGAAGCAGAGATGTCCTCTGATGCTTTTCAACTTCTTGGGATGAGCAAGATGGGATTTCTTCCAGCTGTATTTGGTTCAAGGTCTAAACTGAAACCATGCATGATTTTCATTTTTAGAATCAAACTTTATTGATAATAATGTCTGTCATCTGTCGAGGAATAACTGATATGGCATGGAATCTGAAATAAGAATTTCCAGTCTAGTGCTATCCTGATACTTTAGATAGTGTTTTTCCTCTTATTTGCCCGTAGACGATAATTGATCGAGCATCATACTGTAGTTTCTGGTGCTTAATGTAAGGATTTTAGTTTCTCAACACTTGAAAGATGTTTGGATACAAGTGTATTCAACATGTTTATATATTTTACTGCTAAACTTTTTATATCCAAGTTCACTAGCCGTTGGTGGGTGCCCATAGACTAAACAGATTTCAAAGGTATCTAAAATCAAGTGAACATTTTAAGCGATTTTGAACTTTCTCTAGCACCACTATTTTTAGACCTAACCTAACCAAGTGCTAGATAAAATATTACTTCAGCAATTGTTTGAATGGAACAGCTGCAACATTCTAACAATTGATTTGGCATAACCATTTAGGTCCAAGTATGGTACACCTACTGTAAGCATTCTCTTCTCAGCCACTGGAGTTATCTTCTTGTCATGGATGACATTCCTCCAAATTGTCGAACTCCTTAATTACTTGTATGCTTTTGGAATGCTTCTTGAGCTTGCAGCTTTCATAGCGCTGCGATTGAATCAGCCGGATCTTCATAGACCATACAAAGTTCCTCTACAAACATTTGGGGCAGCCATGATGTGCCTACCTCCTGCTCTTTTGCTTATTCTTGTGATATGTTTGGCTACTTGGAGAACCTTCTTTGTAAGTGCAGCAATAGTTGCTGTGGGATTTATCCTTTACCCTCTCTTGGTTCAAGCTAGGAAAAGAAAGTGGTTAGCATTTGAAGCAGAGCCATCTTCTTCTTTCCTTTCCACTGGCTGTCTGCAATCTCATTCAGTTTTGTCAGAACTGGATGACCCAGATATTATGGAAGAGGATTCTGTTGAGCTTCTTTCGACCTCGAAGATTTCCAAGGCTGGAGAAGAAGAATGATCTTTGATGCAGAATGCTTCACGAGAGAGCTAGTAGGTTCCTGTTTTGATATAATGAGTAGCATATTTAGAGGTCTGCAATTCACTATGCCATATTTTGTAAGCACAAATCAAAATACAAGCATGCTTTGTATATGTGATATATTAACAAATGTTTGGTTTAGTAGAGGGACTAGTCTCTTACAACGTGATAAATTTAGAGGTTTGCAATTCACATAACAGTATTTTGTAAGCATTAGTCAATTAAAATACAAGTATGTTTTGTAAAAAAATGTATATATGATATGTTTATTTGTCTGTAATAGGGGTCTTAGGTTTACTTTTTGCTTCATATAGGTGGAAATCAAGACGAGTACGGTATTTATTAAACGAGGTGTATGCTTGGTCTTTTACTTGAATAGACTAGATGCAATTATACAAGGAAAAAATATACATAAATATCATGTGAAGTTCTAAAACATAAAAAAGTTTATGAACATTTGTAAACAACAGATAGAGTTGCAGGTAGAAATGGAAATAGTTTAGGCTCCTAATAGGGGCTTACGGCCTAGCCTATTTAGTAAATAGGCCAAACTTAGGTTCAGGTATATTGTTAGGTCTATTTAGATAAACAAACCAGACCTATTTTTATCAGGCCTCACCTTTAGGCCTGGTCTATTTAACTTTTTTTAATTTATACTATTATATAAGTATATATAAGATCACATAAATAGTTTTATAAATTATTTATAAATTTACCATTCTATGTTTCACATCTCATCGTCATTACCCTCAATCCTTGCTTTCACATAAATCATTCACCCCTACCTCTCTTCTCTTTGATCGCTGGAGATGGCAATACTAACTCACTCCCCCCCAATTTGCGCCCTCTACTAAAACATAATAATTGTTACAAATTTATTTTAGCCTCAAATGAAATATTATAATTTTAGTAAGAGGAGTTTGCCTCAATTTATGTCGGAAGAGTAAAATAGATAAAATCTAGTTTTGCATGATTTTGTTATGTTTAATCGATTTTAGAAAATATATTTTATTAGTCAATAGACAATTAATTTTTCTTATTACTATTTGGTCGGCTAATTATTGTCACTAGACATTCTTTTTCTTTTTTCTTTACTAAGCCTTAATATTATGACAAGAATAAATGTTAGGCTTTTAAGACATAATGTATGATTGTATATAAGCGTGAAGGGTTATATGTCAATTTGGAGGCATATGCTTTAAAGACTATTTAAGGGCCTACATTTTAAATAGACTTTTAGATAGACTTCAAGCCTTGTCAGACCTACTGAAAGCCTAGGCTCAGACCTAAAAAAAACCTACATACTGGGTCAGGCCCAGGCTCAGGCTTTGAATCTCTGTTGCAAGCCCTAACCTATTTAGGGAAAGCCTAGTCTATTTCCATCCCTAGTTGTAGGTGGGAATCAGGGTTTTGAAAATTTGGGGTAAAAGGCCAAATTGCCCTCTCTCATTGCCTTTTTGTTTTCTCTCTCTGTATGTCTTCTTTCTCATTTTCCTTCAATTGTTGCGTGTTCACGAGATTGTGTGATCGTGAGATTTTCTCCCTAACTGCTGTGATCCACTGAGGGTCTGTTTGGGTTGGCAGCCCAGCGTCCAAAAGCCACAGTGGAAGAAAAAAAGTACAATTAGGGCATGTGGGAGTGTTTGGGTTGGCGTTGCTATACACTGGGTTTTTGGATTAGAAGTTACTTCTAGAAGAAGCCCCACCAAGTGCCTTATTCTCCGTGTGGTGAGGCAGGCATGATGCATTTTCAACAAAGCTCGACGGACAGGACCCGTACGGTGCAACACATCTCAGGAACACAACCTAGGTGCAGGACTTGTTTTATATAAATGTTTGTTTTAGAGCTTTCACGATATAATAATAAGAAGCTCTAAAAGAATATAAAAAAGATCATGCTGCTAAGGGGAAAAAAGGAAAGAGAATATTATGTATCCAAATTGAATATTATGCATCAAATTAAAGTACCATCATGTTTTTTTAATTATTATTATTATTAATGATCTGGTTGACATAGCATTCATATCAACTATCCGTAGATTATCTTCAATACAAATGAATCATATCTGTGACACAATTAAAGACCAACTTGTTAGGGATAGATAATTTGATAATGATCCACTTCATGTATGCATTCTAATTTAAATATAAATTTATCCATTTTTAATTAAGTACTTTAGTGTCTTTTTCTTTTTTTTCAATAATAATTGAAGTTTTTTTTTATCAAATTTTATTTATATTTGTTCACTTCAATTATCCCAATATATATAAATAATATATGTGTGTGCGCGCGCGCGCAGTATTCAATAACATTCATGCCCTTATTAATATTTTTCTATCTAAACGTGCTTTTCAGACATTAATCCAAACATGTTTAAAATTAGAAGAAAAGGTTACTTCCACCACCACTAATTCAAACACAAATCACATCTACAATCTGATTTTTTCAAAAGCCAGATTACAAAAAAAAAAAAATTGCTTCTCCACCACTAATCCAAACAGACACTAAATCTAAAAATAAGCCATCTTAAATTTATTTATAATATACTTATAAATTATCTCAACTGCCTATCCCAATTGTGCTTTAGCTTCTACAGCCTCTCCCTCTTCGACAACGAATTCCTCGACCCATCTCTGACACCAGCCTCCTTTCCTCTTCTGACATGAATTTCTATGCAATGTTACTCTCCCCCTTCCTTCTCTCTCCTCCCAGATTTTTGTGGTGATTCTCTTAATTTTTAATTTTCTCTTGGTTTAGTGTTTGTTTGGGATAACTTATTTTTAGGCAATAAGTGCTTATAATTCGTGATTCACGGTATACAAGATAAGTATGTGAGAGAAGTTTTGTCTCAACTTATGTAATCAGTACTTATTTCCCAGAAATAAGTGATCCCAAACACTCACTAAACTATATATCACATGAGACTTATATGGATTTTTTTTTTTTTTTTGATAGTGGACTTGAGCTGAATTTTAATTGCTTGATTGAAACTTGAAAAGCATGTAGTTCTGTTTTTTCTTTGCAATTTTTCCACTTCTAATTGATAAGTGGAAGCAAGGTTGTCAAACTCGTGATAGTGATATAAATTCATATCGTGAACTCGAATCGTAAATTCATAAGAGTTTAGTTTTACCGTTGTGTGTTTGGCAAACCTCCAAACCATGGTTTCAAACCATGGTTTGCGCAACCCGAGACAAAACTCCTCCCACATACTTACCTCGTAAGTCGTAAAAGCTATTAAAAAAAGCTAATCCAAACGAATTGATTTAACACTAAATAGTTAAATAATTAAAATATAAAAAGTTAACAACAATTTGATTTAAATATTTTTTAAATCCAACTAATTGAAATTAAATCTATCAACATTTATAATTTATCGTATTTAATAAAGAAATTTCTATAAAATTCATATATAAAACTGTTGAGTATAATCAAATTGAAAAAGTTAACATGAGTTTAAAAGTGTGTTAACACGGTTTTGTAAGCTAGAAACGTTTTAACGGTCACGAATTTACCAATTATTCGACTCAATTTTATAAGTTAGAAACGTAAAAACAGTAAACTTTGAGAGTTAACTCACGAGTTTGACAACAATGGGTGGAAGGTTTTTGGAGCCGAACAGGACCGGATGGTCAGACCGGTCCGGACGCCACCCAGAGACTCAGACGGCTCGTTTTAATGTTTCAAGCCGTTTTATGAGTTATATAGGAACGAGCCGCCTCAAACCGCTTGTTGATCCAGAAAACATATTTGACCCGGGAACCGGAACGGATATTTAAAAACCGGACGGGTTACTTGACGAGCTTTAATGATGATTTAAGGAGAAAAAGAAGATAGCAAACCTGTGTCAAGAGTTGAAGTTTAATAGATCCAAAATTTTCCAGGAGAAAGGGTGATGCTCCAGGAGGGATGATGCATCGAACCTTCATTTGATGAGAGCATGAGACTTCACCCGCCAACCTCCAGTGAAGAGAAAAAGTAATAATAAACCTTCAAAATCCTATCAGCATTCAGAAGAAACTAGAAGAAAGCCCCAGCTTTGGGAAGGTCACAAAAGCAGCTGGCATTTGTCCTGTCACCAGTATGATGCACAATTTTCTAATTAGTCTTTGAGACATTTAAATTTGCATCGATATTGATAAATGATAATCAATATGTATATTTTTTATTTTATATATAACATACTCCTCATGATTGTATTTAAGGAGAATTGCTTAAAAAGATTTTATGGACAACTTATTTGCTAAATGAGACCTGGGAAGATATCTTGCATATGGAGGGAAGATATCTGCACATGGAGGGAAGATTTATGCACACGTAGTGAAGAATTTTACACACGTATAGGGAAAAGTTTTGCACACAGGGAAGATCATCTGCACACCAGGGAAGATATTCTGCACACGTGGAAGATAATCTGCACGCGAAGGTCCCATTTGGCAAATAAGTTGCTAATGAGGGATTTTTTCACAATTTTCCCTTTTATTTATAAACAATTTTTCTTTTGATTATATAAAATGAATTGATAGTTAAAAGAAATAAGTGTGTCAAAAATATCATATATTTTTTTCATATATGCCCCTATTTATGAAAAGAGTATAGGGGAGAAAATAGATAAAAAAATATGAGAGATAATGAGTATAAGATATGAGAGAGAATAAGTATTGAATAAGGGTAAAATAGAAAAAAGAATCTTACATTTTCAGATAAAAAATAAAAATTGTTTATAAAAAGGATCAACCTTCTGAAAGAGAAAGCTATTTATAAATAGAAGAGGGTAAACGTACTAAACTACATGTACATATACTATTTATTATTTAAGTTTTTATTGTAAAAATTTAAATTACGATACCACATAGAGTAAGTATCAAATTTTTTTGATAAAAGATTAGATATTAACTTTATCGCCCAAAAAAAGATATCAACTATAATATTATAAAAAAATAGATTTTAAGTTATTTTATATTTTAATATGTTATTATATATATTATCAGAAAAGGCGAAACATGTTATGGGTTTTCATCATATAAATTTGTTCTTAAATAAAAATACATCTAATAAATTAAAATAAAATACAATGTTACTTGTATATATTTAAAATTCATGCGTGTATTAAATTAAAACTATTAATATTAATGTAAATTTTAAATATATATCTAATAATTTTATATTTATTTCTTACATTTATATAATTATATATGTCTATAATATTATTTTTAATTTAATTATTATGTTACCGGTCGGACTAAACAGCCTGACCATTCCAACCATTTGAATTATGACTCGCTAACATTTTTGACTTGACATCCAGGTCAGCTTTCAAAATATTAACAATGCCACCATTTTAAGAGTTGGTTGAGCTGACAAGCTTATTTGTATGATATGAAGTTGAATAAAGATGACCACTCGATCTTTACCTGCCAAAGTTAAATTTTCTTATACTCTTGAAATGATCATTTAATGCTAGTGTGAGTAAATACTAGAAAAACTATATTGTGAAATTTACTACACTTTTATTGACAACTCTTATAATAATTTTAACAAGTTCCGTGACGTCATTGATTATAATTTTTGACAAGTGAAATATTTGGAAAGATTTAACCAAATGGGTCAGTTTTGTTAAATTGACTGTATTTTTAAACAGATTGACATTTGGTAACGTTATTGACTACAACTTTTAACATATGAATGAAACACTTGAAGAAATTGACTATACTTTTAAAGGGATTGACAACTCATGTAATGATTTTAACAAGTTTCGTAATGCCTTTGACTACAAATTTTGACACGTGAAACACTTGGAAGGTTTTAACCAAATGGGTCATGTTTTGTGAAATTGACTATAATCATAAACGGACTAACATCTCACGTAATAATTTTAACAAGTTTCATAATGACATTGACTACAACTTTTGACATATAAAACATTTAGAGAAATTGATAATACTTTTAAAAGGATTAACAACTCATGTAATGATTTTAACAAGTTTGGTAATGCATTTGACTACAACTTTTGATTTGATGAAATGTAACCAATTGAGTCAAGTTTTATGAAATTGACTACACTTTTAAAAGTATCGACAACTTATGTTACGATTTTAACAAATTTCTTAATGTCATTGTCTACAACTTTTGACTTGTAAAATACATGGAGAGATTTAACTAATTGAGTCAGATTTTGTAAAATTGAATACACTTATAAAGATATTGACAACTTTAGTTATAATTTTAACAAGTTTTATAATATCATTGACTACAACTTTTGACATGTAAAACATTTAGAGAAATCAAATGGGTTAGATTTTGTGCAATGGACTACCCTTTTAAATGGATTGACCACTTACGTTATAATTTAAACAAGTTACGTAACTCTATAGACTATTATTTTTGACATGTGAAACACTTGTACAATTTTATCCAACATTGCATAATATCATTAACAACACTTTTAGCAAGTTTGACGACTATAATATTGGCATTGACCAAAAACCAAAACGCCTATGACAATAGCAACATTTTCTAGTTGATGGTCATTGGATACATGCTCGCCCCTAGTATGCTTGGCGATTTGAAAGTCCTTGTGCGTAATTGTAACCATTTTAGCACAAATTGTTCACAAGTTAGTGTCTCCAAAAAGACCAACCAAACAAACTTTGAAGAGTAGCGACATCAGAACTTTGAAATTGAATATCAATCTTGAAGTCATGAACAATCTCTCGAACCAGACACTGGATAGGAAGGTTGAGGGAGAGAGAAGAATCCTCACTCTGGCTCTCCTCGACGGCAAAGACTCGAGCAAAAAAATTTGAGAGCACAACTGAGTGGTGGGAGTTTGGGTGAAGTTATTAGCCGAGTGCTTTCTCATAACTCAAGGGCAGCTTGGTCTTTTGCCCCAAACATTCAAAACCTTAATTCATACCTTCACCCCTATCTACCCTTAATAGACTTTTTTAAATTTTATAAATTTACACGGTATTTATATATCTTTTTCCTATTATATAGAATCTGAAATTAATTTTACTTTTTTTCTGGTCAGAATTGACGTTAGTTTTACTAGCAATTGTAAACCATAATTCTTATTTTTCATATTTTTTTAATCAGTATCAATTATTTGTTTATCTTAATCCTCTCATGTTTAACTTTTACACGGTACCTGAAGAAGAGATCGTTGTTAAGAACGGGTGCTACTTAGGCTTTGTTTGGTTCAACGAAGGTTAAGTTAAGTGAGATTTACTTAAGTTATGTTAGAAGAGGTTATAATATTGTTTAGTTCAACGAAGGTTAGGTTAAATGAGGTTTATTTCAGTTAAGTTAGGTTAGAGGAGGTTAAAATGCCCTTCTACATATTTTCCTTCTTCTTTTATAATGTATTTATTAATAATAATTATTTATATAAAATTATTATTTATAAAATAATTATTCGTGTAAGCATATAAATAATTATTTATAAAATTATTATTATTTGGAAACTTCGTTGAATCAGGAGGTCAAGTTAGGGCAGTGTTGGAATTTTAAAAAATTGTCATAGGCAATTTAGTCACAATTGAAGACAAATATTTTCTCATCTAGGAAAAACCCCAATTTTGGAGGTTTCAGAACCTAGGTTAGGTTACCACTAGAAGACAAAAAAACATCCAACACCTAACCTAATCTCCTTCCAACCAAACACCACTTTTTTACCCCCAACTTACCCCAACCTAACCTAACCTCCAACCAAACAAAACCAACCCCACCCCACCCCAACCTCCACTCCACTCCAACCAAACAAGCCTTAAACAATCAAAAGCTTTAGCTGTGAAGGGAAACATACGGACACTTTGTTCAATATTCCTTCCAATCCTTTTAACAAGACGCCTAGAAAAAAAAAACATTTTTATTAGACATCATTTGAGTATTTATTTCATGGTCAGAAAAATATATAGTAGTATTTAGTTTATCTCTTTCATATTATCATTTTTTAATATTGGTTCTTTTTTCATGAGTTTAAATGAAGACAAAATTAAAAACTTCTTTGATGAGAGAGATAGCTCCATTAACCAAGTTGATCATGTAACAACAAAGTACAATATATGCAAGTTCTCCAAATACCAACACACAAGCTCTCACTTTGCAGTCAAAGAATCACTTTTTGAGATGAGGAAAACACGTATAAACATCAGCCTTTGGGTGCTTTGCTTCAGCATGTTCCCGACACTTGACCTCAGTTGTGGTACACATGAATGTCTGCATGCACACCTTGCACTGCACTCAATATTCATGGCAGCCCAGATTCATCATATTCCATAAACCAGTCATTTGACAGACAGTGATTGCAAGAAGAAAATAAACAGTCACAATTTGTGTTAAAGGGTTCTATGAAGTGATTTAAAGCTTCTAATACAATAAGAGAACAACATTATCAAGTGATTAAAAGATGTGAAAAAATTAAAAGCAAAATCAAATGATAGACTGCTGCAACAAACAATGGCACAATGTTTCAAGATTCTATAGAAGAAAATATGTATTTTTCACACACAATTTCAATGATTATTTCTATACAAGACATATTTCAGATAAATCTGTCTTAAATAAGCAGGTGAATCCAATCTTGAATAGATATGAAAGCATGCCAAAAACAAGCCAAACTCAAAAGTATGCTTGCTTCATATAATCGTGTGTGTGTGTCTCTCTCTCTGTTACAAAAGGAGATACAATAACAATATTTTGGCCTTCAGTCTCACCAATGAAATGATCATGATCTTCTCCCCCCCCCCCCCCCCCAAAATAGAGAAGTCAAAACTAATTCAACTATAGCTTATAAGCTGTAAATCCAGTTCAAGATTCAGGGGCTGTTGCCAATAAGGTATCTAAAACATGAAGAAACTAGAAAACCAGGGAGTTAAAACAGTTGGCGCTAACTAATGATTCCCTAAGTAGACATCACAGATATAGAAAACTAAAATGGTTAAAAGAATATATATTAGCTATACTAATGCCAATCCCATTTCATCTAGAGAGCAAACCAAAGATTACCCATTATAGTGGGCAATAAACATAAATAATATCTTATGGTCAATCTAGAAAGCACAAATCACATGATCTTGATAATAAAAAGACTGATCAGCAAAACTGATGCAAAGAATAGGATCCCTGTTACAACCATATGGAGTAATTAAACAATTTTAAAATCCATTTCTGTGATCAAAAGCTGAAATACTCAGGCAACACAAGGCATACAACAAATCCAACCAAATAGAAAATATAAGGACAACTTAGACAGGCAAAATCAAAGAGAGCATGCAAAGAGACTACCTGGATGGACATAGCCTTCTTGTTGGACTCTAACTGGCTTCCTATACAATTAGATTCAGCGAAAGCCGCAAAAATTAAGACAAGAAATAGATAGATCTATGATTTGTTCAAAGGCACAAGACTAGATAATATAGAGTAAAAGAGAGATAAATAAAAACTGAAGAAAGAATATACCCTTAGCAGGTTTCTGCTTCTCGAGGTTCTTCTCACGAGCCATCTTGGCCTTCTGGCCGTTGCCTCCTCCCATGGTCACCGAATTGAAGGGATTTGAGAAATGAAGAGCTAAGCAAATCAAAGTCTTGATCAAAATGAATTCTTCTGAGTCGAGAAGATAGACCAGATGGTCAAAAAGAGCAAGAAATTGAAAACAAGCCGAAGTTGCACCAAAAAAAAAAAAAAAAAACCGAAATTGCGTTCTAGAACCATCTCTTTCCTGCTCAAAATGAATAGTTATCGGGATTTTTTTTTTCCATTTAATTTTTTTGCCAAGTTTTTTTCCCATTTAATTGATCTAACTTTAAAGAATATCAATTTCTTTCCTAAAGAATGCGAGTACTATATTCGAAGTGTTTTTTTTAAACAAAAAAGTATATTCGAAATTTATCATTATATAATAACAATTTTGTATATAATATAAAAATTCTAATAAATTATACCATTTATAAAAGTCATAAACCGTGTAATTTATTTTTTTATGTTGGACATATTAGACCCATTCAAATTCTAATAATAAAATTTAAAAAATTGTCACTGACCATGCATAGTTTCTTCCAAATGGAAGGCATAGTTTCTTAGTCATTTAAAAAGAACTTTAAAAATGCCAAAAGATAAAAAGATATTATAAATGTTTATAATGTGAAAGACATATTAGAGTCTGATTCATTTTATCAAGATTACAAAGAAATAACTGAATTGTCCCTCAGAGTTTAATTTTCATTTTGATAAAATTAATTGTAAAAAATTGAATATGTGAAATCCTTATTAGATTTTATGAATCAAAATTTGTAACTTATGAAATTCTTTGAGAAAATTGTGAAATTCTTTTGAAAATTTGTGAAAGTCTTGTTCGAATTTGTGAAACCTTTATTAAATATTGTGAACTTTGATTTGCAAAATGTGAAATTCTGAAGAGAAATTGTGAAAACCTTATCTAAACTTGTGAAATCCTTTATCGTAACTTATAAAATTGCACCTTCCTCTCTGTTCTTAATTTCAAACTTAGAGGAATAATTCTGTCATTTCCTTTTAGTTTTGAAAAGGACGAATCAGACCCTAACACTTCTTTAATGTTATGAATATTCGAAATACCTTTTTGACTTTTGAGATCTTTAAAGTTCTTTTTAATTGATTTTCCCTAGTTTCTTCCCAATGATTTTTTTAGCTAAACATATACATCTTCCTTAGCTTGAGAGACCCCTCCTCTTGCCTTTCCCTCCTCTTCCTTTTTATAATTATAAGACCAATATTTGAATGGTTTAGATTTAGTTTTATTCCAAATATTATTTTTATTTTTTATATTGTATTATTAAATTATTCATACCAAATTTTAGTAATTTTTATTTAATTAATTATTTTCCTTGTTATAATTTAATATCTTAATAACAATTTTATAAAGGATCAAGTTTGGACTATTTAGATATTGATCTAATAGTTAAAAATAGAGAAGAGGAGGGAACTCGTGTCACCGGAATACTTTCAATGGACGACGTTTTTTCTCTGAAGATACCACCGGATATATTGCCGGATTCTCAATCCTCGCCTGCTAGATCATCGACTAAGAGCATTTCATGCACTCCACCAGAAAATCTCGCATTGGTTGGGATCCAGGAGAGCCTAGGAAGGAAGTTATCATCGGATTCAGAAGACCCTGAAACTGAAGTGCAAAGCAAAAAACAGGGGTCTCCAAATCACTTAAAGAGCTCTTCATACAAAGACTCGCTGATGGGTTTCAATAGATTGGAGTTTAATGGTTTAGCTCATGGATCAAAAATCTCCAATGAAGATCAAATAACATCAAATTTGCAGAATCAATCATGGAAAATTCCAGAGCCTTCTGATGAGACAAAAAAGCTCATGTCTGTTTATCCTTCATTGGATATCTCAGAAGAAGAATTTAACGAAGCTTGCCAGCCTTGGAATAAATCACTGATTGTCACGGTGCTAGGCGCACACTTCTATCTATTCAAGCTAAAAGAAATGTTGAGTAGGATGTGGAGATTAAAGGATTTCGATCTAGTGGATCTCCCAAACAACTATTATGTTGTTCGATTCACAAATCAGGAAAATTGGGAAGCACATTACAGACGCATATTACTGGAAGGACCGTGGGTAATTGCAAATCATGCAGTTTTAGTCCAGAAGTGGTCTCCCTACTTCGACCCTTTTCAAAACCAACTGGGAAAAATTGCTACCTGGGTGAGAATACCGAATATCCCTCTAATTTATTACTCTCAGAAGTTCATTACCAAATTGGGGGATATGATTGGTAAGACTATAAAAGTTGATTTGCATACCATTAACTGTCAAGAGCACTCTTCAGGCGCTGTGCCGAGGGGAAGATACGCAAGAATTTGCGTCGAGTTAGATCTCCAAAAACGACTTGTTCCTAGAGTCATTGTGGCCTCCACCGTGTTCAATGTAGAATACGAAGGACTGGATTCGATTTGCTTTATCTGTGGGAGGTATGGCCACAAGAAGGAGGTCTGCGCAAAGAGGGAAATCGACCCTCTGAAATCTCAGCAACCAGAACCAGCTCCCGCCGAGAAAACTCCGGCCTTGTTGCCGGGAAAAGATCCACCAAAGACAGAGGAAGCCTTCGGCCTATGGATGCTGGTAGGGGGGCAGAGGAAATCCCGGTTTCCTAGGAAGGCATTTCAGGAAGGCGGCGTAGCAGGAGGAAGGTATGGGTCGATCCCTGTCAAAGCCATGGAACGAAGATATCAATCATCAAAATTTCAAATGCTTGCTGACCTGGATGAAGATAACAAGCTCGAGGATTTGAGTTTTCATGTTGTCCAGACGCGCCCAGTTGCTGAGGAAGAAGAGAGGCGTTCGGTTTTAATTGGGGAAAGAGAAAGTCAAAGAATGGGAGCATTTAAGTCTCAGTCAAATCACATCTCAAAAGACAAAGCCACACGGCCTCCAAGACAAGTGTATCAGATCAAAGGGAAAAAGAAAATTGGGCTTAATTTAAAGGCCATTTTGCCAAAAGTCCTACCTAAAGGCCTTGATGATATTGAAGCCCAACAGCATGCACTCTCTTCAAATGAAACAATTACCCCATCAATTGATCCGCAAGCCTCGCTCTCGGCCCAGCGTCCTCATGAAGCCAAGTCAGTGAAAGCTGGTGCGCGTTTGCATCACGTAGTGGCAGGATCCATGTCCACGCAGACTTCCGAGGCTATCGGCATACCAGGTCCTGCAGAAAATCAATCTCAGGGAATTACTCCAGAAGTTGTGGAAATGGAAAAAGCTTCCCAAAATCTGATTCCAAATAGCTTAAATAAGCACACAAGTAGTCAAATCCTTGAAGAGAAATTGGTTGCTGAAAATCATGAGTCAGATAAGTCGATGGAAGCTCATTCGGGCACTCCTATCACACTTTCCACTCCCCCAAGTGATGCAAATTCCAAGGAATTTTTGGTCCAGCATAACGAGATGGATCAAGCGAAACTATCTTTGGAGCAAAAGCAGGACCCTCCTGTCACTGCGTTAACTCCTTTGTCAAGTATGGAGACTCATAGTCCTTTGGAGAGCAACAAGGAACAGGACAAGTCTCACAAAAATTTGAGAGAAGCAAAAAACAAAGGGAGATCTGCTTCAAGGCGCATTCCCCCAGATAAGTAACTCCTTTTTCCCGTCTGTATATTCTCATTCAGTTTCCATGATTATATCAAGTTGGAATTGTAGAGGTGCTTGTAGCAATTCTTTTTCTCGTGTCCTTCGTGATATTGTTTCCAAGCATAATATCTCCGTTATGTGTCTTGTGGAAACAAGGGTTAGTGGCCATAAAGCGGATTTAGTGGTGCGTAAGCTAGGTTTCAGCAACTAGTTGAGGGTAGAAGCCACGGGTTATGCGGGTGGTATTTGGGTTCTGTGGCATGATATTGAAGTTTCTGTTGAATATCTCTTTTCTACTTCCCAGCTTCTTCATTGCCGTCTGACCGACAAAAACACCAGTGATAGCTACTGTACTACATTCATCTATGGTGACCCCAGATGGAGTTATAGACAAGAGCTGTGGTATGACCTTCGGAATTTGGGGGGAAATGTATCTGAGGCTTGGCTTGTCCTTGGTGATTTCAATTCTTTTTTAAACCACTCTGACAAGATTGGTGGAGCAGCCGTCCCTGATAGATCTTTGCATCCTTTCCAAAACTGTGTTCATGATTGCGGACTTCTAGACCTGCCTGTGGTTGGTGATAAATTCACCTGGTCTAGAAATGACGTGAAGGAAATGCTTGACTGGGCTTTTTGTAATTTAGCCTGGGAAGTGGGACATTCGGATCAAAAAGTCTTACATCACCTTCGTTATAAATCTGATAACAGAGTTCTGGTGATCGCATCGGGAAATGTGCAAGCCACATCAAACTCAAATAAATTTAAATATCAAGCTGTCTGGTGCCTTGAAGAGGGTTTCTCAGACTTAGTTAACACTGCTTGGCAAAATAATGACTGGTTATCTGGGTGTGAAGAATTTGAGAATAAAGCCTCCTGGTGGAATAGAAATGTAGTTGGCAGTCTTCCAAAAAAAAAGAGGTCCTTGCTCAAAAGATTAGAGGGGGTTGACCGTGCAATCTCCTCTCATCCTCATGCTGGTCTTCTAAAGCTTGAAGCTAAACTCTGGAATGAGTACTCCAAAGTTGTGAATCAAGAAGAACTCCTCTGGTACCAAAAGTCAAGGTGCAAATGGCTCAAATTCGGAGATAAAAATACCAGCTTTTTCCACTCTTCTACTGTGATCAGAAGGAAGAAAAGCAAAGTTGAAGCTCTTCAAAATGAGCAGGGCGAATGGATTACTGATCAAGATGAACTCAAGAATTCCGCTCTTAGCTATTTCCAAGAGCTCTACTCTACAGGTCAAGACATGCTGGAGGTATTAGACTGGCCGGTTGACTTCCTTGCTCTGAATGACTCCCAACTTTCCATGATCCAAAGAGGTGTGTCTGCGCTTGAGATAAAGAATGCTGCTTTTGAGATGGATGCTTTCAAGGCGCCGGGTCCTGACGGTCTGCAACCCCACTTCTTCCAATCTCAATGAGAGGTTGTGGGCCCGAAGATCTGTGATCTTATTTTCGCCATCTTTAGAGATCCGGATAAGGTTATCGATATTAACCAGACTCACATCACCTTGATTCCTAAGGTTGACAACCCCACCTCGATCAAGGAATTCTGACCCATTTCGCTATGCAATGTGAGCTACAAGATTCTAAGCAAAGTTCTTGCAAACAGGATGAGGACTGTTTTGGACTATCTGATTCATCCTACTCAGTGCAGTTTCATAAGGGGAAGACAAAGTTGTGACAACATAATCCTGGCTCAAGAAGCGATCCACACAATGAGAACGACCAGGAAGAAGAAGGGTTTCATTGCTATTAAAGTGGATATGGAGAAAGCTTTCGACAGATTAGATTGGAACTTCCTGCGTTTCAATCTTCATAGTTTGGGCATAAATGAGCACTTTGTCAAGCTGCTGATGAGGTGTGTCTCATCTTCATCTATGAGAGTGGTTTGGAATGGGTCTCTTTCTGCTCAGTTTCAGCCAACAAGAGGAGTGCGCCAAGGGGACCCTCTGAGTCCCTATCTTTTTATCATATGTATGGAACGCTTAAGCCAGCTGATCAACCGAGAAGTGAACGAAGGAAGATGGTGTCCTTTAAGTATTACAAGTTCGGGGCCGAAGCTCTCCCATCTTTTCTTCGCCGATGATCTTCTCTTATTCTGTGAGGCTTCTACGTATCAGATGGAGAACATTAGGGAAGTGATGGCTTATTTCTGCAGAGTCTCGGGGCACAAAATAAATCTTTCGAAATCTAAGCTTTTTGCTTCCAGAAATGTCCAGTTTCACAGAGCGCTGCAGCTTAGCCAAACCATAGGAATTAGTATCTCTGGGGATCTAGGCAAATACTTAGGTGTTCCTCTGCTTCACAAAAGAACTACCAAGCTGACCTATGCCCCTCTGGTTTCTAAAGTTCAGAGGAAATTGTCCAACTGGAAAGGAAGATTTCTGAGCATGGCTGGAAGAACAGTTTTGATAAACTCCATTCTCTCCACTCTCCCGTCTTACCAGATGCAAACTAACCTTCTGCCTAAAGGGGTTTTGCGAGATCTTGAGAGAATAAATAGGAATTTCTTCTGGAATCAAGGCCCGGATAGTAAGAAGCAACATCTAATAGCCTGGAAGAAAATTAAGAAGGGGAAAAAAGAGGGGGATCTAGGCATCAAAGATCTTTCTAGTCAAAACAAAGCTCTCATCATGAAATTATGCTGGAATCTCATCACCAGACCGGATGCTTTATGGGTGAAAGTTCTCAGATCAAAATACAGCTGCAGAGATGGGGCACTCCCAAGAGTCGAGAGGAAAAGAAATCAATCTGCTGTTTGGAATGCAATTACAACAGTTTGGGACTCTTTCAGGATGGCTGTGGGTAAAAAGCTTCGAAGTGGGCAGTCAACAAATGCTTGGTTGGATTTATGGACAAGTTTTGATCAGCCTCTTCTATCCTACGTTGACCGTAATCACAACTTATTAAATCCTGAGGATACAGTTAGAAATTTTGTCGGTTCAGATGGGGAGTAGGACCTACATAGATGGGAAATGTTCTTACCTTGGTGGGTTGTTGAAAGGATCAAGATAGTCCCCCCTCCATCCCAAACGGGTGACGACAAATTCTGGTGGAGGAAATCCTCTGATGGAAATTTCAGCGTCAAATCTGCTTATTCCATGATCTACTCGTCGCTTGCGGAATCCTCTGATTCTTTCTGGCAACGTATCTGGAGATGGCCTATTCCGGAGAAAGTTAAATTCTTCATGTGGCAACTGTTCCAAGAAAGAGTTCCTACGAACTCTATTCGAGCTAAGAGGGATGTGAGGATAAACAATGAGTGCCCTTTCGAGTGTAATTGTGAGGAAACAACAATTCATGCATTGAGAGATTGCGATTTTGCAAATTCCGTTTGGCTTTCTTGCATTAACCCAATTTATTACTTTGCTTTTTTTTCGGGAAATTTACAGGTGTGGATCAACTGGAATATGCAGCACTCGGCGGGAAATCGAAGAATGTCCAAATGGCCCTGGCTTAGGGTTTTTGGTTCAATATGCTGGCTCATTTGGAAAAACAGATGTAGAAGAGCTTTTGAAGGGACTAGCGACCTCACACAACAACTTCTCCACCGAGGTCTACATTTTCTTCATGAAGGCATAGAAGATGGACGATTCAGACACAAGATTCTCAGAGTGCCAGAGAGAGACACAGTAAGATGGAATGCTCCACCGGTAGGTTTTGTTTGAATTGATGTGGATGCTGCGGTCGACGACAACAGGAACTCTGCTGTTGGAGGAGTGATTCGTGATAGCTCTGGAGCTTGGATTTGCGGTTTCCAACAGAACTTAGGTTTCTCTTTTGGTTCGACAGCTTCAGAGGTTCAAGCTATCAAAACAGTCCTCCACATTTTCTGAACCATGAATCTCAGAAAGTTAATGTTGCACACCGATTCAACGGAAGCTATTCGATTGTTACTCCAGCCAGGTGGTCAATATCATCCCCTCCAGAACGAGTTAGAGGAAGCAAGACAGCTAATCTAAAGGGACTGGGACTTAGAGATTACTCATAGTCACCGGGAAGCCATTATGTGTGCGGATATCTTGGCGAAGAAGGCCCTCCTTTCAACAAATGAGTTGTCTCTCTTAGATCAACCGCCTGATTTTTGTTTGATCCAAATGCTAGCTGACCTCAGCTAACACTTTTTGGGTCTACTTAGTATTTTTCTGTACTTAGCTCCTATGTAATGGCCTCAAGAGTTTTCTCTCTTGTCACTTCAATTCAAAAAAAAAAAATAGAGAAGAGGAGGGAAGATGATCAGAAGGCAAGAGGAGGAGCCCCAAGGCCAAGCTACGTCTTCCTATGAAAGACAATAATATGTCGTCATCCTAAAAGTAGCTTTTTGATACCCAAATGTGTTTATAGGTAATTTTGGCTTTTTAATTGGGGTGTGTTTGGGATAATGTTTAGCCATTCAAAAAGTAACTTTTTGATGCTCAAACATGCTTATAGGTAATTTTGGCTTTTTGAAGATGTTTGGGATGAAAAAAATCAGCTTTTCGATTACCTTTTGGGGAAAAAAAACATCTTAAATCATAATCAAAGTGCCCGTTTGGATAGTGGTAGAGAAGTAGCTTTTTTTATAATCTAACTTTTACCAAAGTCAGATAGGATAAAAGTCATATTATAAATGTGATTTGTGTTTGGATTCGAGGTGGCAGAAGTTATTTTTTTTCTAAGTTTAAACCTATTTAGATTAGTATTTGAAAAGCTCATTTAGATGAAAAATGACTGAAAAGGGCATGTATCTTATTGAATACCACACACACACACATATATTATTTGTATATACTGTGATAATTGAAGCGAAAAAATATAAATACAATTTGATAAAATAAAAAAATTCATTTATTATTAGAAAAGAAAAAAGAAAAATACACTAAAGTACTTAATTAAAAATTGATTAAGTTGTATTTAAATTAGAATGCATACATTAAGTGGATCATTATTGGATCACATATTCCTAACAAGTTAGTCTTTGATTTTATCACGAGCATAATTCATTTTAAAATTCACCAAGTAATTATTTGAGTAATGAGAATATATGTAAAATAGAATAAAATTTTAAATATTTAAATCTAAATCATAATTGTTATGAGAAGAAGAAAACTAATAAAGTTGTATAGAATTAAATAAAAGCATTTAAATTTTTTTTCATAACATATTATAATCATTTCAATATCATGGGAATGATATGTGAGTAAAATATGTAAATGTAACTCAATCCTTTGAATTATGTGAATATTTAGAAGGGTGTTTGTAAATACATTTTAGATATATATAAACTAAAAAAGCTGGAAAAAAAAAATCAGAAAAAGAGAGAAGTTAAAAAAAAGTATATAAATATGTATACTTTTGAGGATTGAACCCCACCCTCGAAACTTTCCCCTGTTAATTCATTTCCCCACCCCTACACAGAAACGCACAAAGACTCTGGTCCTTGTGTTATTTTTTTTCAATAGTGTTCTCCTCTTCTCCTTTGTGCTTCAAACAGATCGCGACAGTTAAAACGGAGAACAGGCTCGAGATCGGCCAGCAACCAAGTCCCACTGCCGAACCACTACCCACCGACGCCTACATGATCAGATAACGATTGAAAAACTAGACATGCAACAACGGCATCTGTTTGTCACTGCAATGGCCCACTCAGGTAAGGATGTGGCCAAAAAACGCTCAACACCATAAATCACCACTTTTCACACCCGAAGATGCTAGAGCTCGGAGAACGACCGCGACCTACTAGTGAACCACCCACGACGGCGACACTTTCTCACGATGATCAACCAGAACTAAGCAACAATGGAGAAGCAGGGAGACGCATGAAGGAATTCAGGTAAGAAGAGAGGGAATTCATGGCTTGAACAAGTACACAAGTCAATAAATGCTCCTAAGAGTCACCTATCGTAACAATAACAACCACGAGAAGCTCTAAATGGGGGCTTCTTGTCAGAAACCGCTTTTTTGGCACAAGTCCAGTTGTGCAGACGCTTTGTCAAACACCACAATTTATGCTCATTGTGCTTTTCACACTCCACCGTGCGGTTTAGGCCTCCAAACACTTTGTCAAACATACTCAAAATTTGTTACTTTTGGCTTTTTTACCATGAAGAGAGAAAAATAGCTTATGAAAGAAAAATGTTGGATCCCAATTTTTTTTAATTAAAATACTATTATAGTCCTTATTACAAATACTTATAGATAGAATTTTTTTCCTAAACATATATTCCAAACAAACACAATCAAATTTGAGGCACCATTGATAGATTGAGGAAGTAAAGAGTCAATCTCATGGAATAGGAAAACTGACATGCCCCACATCACATCGTAACTAGCCCATGTCACATTGCACCAAAAATTGAGAAACATGGCAATATGTCAAGGGTCAACTTGAGTGCTTGTTTGAAAAACCTTTAAAAAAAAGGGTTAATATAACTTTTGGTCCCTGAAGTTTGATCCAATTTTGGTTTTGGTCCCTCAAGTTTTAAATCGGTGGTTTAGGTCCCTGAAGTTTCACCCAATTTTGGTTTTAATCCCTCAAGTTTGAAATCGGTGGTTTTGGTCAATGAAGTTTCACCCGATTTTGGTTTTAGTCCCTCAAATTTGAAAAGGACTTGGCGACCCGTTTTTGAAACCCGACCCGACCCCGAAAAAAAACCAAGTCCTTTTCAAACTTGAGGGACCAAAACCAAAATCGGGTGAAACTTCAGGGACCAAAACCACCGGTTTCAAACTTGAGGGACTAAAACCAAAATTGGGTGAAACTTCAGGGAACAAAACCACCGATTTCAAACTTGAGGGACCAAAACCAAAATTGGATCAAACTTCAGGGACCAAAAGTTATATTAACCCTAAAAAAAACCTTCAAAGCACATAAAAAGTATTTTTTTTTTCCTGCAAGTTAAAATATAGGGAAAATCCCTCTAAAATGCATTGAAAATAGGAAAATCCCTATTCAGTACATTGAAATTGAAAAATCCGGATCAATCCAGTGTCAGTACGGATGAAAGTGCGGCGGCGCCAAAAGACGATTTTGCCCTTCAGCCCTCATTCTCGCCACTTCAGAAATAACAACTCCGGATTCTTGATTAACAACTCCATATTCTTATTTCACAACTTCCTAATTTAAGTTTCAAGGCCAATAACAACACCTCTTTTTTTATTAACAACACGCGCTCTTAATTAACAACTCTCAAATCTTGATTAACAACTCCAGTTTCATCTTTTTACTTTCACAATAATAACACCGGTCTTGTTATTAACAACATCATATTCTACATTAACAACTCCCATTTCTTGTTTCACAACTTCGTAATTTAAGTTTCAGGGCCAATAACAATACCTCTTTTTTATTAACAACACTATATTTTTGAGATGTGAATATGTGGAAAAATAAAGCGGAGTTGTTAATCAAGAATTCGGAGTTGTTAATAACAAGACCGGTGTTGTTATTGTGAAAAAAAATGAAACTGGAGTTGTTAATCAAGAATCCGGAGTTATTAATTAAGAACCGCGTGTTATTTGAAGTGGCGAGAATGAGGGGCTGAAGGGCAAAATCGTCTTTTGGTGTCACCCGCACTGTTCATCCATACTGACACTGAACTGATCCAGATTTTTCAATTTCAATGTACTGAATATGATTTCCCTATTCCCAATGCATTTTAGAGGGATTTTCCCTAAAATATAACCACTGTTATTATTTTTCTTTATCTTGTCAATTTGTGCCTATCCCTTTTCTCTTGAAGTAAGCCCACACGCAATCCATTTAATGCTTGTATATAGAAGTTAGTTAGGTCACACTCCAGACCATAACATCTCCGAAAGAACACATGAATTCATTATATTCAGACTAACATGTGGTGTCCATTCATTTGCATCTTTTCTTGCCTTTTACTATTTCTCTACTTGCTATCGTAAATATAAGATTCAGTTGATTTTTTTTAAAGAGATTAAAAAAATTAATTAAATTTATTTAAAGTATTTATATTTATATTTTTTCTCCAAGCTTATTTATCTGACTTATAAACTAATTTATAATTTAATGATACACAACTTACAATATGATTAAATAACTTATTTAACTTATTTAATCTTTCAAAAAAAATTATTTGAATCTTATTTTAGAATTGGATAGAATATGATTATGACTTGCGGCAGGGATAGCCGACTATGAGGGCATTTTTTATCTTATCAAAGTTTGTTGGCTGACTCCTTTAGGGTGTATTTGGTTTGAGGAAAGGGGTGGGAAGGAAAAGGAATTAAATTACCTTTTTGAGTTGAAGGTAATCTAAAATTTAAAAGGAATGAGAGGATAAATTTTGAATTGGAATCCAAAATTTAAAAGAATGAGAGGCTAAATTTTGAGTTAGAATCTAAAATTTAAAAGAATGAGAGGCTAAATTTTGGATTTCTTAAACCTAAAATAGTAATTTTCACCCCGTTCCCCCAAACCAAACACACCTTTAGTAGTCAACTTTGAATTTTCGGCACGGAATTTGTATAGAGGAGGCGAAAACAGAAGAAATTTTGGTGGGGAACGGGAGATGAAGAAATTTGGGGGATTTCTTTATTGATGGAGCACTTTTTTTTAATAATTAAAAATGATTTTAATGTGTTTAGTTCAATGGAAGGTATGGAAGTTAGGGAAGGTTAATTAAGAGGACCGGGAAAGGAAAAAAATTGGGAAGGGTATAAAATGTTAATAATCAGAATATATAAAGTAAAAGGAAAAATCCCTTAAAAATACCGTCAAAATAGGGAAATTCTAATTCAATGCTGCGAAATTCCAATAAATATATAGATATAGTTTGTATTAAATAATAAAATATGTAATCATAAATAATAAAATATCAAACATAACATGCAAATTGTAAAACCCCTTTTGTATCTAACTAGGAAACATTAATTATCTAATAACGAATTATTAAAAGGATTAAGGTGCTTAAATAACCATAAACTATTTTTTAGAGTAAAAGTAACTATAAACTATGTAAAATAAAGTAAAACCGTTAATAGTTAACACACACTTCAACATCATAATTAGCGATCAACATTTCTTATTTTACGGGTTTTAATGGTTTTGCTTCATTTTATATAGTTCATGGTTATTTTTGCTCCAAAAAATAGTTCATGATTATTTTTACACTTTTAAAAATAGTTCATGATAATTTAAGCACCTTAACCCTTATTAAAAACATAGAATTTTTCCCCCTTATTATATCTAGGTCTATTTATATCAGCCTTTATATTAACTTCCTTGCAAGAGGAAAATTTCCAAGATCCACCTTTTTATTAGATAGTTCTTAATTTATCTCTATCTATTACTTTTACCCCACTTGACAATAAAAACACCTTTCTTCTTTTCTTTTGTTCTGCCTTGTTGCCCATGCAAGGCTTTTCTCTTTTTCTGTTTGGGTTAAGGGGTAAAAATACCCATAATTTTTTTTCTAAAGAGCATCCATCATTATTAACTTTTTTTGGGTGCAAACGTAATTATGAACTTTAAAAGGGGGAAAAAGTGACACGTCTATTAAAACTAACTAACGGCAGTTAACTCTAGTGCAAAAGTACAAAAATACCCCTATCTAAAAAAAGATTATAGTGGTGAATGCACCTTTGAAAAAGTTTGAGTATTTTTTTACTTTTGAAAAAAATTTATGGGTATTTTTGCCCCTTAAATTTTTTTAAATAAAGGTATTTTGGTACTTTTGCACTTGAGTTAACGGCTGTTAGTTAGTTCTAACGAAAGTGTCATTTTTACTCCCATTTTAAAAGTTTATAGTTATTTGTACATCAAAAAACAAATTTATGGTGGTGGATACACTTTTTTTAAAAAAATATGGATATTTTTATCCCTTAACCCCTTTTTTTATAATACTTATAGCCTATACTTAGCACTTCATCTTTTATGATATACTTAGCAACCGCCTTTCTGCCATGCTCTTGACTGAACAAGTGATGAGTCAATGTTTGATTTACCGTAGTCACTAATAAACTTTGACCCTTGCTAGCTTTGTTAGGATTGCTTCCACACTTGTCCAAATGCCGCCATAATTGTTTAGTGCCATCATTTGAAGGATGACTTGCATACAAAGCTCCACAATAGTTGCACTTTGCTTTATGTTTTCCTTCTGTTTGTGCTAGTGGCAGCCTTGTAAAATGCTTCCAGATGTCATATGAGTCTCTCCTTTTTTTTCTAGGTCGTGATTCAGCATCTTGTCCTTCATTATCGGCTTGATTCTCAGCATTATGAGCAATTTGCTGAGCTGTTGTGACTCTAGTCTCCCCTACAATAGTTTTAGCTTGCTCTTGTGCCATGCAATTTTCCTTTTAGCATTGTCAAACAAATCAACAATTTGCACTTTGAAGATTCATCAAATTTAAGCATCTAAGCATTTAAGCATATTCAGATTTCAGATTCATCAACTGTAAGCATTTAAGCATATTCAACATTTACTGAAAAAGTTAGCAAGAATCGTGCACAAATCAGTTAATTGAAAAAAATTTGGAGTAACTGTGAATGATACCAGAGTTTGTACTCGAAACATTTTTCCGAATGAGAACTAAATAGAGTTTTGTCCGGAAGTAAGAAAAAG
This sequence comes from Inga oerstediana, assembly GCA_963210345.1. Lineage (NCBI taxonomy): Eukaryota > Viridiplantae > Streptophyta > Magnoliopsida > Fabales > Fabaceae > Inga > Inga oerstediana. The sequence continues at coordinate 30,706,980 of OY723399.1, read as the reverse complement.
AGAGAGAAAGTTCTTTGGCAGAACCTGCATAATAAGGATCACAAGCATGAAACAGCAAAACAATGAACTTTTTGCAAACAAAGACTGACACAGTGAGCAAAGTCTATAAAGTGATGCACAAAGAGGAAACTTCAAACATAATGTAAAGCAGAAACTTCAAACATAACGTAAAGCAGAAACTTCGCACATGATATATTCCAGCCAAAACCCAAAAGAAACACATAATGTAAAGCAAAAACTTCAAACATTCTGAATCATAATCCAAAAACCATACGAAACATAACATAATCCAAAAACATAAATATTACAAAATCCACCCACTAGAAGCTCAACATCTAATTAAATTCATTTACTATAGTTAAATGCATTCCCATAATCCCATCGGCCAAAAGAATTAAAGAAACAAAAATTCATAGGCATTGCTATTGAAAATGGAAAATGAGGTACCTAGCTGGCAAACTTCGAAGTGGATCAATGGGAGCCTGCAAGACGAAGCCAAAGACAAAGATGAAGACGAAGCCACTTCAGCAATTTTAGGTCAAGTCGTCGAGAGATCAATCATATAAAGTAGCAACGAAGGAGAAGAGAGTAAAGAAAGACAGCAACGTTCAATGAAGGTCTGCGACGGCGTTTGCGAGGAGAGCTTATCCGAGTTGAATTTGGATTGAGGGGAGACGGACTCTCACAGGTCACAGCGAGGGGCGACTGGTGAGTGCTACGGTGAAGGACTGGGGTTGGTGGGCTGGTGGCAAGTGGCAATCGCCGCTTCGCCGCTGTGATGAAGGAAGGATCGAACGATGAAGCACTCTCACAGTCTCACGAGCAAGTCGGCAGACGGCAATAAAGAATGAAGAATAGGGAATTATGCAATTAGGGATTTAGGCTTGTTCGACTTCGGATAAGATGGAGCCTGGAGGCCTGGAATGAAAGAAAAATATATATATATATATACTGCATACGGGTACGGGCGGGTTACGGGTGCCCCGTTGGTGTACCCGTTTAACATATACGGGTACGGGTAACCTGTACCCGTTACGGGGCATAATCTGGGCGGGTTTAAACGGGCAAAAATCTGCAGGCTGCGGGCGGACGGGCGGGTTGCGGGCTCTTTGCTCACCCCTACTTATAGGGCTCTCCTTGGAAATTCCCTCATGTGGCAAGCTTCGTCCTTTTATGCTAACTAATATATTTATATATTTCCCCCCTCTTCTGCCAATAGGAGATGAGCAAGTAATGCTTATGATAACATCTTTATTTTTATTTTCAGGATACAATTATAATTAAAAAATAAACATTTATAAAAAATAAATCGACAGGCAATTATTAGAATAAAAGAAGGGGTTTGGATTAAAAAAAGAAATAAAGAAATAAAAAAATATAAATTAATAATAAAATAATATTTAAAAAAAAAAAGCTAAATGGCACGTGGCCCTTTAGCTTAAGGCGGTGCAGGATATTATTAAATACCTCCACCCAACCTTTTCATTCATTAGATTCAGGGTCTGTTTGGGAACGCATCAGGCTTAAAAAAACACCCAGTTGAGGTTCACATGCTCATAAGCCTAGTTGATAGTGTTTGGCTGCGTCTGATGGAGCTGGGTTTTTCCAAAAAAAGGAGCTTCTTTGAGAAGCTCCTTTGAGCTGCTTCTGCGGGTGAAGCTCATCTGCCGCGATCGTTGGGAACAATTATTCAAACTCTTCTTAGCTACCAGACTGTCCCAATCTTGTAACATCATAAATTTTATTCACCAAGAATATATTGTAATTATTTTATATATTCAATGAAATGGTGAATATTTATGGCCAAAGGAATTAAATATTGAAAATTGAAAGTGGAATAGTGGTTTCAGTGAAATCGTCTGCGAGGCAGTAAGATTGTCATATAGTTTTGGAAGACCAAATGATGAGCAAAAATTATGAAATTATACAGTGTGAAAGTAGACATTCTAAGCTTTAATTTGATAGGTATTATAAGCCATTTTGACTTGTGGATTGAGAGTTATGAATTTTTTAAATTTTCCCAGCGAAATTGACTAATTTCTGGAGCAGCGGTCAAAAATTGAAAATCTGGGAATGATATGATCTCAGCTAGTAAAATTCCATATTTTTCCTTGAAACTAGACTCAATAAGGGTTCTATAGGCTTTGGAATTGCTTCAAAACAATGTCTACAAAATTAGTTATGATTTTTTAAAGTTAAGACAGAAAATCTGCTAGAATTGGCATTATTCCGAAAATTTAAAATAAAAGGAGTTAGAAATTGATTAATGGAATTAAAATGCCAAGTTTCATGATCATATGAGGAGGGGATTAAACTATAATGGATTTGTATGAGCACATGTCAAATTGCATTAAAAAAATGCTACATGGACAAATAATGATGAAATGGTATGCTACCTTGAGTGCAATAATTAGTCTAATTGGAAGAGTAATGGTTTAGTTTGAGCATGAGAAGGGGGAGCATGTTTTTTTTAAAAGCTAACCAAGGGAGAAGGCTAGTTCAATGTTAAGGAGAGTTAAAGGGAGCAATTATGGAGGGAAGTATGGTGAAGTGCATGATGAGAATAGCTTGAGTGAAGGAGTGAAATACTTGAGTGCTTGGAAGAGGACAAACTTGATTACATGTAAGGAGATTGCTTGTCTTGTAAGATGAGAGGGGGTAGGGACAATTTTTAGGGGCAAGCAAAAGGGAGATCATTGATTCAATATAATGGAAATTAGGTGGAGAAATTATGAGGAAGAAGGGAGTGTGACAAGTGTCACATTGGAAGCTCTTGATTAAATTAATGGCTAGGAAGAAAGATGAATAAGTCAAATAAAACATCTTCCCTTCCCCTTCATACACATACTTCTTCCAACCACAAGAGAAGGAGAGAGATAAAGTGCCTTGGAGAAACTTTGAAGACTTGGAGAGAAGGAGGAAGAGAAAGATCAAGGTAGGTTTGTGATTTCTTAAAATTTCCTTATAAACTAGTATAAGCTTCTTCTCTAATCTCTATTCTCCTATGAAATCCATGGTTTAGCAAGCTCATCTTGAGCCCAAGGAGAGAGGGAGGAGGGCGTTTAGAGAGTAAGAGGAAAGGAACTCAAGAGGTAACTTCACCAATCCTAAAACTATGATAGTAGGTGATTGTTATTGGTGATTGTTGTTTGGTTTTGTGATTTTTGGGATGAGTTGTAAAATTAGAAAAGCCATAACCCTAAGGGTTTATGCTGCCCAAAATCCTTTAAATCATGATTATGAAGTGTTTAAATGAGTTATCTAAGGATTAGAAGTGGAAAAGTATAAGTTTTGGAAGCTAAAACACAAAGCTCCATTTTTTCTATTTTTTCTTCATATTTTTGGCCAGGACCAGAAATGGTACTAGGAGTTGGATTTTCATGAAATAAATGGTTCCATTAGACTCAGTGGGCAAAAATAGGTGGGGTTACAGTTAGACACTTTTTCGGTAGAGGCCAAAAAAGCATAATTACGAAAATGCCATTGAAATCCCTAAATAGGGGCTGTCAAGGGTATTTTCGTAATTTGTCACTGAATTTGGTGATTTCGAGCCTAAAAATGGATTCCTTAGGTGAAAATAAGTCAGAATAACTTTGGTCAAAATTTTGGAAAAACGTGCCATCGGGTTGGGTACGGCCGGGGGTCCTGGGGGCATTTTGATAAATTTTCATCATAGATTAATAGAACCACAAGAAACACTATGGAAGAGTCTAAAATGATACTTTTATAGATTATGACTTATTTCTGGTACATTTAATATTTTAGGACCGATTTGAAAGCCGGAACGACATGCGTTACGAGACACGCAGGAAAAAGGGATTATAAAGCTTTGAGGTAGAGACATTATCCTTCATACACTATGCCATAAGTTATGTAATTGTGTGGATGCCATTGTTTTGTGAATGCACTTTATTAATCAACATGATTTGCCTAAAGAGGGGCAGTTAGTGCAAGAGGTGCACTTACACTGGGAGTTGGCAGCAGTCCAACCGGTGTAGATTGTGGGGCTGGGCCCTACTTATGTATACATGACGATGATGTGTTTATATTGTTCATTAATTTGTGCATACCTTGGCACATGCCATATTTACTTTTCACATTCTCTATGAACGATATTATGTCTCTACGGGGATTCTTCGGAATCTCACCCTATTTTTAAACAAATACCTTAGCGGGTACTAGTGGGGCAAAAGGAAAAGACGTAGACGCCAGAAAGTGAACGACATGTGTCTCGAGGTGAGAACAAGATCGTGGTTATAATTAGTCTATTTTGTGATATTTTGGTGAAATTTGTAAATTTTAAAACTTCTGCTATATTTTCTGTATTTCGTCTACAAACGATATCGAGATTGTAAACAAATATTTTTATCAGTATAATTGTACTTTTCTGTATGCCCATGGAATTATGTCTTTATTACTCTTTGAATATCGAAATGAAAACGGGTGTTGACAGATCTAATTCTCTCAGTGATCGTTGGCTCCAATTGATAACTCCTCTCAGCTGCCTCGCAAAGTGAAGTTCGACTTACTTCTTGTTCATCCTTAGATCTTGAACACAGTGTTGGCGCCATTGAGTGGAGGGGGTCAACGGACGTGCTAAGTGGAGATTGTCATTGGTGGGTGGGTCCAAAGTTGAGAGCCGATGCTTCTCGTACTGCTCTGTTCTTCATCGTTGCATGCAGTGGTGGATATGGTGTGGTGGCTGGAGCTGGTGTGGTCACTGGATCTCCTTCTTTGTGGTTTCCTCTGCTATGCTCTGCTCTTCATCGTGAGTTCCTCTACTCTGCTCTGCTCTGCTGTCTGGCTTGCTTCCCCTGGTATTTGGCTTTCATCGTGACTTGGTTGGAGAGGTCTTTTGATATTGGTTTTGTTCTCCTCAGTCGTGCTTCAAATCTCCAGGTGAGCAGAAATAAGCTTTGGGTAAATATAATTGATCAGCTTTTTTATTAGTTCTCAACATCATGGATATGTGATGCTGTTTATGCGGCTATAAATTATGTTATGATTGTTTTATTTTGAAATAAGAGCTTACATATAAAAAGAGATAGATCATTCTATGAATCTACCAACCAATCTCATAAAGCAAAGAGGAATATGATATATAACAAAATTGCATGACATATGAAAATAGAAAAACAGGGAGGGAAATGAGTTATCTATGAAGTTAAAATCCCATGTGATAAGCTAGGGAAAATTAAAAAAATGAATGGGCTATAAGCCCATCACTTTTAGCTTTCCTTGATAAAGCCCTAAGTTTATGTGTTGTTTCATAATTGCTGTTTCATGTGCTTTTAGCTCTCCTAGATTTTGGCCAAACTTAAAGGTGCTTTTGTGGCCACCTTGTAGCCTTCCTCACAGAAGAATGCAGCTGCACCAAATTTTTTTTTTACTACTGTTTCTTCATCGCCCATACATCTCAGTTCCAATTTTTATTTTGCCAGCTCTATGTGCATATTTTCCACGTTTGGTTATTTTTTTTAATTGATGAGAAGAACATGATTTGAAAGAATTTTTAGGTACCACATACAGATCAAAAGCATACACACACACACACACACACAATATCAAAGGACATAGAATAAACAGTAGCTAATGGGTTACCATTTGAAAGGCGCATTCAACAAATTTTAATAAGTGAGACACATACATATATAACAATATCCTCTTAATTTATGAATTGAAGTGTTGGGTAAGATGGGTATGTTAGGTTACAGTTAATCTTGACTGACTTGATGAGGGGATATAAATTGTACCCTTACTTTCGTTAAGAGAGAGAATGGTAAGGGGATAAAGATGGTGATGTTGGAGCTAGCATGTGTGTGTTTGATGAAGAGGGGGTAGTTGAAAGGATTAATGATGAAAAAACTCATATCATGACATGATTTAACCACCTTTAAGGGAAATGAAATTGAAAAGTATGTATAAAAAAATTGAAATATAAATTTATCCTTTTTTAATTAAATACTTTCGTGTATTTTTCTCTTTTTTTCCAATAATAATTGCACCTTTTTTATTTTATCAATATTTTTTTAATTTTTTCATTTCAATTATCACAATATATACAACTAATATATATATAGTATTCAATAATATTTATGTCATTTTCGATATAAACGGGTTTTTCAAAAGCTAATCCAAACAGGTTTAAGGTTAGAAAAAAAGTCATTTCTGCCACCGTTAATCTAAACACAAATCACATTTACAATCTGACTTTTCCAAAAGCCCTTTTGTAAAAAAGGCTTCTTCTCCCCCGCTAATCCAAACAGGCACTCATTTGGCAAGAAGCAACAAAGCTGTCGTGCGTTTCCATCGTCCTCAAGTAAGATTTCAAACTTTTGGGATAATGTAGGTAATTAAAATCACTTCTTCTCATCAAGCTTTCTCCACAAAAGTTGTTCTCTAAGTATTTTTCTCTTTCTATTGATGGTAATATTCTATCGATTAGTGAAAATTTTTGAGTTTTGACAATAGATGACTATAGATATGTAGAGGAAGGTGAATAATTCATTTTAATTGGTTTAGATTTATAATTTAGTTGTTTAATGATTTTATAATTAATTTATTTTAAAACAGATCATAAATTATACTTTTAGGACATTTTTGACCGATTAAATTTGGATGAAACAATTTATTTGGGTTATTAGAGGTATTATTGAAATTTTAATCGGTTTAGTTTTGTAGATTTTGAGTTATATGAAATTATAAGATATGATTTAATTATGTGGAGGTTTCAGATAATGTTTAATAATTAGATTATGTTCATATATGCTAGAAAAGAGATGTAATTGGTATATAATGTTGATATTGATGATTTTATGAGTATTGGATTGTTAAGGTGATTAGAGAATTATTGTTGTTAAATATTTTATTAAGCAAAATAGAGTTAGGAAATTTTAGTATTTGTGATTTGAAAAGAACTTGAGGAATAGATAAATTGGTTAATCTTCCAAGAAGATTAAAGAATCATTTATGGGGGTTATTACTTGCTATTTTTTATTAGTTAGCATTTATGATTAATTTTGTTAACACGTAATTATATATTTATTTATTGTAGAGTGAATTTGAATTTGGCTTGTTGGACTTGAATTCTCTAGTTTAGTTCTTGTGTTGAACATGAGGTAACCACTTTCCAATTTAACTTGTATGCTTGTTGAGGTGGTTATAAGTGTATGTTGGTATTTTCAATTGCTATAAATATGTTATAGTATTTTATATATGAACAATGTACAATGACAGTATGAATTATGTTTTTAGTAAAATTTGATTAGGTGGGCCTGAATAGTTTAATTGAATGATTAATAATGCTTTGCATTGACTATTGATTATGAGAAAAATATTATTATTTTGAATTTGTGATGTTGAATTGTTGGACTGTATATCGAGTTGTATTGGATTGCATCGAGTTGCGGATATGGGAGGTTTGATGCTATTATACCACGTGGTATAGCCGCCACTTGATGCCCAGTGGCTAGCTTTGACATTTTTAAAACCCTTGGTATCACCCTTTTCTTTGTTCGGATTAAAGGTCAACTCAAGGGACATGCGACACCTTTCCATATTTGACAGAAAAGGAATCCATGATATGATGTGAGTTCTGTAGTCTTTGGTCGGGTTACACCTCATTATTGGAGAGCTTGGTGCAGTATTGTCAAAGAGACTAATCCTATTACATGTCGTAGCCCATGGGTTCTATCAGCGGTTATAAGGAGGTTATAAAGATAGTTGAGGGAGTTCCATGCATTTTGAATGACCCTTGAACCACTAATATTTTGTAAAAAACTATATAGATTTGGTTATATGTTCGTACATTTTGCTCGCTTAACTATCTCGTAATCATTCCCTACATATTTATTAAATTGAAATTGTGGTTACTAGGTCCATATGACACATCCCGATTATTATTATTTTTTCCTAGGAAAGGATTTAGATTCACGGGGAAGTCATGTGAGGCTTGTTTTCTTCAATTCGTCTTTGTAAAGCCTCCTTTTATTTAACATGTTCTAATTGATGTATATTGCCAAGCTCTAGGGCCCATTTGGCATACTTCACAATTCAAAGTATATTGGTCGTTCTATTAAGGGTTGGGACAAATGTTTTGGTGAATAATGAATTGAGATATCCAAATTTGGTTATAAGTTGTTAGAAATAGTTAATTATATGGTAAATATAGATTCTGTTATACTCATCCCCTAAATAAAAAGTTTTTTTTTTATTTTTTATTTGAAAAAGTACTTCATACACTAAAAATTAATTAGTTTAAGATGCTGAGTGTTAAAAAAATATTTTCAGATAGTGGGTGCTACTGAAAAAATATTTCAAGATACTGGTGTTGCAGGAAAAATATTTCAGGATGCGAAACTAGAAATTAATTAATTTGAGATACCGGTTAGTAAAAATATTTCAAAGTGCAGCTTACAATTTAATTCAAATAAATAAGAATATATAAAAAATATAAAATATGATCCCCACCCTAAAGTTAGGCGAGGACCCATCAATTGTATGTTGGTATTTTTTTTTTTTTTTTACTCTCTTTACTTCTAGTCGCCTATTGTTCTATAAATATATTTATATATAATTATAAAAGGAAACCATAATAAGAAATGGCTACAAATAGAACATACAGAAGGTGAAGTCAAATGTTAAATTATATTTTTCTCATTCATGAGACAATACAAAAGGTGGGGACGTACATTCGAAATACATCATATTGTTTATAACCAAATTTAAAAAAAAAAAAAAAAAAAAAAGCTAAAGCACTTTATTTTATAATATTCCTAAGTGGTGCTTTTAGTAATTTACCGGTTGGTACGATCCTCAATCATGAAAAGGTTTGCTGGTAGGTCTAGGAAGTTCAAGGGATGGTTCACGTGTACATAAATTCTTTAAGAAAAATGACAACCACATCATAATTAGGAACATAGTAATTTGCAAAAGGTGGCGGTGGGCTTGGATTGAAGGGCGGAGGATCAACAAGGTTGGTGGTATGAGCACGTATGCCATGTATAACTTGGAGATCCCTAACTTTAAACCCATTCGATCCTTACCATAACTTTCGTGACCAGCATTTGGGCATCACATGAAAATAAAATTTTTGAACTAATAATGCCTAGCTGCTATCTAAGTAGAAAAGTATTTTTAACTCTATAACCAAATTTCACAAGAAGAAAAACTAGGAAAATAACCAAATTTCATGAGGTGAAAAAAATAACACTGATAAAATGATTTCTTGAGCACCCATAAATTTTCATGACATAGATATACTAGGGCGTCTCTTAGAGTGGATTCACAAATAACCACTTATACTAATAAGTGAACAAAGAAATCTTCACACACCAACAATATATGACATTTTTTCTCCAAAAATCAGAAATATGAGTTCAAAATATATGAAAGAGACATGAACATGAAATATTAGTTTGAAACAATAAAATAGTAAGAATTCAAAAGTAGTAAGTTTTACTGGGTGTTATTAATCAGTAAGAAAAATTCTTATCTTTTTATTTTGTAGTGAGTTAGTGGCCAGGTTCAGGAACCCGGATCGGATCGGCCGGTCCGGTCTGGAAACAGGCGAACCGGCCGGTGGACCAGTCCGGGTTCCAATTTTAATTTTTTTTATATTTTTCCGTTAGAATTTCATACTATAAACCTAAAATTTTCAATTTCTCACCGGTTTGATCTCGGTTTAGCTCCGATTTCACCCCGGTCTGACTCACTGACCCTTAACCCAATACCCCAATTAGTTTAATACCTGATTCAAGTTTTAATACCTTGGTTAGTGGCAGTTTCTTTTTCTTAGTACTTTCTTTAATTTTCATATGGATGGTACTGAGTTTTTGAAAGTGAGAGACGCAGCTTTTATAGGCATTGCGCTTTTAATGATCTTTAATACATCTGACTTCAACATGACTTAAAGTTCTTATCTCTTTTTTATTTGGGAAAATGTCAGCTAGGTCCCAAGGTACAGAAAAAATGTCAAAAAACTTCCTTTAAAAAGTCAATGGTCAAAAAAGTCCATTGACTTTTTAAAGGGAGTTTTTTGGCATTTAGGAACTTTTCTGACATGAATTCCTAATAGTCAATTACAAAAATAACCCCCACTGAAATAACAAAAGAAAACGCACAGAGGAGGAGGAGGGAAGCACGTTTTTGTGATCAAGCTATTAAGGAGAAGGAGAAAAATGCATGGACGAAGGGCGTAGGAGGTGCAACATTGAAGGGATACAAAGTGGTGTTAATGTTCTTGGGAATCTCCTCTTCTTCACTGTCTATGTACGAGTAGCAAGGTACAGAAGCGAACTGGAATTTTTTTTCTGTGTGAAAATTAGTTAGATTGAGATTGAGGGGTTGGTTAAAGGTTGGATCTTGGGCTCAAAAATGGAGTAATTGCTGGGTGGTAGACAAGAAATGCTAAGAATTTGGTAGACAAATGAGCTTGATCATTGAAGTTGGGGTTTCACCTTGGGTGGGTTGTGTTTATGTTAGAGTGTTCTATTTTTGTGGCATGGTAACAGAGGAGCTGTTGTATTTAAAGTGAGAATGGTGAATGTAATTGGTATTCTTTGCTGGAAAAACAATGAAATGAACACAAAAAATTGTTGAAAATTTGTGCATATGAAGTTGTAAATATTGTTGTAGAAGTTGTTAATACGTACCGAATCTGTGCTCTATTTTTGGGGAAGCAAACAGAGGTTTGGCCTTGTTTTTAGTGTGTTTGGTCTTATTAGAAAAAGCAAATATGCAGGAATAAAACGTGCAGTTAACGTGTTATAAATTTGTGCAGATGCAGTTGTAAATATTGCTGTGGAAGTTGTTAATACGAAGTTTGTCCCTGTGCTCTGTTTTTGGGGAAGCAAACAGAGGTGTGAGTGTGATTTGTGTTATTAGAAAATGCTGATATGATTAAAAAAAAGTGTTGTTAACGTGTTGTAAATTTGTGCATATGTAGTTGTAAATATTGCTGTGGAAGTTGTTAATACGAAGTTTGTCCCTGTGCTCTATTTTTAGGGAAGCAAACAGAGGTGTGAGTGTGGTTTGTGTTATTAGAAAATGCTGATATGATGAAAAAAAATGTTGTTAATGTGTTGTAAATTTGTGCATATGTAGTTGTAAATATTGCTGTGGAAGTTGTTAATACGAAGTTTGTCCCTATCCTCTGTTTTTGGGGAAGCAAACAGAGGTGTGAGTGTGGTTTGTGTTATTAGAAAATGCTGATATGATAAAAAAAAAGTGTTGTTAACGTGTTGTAAATTTGTGCAGATGTAGTTGTAAATATTACTGTGAAAGTTGTTAATACGTACAGAACCTGTGCTCTATTTTTGGGAAAGTAAATAGAGGGAATGCTCTATTTTTGGGGAAGCAAATAGAGATGTGCTATCCATTCTCACTGGTAACCAACAAATGAAGATGAAGAAAGACATGTAGCATTTGAAATGTTATTTTGTATAGGCTAGTTGTTGTGTACATTGACAACACATTATGCATATGTTCACAACATGTTTTTAGGTGGTTTAATCAAGTTGTCTGACAGGTGAAAGGGTCAATGTATTTAGACAACAAGGTCCCCAAACCGGTTTTTTTTTTTTATGGTTTACCAGTGGATATGCATGTTTTCACAACAATTGATGTCATTTTAACAATTGTTTGATGTTTTTATGTTTTCACAAAGGTCATTGGATGCGTGCTTGTCCCACCAACTCTCAAAATCTCAAATAATGTTTACAACATATTCAGTTACTTTACAACATGTACACAACGTGGTATGCTGTCATTGTTCACAACATGGTATGCTGTATTTATAACATCATAAGTCATATTAACAACGTATTCAGTTACCTTTATAACATGTAAAAGGAATGCGTGCTTGTGCAATATTTACAACACATGCTGCTACGTTTACAACACGTTAAGTTATTTTTACAAGTCTTTAAGCTAATTTTACAACTAATTACACCAATTGCACCAGGGCAGTAGCTTGTGCAAGAAGCTACAATATACACACCACTTTTTTGGCATTTCTCTCATCGTTTACAACATGTTATGCTATATGTACAACATCATAAGTTATATTAATAACGTATTAAGTTACGTTTACAATATGTAAGAAAAAAAGAGCGCTTGTGCAATGTTTACAACATATTCTGCTACGTTTACAACACTTAAAGTCATTTTAACAAGTTTTTAAGCTATGTTTACAACTATTTCTAGCTGTTGCATCAGGGCAGTAGTTTGTGCAAGAAGCTACAACATACACACCACTTTTTTGGCACTTCTCTCATTATTTACAACATACACAATACTTTGGTGGCACTTCTGTGATTGTTGACAATATGTTATGCTATATTTACGCATATGTTGTTCCTTCCTTTACGCATATTGTTCTTACTAAACCACCAACATATTGCATTTCATCTTCTCCATCATTTAAAAACTCCCCCCACATGAAAGAAACAAAATAGATTCTTCCCTGAACAACTTCCAATCTTTCATGACAATCTGCAACAAAAACTTCTTATTAATAACTTTCAAAGCAATATTTACAACTTCATATGCACATATTAACAACACGTTAACTACACGTTTTTTCCTACACATGTGCTTTTTCTAATAACACAAAACATATTAACATTCAATCATACCCAGTTAAAACAAGGCCAAACCTCTGTTTGCTTTCCCAAAAACAGAGCACAGGTTTGGTACGTATTAACAACTTCCAAAGCAATATTTACAACTTCATATGCACATATTAACAACACGTTTTATTCCTACACATGTGCTTTTTCTAATAACACCAAACACACTAAAAACAAGGACAAACCTCTGTTTGTTTCCCTAAAAACAGAGCACAGGTTCTGTACGTATTAACAACTTCCACAGCAATATTTACAACTACATATGCACAAATTTACAACAAGTTAACAACACTTTTTTTTTTCATTATATCATCATTTTCTAATAACACAAACCACACTCACACCTCTGTTTGCTTCCCTAAAAACAGAGCACAGGGACAAACTTCATATTAACAACTTCCACAGCAATATTTACAACTACATATGCACAAATTTACAACACGTTAACAACACTTAATTTCATCATATCAGCATTTTCTAATAACACAAACCACACTCACACCTCTGTTTGCTTCCCCAAAAACAGAGCACAGGGACAAACTTCGTATTAACAACTTCCACAGCAATATTTACAACTACATATGCACAAATTTACAACACGTTAACAACACTTTTTTTTCACCATATCAGCATTTTCTAATAACACAAACCACACTTACACCTCTGTTTGCTTCCCCAAAAACAGAGCACAGGGACAAACTTCGTATTAACAACTTTCACAGCAATATTTACAACTGCATCTGCACAAATTTACAACACGTTAACTACACGTTTTATTTCTGCACATTTGCTTTTTCTAATAACACCAAACACACTAAAAACAAGGCTAAACCTCTGTTTGCTTCTCCAAAAATAGAGCACAGGTTCGGTACGTATTAATAACTTCCACAACAATATTTACAACTTCATATGCACAAATTTACAACAATTTTTTGTGTTCATTTCAGCGTTTTTCCAACAAAGAATACCAATTACATTCACCGTTTTCACTTTAAATACAGCAGCTCCTCTATTACCATGCCACAAAAACAGAGCACTCTAACATAAACACAACCCACCCAAGGTGAAACCCCAACTTCAATGATCAAGCTCATTTGTCTACCAAATTCTTAGCATTTCTTGTCTGCCACCCACCAATTACTCCATTTTTTAGCCCAAGATCCAACCTTTAACCAAACCCCTAATCTCAATCTAACTAATTTTCACACAGAAAAAAAAATTCCAGTTCATTTTTGTACCTTGCTACCCGTACATGGACGGTGAAGAAGACGAGATTCCCAAGAACATTAACGCCACTTTGTATCCCTTCAATGTTGCACCTCCTACACCCTTCGTCCGTGCATTTTTCTCCTTCTCCTTAATGGCTTGATCACAAAAACGTGCGTCCCTCCTCCTCCTCTGTTCGTTTTCTTTTGTTATTTCAGTGGGGGTTATTTTTGTAATTGGCCATTGGGAATTCATGTCAGAAAAGTCCCTAGAGACTTTTCTGACCATTGACTTTTTAAAGGGAGTTTTTTGACATTTTTTCTGTACCTTAGGACCTAGCTGACATTTTCCCTTTTTATTTTACAATCTCATCCTACTCTTTCTTTTCCACCAAGCTTTTTACTCTCTTTTTTTCACCACGCATTTTGTTGTTTCGTTTTCACCACGCCTTCTAGAAAGGGGTGAATATGGTATCCAGTTCGGTATGCCTCCATATATCTAGTCAAAAATTGTCATGCCCAGCCCAAAAATATATCAACCTATATCCCCCCCCCCCGTCCTCTCACGTGACATGCTTGTCACCTTATATTAATTGCAAACTATTCTCTTGCTCTCTCTTTCATGTTACTCCCTCTAATCCTATTTATAAATAATTTTTTTATTGTGTAAAACAAATTAGTAATTTAAAATAATAAATGTCTCAAAAATATTATATTTTTTTATATATGCCCCTAGTTATGAAAAGAGTGTAGGAGAGAGAATAGATAAAAAGTATGAGATATAATGAGTATAAAATATGAAAGAGAATAAGTATTTAATAAGGGTAAAATAAGAAAAAGAAGCTTATATTTTCAAACAAAAAATGAAAGTTGCTTATAAAAAGGATCGGTCCTATAAAAAAAATTGCTTATAAATAGGACCGAAAGGAGTAATTGTTATCTACTCTCTTTCTTTTTCTCTCTTTCACGGGACTTACTTCTTTTTTGTGATATAACTTTAGTCTAAAATGCCCTCTTTTATTAAATATATCTATATTATATTTGTTTTGTTACATTACATCTACTTTTCCTTATATGTAAGCTATTATTTATTTATTTTTTTATCAGTGTGAATAAAAATCATAATTATTTATTTATGTATTTGAGGCTGTTACACAAGCACTATAACTCATCTCATTTTTTCTTGACATTATGCGATGTGTTTGTGGTGGCACTGACGACTCATCTCGTGCGTAGTGTCACTTTTGTTGAATTCTAAGTTATTATTTTATATTAAGGGTCTGTTTGCCAAAGCGGTAAGGAGACTCAAACATACGGTAGGTAGAAAAAAGCACAGTGAAGGTTAATATGAACGTTTGGGAAAGCGTTAAAATAATTTGACTTTGGGTTTTATCACGCGATATTTCTAAAGCTGCTTTAGCTTACTTTTCATAAAAAAGCCACGTCCATGCTACAAAGAGAGAAGAGAAACATGAAAAAAAAAGAGAGGGGTACAGTTCTTTTTATTTCTTTTGCTTTTAATAAAAAAATAAAATAATATTCAATAGTTATATTTAATTAATCTCTAAACAAAATTCATATTTGGCCATTTGTTTGAGAAATAATAGAGAAAATACAAATGATATTAATTAGGGAAAAAATTGTGTATGTAGTATTCAATAAGATTCATACCATTTTCAGTCATTTTCCATCTTAACGGGCTTTTCAAACACCAACTCAAACACGTTTAATGTTAGAAAAAAAATCATTTTTTATACCGCCAATCCAAACACAAATCACATCTACATTTTGACTTTTTTCTTATCTGACTTTTTTTAAAGTCAGATAGCAAAAAAAGTTACTTTTCTACCACTAATCTAAACGGACACTAACTTGTTAAGGTGGCTGCTCAAACATGTTCGTTTGTTTCACATGGACAGATAGAAAAGTGAAGGATCGAGTTCCCATTAAATGGCCAAAAGATTATTTTGATGTTATCCCAACGTTTGATAAATTTATTAATGGTGTGTGCTTGCTTTAAATCCGAAATCTTTGTTAGCTATAATTTATTGATCATGGTGACTAGTTGCTGTTTTCTTTCATTGATCATGTTGACTAATTGCTAATTCCTTCCAGGAGAATATGTTACCAGGACTTGCCTACATACGTTTAACCCAGCTAAGTGTGACAATTTCTATGAAAAAAAGGTGATGCCGATGTTAATGATTCCAAAAAGCAAGGCAAGGTTGATCCAAAGATTGATGAAGATGATGATTCTGAAGGAGGCTCTGATGAGGTATTTCAAGTAGTGCGTGTTTAACTCTGTATTTTGTTTCTTCTATAGGCACATGTCATATGCATGCTTTTGCTACAAGCCTAGATACATATGCAAAAATGATAGAAAGCGATACTTCAGTCACTTGATTGTCTCCATTATTTTGTTCTTCTGGCTAATTAAGTTAAACACTACTGCTCCTGTTGTTCTAAGTTTTGTCCTGCTTATTCTTGCTTGGGAATTTCTTGACATATATATGCCAATTTCGATTATCACAGGATATGATGATGTTGATGTTGATAGTGATAGTCCCAAGAAGGCAAGTGCTGTGTGCATAGTTTTGAAAACCGGACCAGACCGGTCAGTTTAGGTCGGAAACTAACCAAACCGGTGGTCCGACTGGTGCGGTCTATAATGCCCCAAATTTTAATTAAAGGCTAATAATGATTAATGAGAATAATTTGTGAATTTAAATTGGAATTATTATGGGTTTTGTGGCAATATTAATTAATATGCCATGATTAGTGGAAAATTGAAAGAATGGAATTATTGGGCCAGTAGTTAGTGATTAAGAGAGAAATTAATTACTAACTAAGAGAAAAATGAGATGTGAAATTAAAATGGCTAATGGAGGGATTAAGGTGATTAATTGGTTGATTACTTTATGATAGCCAATAAAAATCTGACATTTGGCATGTTGAGAAGAAGCAAGAGAGTGTAGAAAAGTCAAATCCTCATTTTTTAATCTTTTCTCTCTCTTTCCTTCCCATTTTGGCTGAAGAGACAAGGAAGCATGGGCATCATCATTTCACCTTCTTCAAGCCTCCTTCTATCTCATTTCTCTCTCTAAATCTGTCCACCATTGGAGCTCCAAGGAGAGAGGAAGTGTTCTTGATAAAAGGTGAGCCTTTGACCCTCTAAATGGTTTCTAATGGAAAAATGATCTTCTATAAAGTTGTTCCTTGTGTTGAGAGCTTCAATTTTATGATTTTAGTTTGTCCATTTGGTGATGTTTGAGCTCTCAAGAAATTTTGGAGTTTGGAAAACCAAGAAATCTTTTTGAAAAAGTTGTTGAGGTGAGTGAAAGCTTCATTTTCATATAAGTTTTGTGGCTATTTGTTGGGCCTTGAATTTCTGGAATTTTGCCCTAATTTTCGTGATTTAGGGTCATGGGGGAGTATGGTATGTTATTGTTATGAAAATGGTGCCTTGTTTAGTGTTTTGAAGTGATAGAATTGCATTGAAGCTTAAATGTGAAGTTTGGCCACTTTGTGTTGGTTTTTGTGCATTGGGCAAAACAGGGCATGTCAATGGATTTTGATTTTGGTCATTTTGAAGTTACCATTGTGTTCCTTGTGGAAAATTGTATAGGAATATGTTTGGTTAATGATTTTGGAGTCATTGGACACTTTGGTAGAAAAGTTGGAAATCTGTCTTGTGTGAACTCTATTCTGGGCAGTCAGTTTGCATGAAAGGTTTGAATGACCAAACGTTGTTGGAAAATTCTGAAATTTTCCAATCTTAAATTTCACAATCCAAGCTTCAAAATGGACATATAATTCATGTCATTTTGTTCTGTGAACTGAGAGTTATGCTTTGCCAAAGTTTGGGATGGAAACTGGACTCTGCTTTGAGGCAGTGGTGGATTTTGTGTAATTCTAGAATTTTGTGGTGATTTATAGTAATGGTCCATATTTTTCCAGTAAAGAGGACTTAAATAGCTTTCATTTGGCTTTGGAATCACCTCATTTAGATTTTTCTAGAATTAGTTATGATTTTTGGAAGTTCAGCCAAGAAACAGGATTTTTCTTGGCCGTGGACCAAATGCTTTGGACCTATTTTTGGCCGCGGCCAACCCCCAAAAATGACATTTTGGACTTTCAAAGATGGTTTTTGGTTGAGTGTTTTTCCAAGCCTTTAGGCATATGTTTAGGCTTTGATTAGCCACCTAAAGGTCATAAATGGTAACCGACTATAAGTGTTATGAAAGTGAGAATTTGGAAAAGAGAATAACCCTATGTCCTTGTTTTGGTTTATAGGGTTCGATATTCACCCTGATCATGGTTCGATGTTCGTCTGATCATGAGTAAGCTGTGCTGGAGCACACGTGGAAGAATAAGTGTAGGAAACTTACCTCCCCTACATGTATTGATATTTGTGTTTGTGTATTGATGCATGTTATTGCTTTGTTTGATTATGTGAAACATATATGAATGATTGAAGCTCTGTTTCTATTTATGCTATAGCCATGAGTATGTTGTTGAAACATTGAGCATGCCGATATATAATTATGTGAGCATGAGTTATTGTGATGCAAGCATGTCATGCATTAAACACTTATCTTGCATGCATATTGGTATCTTTTTCCTACTAGGATTCTCTAGAATCTCACCCTCCCCTACCAACATTTTAGACAAGGAAGGTAGAACAAGGATGGAGCAAGCATTCAAGGGCGACGAGGACTCTTTCAGGTTGTCATTTTGGTAGTTGGTTATTATGGTAGTTGGGATTATGTATAATTGGATATTGGATGTATATTGGGTTATTTGGTTATGTATTGGAGATGGATTTGTGTAATCCCCGTTGAGGAATTGTAATGGGCAATTGTGCCCTACGTATCTTTAGTGAAGGTATGAACACAGAATTGCCGGTTTATTATTGTGCACTCTAATATTTATATGAATGTGATTTATTTTCATGAGGTAATTGTATTCGAAATATGATTGTGAGATCAGGTTAAAGTGTTTGTGAAAGAAATTTGTGAAAACCCTATCTTAAGGATGGGAATGTAAATGAGTTTTGATTATTATTGGTCTCTATTTCATTTTAATCACATATTTCGAATATAATTACGGAATGGGGTTATACGGTCTAGTAGTTAACCCCAGTTCAACCAGTTTTTACCAAGGTTATCTAACCCAAACCGGCCCGGCCGAACCGGACCAGAAACCGGCGACCCGGCCTCTAAACCGGTCCAGTTCGGTGACTCGGTCCGGGTCAGATTTTTTATTTTTTTTTAAAAAAAAATTCCTTTAGAATTTCATACTATAAGTCTAAAATATTTCATTTCTCACCGGTTTGGTCCCGGTTTAGCTCCGGTCTGACCCACTGACCCTTGACCCAATACCCTGACTGGTTCACTGACCGGTCCGGGTTTAATTACCTTGGTTTTTACATGGTTTGATCGGTTTTTAGTGGTTTGATCGGTTTTTTTAATATTTTATTCAGAATTTCATATAAATAACCCTACAATCCTCACTTCCTCACCGGTCTAACCCCGGTTTAGCCTCAATTTGACTCAAATCTGACTCACTGACCTTTGACTCAGTACCCCAGCCTATTCAGTGACCGGTTCGGATTTCAAAACCTTAGTTGTGCGGTTACTTGTAACATGCCCATTTTGTTTTCAACATTATGTGTTTTTTGATATGATAAAGCATGCTGAAGAGTCTGATTTCATGTCCTGTAGGCGGATCTGAGCAAGAAGAGAGACCCAATGGCTCTGCATCAAAAACTCCAGTTTCTGCCCAGAAAGCTTAAATATGGTACTCCTGAAAAGAAGGGTGAGGCTCTTATTAATTTTTTGTTCCCTGGTTATTTCTGATTGTCACTTGGTTTCTGTTTCTGGATGGCTTAAATATGGTTTTCTGTTTATACTTTATGACCATATGGGAGCGTCTCATGATTGGTTTACTCATTCTTCTACCCAAAATGAAGTTTCAAAATTCATTTATTTGGGAAAATAGTGCGAGCATTCTCTGAAAGTTTGTCGATCACATCATTAAATTCATGTAATAAACAATTAGAGAATTTTATCAAGAGCGATGTTTTTGGTAAGTTGTAGATTGTTAAAAGTTCAGAAATTAAATTGTTAAATGAAATTTGTATATTTAAATATCTGTCAAATTTTATCATCAGAACCTGAATTTCAATTTGTCAATATTTTAGTAACAAGTTGCATCTGAAGATAAGTAATTTTACTAAAATTAGAACCATAATTTGTCAACGTTTCAAAAACAATTTTTTAAATCACAAGCGACAGCTTATTGATATTTTAGGATTAAGTGATCAATATTCAACAACTACTCGAAAAATCTTACCAAAATTCAAACTACAAGTTATCAATATTTTATGAACAAGTTAAAATTTGAATCACAGATGGTTAAGTTTTCTATAATATTGACTAAGTCAAGTCTATTCAATCTATTTCTAAACTGCTAAAATATCTCTAAAATGATATAATCAGATATCTCTATTTTGAGTCAATTTGATTCAACTAATTGTTTGGTTCGACTTTAATTTGAGCACACTTAATGAGGTCCGAAGTGACAAACCAAGGGATGTTCAGCCACATGACTCGTAAGAAAATAAGCACATTGAAACAGCAGAGCGTACCATAGATTGATAATTACTACTACCTTTTTTTTTGGCAAATATAAATATATATATATATATATATATGCAGGCTCTTAAAGCTGAAGCAATAGAATTGTGGCACAACTGACAATACCAGCTACTGCTCACACTACAAATGAGGGGGGGGGGGGGGGGGGGCAACAGCTCCTCGACCCTGAGATCATGATCATCTCCGATTGCCCTTTCGTAAAAATTACTTTCGTCCACTTTCTCTTATGCTCTCTTCACGTTTTCCTCCTAAGAATTTCTCTTACAACCTTCCTTCATATTAATTTTGATATGACTGGTATATGATCCTGTTAAATTTTAAATTTTACGTCATATGATGATGTACATCAATATATCAATTGCAACGCGGCTCATTTTCCAAACCGGGCGACATTTACTTATAATTTGGAAGAAAAGATGCACAATTCGTTTAGGTCCGACTTTTACAGATAAGAAATTGTTTTTTTCTTTTTTTTTCCTGTGGGTATTCTCCAGCCAAGAGTTTTTACTTGTGATCTTTTATTTTTTTAAAACAAAGAAAGAAAAGAGCTCTTGTAATTGGCATGGAATGCAGTTTACATTTAGGCCCCCAAAAAAAGAAGGTAAAAGAAAGCAGTTAAAATACTACGTACAATTGCTTAAGAAAAAGGGACGTTTTTATCAACAAAAGAGACAATATTGTTCATATTGCCTTCATCGCTTCCCTCCTTGCCTCCTCTTCAGCTTTAGTCCAGGCAGCCTAAGCAAAGTAAAACCAACACAGTCAAAAGTAGAAAATCAGCTAAACTTAAGAATGTCAGGGTGAGAAAATTTTGTTAAAACCATACCTTTTCTCGCTCAAGCTTAGAGAGACTAGGCTTCATGGAGTTTCCTAAGCTTAAACCTCCCCACGCTTCTTGCAATTCTCTTTCCCTTTCTTTTCGACGAGCCATTGAGTAACTAATATTGTTCTCTTGTTGCTGGGAAGCAACCATCTTCTCTCTTTCAAGTCTGGATTTATGTTTAACCAAAATTTGATCTAGACTTCCTTCTTCATTTGTCTGCACCAAATGGTTGCTTCTCTGACTTCTCTTCACTAACATTTCTTCTTCTGGCTTGAGCCTCATTTTTTCCATCTCAAGTCTGGATTTATGTTTAACCAAGATCTGGTCGAGACTACCCTCTTCATTTGTCTCTAAATGTGTGTTTCGTTGTTTTCGCTTAACTTCGAACCTGTCTTCCTCTAACTTGAGCCTCATTTTCTCCTTCTCAAGTCTGGAGACATGCTTTACTAAAATTTTATCCAAGCTCTCACAATCTGTGGCATTGGCTACTCCCTGATTCTTTCTTTGTCTATAAGATTTATGTTTAACCAAGATCTGGTCGAGACTACCCTCTTCATTTGTCTCTAAATGTGTGTTTCGTTGTTTTCGCTTAACTTCGAACCTGTCTTCCTCTAACTTGAGCCTCATTTTCTCCTTCTCAAGTCTGGAGACATGCTTTACTAAAATTTTATCCAAGCTCTCACAATCTGTGGCATTGGCTACTCCCTGATTCTTTCTTTGTCTATAATTTTCATCATGGCCTCTCAGTGACATGGCCTGAATCTTCTCTCTTTCCAATCTGTGAACTGGCTTTATCAGCATCTTGTCCAGGCTATCTTTGTTATCTTCAATCTCATTGTTCACAGCATCAAATGAAGATGCATCTGCATTGAGTTTACATCCATTTTTCTCTGTCTCAGAACTCAAACGGCTATTTAAATCCATATTTTCTTTCTCCTCCAATGATCTATAAGAACAAGAACGAGAATTTATTCCAATTATATCAGCTTTCTTCTTCAAGCTTTTTGTTTCATTGATCGTTCTGCTTTTCGCTTCTTGGACTTCCTTTTCAAGTCTGGAGACATGTTTTACTAAGAACTTGTCTAAGCTCGGTACCTCAGCATGATCTTTCTGACGGTTTGGCATTGAGATTTCCTGTTGGGACTTGTTTCTTGCCTCGTTTATGTCTTTCTCAAATTTTGAATAATTCTTCACAAGAATGCTTCCCAAATCTGGTGTCGCCTCAGATGGAGTTCCATCAACAGATTTACGAGAGCCATCCCTGTCTGTCTCAGTCTCACTCTTTTTGCTATTCTTGGCTTCTTGAACCTCTCGTTCAAGTTTAGTCAAGCGCTTCACTAAAAACTTATCTAGACTTGGCAGTTCTGACTCAACTCGTTTATTTCTCATTTGCCCGTCCATGACAAAATCTGACTTTCTCGATCCCAATGTAGACATCCTTCTTGCTGGAAAATTTATGCTTGAAGAGGAGTTATGATCTGTAGCAGAGCCCAGTCTAATATTCTGTGCTTCAGCCAAGACAGAATTTAAACCGCAAGTTGCAACAATAGTGGCCAGAGAAGAAAGTTCATCTTCTTGCAAACATTGTAGCCTCTCAATCATCATGTCCACAAGCTTTATTCTGTTGATTTTGTCCAGAGATTGTCTCCTCCTGCTTTTCCTGTGACTTATCCCCTGAACTGGCACGTTTGAGTCCAAGTCTAGAGAGCTGAAATCACTATTTTGAGGGACTAATAAATCATGTTCTGAGCCAGACTCTGACTCATACTCCGAGGAGAAATCATGCAAGTCTTGAGAAAGATCATCTGTATCTGGATTTTGACTAATTTTCCTCAAAAGTTCTCTGAATTCGTCTTTCTTAAATGAAGGGCAGTTTGCTAGCCTTATGAAAGCAGTTTTGACTGCAGCCGCTACTTCTTTGTCTACCTCAAATTCAGTTTCAAAAGATGCAGTGACAGTATGGGTAGATGATCCTTCACTAGTAACAGTAGATGTCTCTATCTGACAATGCTTCCTGGGGCAGTTCGGCATATCATACATGATAACTCCCAGAGCCTGGGCTGCTTCAAAAGCTTCTATTGCATTTTTTTCTGCCTTTGAAAGTTGATCTTCTGCGTCTTCACTAGGAATTCTGAAATGCCAAAACAATAGAAGGTCAGATATAGAAGGAAGAGGACTATAATGCCTAATCATATATTCTTTAAGGGAAACATTTCACCTGGCAGCTCTTAGAATCCGACACCAAGAGGCCTCTACCAATGCAGCTCTTCGAGCTTCCATTGCCCTGTGCGCCGCTTCTTTTGCTGCCATTTTCTCTTTAAGGACTTTTGAATAATGTGGATGAGAACTTCCTAGAGTCTGATCGAGTGTCAAATTCATACCAGCTACTTCCTGAAAACTTAGATATGTTAGCGCTTCAATTAGAAAATAATCTGATTCAATTAAGAAATATGTTTCTATTGCAAAACCTGTAACATCTTAATTTTCCTCTTCAAATAGGAGTCCACTTTTTTGCGGGGGAACCAATTGACGGGAGAGGTTTTACGATGAGGAGGTTTTTTAATTTGTGATGAGAACTTGTTCAGAGCACTTGATATTGATTGGCTAGCCTCTTTGCTCTGTTTATTCTGCTCAAAATCAAAGAAAAAGAACAGTTGTAAGGCAAAGAAATCAAGTAAACTCTCCAGAATACCTATACAAAAAGACAACATAATCTGCCTGCAGTTTCATCTAGTTTGGTCGTCACTTTAACTTCAAATTCACAGAAATGCTATTATGCTACAAAGGACAGTGTAAGATATATCATTCCACGTCTTTAAAAAAGTTTGTGATTTTAAACAACGAGAGTTCTGGATTATGAAAAAACAATGAATTCATCTTCTCTGTCGCTCTCTAATTTCACTGAAATTTTAATTCTCGAATCGACCGGGAATTCTTTAAGGTCAGGCGTCCTACTGTTCCTCCACTTAAGGTTTTGAATCAGTTCAACTTCCGACTCTGTGGCCATGGTTTTAGGGCTTTAAATCCGCAAACTAAACATTAAGATTGACTTATTTTTCGAAACTTAAATCACGATGAATCCAAAAAGGCTAAGAAGAAAACATTCCGAAAGCACCAAAACGTAGTTAAATCTTGACATTGTAATTGAAGGGAATAGAAAACTTGCCTTCCCAATCTTGGAATTTGCGGAGACGGAGTTGCAGGAATCTTCTTTAGATCGAGAATTGCGAGCGGCTTCGGGATAAGAACGCTGATTCTCTGATGGGGAGGCACAACCAAGGTCAAAACAGCCAAGATCCATGGCGAATCCTTTCGTAAAATTAGAGAGCGATGGAGAAGAAAATATGGAAGTGAGGAATTAGAAAAAAACGAATCGAATGGAATACTTGCACCGTGCGAAAATATGAACAGCAGAAATGAAAGTGTTTCTTGAGCACAGAA
Source organism: Inga oerstediana (assembly GCA_963210345.1). Lineage (NCBI taxonomy): Eukaryota > Viridiplantae > Streptophyta > Magnoliopsida > Fabales > Fabaceae > Inga > Inga oerstediana. The sequence goes on along the minus strand of OY723399.1, from coordinate 30,682,223 downwards.
TACGGCTTAAGCCTATCCTTCCTTTAACAAATAAAAACTAGCCGTTACGGTCCTCGCCCCTTTCCTTCTAACGGTCCTTTTTAAATTAATTTTGCTCTTTATTATTGTTTTATTTTATTCCTTTCATAATTATGACAGACGTTTTCGTAAATATATTCTAAAATATACTAATAACGGCTATTAAATAATTCAATTCAATAAAATTTTCATCATAGGTTACGATATATTTTTGTTTTTTTGTATATATATATATATTACAGATTATTATTCCATAAAAAAAATCGTAAACCATAAAGGGTGAGAAATATTTTGAAGGAAAAGAACCAAGGAAGATATTGAATCATCAAAATCAATGTGGCCTCAATTTTTTTTGGTAGGCCCCGGGTAATCCATCTCCGGTAACGGTGATTAATCCTCTCGCACCGTAAACTTCTTGAAAGGGCTTTAATGCTGGCCACGAGACCCTCTCTATACACACTACAAGAGATCGAACACCTAACTAGATGCTTATGGAATCCAGCTATGTGGCTTCAATTTTGAATTAGAACTTTGTAGCACATTTTGTATTGCAAGAAATGTAATTTAGTTTAATATCAAAAGTTCAATAAATTTATCTATATGGAATAAAAGGAAAATATTGAAAGGAAAGCTTTATATTTGTTGAGATTCTATAAATTTACTTAATTCAATAACAAGGGAAAAAGTGACAATAAAAACCTTGTAATCCCAAAATTATAGGAGTACTAAAATACAAGATAGACGAAAATATGTAAACTTGAGACATGAGTACCAAGAGAAATTCATGTGCAAATTAATTAGCTTAGTGTGTGTGGACACCAGAACCAAAACAATATGAGAGTAATTCATCTGATAAGTTACAAAAACCTATTTTCAACGAGTTTCCAAACATAATATTCTCACAATTTCAACTTTAAAATTGCCTTTTACATTCTAGATAATCCTCATGAGGGGCCATTTAGCTTAATGTGTAAAGATATGTGAGGAGTTATTGAGTAACTTAGTTTTGGTTAGTTTCCTTGTTGCCAAGCCTCAATCCTATTATATACCAAAAAGGAAAAAAGAAAGAAAGAGTAGAACATAAATAAACTATAATTTTCTAATTTAAGCAAATTTTGTTTGAAGAACAAAGATAATCTTACTATTTAACATGACTTAAAGAACAAATGAAACTAAAATATTCTACCTTATAAATTACATACGCTCCAAATACAACACCACTGGGAGCCTATATATATCTCTACCCAAAATTACAATTTGCACCTTCCATGTATATATCGTGTGTATATATATACACACACACACACACAAGAAAAAGTTTTACTGGAAAGATAATTACAGGAACTTTGATTTAAATTTCAAAACACCTTTGGAAACTGTTGAATTACTTCTTTCAGTTCTAAATATAAAACAAAATTGACTTTTTTTTAGAGATTAAGGAAGTTAGTTAAAGTACTTTAGAGTATTCTTATTTTTATTTTTTTCTCCAAACTAATTAGTTTGACTAATAAATTAATATATAATCTAAGAATACATAATATATGATATGATTAAGTAACTTACTTAGCTTCCTTAATCTCTCCAAAAAAAGTCAACTCTATCTAATATTTAGGACCGGAGGGAGTACAAGACAACATACATGTATTGTTGTCAGGATACAGGATCATCTGAGGTCTTTCAATCTCAGTGAAGGAAACTTGACAATTTCCATGAGGAAGTTACCAAATCTGTGCCAGGGACACAAAAATTCTATGTATTTCTTGAACTGCTGGCATGAAACTGAGCAGACCTCAGTTCAGGATCATCCTGCAGGGAATATCCAAAAGTGGTCGGTGGACGAAACTCCAACGGCCCCTACATAAACATAAACAGAGCTAGGAAATTTCAAAATATCATCATGTTGAAGTTACTCAAATGAATGAATGTCCAAGTAATTTCACCAAGAATGACAATTTCAAAGTACTCTACCAGCCCATGAATGCTTTGTTGTGTCCCAAAAAACCCGTCGTGGCTCGAGGTCATAGAATTTAATTGACCCTACAAGGATATGCAAATCTGATTTAAAATCCCATGTAATCAATCACATTAGTTTGATTCATAATAATAAATTATAATTATAATCATGACTCAGATGACTTACAAGGCCTTGCATACTCTGTTGATTAACATAGTAACCATCATGAGGAGGCTCCATTAAGTTCAACTGTACCTACCAAAAAACACACAGATAATTGGATATGCGGTTCATTATTTCTAAAAATAAGAAACGTACGTAGTGGATGAAAATTAATAAATACCAGTCCTTGCACATTTTGCTGGGCGCCATAATATCCATTAAGGGTCATTCCATCCGAGCTAAGGTTATCCTAAAGGAATGAAAGTTACGTGGTCAAGCAAAAGTGGAATTAATTGCAATAGATCTTTTTTCCATTTTTTAATATAATGAGGAAGATATCCATTAACATCTTGCTGCAATTCTTAATAAATTGAATGCTAAGTCCGGAAAGCCATATTAGATCATAATTTAAACAGCAGAAGTAACACAAACCATTTGCTGCAGGCTATCTTGTGCATCGACGAGTATCATATCTGTATCTATTTGTGCCTGTACAAGGATTCTCAAATCAATTTCCCCTTTATTACATGATAAAAAGCTACAGTAACAAGAATAAAACATATGCTAACGTTGGAACTGACCTTTCTTCTCTTAGCTGGTGTCCTCTTTTTAGTTGTTTTTGTAGCAATGTTAACCTGATTTTCTTCTGTTTCACGCAGGGCAAGAGCATTGTTGCTGGTTTCTGCATTATTGTTGTTAGAATTATTCACATGTACACAATTCTTCAGGGCATCAACAAGTGCACGGAAAACAACATCATAACTCTCTTCAGATAAGGATCCTTCTTCACTCAATTCAATAGCTTTTCTACACAAATCGTTATAACGTTGCACCCTAGTTTGGATCCTTTCAGTTCCATCTACCATCGATACCCTACTTTTTGCATCTTTGGTCCACCTTTTCAAAATGTAGTGAGATGGGATACTTGAACATCCACAAAGCTGAAGAACATTCAATGCATGCCTGCAAAGGAAACCTTTATATTCAAATAATCGACAGAAACATGAAACCTCTGAGTTTATCTCATTCCAAGTGACCAAAAACTCTTGCTCCTTCTCACAATCTTGAACTACAAATTTCACAATTGTTCCATCTCCACCTTCTCGCCTAGGATGACAGCCAACAACACCCAAAACTTCAACTTGGAATTTCTTGAAGATCGCATGTGTATAAACTGTTGACATTTGTTTTTCCCAAGGAGAAGGAGACTTGAGTGCTGGCTGTTTGTGCATTGTGTCAAAATCTGCAATGGCTTCCTCTTCATACCTATTCTGAAGAATTGTCCCGTACTGTTTCACAAACTCTTTAACCGTAATTTTTTTATGAATGTATTTGTCAAAGAAAGAGTTCATGCTTTCAGAACGTTGAGCAGTAGACATTCCAGCTAAAAAGGTATCCCCCATATAAGTAGGCACCCACTTTTTCCGGTCTTCATACAAAGACTGAAACCATAAGTCATCCTGAAGTTCAAATCTAGTGACCATTTTCCACCACCTCATGTCAAACTCTTCATCTGTCCAAGACTTAAATATGCACTTGTTAAACTTTGGCAAGAAATTCTTATACCTTTTTATCACCATAGAAAGATTTTCAGGGATCCTATCAAGTACATGCCAAAGAGAAAAGCAATGGCGTGCATTTGGGAAGACTTCTTCAGCTGCTGCCTTCAATGCTTTGTCTTGATCAGTGATTATGACTTTAGGAGCTTGCCCACCCATTGCTCTAAGCCATGTCTTCATCAACCAAACAAATGTTGGTTTGGTCTCATCGGCGACCAATGCACATCCAAGCAATATAGGCTGACAGTGATGGTTCACTCCAACAAAAGGAGCAAATGGTAACTTATCATTGCTTTTGATGTAAGAAGTATCAAATGAAACTACATCATTAAAGCTGACATAATCACTCCTACTTTTAGCATCGACCCAAAACAAATTTCTCAATCGTTGTTCTTCATTCAAATCAATAGCATAAAAGAAGTTGGGATTCTCCTTTTGAACGTGCTTAAAATACTCAAGAATAACTCGAGCATCTCCCTCGTCCAAAGCCAAATGTTGGACTCCTTCAAACTGACAATTTACGTCACAGAGAAGAGACCCAAAGTTATGACAGCCACTGGATTGCTTAGACATTTCAACATACATCTTTCTGGTGCGTTCACTAACAGCATGCAATATATCAATGTTATTCTTTTCAGCTAACTTCACATTTCTTTGAATCCGAAAATGGTAAGCCAGAGCAGGTAGAAGTTCATGATTATGCTCCTTTATGAATTCATGAATTATCCACTTTGCATCTGACCTTCTCTTCACATGCATGCAGGCTTTGCAATCTGTCTTCTTTACACTTGGCCTTCGACTGCTCCCACTATCTGACTCGGGAGTAAATCCATATCTAGAGCACGCGAATTTGGCATCAATAAATTCTTTAGTTTTCTTTGAACGTCTGCTGTTTTTTATTGAAGTGGTGAATCCCATAGATTTGGCATATTCTTGATAAAATGAATATGCTGCTTCATGAGAATCAAATTCAATGCCCTTGTGTGGCTCAAAATCTCTGTCCCCTTCATACAACAGAACATCCTTTTTAGGATTAACAACAAGATCACTACCTGTTTGATGCCCTTCATGCAAAACATCAACCATACTTTTACTCATTGCATCAGCGTACACGCTTCTCTGGCCTGGCCTGTTATTAATATGTCAACAAAATAACATATTTATCAGTACAATGATGAGATCTAGTCATAAAAATTATAACTTACAACGACACCAGAGAAAAAGGTAAAGAAATAGTGTACACTTAATGCAACTATTGCTACACAAAATAAGGATCTTTCTTATTATAATTGCGACATAGTTAGCAACAAATCATGCGTAAAATATAAAGCTCCTTAATCATTATCTAACATGTTTTCAAATAAAAACACAACATACGGAGAAACTTTTTAAGGACTTCATCATGTGGTGCCAAAGAATTAGATAGTATACCCCTAATGTTGTCCATAATCTTTTTTCCACAAAGTTTTTTGAAACTTAGCAAACGAGATGCCATTTAAGAACAACCAATCAAAAGGACAAAACACAGTTACCAGCAAATCCAAGAACACCATAATTTTGTTGATCAATCCACAATTTTCTTTACCCTATATTTGGATGGAGAGAAAATTCACGGGGAAAGAATACTAGGAGGGAAAATTCTAAAAAATAGTAAATTTTTTTCATCATTTTTCAAAGTTTTCAATCCTAATATTCCCTCCTTCCTAGTTTCTCCTCACGTTTCTCTCCATCCAAACATAGGGTTACAGTTTCAGTCAAGCATACATCCCAAAACCCTCACATATTTTTTTATTTCAAATCACATTTCACACCCAGTTACTGTGTCTTGCTCTCTCATAATTTTTCCTCCAGGTTGAATAGGGTTCTCACTTCTCAACTCTTATCTAAAATTATCTTCATAGGATGCTGATCATAATCATTGAATTGGCTTCTAAGCTCCTATATGTAGCTGCAATTACGCACCTCCATCAATTGGTAATTTGTCTTGTTCTTCTTGAAATCAATGCAAATTTTTTTTACCTCAATGCAAATGAGATCATTGCATCAAATCTTTGTTTTTCCCCATAAATTCCAGAAATCGTCACAGAACTCAGAGGTTAACATTTTGCTACCTCAAAAAAGAAGAAGCATGGCAAAATTATATCAATAACTTTCACTGCCCCAGCATTCCTATGCAGCCAAAGCCACACTATGCAATTACGCGAATTCTCACAAAGCATATGAATCACCATATTTTGTTTCATCATCATAATTACTACACAAATTGCAATAGCAGAACAAAAAAATGAAGAGAGGACAGAGTAAGGAAGCGAGGAAAACCTCTTGGTGAGTTATGGGCGGAAAGATCACGGAGCTCTGTAATTTGAAATTTTTAGGCGAGTGGGAATACCCGCGAGTGGGGCGGAACGTTCGGAAATTGGGAAGCTAGGGTTTGGTGCTCACCGTTCCTCACTCGCCAAACAATTTTGGATCGGAGAGGAAATCGCCAGTTCCACTCGCTTCAGTCACTCGCTCGTCTCTATCTATCTTTCTCTGATTTCACGGCGCGTCGACGACGTCGGCCCCACCTTAATTTGTATTTAATTTTTCCCTTTTTTATTATATTAATTTAGGGACAATGTCCGTGCTTTCCCTACACGCGTCACGCGTGTGTCAGGGTGCCCAGTGACCATGTCCCGGAAGTTTGAGGACGTAGCGCGTGACATCGTTGACAATTTATGTTTTTCTTTTTTGGTTGGACCTAGGGACAAATTGTTTCGGCGGTCCGTTAAAGTTTTAAATTATATCTGATCATTTTTATAAATCTTTTGTAACTAAATTTTATATACTAAAAAGAAGTAGTTAACTTAATAGTTATAAGGTAAATTTTCAGTTATACCCTCATTTATGAATGAGTACTTTTCAACCCTTTCTTCCATATCTATCTTTAAATTAATTTTTCATTGGTATAATAAATAGGGACAAAATTATCACAATCTCATTTATTACACTAAAACTAAACTTATAAATAGGATCAAATTTTTTTGTCAAAAAGGACTTATAAATAGGATCAGAGTGGTATATAAATTTCAGGTGAGTAAATAACTTATTACTCCCTCTGGTTCTAAATATAAAACAGAGTTGATTTTTTGAAGAGATTAAGGAAGCTAAATAAGTTACGTAATTATATCATATGTTATGTATCATTAGATTATATATTAGTTTATAAGTTAGACAAAATAGTTTAAAGAAAAATGATAAATATATATATTTTAAAGTAATTTAATTAGCTTCCTTAATCTCTTTAAAAAAGTCAACTCTATCTTATATTTAGGACCAGAGGGAGTAATAATTTTTTTAAAAATTGTGTAAAAAATTATATCGATTGTAAATTTTTATATTTCTCTTTAATTCATGATAGTTATTTTGATCTTAATTAATAAAGGTAAAAGTATACTTTTAGTCCTTTAAATTTATAAGAGGTTTAATTTTAGTCCCTTATGTTTCTAAAGTGCATTTGTAAAACTTAATGTTAATGACGGAAAATAGTGACTAAACAAAGTTACGTAGTGATTGTGCGATGCTGACAAAACAAGCTTATTTTTTAAAAAAACCAGATTTTAAAAATAGTAATAATAATAGTAATAAACTTAGTTTTTAATCTTTTTTTTTCATATATAAATCGTTCATGGCTTATGAAGGTGCGGATACCTCTCCCCTATAAACGCGTTTTCAAGATAGAAGAGACTGAGATTCCAAAGAAACAAAACCGTGAGGGTCAGGGCTACGGCTAGCCACCAAAGCAAACAATATCTACGTAGTGAGTGGCTGGGTTATCACAGTTGGTATCAGAGCCAAGTTCAGGTCAATGTGCGAATAAGGACGCTTAGGCTCCCTTAAGAGGTAGAGAGTCCACATCGATTAGAGAGGAGAACAAAGCATGCCTTATAAGGGTGCGGATACCTCTCCCCATAGACAGGTTTTCTAGATAGATCAGATTGAGACTTCAGAAAAACAAAACAGTGAGAATGGGAGCCACGGTTAGCCACAAAAGCGGACAATATCTACATGACGAGTAGCTAGGCTATTACAATTGGTATCAAAGTCAGGCTCAAGTTAGCTTGCCAGTAAGGAGCTGGCCTCCGTTAAGGAGTGGAAAGTCTCACATCGGCTGAAGTGGCTGGGCTATTACAGTTGGTATCAGAGTCAAGCTCAAGTCGACATGCCAATAAGGAGCTGGGCTCTGTTAAGGAGTGGAAAGTCCCACATCAGCTGAAGTGGCTGGGCTATTACAGTTGGTATCAGAGCCCGGCTCAAGTCGGTGTGCTAGTGGAAAGTCCCACATCGGCTGAAGTGGCTGGGCTATTACAGTTGGTATCAGAGCCAGGCGGCGTGCAAGTAAGGAGCTGGGCTCCGTTAAGGAGTGGAAAGTCCCATATCGGTTGAAGTGGTTGGGTTATTACAGTTGGTATCAGAGCCAAGCTTAGGTCTGTGTGCTAGTAAGGAGTTGGGCTCCGTGAAGAAGTGGAAAGTCCCATATCGGCTGCAGAGGGAAACAAATCATGTCTTATAAGGGTGTAGATACCTCTCCCCATATATGCGTTTTTTGGATAGATGAGATTGAGAATCTAAAGAAAAAAAACTGTGAAGGTGGAGGCCACGACTAGCCACCAAAGCAGACAATATCTACATGATGAGTGGTTAGCTGTTACATATATCACTATTGAATTAAAGATAATGGCAAAGCATACCTTGGGAGCAACTACTTTTATTGAAACTGTGGGAAATAAACCTGTATCTAATTGTTACAATGGCTGGACATGAGCCATATAGTAGATTAATAGAATTACAAAATTTGATTTACTAAAAGAGTATATATTAATTTTTATTTGTTTTTTTAAGTGAAATAAGTGTAAAATCACAATGCTTCACTGAAACTGTGAGAAATAAACCTGTATCTAATTGTTACAATGGCTGGACATGAGCCATATGGTAGATTAATAGAATTACAAAATTTAATTTACTAAAAGAATATATATTAATTTTTCTTTGTTTTTTAAGTGAAATAAGTGTAAAATCACAATGCTTCACTCTTGATATTGTTCGCTTTAGGACCCCATCACCTCCAAATGTGGCTCTGATACCAATTGTAACATCCAACTAAAGCCTAACTCTGATACCAATTGTAACATCTCAAAGCTTTGCTTTTGATATTGTAGACTTTCGGGCCCCTATCACCCACTATAGTTTTAAAACACGTCAAGATAGAGAAATATCTAGATCATTATAAGACGTATTTCATTCTCCTCCCAGCCGATATGAAACTTCACAATAGGCATAAAGAAAAAGACAAACCTAGATATATTATCCAAAAAGCTGCAAAAAAACATAGAAAGGTATTATTCTACAGTGGTATTGACACTCACGGAATGATGTCAGTAGCTTAAACTATCTCAGGAGGACGCAATATTAAAGGGACTACCAGTATGTATTATGTGGAAAGTTCAAGAAAATATGATTTAAAGATGACTTGACAATAATTGAAAGTGAGGCAGTATACACTAGACCTATATTGACCTGGGTACAACATCGACATCGCAATTAGTGAGGCTCTAGAGATTTCCCGGAAGGCAATATACGAGGCAGCTACTCTTGACAATATACTGGGGTAACAGTTATTGTTTTCCATGTTGGAAAAAATGAAATAAATTTATTGTACCTATATTGACCTAGGGTACAATATCGACATTCCAATTAGTGAGGCTTTAGAGATTACCCAGAAAGCAATGTACGAGACAGCTACTCTTGACAAATATACAAGCGTAATAGTTAGTGTTTGCCGCATTGAAAAAATGGAACCAATTTATTGTGGCAAGGTGATATCATGGAGTATTATAATCCTTATTATAAAGAAGATGAAGATGATGGCCCCCATGGAAATTGATGAAGACAAAGATGATAGGCCAATGTCTATGGAGTTCAAAGGAGTGAACTCATCTAAGATGAAACACGATATACCAACACAAACATTTTAAATTTCATTTTTGATAAAGTGGATTATTGAAATTGGAACCATTGATGTGCTATTATCTTACCCCTCTCGACGCGTTTGAAAATCATGATTGGTGATAGGCCCCAAAGAGGATGATATCAAAAGTGAGGAGCTATATTGTTATAAATGGTATCAGAGCTAAGTTTTGGTTGATTTGGGCTAATATGCCAGTGAGGATGTTGTGCTTAAAGGTTGGTGGAGTGTAATGTTCCATATCAACTGGGCAACCCTTATAAGTGCTTGGATACCTCTCATTCTCGACACGTTTTAAAATCGTAAGGGGTGATAGGGCTACAAAGCGAACAATATCAACAGTGACGAGATTAGACAATATAAAACCGTGAGGGTCGGGGCCACGGCTAGCCACCAAAGGGAACAATATCTACGTGGTGAGTAGCTGAACTGTTACAATTGGTATCAGAGTCAGGCTCAGGTCAGTGTGCTAGTGAGGACGCTGAGCTCCCTTAGAGGGTAGAAAGTCTCACATCAATTGAAGAGGAGAACGAAGCATGCCTTATAACAATGCAAATACCTCTTTCCTGTAAACGCATTTTGTAGATAGAAGAAATTGAGACTCTAGAGAAATAAACCCGTAAGGGTAGGAGCCACAGCTAGCCACCAAAGCGGACAATATCTATGTGGTGAGTGGTTAGGTTGTTACACTTATCACTATTGAAGTAAAGATAATGGCAAAGCACACTTTCAAAAAAACTACTTTTATTGAAACTATGAAAAATGAATCCATATCTTATTGTCACAATGGCTTGACATGAGCCAAATGGTAGATTAATAGAATTCTAAAATGTGATTTACTAAAAAAGTATATATCAATTTTTCTTTGTTTTTTTAAGTGAAATAAGTGTAAAATCACAATGCTCCACTCTTGATATTGTTAGCTTTAGGACCCCATCACCCCCAAGCGTGGCTCTGATACCAATTATAACATCTAACTAAAGCCTAACTCTGATACCAATTGCAACATCCCAAAGCCTTGCTCTCGATATTGTCGGCTTCCAGGCCCCTATTACCCATCACAGTTTTAAAATGCCTCGCGATGGGGAAATATCCAAATCATTATAAGACGTCTTTTGTTCCCATCACATCTGATATGGAACTTCAAAATAAGCGTAAAGAAAAAGGCAAACTTAGATATACTTTCCAAAAGGCTGCAAAAAAAACTGAGAAAGGTATTAGTCTACAGTAGTATTAACACTCACGGGATTATGTCAGTAGTTTAAACTATCTTAGTTGGACGCAATATTAAAAGGACTATCAATATCTATTATGTGAAAAGTTCAAGAAGATATGAATTTATAGATGACTTGACAATAACTGAAAGAGAGGCAATATACACTAGACCTATATTGACCTAGGATACAACATCGACATCCCAATTAGTAAGGATTTAGAGATTGCCCGGAAATCAATACACGAGGCAGCTACTCTTGACAAATATACAGGAGTAACAGTTAGTGTTTGCCACATTGAAAAAAATGGAATCAATTTATTGTGGCAAGGTGATATCATGGAGCATTATAATCCTTATTATAAAGAAGATAAAGATGATGGCCCCCATGGAAATTGATGAAGACAAAGATGATTGGCCAGTATCTATGGAGTTCAAAGGAGTGAACTCATCTAAGATGAAACATGATATACCAACACAAATATTTTAAATTTCATTTTTGATACAGTGGATTACTGAAATTGGAACCATTGATGTGCTACTGTCCTACCCTTCTCAATGCGTTTGAAAACCGTGATGAGTGATAGGCCCCAAAGCGGATAATATCGAAAGTGAGGAGCTAAATTGTTACAAATGGTATCAGAGTCAAGCTCGAATCGATGTGGGCTAATATGCCAGTGAGGATGCTGGCTTAAAAGTGGGTGGAGTGTTATGTCTCATATCAACTGGGGAGCCCTTATAAGCGTTTGGATACCTCCCATTCTCGACACGTTTTAAAATCGTGATGGGTGATGGGGCTACAAAGCAGACAATATCAAGAGTGACGTGCTGGGATGTTACAAACCTTATATCCAATGACTATTACGTGTATTCATGGAGACTGCACTGGAGATTCTTGGAGGAAGAAGGGGCATTGGTGGCTGAAAAATGGTTATCGATGGGAAAGAAGTGCATAGAGCAAATGGAAAAAAAAAATATTAAAAATTGTGTTTTATTATTATTATTATTATTATTATTATTTTAAAATTGATCTTTTTTTAAAAAAATAAATTTTCTTCGTCAGCAGATAGCTAGTCACCATCTAACTTTGCTTAGTCAACATTTTTTGTCACTAACATTAATGGTGTAAAATTTTAAGGACTAAAAGTTCATTTTATAAACGTAAGCGAATAAAATAAAATTAAATATATTATAAATTTAAAGGACTAAAAATATATTTTAATCATTAATAAATTATTTAAACTTTTTTAACGTACATGAAACTATCATTGCTTCATAGAAGGGCGCGGCTTATAATATGCCTAAAACATTCTTTTATTAGTAAAATTTAATGACTTTTATTTGGTACTGATAAAATTATAGACACCTCTACTCTATTTTTAAAAACATAGACATTAATTTTAGTCTAATTTTTTTATCTTGTTAAAGAAAATTCAATTAACTAAGCATAGTAATGGTTAATTAACTTTTTAAAAAAAATGTTATAATAAAACATTAAAGCAAAACAAACACAAAGTATATTTAATAATTTATCTTTCATTATATTATCAATTTATACTAGCCCTCAAATTTTAACCATTTAATTGGTTGATTCCCATAATTCATTATTAGATTGTAATTCAGTTCCTAAAGAATTATATATTTTCTAAAAGGGTGTGGTAAGCACAAATTATAAAATTTAAAGGATTGAGTTAGGTAACTAGTACGAATTAAAGTTGAAGGACCAAGTTGTAACCAAATTAAAATGATAGAGACTCTAAACCCTAAATTATAAGGTTTAGGGACTCAATATTCTTTTTTTTTTTTTTGGCCGAATGACTCAATATTCATTTGTTTAGTAAAATTAGCTAGGAAGAACCACTATTAGGTCCCCATTAAATTATCTGATGTATGGCACTCTAAATACTCAGAGTAGTGCTTACAACATCATCTTTTTTTCATTCACAAATTTTAAACACCTCCACCTTAAAAAAAAAAAAAAAGAATCTCCCGTCCATCTGATCAAACCATCCTTAATTCGTTGGGAACAATATCAAGGAAAGTAATTAAAGGTTTTGCCTTTTTTTTTTTGTTGCTTGTGTGAGATCGAAGTTATGCAAACTGGAGTGCGTGGAAGAATAATGCAGAGTACAAATTAAAATGTAGAATTGCAGTAATTGTAGTTTGAGGAATGATAGGTTGATTCCATTCATTCCTTTCCATTGGCAAAAGAAACATAGAAAAATTGGAATTGAGAAAAAGAAGAGGTAGTAGAGCGTAACAAGGAAGAGTGATTATTCATATTGAAGATGCGGTGTGTACAATGAATAAACACATTGATGCTTTAATTTGCTGCCTATTATTGAGCGTCCGTCCACATATGTGTGTGTGGGGAGAGGAGCCTCTCTATTTCCCTTACCATTCACTTTCCTCCACTTCTTTATTCTCACTGTCAGATTAACTCTGAATGGTTGAGATTTAATATTCTATAAAAATATTAGTATAATATTAAATAACAAAAATATATATAAATAAATTTAAATTATTAAAATTTGATATAACTGTTCGTATCTTTATACTTTTGTTAAAGTATTTTATGTATAATTTTTAATTTGTATAGGATATTAAATCTCAACCGTTCAGAGTTAATCTAATGGTGAGAATAAAGAAGTGGATGGTAAGGGAAGTGGAGAGGCTCCTCTCATGTGTGTGCGCGCGCCCCCCTCTCGTGTGTGTGTGTGTGTGTGTGTGTGTGTGTGTGTGTGTGTGTGTGTGTGTGTGTGTGTGTGTGTGTGTGTGTGTGTGTGTGTGTGTGTGTGTGTGTGTGTGTGTGTGTGTGTGTGTGTGTGTGGGCACATTCTTCATTTTGATTGAAGACGCTTCATTGAGGCTATTGCGTGGAGAGGCCCCTCTCATGTGTGCGCGCGCGCCCCCCTCTCATGTGTGTGTGTGTGTGTGTGTGGGCACATTCTTCGTTTTGATTGAAGACGCTTCATTGAGGCTATTGCACTGTTATCCACACGCAGTTCACGCAATAATTTGATCTTTTTCATTATTCGCTTCCCATAAAAGCCTCTCCTTTTTTTTTTTTTGGGGGTTCCTTTAAAGTTGTTTGTAACCGCAGATTAATGATGTTCGAAGTTGGAACTTATTCTCTTCGATCTCTCTGGACATCCGTAGTTGCAGTAGTAGTACTTGCATCATCATCCTCACTATAAATAAATCATTAACGTTGTCTCAATTATCATTCCAACAAGTTCATAATTCACAGCGTTTTAATTCAAGAGAGAGAGAGAGAGAGAGTACTCATATTTTGGATCAAAACCAGATCAATATAAACTAATTTGCATATTCATGGCAAGAGGTGGCTTCACCACACCAAACTCGTTGCTCCTCAGGTATTTAATTTTCTTTAATTTTTTCCCTCATATGCTACTTACCATAAACTGCTTCTAAACGTTTATACTCCCTCCAATCCTTAATATCATATCCAGTTAACATTTTTTTTTTGGATCGGAGATGTTGAGTTAACCATGTCTTATATTAAAGGTCGTTACATGATTTTAAAATATTTATATTTATATTTTTTATATTAAACTAATTTATCTTATTTATAAACTGATATATAATTAAATAACACAATATATATATATATATATGTTATGATTAACTAATTTATTTAACTTCCTTAAACTCTTTAAAAAAAAAGTCAACATGATCTTATATTAAGGATCGAAGGACTAGTATATAGTGCATATATAAGTGCAAAATGAATCATCTAAACACTAAACCCATCTCTATATGTTTAAAAATGAATTGTTGCACTACTTTGGGTGAAGGTCATACAGAGAAGCAAACAGAGGAAGGAGCACCGGGGTGAGTAAGATGTGTTGTGGGGGGAAGGGAGAAGAAAGGTACGAGGTTTCAGAGGAAGGTGGTAGTGGTAGTGGTAGTAGTGGTGGAGGGCCGGTGTGGGTCCCACACACGAGGACCGGAATATATGTGCCGAAAGGGCAAGAGGGGGTTATGAAGGACGTGCCTGAGAATGCAGCCACTTTCACTACACCTTACTGGTTCAGAAACGACGATGACCTCAACCATCCCAACCCTTGAGCTCAAATCACCTTTTGTTCTTTCTTTTTTTATGTTTATGTATCTGTAATTGTGTATTGTCCTCACTTTTTAAATAAATGCTTATAGTAATAATTAGGCGGAAGCTATGCTACATGTCAATTAAGTTAATGTCATTGTTCAACAAGGCGTTGAGATTGAGAGAAATATGTGGCTTGTGGCCTCTTATTAAAATGTCTCCATTTAATGCCCTTTGTATGGTGTCAAGTCTAAACTTCCCAAATGTTTTTTTTCCCCTTTAGTTCGTTAAATCAATCAATCAATTTTATACTAAAAATCTTATAGTACCTACTTAATAACCCGTTTAATTCACAAACATGTCAGATAATCACAACATCAAAATTGTCTATCCGTTATTATTAGGGTTTGACTATAAGGCAGGAAGCAATTTGGAAATTATACGGTAGATCATGAATTGTAATTATATTAATATGGTCTAAGTATAGGAAGGAACTTCACATTATAATTTATATTAAACATTTTATTAATGTGATCAAATTTGGGTTAAACAGTTTACTTCATACTTAATTGATAGGGCGGGAAATCACACCATCAGAATTGTTCACAGTCAATTATTGGGGTTTGAATTATAAGAAATGAAGTAACTTCAATTTGAAATTAGAATGTTAAATCAAGAATCAAATGATCCAAGCATGCCAAGGAATTTCATCTTCCATGTTTTTAGAGATCTCCATATATTATATTAATAATTATATTACTCATTAGGATATTTGTGCAATAATTTTTAAAAATTATGTCCTAATGATAATGATTTGATTTTAAAATAGTGATTCCTAATTTTATTATTGGTGAACGAAAATTATGTCTCTATCAATAGTATTAATTATTAAGGGTTAAAGTGCACCCAATACTCCAAGCTATTTTTTAAGGTGCAATTGACATCCTAAAGTATTTAGTGGGACAATTTCACCCCTAATAGATTAAAAAATAAAAATGAAGCAATCTACACTCCGAAGGTAACAGAGCTTAACGTCCGTTTTCTCCTGTTATCCTGATTCTTCTTCGTCAAACTCTGTAATCCCCCTCTCGCACAATCGTTTTCTAGCGAAAATAGACCTGAATCTGTTGCTGGTGAAGAAATCTGAATAGCAGAGGTGTTATTTAAGCAAACTTCATTTTCATTTATGAAATGTAAAACTACATATTTATATACAACGAATCATTGTGTGAATCCTATTTCTAACACTGTACGATTTTATCAACTCGTGTGTGAAGGCGTGTGTGTCGACAGAAGCTTTCTTTGACTAACACTCCCCCTCAAGTTAGAGCATATATATTAATCATGCCCAACTTGTTACAAAGATATTGAACTCGTGTTCCATTTAAGGCTTTCGTTAGAAGATCTGCCAGTTGATCGTCAGACCGTATGTGCCCTGTAGACACAATATTTTCTTTAATCTTATCACGAATAAAATGACAATCAATCTCAATATGTTTTGTTCTTTCATGAAACACAGAGTTCGATGCTATATGAAGTGCTGCTTTATTGTCGCACCATAGTTTTGCAGGTAATGTTGTGACGATGCTAATTTCTTTCAAAATTTGAAGTACCCACACAATTTCTTGTACTGATTGTGACATGGCTCTGTATTCCGCTTCAGCACTTGACTTTGACACAACTCCTTGCTTCTTACTTCTCCAAGATATCAAATTTCCACCAACAAACACACAGTAACCTGTAGTAGATCGTCTTGTGGCCTTTGATCCTGCATGATCCGCATCACAAAAACACTCAACTTTAGTGTGCCCATAATCTGTATAGAGAATACCAAGACCTGGAGAGCTTTTCAAATAATGCAAGATATGTTCTAAAGCTTCCCATTGTGCCACTGTTGGTGATGCCATGAATTGGCTGAGCCTACTAACTGAGAAGGTTATATCAGGACGAGTTACTGTTAGGTAATTCAGTTTCCCAATAAGTCTTCTATATCTCTCAGGAAATGGAAATGGCTTTAATTTCTCTGGATCAATCTTCTTCTTCAAATCATCAGGAAGCTCTTCAAACATACTAGCATTAAGATCTAGAAAAGGATTCGGAATCATGGGGATGCTGCTTGGTGCAGCTCCAAGTTTTCCAGTCTCCTTTAAGAGATCGAGAACATACTTTCTTTGAGTCAAAAGAATACCTTTCTTACTGCTTAAAACCTCAATACCAAGGAAATACTTTAATGATCCCAAATCTTTTGTCTGGAAGTGAGAGTTCAGAAAGATTTTAAGTTCTGAGATTCCAGAACAATTACTTCCTGTAATCACAATATCATCAACATATACTACAAGAAGAATCATGCCTGTATCAGATTGTTGGTATAACACAGAGTGATCACACTTGCTTTGATGTAACCCAAACTTCTTGACCACATTACAGAATTTATCAAACCAGGCTCGAGGACTTTGCTTTAGACCATACAGTGACTTCCGGAGGTAGCACACTTTCCTATTCTCCCCCTGAGCAACGAACCCAGGTGGTTGCTCAATATAAACTTCTTCCTGAAGATCACCATTTAAAAAAGCATTTTTAACATCTAATTGATGCAGTTCCCAATGATATGTAGCGGCCAAAGAAACAAGAAGACGAACTGAAGTGAGTTTGGCTACAGGAGAGAAAGTCTCGGAGTAATCAAGACCGTAAGTTTGGGCATATCCTTTGGCAACAAGGCGAGCTTTGAGTCGTTCTAAGGAACCATCTGCCTTAGTCTTAACAACAAATACCCATTTACATCCAATGGCTTTCTTTCCAGGAGGGAGATCAACAAGAGTCCAAGTACCAGCTGTTTCTAATGCCAAGAGTTCTTCTTCCATTGCGGCACGCCAACCAGGATGAGCTAGAGCTTGGTGAAGGGTAGTAGGTGTGGAAATGGAATCAAGAGTGGCCACAAGAGAAGATGAAACAGTTGATAAAGACTGATAAGAGACAAAAGATGATATAGGGTAGACACATTCAGCATATCGTTTGGGAGGACAATGAAGACGTGTACCTTTACGAAGTGCAATAGGTTGGTCATCAGAAGTAGTACCAATAGAAGCAGGAACAAGTGGTTCAGTAACAACAAGAGGAGGATTGGCGGAAACAGAGGCAGGAACGAGGGAGACATCTACAGAATCAATTGGCGAAGCAGGAGGTGGCGGAGGTGAATCATTAGTAACATCAGCATCATTGACGATGTCAGGTTTTGGAACAGCAGCCTGTACTGGTGAGAGAAGAACAGGATAAACTAGGATATCATCTGAATTATCCATGACAGAGGGAGACTCAGAAACTGACACAGTCTTGAAGAAAGAAGAGGACTCATGAAACATAACATCGGTAGATACAAGGTAACGACGGAGATCCGGAGAGTAACACCGATAATCTTTCTGAATTCTAGAATAACCAAGAAAAACACATTTTAGGGACTTGGGATCAAGTTTGCTAACACTAGGACGGACATCCCGAACAAAACAAACACAGCCAAAGATTTTAGGATCAACAGGAAACAGCTTAGATGTGGGAAACAGAACAGAATATGGAATATCCCCACCAAGAACAGTCGAAGGCATGCGATTGATGAGAAAACAAGCAGTAGAGACAACATCAGCCCAAAAACGTTTAGGGATTGAGGAATGAAACATGAGAGCTCGAGCAGTCTCTAAGAGATGTCGGTTCTTTCTTTCAGCAACACCATTTTGAGCAGGGTTATAAGCACAAGAGGATTGGTGAAGAATACCATGAATTTGCATGTAATCCGTGAATTGGGCGGAAAAATATTCTTTGGCATTATCACTTCGTAAAATTTTCACAGGTGTGTTAAAATGGGTTTGAATTTCAGCACAAAAATTACGAAAATGAGTAAACAATTCAGAACGCTGTTTCATTAAATAAAGCCAGGTGGTGCGGGAAAAATCATCAACAAAAGTGACAAAATAATGATAACCGGTCTGAGACATAACTGAACAAGGACCCCAAACATCAAAATGTACTAACTCAAAGGGGGACGCAGCCCGTTTATTGACGCGAGGTGCCAAATGAATACGATGATGTTTGGCAAACTGACAGGACTCACATTCTAAAGTAGACACAGAAGAATATTGAGGATACACTTTTCGGAGAGACGAAAGCGACATATGACCTAAACGACAATGAACTTCAAACAGAGACGACCCACCAGAACAAGCAACAGAACGTGGAACCTGATCATCAAGGATGTAATGTCCACCAGATTCATAGCCTCTACCAATAATCTGCTTCGTCGATAGATCCTGAATTAAACAATGATCAGGGAAGAATGAGATAAAACAGTTTAAGTTACGAGTGAGTTTACTTGGAGATAAAAGGTTAAAGGTGAGATCTGGAACGTTAAGAACAGAGGATAATGAGAGGGAAGCAGTTGGTTGAACAGTGCCTGAGCCAGTAACACGTACGGGAGAACCATTGGCAACAAATATGGATGATGTGTTGGTATAGGGGGCATATGAAGAGAATAAGTGATGATTACCTGTCATGTGATCGGTGGCACCAGAATCAATGATCCACTTAGTTGAAGCAGTAGTAAGACCAGAGGACAGAGTACCTGTGGCTAGTGCCCCGGCAGAAGAAGATCCAGAATCAGGGAGACCAGGTGTATGGGCAACATGAGCTAGGCCACGCTGTTGATCACGCTGCTGTTTATTTTACAATTTTCGACAATTTTTCTTAATGTGTCCAGGTTCCTTGCAATAATTGCAAATAATACTGCCAGAAGTCATTGTAGTAGAATGAGTATTTTGTTTGTACCCATAATTCCTGTTCTCAAAGGGACCACGTCCAGCTAGAGCACCTGCAGTTGGATCTACAGAAGAGTGAATCAAGCTATCAGCACGAAGAACCCGGGAGAAAACATCTTCAAGAGAAGGAAGCTCTTGACTAGACAAAATCTGGGAACGAATCGTTTCATATGAAGGGTCAAGAGCTTCAAGAAAGCTGATAATTGCCTGAAGTTCTAGATTCTTAACACGAGTTGAAAGATCTGCCTGTGGAGACATAAGTACTTTCATTTCTTCATACAACCGCTTGAAGTCGAGAAAGAAGTCCTTTAAGGGACGGCCCTGTTGTTGAGAGCGATAAAAGCCTTTACAGATCTCATGAATCCGAGTGATATTTCCTTTGCCAGAAAACATAAATTCAAGGTACTGCATAATTTCTTTAACAGAATTGCAGTGATTAACTGAAGACAAAATCCTTGGTTCAATAGAGTTTCGAATTTGAAACAGAAGTCGAGCATCCGCTCTTTGCCAAGTCAAAAGTTTTGTTTCATTACCAGAAGGAGGATCCTCAGTTAAATGAGTTTCCATTTCAATTCCCAGAAAATAGACTCTAATAGTTTTGTTCCAATCATTGTAATTTGTCCAATTCAACTGTGAAGCAGTGATCTTACCAGACGTAGGTAACATATCAAAGGTTTTAGATTCAGCCATGTAGACGATAGTCACAAATTATATTACCGGAATAAAATGTCTGAGACAAATGGAACCAAACAAATCTTAAACTAATATAAAGTTTAAGAAGTATAAGAACAACCAATCAAGACCAAGCCACAAGAAGACAAAATGAAGCACACCACCGTGGATAGAAGACAAAATAATTGTCACAGATCTACCCAACCAAAGTAGCTCAAAGTGTAATAAACAAAGAGCTCAAAGTATATCAAAAACGAAGCAAATAGGGAGAGGTACCCGACACACCAAGTGTAGAACTGAAGGATACCACTACCGGGAATGGAACGGGCTCGCAAAATCGATCAGAAAGCACCTAAAGATCATCGGAAAATGTCACCGGAAACCACCCCACGCGCCGGCGCGTGGTTCAGGCAGCGGAGCTTGTGGAGGCACGTGTGGCTACACGCGCCGTCGTCTTGGGATGCCGTTTCAGGAATAGGCCGATCGGTGGACAAGGAACAGGGTGGAGTGGCGCGTGTATGAAGAAAACGCACCGAAGAAGGGAGATCTGAAGGTTGAAATAAGCTTCTCACCGGAAAAAATGGAGGTCGCCGGAAAACCAAATGAAGTCAGAAGGAATATGGCTCTGGTACCATGTTATTTAAGCAAACTTCATTTTCATTTATGAAATGTAAAACTACATATTTATATACAACGAATCATTGTGTGAATCCTATTTCTAACACTGTACGATTTTATCAACTCGTGTGTGAAGGCGTGTGTGTCGACAGAAGCTTTCTTTGACTAACAAGAGGTAAGAGGTGTAATACTAGACAAGGTGGTTTCGCCGCTATTTAAGCCGTTAGGAACTCCGGCACCGTATGCACTTCGTTCGAGCGATTCCAGAGGTCACCCATCCTCAAGTATTCTACTCTTTCTCTCTCCCATGGGTGCCATGAACGATTCAGCTTTCAAATCTCCGACTATGTGGTCACAACAAACAGAATCACATACATGTAAATATGTTAAGATTTTATTTTTTCATCTGGGTGATCAACAGAAAACTACATGAAAAACTTGCCTTTGGTAGGAGTTGGGATTGAACCACGGGGGTGATATACCGGACTCCGGTGACCGGAGGGGTTAAATTGTGTTGAGATCTTATAAAAAATCATGCCGATTGAGATAGAAAGAGGATGAAAATGGAGAATGGGGGCAAGGGGATTTTAGAATCTCTCCCCGCCTGGTATCTCAGAGAATAAGAAACAAGAATGGGAGGTTAAAAAAGAAGAGAGTAGGGAATAGAATTGAAATGCAAATCACTCCGGCGAACAGAACTGACTTCTATATTTTGCTTTTTGGAGGCCAACTTATTGTGCAAAAACTCAATCTTGCTTTTAGTTTCTCCCTGTGTTTGAGATAGTGACTTTTGCGGCAATGTTATTCCCCCAGCAAAATTCTATGTATACAAATAGAATGATAAAGACTATGTTTGTTTCGCTTTTTTACTAAACCTGGAAGAAAACTCAAACTTACTCTGCTTTGTTCAATATTTAATGAACGCTCTTCTCAAGAAATAACGAGTCGATGCTCTGAAGTGGAGGCTGTAGGCCTTCATCATCAGAGCCATTGTATGAGAGTTTGATGGATCAGAGAGTTTGATGCTGAAGAGTCAGATAGATCAAAGACACGTGGGTCAGGGTCAGGGGAGAAAACGGACGTTAGGCTCCATTACATTTAGGGCGTAGATTACTCCATTTTTAATATATTAAAGGTAAAATTATCCTGCTAAATGTTTTAGGGTGTTAATTGTACTCCGAAAAATAGTTCAAGATGTTGGGTACACCTTAACCCTAATATTAATACCGCAAAAATGGAAATTGAAGTTTTTGAATATTGATTAATAATTGAATATTAATTCTGCAATAATTACAATTAGGGTATTAATCGAAAAATTAAAAATATTTCAAAATAATATTGTTGGCTGTAAAAATAAGTTGGCTTTTTACTTCCATGATAATAATTATTGCATGAACAATCAATTAGATGTCATAAAAAGAAATTCATTATTTTTCAGATGCATTAAAGATTTTTGGAAATATATAAAAGGAAGTTTATAGAATATTATCAATTGTATATTAATCGGGATATTAATATGACAATAACTCTTAAGCTAACGTATACTTTTAGCTATTTAAGTTTGCATGAGGGTTTCTTTTAGTTTTTTAAGTTTATAAAGTGCATTTTTAGTCTTTAAAACTTAACATGGTTAACGTTTCTAACTGAAAATGCTAATGAAATAAAGTTAAATGGTGACTATGAAATGTTGACAAATCAAACTTAAATTTTTTAAATGAGAAATATTTTTAGACCAATAAAAAAGTAGTTTTAAATTTAATTTTAATCCTAATTGTTTCTCTAAATTTTTGTTTAAAAAAAAGGAAAAAAGTCCTCGCCCAGGGACGCAATCTACCAGCCTCTTCCTTCCTCTTGAAGTGACAATAATATTCCATCGCAATTGTCCAGTAGAAGAGAGCCATGTCGCTCACGCTCTCACGGCCAAGGCAAGGTGGGAGTCTAAAGAGTGAGGCTTTTGGATGGGTACTTAAGGATGTCCCCATATTCCTGTGTATTGCGATTTGGCAAATGCTTTGTCTCTATTTATAATTGGCTCTTTTTACCCTCTAGAGATGAATAGTATATATGTAGAAGATGAAGCTTAAGGTAGTTAAACAGGGGGCATATTTTTTATAATTGCTGAAGAAGCCGACGGTGCAGTGTGGGATTGCATTTGACAATGATTGGGCAAGAGTTTGTTTTTTCTTTTTCTCCAACAAAAATTTAGGGTAACAATTAAGATCAAAATTAAATTAAATGCTATTTTTTATTGGTTTGTAAGTATTTTTCATTTAAAAAATTTAAGCTTGCTTCATCAGCATTGTACGGTCACCACTTAACTTTGCTTTGTTAGATTAGCAAGATTAATGGTGTTCAGTTTTAAGAATTAAGTGATTAAAAGGAAACCTCGTACAAACTTAAAGAACTAAAATTATACTTTAACCTAACTTTTATTTCAACTTTTGATGATAATTAGATATTAATTGAGATATTGATAACTTTAAAATTAAATTTTCTTTTATTTTTCAAGAATGATAGTAATTAATTTCATAAGAAACCAATCAGATTTCTAAAAAATAAATTTATAATTTTCTAAATGAATAGAAATTCTTACTAAATTTTGTTCTTAATTATACCTAAATCAGACAAATAATATTGTGGTATGTCTCACCTCAAGCAAAACTCCTCATGCAACGCGGAGATATAGCTTGTTCTATGTAAATTGTTATTATATTTGAATATTCTTAAGACTTTTTTTAAAAAACAAATCAAAACTGCTCAATTTTAGAGTATTTCTCTTTTAAAACATCATAAAAAATTACACCATTTCATCGATATAAAAAATCAAAATTTTATTTTTTCCCCCAGAATATAGTAATAAAAAAACAAAGTAAAGAAACATTTGAAATATGGAACATTACGGATCGCATCCGAGGGAAATCCATTCCGTTATCTTGGTTGTGACGATCACTTGTGAGACTCAAGTAGTTTGGAACTTGGAAAGTGCTTATGCATGAGTGGATAACCAGAATCAATAATAAGTATTGAGAGCTTTTTATCACCATGGATCATTCAGATCTAACTTTAATGGTTTATATTGAATCTTTTGTTATTTTTACTTTTTTTAAAAAATATTTTAATGTGTACAGAATCAAAAATAAAATTATTTTTTTAATTATAAATTTTTTTTAAAAAAAATATTTAAAAATCATCAATTAAACTTCTTAAATCTATATCATTAAAATTTTATTTTGTATAAACCTCACAGCACTGAAGAGTTCTAAATGCGAGCACACTTAAAGTGGTTTCGAGGAAGCGTTCTTTCAAACCTAGGTTTGTGTAACCCGAGACAAAGCTTCTCTCATACACTTATCTCGTAAATCGTAAAAGCTATTCTCAAAAGCTAATCCAAACACCCACCGATGGACACCACAATATAATACTGGGCACTCAACTATTATGTATTTGATCGACACGTGTACGTTTTTAAAAACGTACGGATGGGAATTATGCACTTGGGTCTCCTCTGGTTTTTTTTATTTTTTTATTTTTTTAATCACAATAGGGAAGTTAGAAAACTTCAAAAACTATCGAACATATCCAAGTCGACTTAGTCTAGAGGCATTTGGAGTTGATCTTCTCGCAAGATGCGAATGCATTTTGGGTGAGGACTTTGCAACATTAGCATGTCTTCCATGAGATTGTGGGCATCCTTAGTGAGATAGTTAGCACATTTAATTGTCGCATGAGATGCAAATCGAAGCTCAATATCCTATTCAGGGGAAAACAATTCTCTAATCTCATTAATTTCTTCCCTTATTGGATGATAGTGACCCCCCATCTTTTAGGATTAGATGGAAAGCTTCCATCGAGTCTGTATAGATAAGAACTTTACAGAGGTGCTGCTACTTACATTTTTAAAGACCTTTTAGTAAGGCAACTATTTCTGCTATTGTCGATGGTAGCATTCCCAACTTCTATTGAAAACCAAGAATCCAATCTCCATTGAAATGTCGGATTAATCTCCTCTGATCTTTAATGGAGTAACTTTCCATTTTCCACTAGGACAAGTAAAAAGTGGGTTGAGTTGAAAAATCCGCGAAGTATATGTGCATTTCAAAACACGCTTGCTCAAGCTAAAATCATGTTTCATTGTATGAGAATAATAGTTACTTCTATATCTATTTAAATTAGATAAATATATTTTATATTAAAGATAAGAGAGTATACAATCAATCTATTGAGTAAAAAAAAACCCTAAATTTATAAACCACATTTTATTTATGAGGCTTCTAAAAATATCATGACTCAAAAGATTTATCAAAACTGTCTGTCTATATACAAGCATTAATTCAAACAGATACTCAGTCCAAGGATAAAAAACTACAGCATTAGGTACTTCTCTTCTGTTTTTGGGGGAATATATGTCACGTGTTTGTAGGGAAGAATTGCTGTGAAATTCCAAGAATATAATTATTTAAAAGTTCTAACAGCAAGTGAGAAGGAAAACTCATACAATTTTTTACTACAATACTCACTTGCTATAATATTTTTTTATTTGATGTGTGTGATATTTCCTCCGTAACTAAATATAAAACAGAGTTGATCTTTTTTAAAATATTAATAAAGCTAATTAAATTACTTAAAAGTATTTATATTTATCATTTTTTCTTTAAACTCTTTTATCTAACTTATAAACTGATATATAATAAAATAATATATAACATATGATATGATGAAGTAACTTATTTAGCTTCCTTAATCTCTTTAAAAAAAGTTAAATATGTCTTATATTTAGGACTAAAAGGAGTAACTTTTTATTGGGACCCACGTTGATTCTGTCTTTTTTTATTTGATTAAAAAAGACCTCGTACTATTCAGGTTGATAAAAATAAAGGAAAGTTTGATCAAAAAAGATAAAAATAAAGGAAAGGCTTGAGTTGGCGAGAGATCTCGCTCCATCACAATCCTCCCCAAGTATATAGTATGGGGCCGACACGTGTATCTTCTTAAAAAGCAATGAAAATTAAAAAATTATGGTAACTTTTGATTTTCTGCAAGAGGTGGTTGGACCAAAATAATGTTTGAGCATTGGGCATACGCAGATGGATAAATCTTTACTCAATTAATATAGAGTTGGTCAGATATAAGATTTTATTAAATCCTTTTAAGATTTTGAGTTTGAGCCCAAAGGAGTTAATTATGTTAGAAGGGTCAATTATGACCCTTGAATCGGATACTGAATGATAATATTAAAAAAAAAACTTTTTACTCAAAGTTCATACAATTTAGTCCCCCGCTGCACTCTTACCATTTAATAGTTAATACACTCATGATCGATTTTAAATATAAGATCTAATTTTTTTTTTCATTTTATCTTTTATATTTATGTAATACAAATAAATATATCATAATCCATTACTCCCTATTAATGGTTAGAAAACTCATCAAACAAGAAAACAAAAAATTGTATAGGAATTCCTATTATCCATTTCAAGAAAGCACTTCTAAAATTGTCATGAACAAGCAATAGTTTGTAACCAGTGGTTGATTTTCAAACGTGTATATGAATTTGTTCTTTAGCATGCACTTTCACCGGTGTACTATAGAACTTATTAATATTCTCTGATTTGCTTCTGAAGCAATTTTCATTCATATGCATGAATATATTATGAATATTTTTTTTTTAAAAAAAAATCTCCTCTCTTTCCCTTGATACTAACTGAATAAATTAATTGTGAACGTTTGAACTCTGAACAAATATAGAAATGGAAGAAATTATATCCCATGAATTAAATTAAACCATCGTTATAATTTTCATTTATCAATATTTGTGGCTTTCTTGAAGAAATAAGGGGATTTTTTTGTCACGAAATGTTTAAATAATTGATGCATAAATCATAACCCCTTGACCCCTAAATAATATTCAGGTTAAAAAAAAAACCCCAAATAATTATAATATATATATATATATATATTATTTTTTGATTGCATCCCTTTTTATAATAAGTAGTTCAGAATTTTTTATTTTAAAATAATTTTTTAAAAACTATCCTTAATAAATGATTTCCCCCCAATATTTAATAATTTTTTTTCTAAAATATCCCTATTTAATCATGTGGGCTTGGAAAATAGGCCCATTAGCACAAAAATCAATTCCAGGCCCTTCATGAGGAGGCCCAGTATCAAAGACGATAGTGGAGCATGGTGGGGGCCCAACACCTTTTGAGGTGGTGACTAATAAGGGGGCTGATACTATGACCAAGGCCCGACCTCAACGCACCTATTTCCGAAAATAACGCAATGGATGAAGGTGTGTTTTTTGAATCCAATAATGCAAGCCTGGAGAAGAGTGAACAACTTATGGATGAACTGATAAATGAAAGTGAGTTGTCACCAAATAACGGAGAGGATCTCCAAACTCATGAATTAGCTATTGTTTCCCCATGAATTTTCTAATATGGAATTCTTGAGGCACCGGAGCTTGTAGCTTCTATGCTCTGTTTTAATAGCTCTGTGGCTGTGGTGTTAACTGTTAACTTTCTCGACTAGCTCCCTCTATTCACGGTGCATAGGCTTTAGGGGGAGATCTGAACGCCTCTTTGTTTGAGAATGAGCGAAAATCATGTGCCGTGAACCAACGAACTTGTGATAAGGATTTTGTAGACTGGTTTGAGAGGATGAATATAATTGATTTGGGCTTTGTAGGACCTAAGTTCACTTAAAAGAGAGGGTCTACAGAAGCCCCGTTGGATCGTCTTTCAGCCAATGAGGAGTGGACTCAGGCATTCCCTGATGCAAGTGTGGGCCAGCGACCTTTTAATAAATTTGATCATAGGCCCCTTCTACTACGTCTTTGGAATATTGAGCAGCAAAACAAGCCTAACCGTCCTTTTTGGTTTATTGCCGCACGGGTACTGCATGACAGGTTTGAGAGTTTTGTGAAACAAGCATGGCATGGCGAGTTGCGGTGGACAGAAAATATAGAACAGTTTGTTGTAAATATTGCATTTGGGTGTGTCAAAGAAAGAGTCTCTCCAATATTATGGAATGTGTTTAAATGAAGAGACGCGTTTTTAGAAGTCATGTTCTTATGAATTAAGGGATTTGTGTTGGTTCATGAATCAACATGGTTCATGAATCTAACAGATAGTTATGACTTTCCAATTGAAGAGGTGTAGTCTTCAAGAGACACAACTTCAAGTCATTGATTCATTGTCTATAAATACCCCAACCGTGACACCATTTGAAAGCAGAGAAATAGAAGCCTCAGTAATCTCTCACTGGGTTACCTTATCTTCCACCAGTTCTGCCGCCCTGTATCCTAACAGGAAGGGTTCGTTTAATCCTGGGGAGATGCCGCTTCCTATTTACTGAGGGGGCTGCGGAATATCTCTTAAGGACAGTGTCCTCGGACGCGACTCGAATCAAATATTTTCTTGTTTCTTTGCAGATTTTGCCTACAATCTTAAGAGATACTTCTTGCTGATATTGAGTCATGATGGCTGTTCTCCTATTCATGTGATTGAGTACAAATAAATCAGATAAGTTTGAATTCCAATCTCTACTTTCTCATATTTGATTCTTCCCGTTTGGAAATTATTCCGTTGCGATCAAATTTTGGCCCTGGGGACCATTCTGATTAGTTCCTTTGAAAAAAAAAAAAATCATTACCGGTTTTATGTTAAATAGTTTCATGTTGAGTTATCGCACTACGGTTTCCGTCTCTATATTTTTTGGGGTTTCTTGGCATGTAAACAGGATGCTAAAGCCAAACTGATGCGTGAATGAGGTTTCCCTTAACCATATTGTGCATTCATTGGAAAATTGTTTGGAATTTTGATTTTTACAAAAGAAGACGTGTTATATTTTCTTGGGAAGTTTCAGGTTCAGAATCAAAGTGGGATTAATACCCTATTACAGATGTTTTAGTGGAAAAGACGTGAACGTTCGAGAACCGTAAATGGCAATTGTTTTGTTTTAGATTCTCAGAGAAGGGGCTATCTAATTCTTCGGCCAATGGTTATGAACATGATTCACCGTGTTTCGTGTGAAAACTCAAAATGTCTCTGTCTTGAGAAGGAAAAAAAAAAAAAATGTTGGTCCGATGATAATTGAGAATGGAGGGAGTAAGAATTGGGTCTTACTGTATTTGATGAAAGCATATTAAAATTAAGCCTATGATTAAGGTGGGCCATGATCAGTACTGTAATGGATGAATATTCAATTTTCCCTTCAACCGGACTATGTTAATCTCTATGGTAAAAGATTTTGAGGGTATTATGATCCTTACAAACACCGACAAGAGGTAGAAAAGAAACCTCCAACTCTGATCAGAAAGAGAGAGGCAATTGTGTGGGAAGATGAAGAAGAAGAGAGATGTTGGAATTATCGTTTTTGACGTCGTTTCCTCCCAGAGTCCAGGTATGCGTCGATTCAATACTAACCTGAATATTGATGTGCATATATAAAAGGCTTATTCATGCAGTTATAGATCTTGGTTTCATGACCGTTAAAACTATCTGGTCATTTTTTATATGACTGAAATTTGACGTGTTTTTAGAATCAAGATATTATTGTTAATACATGAGGAATGAGAAAATTTAACGGAACCAATAATACTTCATTCAAGATACTGTTTAATCACTTGTGTTCGTATTTGATTTCGGGAGAATTTATTTTAATGAATATATTAATATTATTTTGTTTGGCAGTTACTAGATTCCCTACGTTTCATATATCCCGACAAGAATAATGAGTATATCAATTGGTTTTATGGTTGCTAATTTTTTTTTTAAAAAAAACAACAAAATCTTGGTTGCTAAATTTTAATATTTGATTGATAATTGCTAATCTCCTATTATGTCTCCTAAAATTTTGCTAATCTTCTATTCTTGATCAATATGGCTGAATAAATTAAATTTTGGGATTTGTTGTGTTCAACGTGATAATAGTTGGAAGTTGAAATGAAATTTTAATAAATCTGGTGATATTTGTGAATGCCTTAGCCACAATTTAATTTATCAGAAGGATTTTTACCATGATTAATAGAAATAATTAATTGCACGTTGTGTGATTTATTTTGATATACCATATCAATTAGTTTGAATCTTGAAAATCATAGATTTTTAATGCTGCAAATTATGTTTATATTTCGATGATTTTTGTAATCTGATCATTTGAAATTTTTAAAGAGAATTTGTGGCATTGGTTTCACATGTTGAAATACGTGTAAATGTTATTAAATATTGGTATTTAAAATAATTAAGTATTTAAAAATTCATGTGGAAAATTCTGTGTAAGGACAGAATATTATTAAATATATATAACATTGAGTATTGGTATTTATGGCTTTTCAAATGATTTAGCGGGTAGAAAATTCTAATTTAATTAGAATGGAAGAGGATTATATGGTGATATTCTAATTTAATTAGAATTATTTTTGAAAAGTGTGAACTTTTTATTGAGATATTTGAAAGTGTGGGGGTGCCTAAGATAACAGAGTATCTTGTGGGGACACCTTAGAATATATATTTTGATATATTGAAAAATTATAAAATTGTGCTATATATGACGCGTGTTATGATTAAAGTTTATTTAGTGAAGGCTTTGTTATTTGCTGTGAAGAGCAAATCTTGTAATGTGAACTATTAAATTTTGCATATAACATTAAATAAGCATTACAGTAGTGATATGGAAATTTAATTATTTATCTAGTGTTTAGATAAAGGTGTTTTAAATTTTCATAATTTATGGATATGTATTTATCTTGGTATATGCATACTGTAAACATATATTGAATTTTTATGTGGATGACTTGCATGGTCAAATATATCATTTCATGCTCTTGAAATCATGAGAGAATCACATGTGATTTAGGGTGTTAATGATCATAAAAGACAAGTGATGATAAATAAGAAAAGTTTCTAAAGATTGGTTCTGAGAACCACTATGTGAATATTCCTCATGATACTACTTGAGATTACTCTAAAGCTCAATCAATGCATGCACAAATTGTTGAGAATTTGTAGCACTGATAGATGTTAATCCTGTGACATAGCAGATGATGTGTGGAGATTAAGCATTTATAAACTCTAATTGAAGAGAAAGAAATAGTTAAGGGATGTCATAAATGATGACATCATGTATAGTGGATTCCCGTTGTATTGATATGCACGGATGGTAACTAAAATTCAATATATGTGTGAAAATCTAATGGTTATCATTAACCATAAGTAGTAATAAAAGTAAAATATTATGTGAGTTAAAGTCGATTACTCTGGAAATGAGTGAAATGCTAAGAATGTTGAAAACCTCTTAGCAAATATTTTCATAAGAAACCGACTCTTAGCGTCGATAATCTGTGATTGTCAAATGGTAATAGCCATTGTAGAAAGAACAATAATGTAAGTGAAAATCGTTTGAGATATGATATAAATAAGCGCTTAAGAATTATGGTAGAGTTATCTCAATTGATTTGGTGAGGTCAATAATAGACCTATCGGATCCGTTAACAAAACCCCTTGGGAGGAAAAGAATTATTGAAATGTCAAGAGGAATGGGACTAAAGCCGACTACTAATTGACAACGATGGCAACCCATCCTTTGTGATTGGTGATCCCATGAAGAAGGTTCACTGGGTAAGAACAAGTCGTTCGTCAGTTCTGACTAGCACAAATATTTTACGTCCCTTCCTATGATACTTTGAATGTGCTAGACTGCATTATTGTAGGTTGAGCAAAGCTCTTAATGATTTCATAGTTCAATGAGGCAGTGTGCATAGTGCAGGCACAAAGTTAAACGAAATCACCTCTATGAATGTGGAGTGTGGCCGCTCCTATGAGATCTTGGCAAAATCTCTAGAGCATTCATTATGCACTAGGCATGCGCATGGCCGACATAACGCGCAAAACCGCTGTTAACAGTGGAAATGTTAGGATATAATCTGACTCTTAATGCCTCTGATACACGCCAAGAGATGTGAGTTCATAGTCCATAGGACCACTGACATCTCTGTGTATCATGTGTTATTGATCTAGGTCTAGTTCATAGTCCAAAGGACCACTAGATACAATGATTATATCCATGGGTGTAACTCAGCAAATGGTGTGTTTTCTTTGACACATGTGGGGGATTGTTGTAAATATTGCATTTGGGTGTGTCAAAGAAAGAGTCTCTCCAATATTATGGAATGTGTTTAAATGAAGAGACGCGTTTTTAGAAGTCATGTTCTTATGAATTAAGGGATTTGTGTTGGTTCATGAATCAACATGGTTCATGAATCTAACAGATAGTTATGACTTTCCAATTGAAGAGGTGTAGTCTTCAAGAGACACAACGTCAAGTCATTGATTCATTGTCTATAAATACCCCAACCGTGACACCATTTGAAAGCAGAGAAATAGAAGCCTCAGTAATCTCTCACTGGGTTACCTTATCTTCCACCAGTTCTGCCGCCCTGTATCCTAACAGGAAGGGTTCGTTTAATCCTGGGGAGATGCCGCTTCCTATTTACTGAGGGGGCTGCGGAATATCTCTTAAGGACAGTGTCCTCGGACGCGACTCGAATCAAATATTTTCTTGTTTCTTTGCAGATTTTGCCTACACAGTTTACCAAGGCCTGTTCAGAATGAAATAAGTGGTGTTCGAGGATCTTCAATTTCGTTTGTGGAAGGAACTTGAGGATTTTCTACATCAGGAAGCTCTTTTGTGGGCACAAAAAGCTAGAATGGAATGGTCAATATTTGAGGATCAGAATACAAAGGATTTTCATTCTGGTGTTGATGGTCGATGAAAAATTAATAAAATTGATGCATTTCAAAGTGATGAGGGCATGTGGATTTATGAAGTGGGTGAGTTAAAGAAAATGGCCGTGGACTTCTTTTCTCGTATGTTTACGGAGGAGCAAGCTATGTGGCTGACTCTTGTAAGTGGTATGCCCTTCCCTTCAATTGATGATAACATATTGTAGTGATGTGGCTGAGAAGTCTTTGAAAGTGAGATTAAAGAAGCTCTTTTCAATTCGGGGGCTCTTAAAGCTCCAGGGCCTGATAGGTTTAATGCTCTATTTAATCAGAACCAATGGAATACGGTCAGTAGTGCTGTTGTGAATTATATTAAATATTAATTTGCTAATCCACAGGACATTTGTGCAATCAATGGTACTTTGATTACTCTTATTCCTAAAAAGGTGCCACCGGAGAACATTCGTGATTTGAGGCCTATAAGCTTGTGTAATATTATTTGCAAGATCATTGCTAAAGTGGTTGTGAATAGGATAAAACCCTCTTCCCACATATTATATCTCCTAATTAATGTAGTTTTATTCTAAGACGCTATGATAGTGATAATATTATAGTGGCTCAGGAGGTTATCCATTCTATGAGAAATATGACTAGTAAAAGAGGCTATATGGCTATCAAGATTGATCTTGAGAAGGCCTATAATAGTATGAATTGGAAATTTTTAATTAATTTCCTTTAGGAGTTGAGATTGTCAATGTCAGTTATTGACGTAACATCTAATTGCATCTCTACCTCGTACATGCAATTGTTATGGAATAGGGATAAAACGAACTGCTTCCAATCATCTAGAGGAGTGAGGCAAGGTGATCCCATATCGCCCTACTTCTTCATTATTTGCATGGAGAAGCTTGTACCTATGATCCAATATGAGACTGCTGTAGGGAATTAGAGAGACCTGCTGGCCTAACTAAGAATGTGCCATCAATTTCTCATTTATTTTTTGCGGATGCTATAGCGCTCTTTGTAAAGGTATCCATTGCTCAGGCCAAAATTATTCACAATTGCATAAACATGTTTTGTTCTGGTTTGAGCCTTAAAGTGAATGTATAAAAAACTGGAATGTTCTTCTCAAAAAATGTTAATCATAACAGGTGCTCTGAGATTAGTATGAAACTTGCATTTACTGCTACAGGAGACCTTGAAAAGTACTTTGGGGTTAATTTACACCATAAGAGGGTTTCCAAGGATATATATTTAAGGAAGTGGTTGAAAAGGTTAAGAAACGGTTATCTACGTAGAAGGCAAAATCTATTTCTATGGCACGAAGAACTACATTAATGTCATCAGTGTCATCTGCAACCTCGGGGTAATACAAAAGAACAAAAGAAGATTCTGCTGGTTACATGGGATGAAGTATGCAATCCAAAGTTAAAGGGTGGGCTAGGGCTTAGACATGCAAAGAACTAGAACCTTTCGTATTTGATTGTGGGTTGGAATTTCGTGAAGCTTCGAGATGATTTCTGGGCAAAGGTTGTTCGGGATAAATATAAATGTGGGAATGGTTTACTCCCTAAGGTCGATCAAGACAAGTCTAGTTCAAACTTGTCGTCAGGAATTAAAAGAACTTGGGCAAGTGATGCAGCGGGGTAGAAGTGATTGAACAAGGGGTTGCTCGGTGGAGATGGATGAAGGATGGCAATTTTTCTGTGAAGTTAACTTATGACTCTTTTCAAATGACACATGATGCGATGGATCCTATGTGGGTGAAACCATGGAAGCTCAAGGTTCCTTAAAGGTGTAAATCTTTTCTATGGTTGGTGGCATGGAAGAGGTTACTTACTAATGCTTCTTGCAAGCAAATGTGGCTTAGTGATTCAGAGGAATACCCAATTTGCCATGCAGCATCTGAGGACATTCTCCATGTACTACGTGATTGTGCTGGCACGTTGGCATTGTGGAAAGACATATAGTACCTCAGTCTCAATGGCAGAAATTCACAGCTTTGAATTTACCTGAGTGGTTCAGTTGGAACTTCACACGAATAAATCGAGGGATGATGATGATTGGAGAGCGGTATTCTCTGCAACCTGTTGGTGGATTTGATTGTTTGTTTTTAAGCAAAAGGAGGTCTCGAATAATATGCTTTAGAGTAATGTAAGGGCATTAATGTGTAGTATTCAAGATGCTCATAGTAAGCTCCAGAAAGGGAACATAAGGTCGTCACTAAATGCTGAGCTGACTGTTAAGTGGGCTTCTCCTGAACAAGGTCGGTCAAAATTAATGTTGATAGTGCGTTCTTGAACATAGCACGTTCCTTATCCTATGGCGGCCTATTGCAAGATGAGAATGGTGGATTCCTTCGAGGCTCTATATTTTGTTTTTGGTAGCCTTTCAGCGGAAATATGGGGGTGTCTTCATGGCTTGAAGTTAGCATGGGACATGGGTTACTGGTGTGTCGTTCTCGAACAGATTCAATTCAGGCCATTAGATTACTATTGGAAGATGGTCGTGCAACTCATGAAGATTGTATGATCATTGATTAGGCTAAACAAATGTTGAACAGGGACTGGATAGTGCAGGTCAAGTATATCCAAAGATGGGTAAACATGGCTGCGGCGGACTGGCACGCAAGGACATCAGGACTCTCTTCAATGCCTGGTTTGCACATGGTTGGCCAAGCACCACCTGCACTGGCAAGGATTATCCAGAGTGATGTAATGTAGATTTAGGAGGTTGCTTTGTGTTATTGAAAAAAAAACAAGAAGAAGAAGAGTAATGTACTTGGCTGGACTTCAGATTCGGATGGATTAGGATAAGACGTACATATAAGTGACTAAAATGTTACTCTACTAAGCTAGAAATAGAGTAATGGACATTGGTAGGATAGAGTGAAATTGCCCTTTGGTGAGGACACTTAATATAGTAATTATTGGAGACAATCAATATTGTAAAGAGTAGTAAATAGGGAAAATTCCAATAAAAGAACTATAGAAATGCTAAAAAATAAAAAGTTGTTTTAAATATTCATAATAACAGAAAAATGTTAGGTTTAATTTGTTCTTTTTGAAATTAAAACAAAATTACCAAATTGACCTTACGTATAATTTTTTATAAAAAATATTTTGTTACTTGGCTATCAACCATGGACATGGTAGATATTTGTTTCATTTGTAGAAGAAAATAAAAGATTGATCACATATGTTCTCTGTTTTTTTTTGGGCCAGTGACACATGTCCTCTTAAATTTGAACATTTAATTATATATAATTACTACTATTTCCTAGCTTTTTTTTGTTTATAATAGCTATTAGAGTTTTCAAAAGCAGCTTTTCAATTATGATTTACAGTATATGAGATAAGTATGTGACAGGAGTTTTATCTCAATTTACGTAAATAAACACTTTTAGGATCTCAAACGTAATTCCAAACAAGCACAGATAAATACTTAAAATAACTTATTTAGATTCTCTTATCGTTTTACAAATATCATTATATTTCTTTTGAAAATGTTGATGAAGATAAATAAATAACCTAATTATAACACATGTTGTATATAGGCAAATTAGTTTGAATAAAAATTATAAATATAAATACTTAAAGTATTTTTTTTGCCAAATAAATACTTAAAACAATTTATTTAGATTCTTTAATCTTTTTAAAAAATCAATTGAATTTTATATTAAGGATATAAGAGTATTTACTTTTCCTTCCCTTTTTTTTTCTTCAGGTTAAGGGACAATTTTGACTCAGAAGTTTTTTATGGGGAACTTTTGTTTTGGCAGTTATCTTAATTAATTTTGACTGTTGGCTGACCAAATATACTGACCTGATAATCCACATGTCATTTTTGTTGAGGTGCAAATTTACCTCAGAAGTCCATTTGTCATTTACTTCATTTTTTTTAAAGTTAGATTTAAAATTTTTGGGACAAATTTTCATCTTAATAAAAATAATATAGATAATATGTGAATTATCAGTTTAACATATTTAATCAACTAACGGTTAAAATTAATTGAGATAATGACAGACGCAAAATTACCCTTTTTTCTGATATTTCTAGAACAAAATTGCGTATAAAACGACTTTCAGAAAAAATTGTCCTTTAACTTTTTTTTTTGTTCCAAACCAGTTATTTTATGTCATTACTTAATGTAAAATTGGAAACTGCTCTTTCCCCTCCCCCTTCTCGGAAAAGTAGGGAAAGAAACAGTGTTGGTTATCAACATCACTGGGAAGCGCGAAAGTCCCAGAAACCTTCCTTGCGCTCCGATTGATATTTTCGCTCTGTTTCCTCTCAGATTTGGCATATCCGCTGAAGCAGAGAAATCGATTCGGGTTTGGTGGTGCATGACGAGTGCTTCGGAGCTATTCTACAATCGGAGGTATCGTTTGGGACGAACCTCTGATTATCTCGGGGACGATTCGTGGCCCGATAGATACCTACACCTCGATATCAATAACCGTCGCCATCATCACCATCTACATGATTTCAGTGATGGTGAAACTCTCCGACGGTCCACGCCAACGCGGCGGCCATTTCATCGTTTGTCCTCCGCGGTAAGCCTTTTTTCTAATATCATATTTTTATAGGCTCAATTTCTCTGAAAATAGATCTAAAGGTGTAACATTTTAGATGGAAGTCGAGGTATTGTACTTCTTTCGGCGATATTTGCGTATAATCGAATAATTAGAAATTGGATTACTGATCCAAATTCTAAGTGGTAGATTTCAGGAAGCCAGTGTAAGGTTTTCTTAGATATCCGTATCTTTCTTTATGTTTGAAACAGGATCAATTAGGAAATCAATGATCTAGTGAAGATTGTAGTTTAGAGGACTTGTTTTATTTCCCATTCCATTGTGAAAATTGTTCCTACGAACCGAAGGCAGCATACAAGAATAGGTCCTCAAGAATTGGTTCTATTTGATGTTGCAATTGTTATAAAGCTTAACGTTCGGCTTAGGAATGTGTCGAGGGTCCATGGTGGAAGTGTTGCCAAGCCCAATGCCTCACTTAGATTTGGTTCCCCCTTAATGCTATCCATGAATCTTATCCACTGGATCTATTTTGGGTTAAGGTTAGGGCATGGACTATGGACTATGAAGCGCTCAAGTTCTTCATCATCCTAATGCTCATAATATATCACAAAATTGAGAGGGTGGCCCAAATCTAAAGACATTGAACATTTGAGACCTCTATAGATTAGTCTTTTAAGTTATAGTATGTTATGGAGTTTTATGTGTAAACCGAGCAGCCGTCTATATCTTCTCTGAGCTTACAGTTTTTAGGTGTTTCATGTGAGTTTTCTGGTTAAATATGCTAAGCACTTTTTTTTTTGGGGGTTTGGTGTGGTATGGCAATGTGAATATGCCCTTGGTTTTGGTCATTAACTTTGTCGATCCTCAAAGCATTACATAATTGTTATCTGCTCAGTTTCCGTTGGTAGGAAATCGATAGTAGTGTCGATCTTTTGTCACACAGGTTTGAGCTTGACTACTATGGCTCAAGTCTCCTAACTTATTGTTTGTTTCCTTAGGAGCGAGAATCAGCCAGACCTGATCTGATGCATAACCGGTTTCTTTCAAACATGGCCAATTCTTCTGAAAATGTCAGCAGTTTCAGGGGCCCTAGAGTGACTGGTAATGATAGGCTACCCATAGCTGTGGTGCATGCAAGGGCAAGACTCCTTGAGAGGTTGAGTGCAGCACCTCCCTCCAGAAACAGGTTTGCTTTTAACACTGTTTTCTTATTTTGTTGTGGTATATGGACATGTGGTACGGCTTAAAGCATTTGACAGCTTATTATCTTGATCTAGTATCAATATCATATAGCCTAGGTGTATTAAACTGATCAATATGATGAATATATCATTATAAAATTTATGGCAAGTCTAGCTATTTATAAATCATATGGTACAGTTCATTTCTCATATTTTGTGACA
The DNA here is from genome assembly GCA_963210345.1 of Inga oerstediana. Taxonomy (NCBI): domain Eukaryota; kingdom Viridiplantae; phylum Streptophyta; class Magnoliopsida; order Fabales; family Fabaceae; genus Inga; species Inga oerstediana. The sequence goes on along the minus strand of OY723399.1, from coordinate 30,643,491 downwards.
GCCCACTTCTTTTCTTTTTCTCCCCATTTTTGAAAGAGACAAAATCTAGCAACTAATTTGGGATATATATGGCTCTTAACGGCTTGACTGGGAGCCAATATCTTAGATCGAACTATTGGTGTCTTTTCGTTTTGATCTTTCTTGGTGTCATTTTATGATTAAGTGGTAAATGAAAACTATTTTTGTTTGCACTAATGCGTGTCTTTGCTTCCCTCTCATTTTTTAGGCAAAGGGGTAGAGTCTTTCTAGATATTGATGACATGAGGCGTACTAACTTCAGAGTTGAAGAGAGCAGTGAATCATCAGCTACTGGTTCAGCTGAGGCTTTATTAACTGACTTAACTTTACAACTGGAAAGGACCCAACTCTCACATGAAGGGAACAAAAAACCACCTGGACTCAACCAGGAAGCCATGGACCGTTTGCATGTGGAAGTCTTTGGTGTCAGGGAAACACAAACGGAAGAATTGGAATCTAGGGTACTGCAGGATTGTGGCATATGCCTAGAAACTTTTCTGGTCGGAGATAAGCTCATACGCTTGCCATGTGGACACAGATTCCACTCTGTCTGTTTGGATCCGTGGGTTCGAAAATGTGGGGATTGCCCATTCTGTAGAAGAGGTATATTTGTAAACCAGACAAGCTAATTTGCATTGCATGTAATTTGAGGGATGGGTTGTATTCTTCAATTTTGTGGACAGATGTTGCCATTGCATGCAGTGTAATGTCGTTGTTTTTAGTGTCGAACTTGTATTACTGTTTTTCTGGTTATGAAAAATACCTGGAAGTTGCCTTTCATTTTTGTAGTCTTGCAGATTTGTATTAATAAAATTTGTTGCATGCTAGCAGTTTTACTCGTACTTGTGACTATTTGAATTGAGAGCATTATGCTTCTTGTCCCCACACCTTAAGAAATGTGATTTCATTGGAGAACAAAGAATAGAGAATGATTACAAAAAACAGGGAGAGGGATAGATAAATGATGAATCCCAGTCCCAGCCAATCAATTATATGGTTTTTATTCTTGATGATGCGGGGTTGTTATTCAAGCAACAATATAGAAGAAGAACGAAATGAAGAGGCCGGAGGGCTGGAAAGAGTCAAGTCGATCAGGCTGAACGACCAGGAGAAGCAAAACGAAAGATGGATTTGGCCGAAAAAGAAGCAATGCTATGGATATCATGATTGATCACCATTGATAAAGAAGAATCTTTCTAAAAGAATGGGTGATCAACAATTGGGAAGAAGGCGTGAAAGCAATAGTAATATTGTCTTTTTTTTTTTTTTTTCCTTTTAAAACCATAACTCAGTTTATAGAACAAACCCACAACCTCACACTTGAGAGAGCCAAGGGGTGCTTAGTGTTAGTTAGGCTATAAAGCCACAATTAATATTTTCTTATCATATATCAAAATCAATTTAATTAATGTGTAAACAAATTTTCATCCATTTTTTTTCATATCAGACATTTTTTTAATCCAATTTTTTCTTCTTTTCTTCTATTATTTTAATTTTCATCTCCATCAAATTGCGCCCAGCAAGCCTAACGATGTCATCAAATTTATTTTAGGTGGCCGAGACGCCCAGTTGGCGTTCTCCCTTTTGGGAAACTAACAAGGTTCTATGATCTAACATTTTTTTGTTGACGGCTACCTTGTTTCCTAGGACCTAGTCACGTAGGCCTACGTAGCCAATCAACAAAAATAAAAAAATGGACATTATATGGTTCTATTGTAGACTACAATTTCGTCACAAAACAATTTGAATTTACTCCTTCTAGTTCTAAATATAAGACAATTAACTTTTTCTAAAAGGATTAAAGAAGTTAAATAAATTATTTAATTTTATCATATGTTATGTATCCTAATATTATATATTAATTTATAAGTTAGTCAAAATAGTTTGGAGAAAAAATGATAAATAAAAATATTTTAAAGTAATTTAATTAGTTTTCTTAATATTTTTAAAAGAATCAACTTTATCTTATATTTAAGACTGAAGGGAGTAATTATTATTAATATAGTTGAGTAGTATGACACAGACCTCACCATCTCTAAAATAAAATTAAGTGTTTCCATCACTTAGGTATTAGCAGGTTCCATTCGCTTTCTTTATTCTTTATTTGGTGTTTATCCATAAAAGTCTTGAAGTTGTGTTTATGAATAAAAAAGTAGTCATGTTGGAGGGTAAAAAAAAGAATAAAAACTATGCCATGCCGGGAAAGATCCTTTTCACGGGTAATACTAATACAACAACCAACCAAACTCAAATATATAAATTAATAACCACAACAACAAATTCTAATCTCATTAGGTGGGATTAATTAGATGAATCGCATAGTACCATTATATTCTATAAAAAAAATTAGATCTTTATATAAATTATTAACTAAAAGAGTTTGTTCTATAACCTTATTAAGTGTGCGTTTCGGTCTTCCTCTACTTCTTTTCAGAGGACTCCATACTCTTTGATCGACTCTCCTCAACGGTGTGTGTAATAGCTTTTTTTGAACATATGTTCAAACTACTTCAAAACGATTTTCTATAATGTTCTCCTCAATAAATGCACACCAACTCGTTCACATACATAATTATTATTTTTTTGAGAGAATCCTAATTAAATCTATTTAAAATAATCAAAACTCAAATTAGGCCTACACTTTACAAAAATTCTTAATAAGGTCAAAAGGCCTAATTAAGAGTTTTGAAATGTTATTAAATGACAATAATACCTGTATGTTTGAAAAAAAAAAAAAAACCTCAGCACGGTGGGGAAAAATTAAATTTGTTTTATTAACCTCCCACAATCCTTTTAATTATTATTATTTTTATCAACGGAGCTTCCTAACAAATATCAACTTCCCAGTTCCCACAATCAAAGCACTGCAATGAATTCTGCCTGGAATGCTAACAACCAAAGCACCAGTTTTATTCGCATTATGAACTCCCAAAAACAAAGTGTCAAATCCTTTACACCACATTGGCAATTGTTTTTAAGAGAATCATGCATGATCCAACCGGACCAACCCCAAAATAAAAATAAAGACTTGAGAAATAAAATTTGGAATTGTCTCCTAGAGATCCAAGCTCCCAACTGAGTACAATTCGCCTCAAAATTTCTCCCTACCTTAACCCTAGTTGCACAAAATCCATATCGTTTAAAAAACACAAACCTCTCTATCTCTCTTTTTCCACCATTAATGCTACTACTAATTAATGAGCACCTCTCCGCTTTTGGATTCGGCCCAACAGCTCGCGGCTCTAAATTCCAAAATTTTAATCCAAGATGCTTTAATTTAAGAAAACTATTGATTGATCAATGAGAGTCGGTCTAAATGGTAAGCGGTTTGGTTCTGCTTAAATAAGGTCTCGGGTTCGAGCTTTGTGTATGCAGAAAATTTCCATTTGGAGACTCTCCCACCATATCCAAGTGCGCGACGCGGGTCGGATCCCGATGTAATCAGGGTAAAGCTCCGAAGAACTAGGTGAACAAAAAAAAAAAGAAAACTATTGATTGAAAATCGGAAGAGAAAGCTTTAATCATATTTTTTTATTCAAAAAAAAGAAAAAGAAAAAGGATGCAATAATTGTGTAGATAGTTTCTTTTCAAACTGAGGGGCATTATTGTCACTTGATAATATTCTGAAATCCCTATTCAAATCTCTTGATCTAATTAAGAATTTGTTAAAGGTATAAGCCTTATTTAAATTTTAACTATTTCAAAGAAATTTAATTGGGATTCTCACTTTTTCTTATTTGGGTGCCGGAAAGGAAATATTTCATTAAATATAACCACACGGACATGATCATTATGAATTTTATGGATGTCACATTAATATAAATAAATAAATTTAAATAAAATAAATGAAAACACGGAGCAAAGGGGGTTTAGCAAAACCATCCATTTCCACCGCGCACACAGAACGTACGCGTCATCTATAAAAAGCGCCTCTTTGGGCCGTCTTCCTCGTTCGTACGCGGCAATGCCCTCCCGCTTTCCTCTGTATTCTTGATTTCTCACCCTTAAACCCGTGATTCATATTCCTTCATTTCCTATTTCACCTTTCAAAACCTAATTTTCATTCTTCACGCGCACACACGCAAGTCAGCTACATTCAATTTCAATCAAACACAAGTTTATGAGTATTTTGATTGTCTCTGTTTATCTATTCTCTATATGTTGATGATGGTGCGTTCCTTTTATGGAATTCTGGAACGCTGTTTTGGCAGCCTTGAGGGTGAAACCGACAGTCTTCTCTGGCACTCGGACTTGAAGCCACACGCCTCCGGTGATTTCTCCATCGCCGTCGTTCAAGCCAATTCCAGCCTCGAAGATCAGAGTCAAGTCTTCACATCTCCCTCCGCCACCTACGTCGGTGTTTACGATGGACACGGCGGTCCTGAAGCTTCTAGATTTGTTAATAAACGCCTCTTTCCTTATTTACAAAGTAATTTGCTCTTTTCTGGGTTGCTTGGGTTCTTTTTTCGTGAATTGAAGGGAATTTGTTGTGTGAATTCGTTGTGATTCATGGTTTAGTGTTTTGTGATTACGAGCAGTTTTTTTTTTCTGTGATAAAATCTATGAATGCTTACAAGTTATTTGCTACTCTTTTCTAGAATTTTCCGCTGAAAATGGAGGATTATCAGTGAATGTGATAAAAAGGGCATTTCAGGCAATCGAGGAAGATTTCTTAAGCTTTGTAAAGCAATCATTGCACACAAGTCCCCGAATTGCTTCGGTAGGATCGTGTTGTCTTCTTGGTGCAATTTCTGATAATGTATTATACGCTGCAAACCTTGGTGATTCTAGAGTAGTTCTTGGCCGGAGAGCTTTGGGGGGCCAAAAGGTGGTGGCACAACGGTTGTCAACTGACCATAATGTATCTGTTGAGGAGGTGAGGAGAGAGGTCAAATCTCTTCATCCTGATGATGAACACATTGTGGTTTTTAGTCGTGGAACATGGAGGATTAAAGGCATTATACAGGTATAGGACACTTTATCGTTGATTCGGTTGTTTAGTTTGTCCTGACGCCACCTTTTAGTTAAATATGCTTTTAAAAGAAATGCCTCATCAAATTTGTGTTTAATGTATGATGATGATAAATTGACTCTCACTCTAGTTATATATATATATATATATCAATGCCCTAGTCCATGATCATTGTATTCAAATGCGTGTCCAATAGTAATCATAGTTGTGGACTTGTGATCATAGATGGAATCGTGGAGTGATCATACCTTGTTTCCCCGGGATTTATTTATGTTGTGTATCCTCCTAGGTTTTGTTGAGAGCATTTGCTTTTCTCGTAGTATTTCACATTCTTGGGGTATAAAGAATAGTAATGGAATCTTTTAATTTTCATAGACTTAAAATAAAAACTTATGCATGTTACTAGTGACTCTCAGAATGTTCATGCTGTCAAATAACACAAACTTTTGAGTAAGCCAGTACTACTTTGAATCTCCTGGAATGATTTCGCCTGAAGTGTGGAGAGAGATAGGCACACAATGACAGCTTCTACTTTTGTGGGACCTATATCTCAGAAATGAAGCACATTATTATATGCCTAACTTTCTCTTTTCACTCTACCAGTCTCCCTTGGTCCCTTGTAAACCTCCTGGATCACTCTTCATGAATGTTTTAAGGGTTCCGAGTTCGAGATACAGTATTAGCAATCCCCTCCTCTGAACCAAACTTTCTCTTTTTACTCTAGAAAACATTAAAATTCCACATGTTAGAAGATTCATACTCAAGCATTACATAATGTATTATCTCCTATTCTCCTTCTAATCTTCTTGTCCCCTATAACTTATTTTTATGGTTGTCATGAAGTTAATGTGTATATAAAATTTTATCATAAAGTGTCAAAACTGAACTTATCAACCTTATTACATGTGTTTGACTTTAAACACCTAAAACTAAGATTGATGTAAAAGGTCCAGGGATATTGTTGAAAGTTCTAAACCCTTTTGGTTTTGCAGGTGTCAAGATCTATAGGTGATGTGTATCTCAAGAACCCTGATTGTTGTAAAGACCCACATTTTCAGAAATTCTGTAACCCTATTTCTTTGAAACGTCCTGTAATGACGGCTGAACCATCAGTCATTATCAGGGAGCTTGGATCACAAGACTTGTTCCTGATATTTGCATCAGATGGCCTCTGGGAACATTTAACTGATGAAGAAGCAGTTGAGATTGTCTACAAATATCCAAGAGCAGTAAGTTCCTTATCTTATCTAGGAGGTTGCTTTTATACTCATAAAAGTACTGAACTGTACTGAAGAATTCTTAAATTGAATCTAACTTATATATGGTTCTGGATCAATCAGGGAATTGCCAAGAGATTGGTAAGAGCTGTTCTTGATACAGCAGCAAAGAAGAGACAGATGAGATATAATGACATGAAGAAAATTAACAAGGGAGTAAGAAGACTTTTCCACGATGACATTACTGTTATAGTGGTGTATCTTGATCACCGAAAGCGGTCTGCCTTTAAGGTTAAGAAAAATGCTGTCTGCTCTATAAGTGCTCCTATGGATATTTTCACCCTAAGTACAGATGAAATAGAACAGAGTATCTGTTGAACAGTTGCCTGAAGAATAAATATTGCCTTGGCTCTACATGATATCATCGGACTAACGAACGGATGAAGATGAATAATGTAGCTACATACATGCAGGCTGAGGATCCATTTGAAGAAGCGTGAAATTTCTGAGATGGTAACTGAGGGTTACTGAGAAATTATCACTGATACGGACAAGCATGTACATAGTTTTGAACTCTTTGTTTTTCTCTGGTGGCTGATCTCAATTTTGTTTCCCAGGTTTTTTGAGATGATAAGAGAATAAAATTCGATCTGATTGATTTCTGATTATATCCATCTTCATTCATCTGGGGGTGTGACCAGTGGTACTTTGAGAGTAGTGCTATGATGTCTTATAAGGTACCTGATAAATAATTGAAATGGAAATGCATAAGGGTAAAAATATCACATTTTAAACCCAATTTCAATGTTAGAGTTTGTTTATACCACAACTCAATGAAAGAAATTCAACTACTCCCTCCGGTCTTAATTATAAGACAAAGTTGACTTTTTTGAAAAAATTAAGGAAGCCAATTAAATCACTTTAGAGTATTTATATTTTTAGTATCTTTAGATTATATATCAGTTTATTAGTCAAATTAATTAGTTTGAAGAAAAAAATATAAATATAAATATTCTAAAGTGATTTAATTGGCTTCCTTAATTTCTCCAAAAAAGTCAACTTTGTCTTATAATTAGGACCGGAGGAAGTATAATTTTTGTATTTGAAAGACATTTGGTGCATCTGTTTAGTTTTGTTAAAATTAATTATTTACATCAACTGATTACATTAATATCTGAAATTCAATTCAATTCAATTCGGCTTTACTTCATTGTTTTGGGATCCTTTTAAGTGGCAAAATCATTATTCTACTAGCATGAAAATGTGATCAGATGATCACGCACCACCTTCCTACAGTGAGACGGTTGGTAATGAGGGTTGAATGTTTGGTGTTGTAACTTGTAACCAATTTTTGTATTAGCCTTGTGAAGGTTTAATGAACTTTAGTATTTTATTCAAAAAAAAAAATAAATTGATCAGTTAATCCTAAGTAACTATAAATAATTCAATTTATTTCAAACTTTATTTTTTATACATGATTTATTTTTGTTAAGTATTAGGGATTGGCAATTATTTTACTACAAATATATATATATATATATATGTTTCCTTAGTTTGTGGCGTTTTAGTACTTTCATCTCCATTTTAAATGTTCATGTGTACTTTTACATCTTAAAAAATACAAATAATGTATAGTGTACTTTGAATAAAAGTTTATGATCATTTTTTAGTACTCAATTTTAATGAACGTATCACTTATGCTCTCTTTTATAATATTTATAATTACTTTTATAAAAAAAATTTATGATTACTTTTACATTTTTAGTATAAACTAATAATTATTTTAACACCTTAACCTGTATTTTTTAGCTTTAGTTGATCAAAGGGAACATGTGTATTCGATAAAGCTCTTGAATACTTATAAAAAACAGAGAGAGACAGAGGATTTAGATTTGCTGTGGACACAGATCTTTCGTGAAATGTTTGTTATGGACAGGATTCCTGCAAGAAATGCAATCTCTCTTGAGCACATATTTATCTCATGTCCCTATGTCTCTGCAATTTGATTTATTTGTTTTCCAATCCAAGTAGCTCCCAAGGCATTTTTTCTTTGACTTCTCCATTGGTTGAAAATAACTCTTTATGCACTTCACTAACAGTATTATTTAGACTCCACATCATATCATTAGAGAAATTCTTAGCATTTTAACTTTTTTCAACTATAGTTTTCTCTAGTGATAAGACGGAGTCAATGCTTATATCATCTAGACCAAGTGATCCACTAATAATTACTTCTTTGTGGAAAGATTGATCTGTATTGATCTAAAAGTATAAATTCTGCAGGAAAATACAATGTGATGTAATCATTTATAATATAGGACAATTAGTATTGCGTGTCTCTGCTAGAAAAAACAAGAAGAAGAAGCTTCTTCTTCCAATTATTTCTTGTGCACAAGTTTGCGTGCTACTCTCTATTGGATTATATATGTCCATATTATGAAGGGATTATGTAAACTTATTGTTTGCTAATATCATTTTGACTTTCGTTAAAAAAAATTAGTAGAGGAATAAACGTGTGTGTTTTGCACAAATGTTCATGAGTGATATGCATGTTTGATGATTTTTTTAAGACAATGATGTGTTTTTTTATACAACTGAGGGTTTTCTCTTTTAAGGTTTAGAGTGCAAAAAATTTCTATTTTTTTAAACAAATGCTCTTCTTAAAATTTAAATTTATGTTTCCCTTTTTATACAGTGAAATATTTTACCACTTCAACTAATAGTTTAATGGGACATGTTTTAGTACCAATTACATAATGTTCATGAGTTCATGGCTGTGAAGAACACGACATGAGATCCAAAAAATACATTTTTCTTATAAAGAGAAAACAATCAACATTGCCATAGAACCCCTTTTTAGGCGGAGTTAAAAAATTTGAAGACAATTATATTTAATTCAATAATACATGAAAAAGAAAAATACTCATATATACTTAATGCAGCATAGAAGTAGACCACTAGTAAACATCAAAAAATATATATAAGCAGGTTCGATTTCAATTTAATGATTATACATTTTTTCTAATACGCGAGAATTCTCCAGTATAATAATCAATGAAAGAAAAACCGGACCGGACCGGCCGGTCGGACCGGAAAACCGGCGAACCGGTCCCAGCCCCGGTCCGATTAGCTATCAGTGAGGGGAGGAGGGTCGACTCGGTTTTGACCGAGTCGACCCGGCCGGTTTGCCTGTGACTCGGCCAAACCGCCGAGTCAGGCGGTTTGACCGAGTCACCCAAAATTTTTTTTAAAAAAAAATGGCAGAGATAAAAAACAGAACGGAAGCAAAGCACGAGAATGGGGCAACGTTTCAGAATCAGATCCCATTCCCTCGCGAGTCCCGATCCTGTGCCCTAGCTCCAATCGACGGTGGCTGCTTGAACTACGAGTGACGACGGCGAAGGCGGCGAGCGGCGACCGGTGAGCTACGGCGACAAAAATTAAAAGATGAAATCTGAACCCTTGCTGATCATAAACTTTGATATGCCAAAATGAAGTTAAGTTGAAGAAGAAAGAAGGTTAAGATCCTGCTCGAAATGAAACGCAGAGAGGAAAGAAGAAGATGAACCAATGTCAAAAAGTCACTTCGTCCTTACTTGTCACTCTCACAATCACTTTTAGTCTTATACCCTATTTTTTTCTGTCATTCACACGGCTCGAGGCATTGAAAGTGGAAGTAAGATATTATTTGATTTATTTCATAAAAAACAAACAGATTTCTCTTTATGTTTTTGTACCAAAAAACTGATAACTTTTTAAGTTTATTATTTATTTATACATTTTCTTCTTTTCATTTTATTTTTATTTAAATTAATTAATATATAATTAAATCTATGTGTTTCTACTGTATTATTATTAATATATAATTAATATATATATTGTTACTAATAAATTGTAATATTTTAATATGACCGGTTTGATCACCGGTTAGACCCCGGTTGAACCATTAACCCTTGAACCTGTTCCACGACCGGTTTATTGCCCGGTCCGGTTTTTTGTTCCTTGATAATAATATAGCCTATCTGGCCTCTTCTTCACTCAGGCATTTGATCAAACAGTTAGTAGCTCATGCTACCTCCGAGACTATTCACCTGAAACACACACTTCCAACCACGTCCATTCCATAACCCACTTTCAAATCACGCTTCTCTTGAAATCATCACTCGCTTTCTCATATCATAAGCAAATGAGCGCCTGCAATTTGGTGGCAGAGGCAACCTGGAAGGAAATTGAGTCCAAACGTTCAGGTTCGCCTCTCCCTCCCTCCCTCCCTCTCTCTAACCTGTATAATTGGGTTGCTGTTACGGCATATTGATCGTTTACCTAAATTTGAGTTTGGCTTTTCAATCTTGCATGTCAAACGCGGCACTGGATGATTGTTATCGAACTGCGTTGGCCACAGTGACTGACGACCACCTATGGACGTCAGTAAATTTCTTTTGTTTTGTTTTTTCTGAATTCATTTGTTGAACAAGGAATGGGTTTTCACTCGTGTTGAACAACTCATTTGCTTTTGAACCCAGATTGCACTTTATATTTGGCAAGAACTTTGAGCGAGCCACCAGAATTGTGGATCAAAGAGGTGTCAAGAAGATCTCTGGGGAGCCTAGCACAAGATCCATCTTCCAGGTTTGATTCCATTATTCCGATTCTCTCTCCAAGAAATCCCGCGAAACTGAGGAATATTCTATCCGATTTTTCTTTTTATCCATTTCTGTATTCATAAGCTTGTGGAGGAGGAGGAGAAAAAATGGATCCGATTTCAAGTTATTCGACATTAGCGATTTGGACTTTCTGGACACACTTTGCATTATTCACTTGAAGGTTATAAATATCTGAAAGGACTTGGAAAGAATTTCATCATATGGTCTGATCAGGGTCTTAAACACTCAGGGAAGGCGCACACAAAATCTTTTGTTGTTTCATTTTTATTTGAGGAAGCAGTCTTCAGATTTTGAATTTTGTGCTGAAAAAAGTTCAACCTCTGGAGAATTAGTTGGGCTGATCAATAATCCATTGGATAAAGTTAGTTTAAGTTTCAGATATTTGTTATCAAATTCTGTCACCAAAACCAGCTGTGTCTTTGAAGTAGTGGTGAATTATTGACAAAATTTTTACATTAAACATAAAAATTAAAATGCTCCTTACAAGCCTTGACCATTGTGGAATAAAGTTTTGAAAACTTGAACTTGTGTGTTTTGCAGGTAATGGGAGAATCCAGAAGAAAAGAGGAGTATCTGTGTTTTCCTGAGAACTTCTGCTCCTGTTTTTCCTTCTTCTATGATGTCGTCAACAGAACAGAACAGCTTTGTGTGAGCTCACACTTCCTTCCTTCTCCATACTTAATCTTCACTTGCTTCTAACTTTTGCCTTACTAAAACTGCAAAACCTAAAACTCAAACTTGGTAATTTAAAATTGGTGTTGTAGTGTAAACATCAATTAGCTGCGAGACTTGCCGCATCATTAGGAGCTTACTTGGAAGTGAAGGTGTCTGATGAGGAACTAGCTATGTTGCTGTCCAAACTATAGGCATTCAACTACACGTTTTCCAGATTCAGAGATTATACACTCAGGATCTTTTTTTTTTTTTTTTTTTTTTGGGCGATTATACAATCAAGATCTTTTACATGAAATACGAATGCATAAAAAACTATAAACCTCACACATACGTTTTTATTTACTTTTTTTGGCTATGTATGGCATGGAACGATGTTTACTGACAATGGTCTATCCCCTGTTTTCCGAATTGTTTTAGAGCCCTACAAAAGTACATAGGAACTTGATTTGCTTCAATATTAAATTTCATTTGCTAGGTTCATACTTGCAAGTTGCAACAACCTTTCAATCATATAGTTACAATTGTACATAAAAACTCCCTTACATATGAGAAGCCGAATATTTAATCTCACTTGTAATCACAAAACTTACAAATGAAAAGTTGTAAATTCAATCTTGTTTGTAATCTTGGATCATTATTGCATAATCTGAGTTTTTCAATTTCTGCCCCCCCCCCCCAATCCTTCCATTAGGGTTTCTTGAAAGAGATCACACGAGAAATCCGACATGCTTATTTATTTTATCCCTTCATAATTAATTTGAATTATACTTGGATTTCATAATTAGAATCTCAGAAAGAAATCTGCACCACAATGCAACTCGAGATCTAATAAGGAAACCATGGATGAAGTCAAATATAAACCTACAAGGTAGTAGTAGTGTAGTACTAACGCCTGTTCAACAGCCTACATTACTCAGGTAAAACCCTTTAACAACGCTTGTTCTTTTAAGAAACAAAACCAAAAAAAGAAAAGAAAAAAAGGCTACTAAATGGCAGGCCTTACATTAATATTCAGATTTTACTTGTTCCACAGCCAGAACATATGACCTGCACTACAAAACAGAGTCTTTTCTTCGACAATTGGCAAACTTCAGAGCTAATTTTTTTCACTTGCTTTCATTTGAGGAAGTGGGGGCTGATCAATCCGGCAACCTCCAGAAACCCGATTTGATCTTTTCCTGCAAATATCTTCTTCAGCTTCTCATCACAGATGATAATCTTCTTGTTTTGAGGGTCCTGTCAGAATTTGATGGAGCACCCAAAGTTAGGACAAGAATGAAAAGATCAATTCATTCGTAAATACGGGAAACTACGTTTAGAATGATGTACTGATGTTGAGTCAGGAAATTTAAAACAAACAGAAGTATACAGATTCAAAATTCATGTCCATGTCTCAGACAATTACCTGAAAAGACCGCTCCTAGGACAACCATCCAACTCTCCATCAACCATATTTATATTAACTTAACAGAAAGGGATATCAAAGAATGCAGAGAAAGCACACAAACCAACCAGGAGATTAAACGGAAAAATAAAAGTTCAACAATTTGAACCTACGAGAGAGTTATCAAACAAGTAGTCAGGTTTGCTTGCATAACAAGCAGTAATTGAAGCATCCATAGGTTTAGAACGAATTAGATACAGTTAATTCCTGTAGACAAGTAACTCTGACAGCATCCCAAATATAATACTACAATAAGAGAGCACATTCCAATCCCACAGAAGGAAAGCATCTTTGAACTTGCAATAAAGCTCCCTAATTGATATATTCTCACACAAACAAACACATAAGTAATTTAACTGCTTACAGACACGGCACCATATAAAACCAAAGCACACGAGATAAATTCAACTTTTCTTCTGAATCAAAATCTGCAAACAAGAGCCATCCAAATTGTACATTTAGAGATTGCAACATTAAGACAAGATAGGAGGTTATACATACAGGATTTCAAAGCTACTATCAATGTCATTTTATATCATTAGAAGCCAGCCAACCATTTATTTTACACGCACACAATAAACAAATAAAGCTACAAATCTGAATGCCATCATCAACAATATCAAAATGTTAAACACCCATAAAAAGTCATTTCAATCCACTCAAATAACTAAGGAGATGTTGGGCAAGATTGGAAAAAAGGAGAAGCAGCTAGAACAGACACCAACTAAAAGTAACATGAAAACCCAATAAAACAAACATATGCATCAACAAAAACATGAACCCGCATGGAAACTATGGTTCAAACCCATACAAAATCAATTTAAAAATACAGTTGTCAATGAATAGGTTCATTTCTTGTAAAGGATAAAACCAATATGAGAAATGAACCAAAGCCCTTGTATAAAATCGTCAATATACAACAGCAAAAGAATCCACCACGATCAGGGTTAGCTCGGTTAGTAAAATGAAATAGAATTTCTCTTCATAACCAGAAAACCCTACTTGCGATTAAAAATTAGGGGGGGGGGGGGGGTGAGAATAAACCGCATGGTAGTAATATATTAACACTGTATTAGTATATTATAAATAATACATTAAGAAAGAGAATTTTAAGCAAGGCTTGGTTTAATTGGCAGAAGAAAGCGCCTAATATGCAGAGAAGGGGGATAATAATACAAAAAAAATCCCAAAACACGCAAAACAAGACCAGAATATTAAAAAAGGCTTCACCTTTCAGGAATAACGAGTAAATTAGAACTCGAACCACAGGATGAAGTTGAGCATCTGAAGAACATAAATGAGAAATAAAAAATAAGAAGACGCTTCACCTGAAGATTGTTCTCCTTAATGTAAGCCCAAATCTGCTTGAGAGCTTGGGTTCGAGAAATTTCTGGAACCCCAACGAGGGCTTGCATTTCAGGGGAGACCCTGCGAGGCCTCATGATACCTCGAGGCTGTTTACCGGTGGGAGGTTGAGACACAGTAGCAAAAGTAACACTTCGTACCCGGCGCACCGTAGAGGGAGGGCAAGCGAACATGGTGTGAGAACGGAGAGAAAACGACGCCATTTCGCCGGCGAGGAAGTTGGAGAAGAGACCGGCGGTAGGAATAGTAGCCATGGTGTATTTAGCGAAATCTGAGCGAAAGGATAAAGCACCCAGAGAAGATGAAGATGATAGTAATGTCCTTTTGCTTCTTCTGCGACGCTCGGTTTACACTAATTATAATGCAAACGCCTAAAATCCTCATCCCAGATTTCGCTGCCCTCTTACATTTACCAAAATGCCCTTAACCTTCTTGGCACGCGGGAAGCAGTGGGCAGTAATCAGGATTTTTTTTTTTTGATAATAAAAGGTATTCTATAAATACATCAGAAGCTATCCTCCTGAGTTAACATGAAAATTCATCCTGTTTACATCATTAATTAAAAGGGCGGTAATAGCATCAGGGGGCGAAAATGTGATATGAAGATCAATCGCCATCTTCCAAGCTTCTTTTGCCATAGCGTCTGCAACCGTGTTAAACTCCCGAATGCAATGTGAAATTTCCACGTCCCAATCTCTATCCAGCAGCGTTTGAACCTCCACAATAAGCTGAAAATCAGGGTGCTCCCGAGAAACGTTACCCTGAATTATATCCATTACTTCACTACAATCAGATTCAATCATGATTTTTCTGTATCCTCTATCCCATGCAACTTTTAGTCCCCACAAAACACCCCAAGCTTCCGCAAATACTACCGTTCCTTGCCCAATCTGATACATAAACCCCATCAGAAATTCACCATTGTGATCTCTCAACACACCTCTACACGTGCAAGTCCCTAAGTTGTCATTCCTAGATCCATCGGTATTAATCTTCACCCACCCAAGCGGTGGTGGCATTCACTGTTGTTGATTCCTTTCTGCACTCTTATTTTGAACCAAACTTGTATTTCCCCATGTTAAGCAGGCATGAGCACGGGCTAATATGGCATGACTACTCCAAGTGTTGTTATTAAAACATCTGTCATTTCGAGCTAACCAGATATGTCGGCATAGTACCGAAAACCAAAGACGAAACTCGAATCCCTGTATAACTTCTTTTCTCCCCGCACACCATGTAAGCCAGTCATTTCTCTCAAAAGAGCCAAAGAATTGATCACGCCAATCCAGAGGTAAGAATCATTTCCATAATTCAGAAGTGAAAGGACAATCCCGCAAAACGTAGAGTACAGACTCGCTTGAGTTATGGCATATATCACAAAAACCCGTCGGATGACTACCTCGCTGATAACGCATTAAGTTTGTCATTAGACGACCATGAAAGCACAACCACAAGAAAAAACGGTACCTTTGAGGGACTTTCAATTTCCAAACACATCTCCTCCAGTTATTACTGTGAGGTTGTGGGGTGCCTACTAGATATTTGTAGGCGGATCTGATGTTGAACATTCCATTTGAAGACCATCTCCATACCAGAAAATCCTCCCCATTACGCTGATTAATATTAACACGTGCAATAGCTGTACATACATGACTTGGAAGTAGGTGCTGAAACTTTCTCATATCCCACTGTCCGGATAAAGTGATACAATCAGCTACTCTCCATTCAGTAGCATCTCTAGGCAATTCTCTGATTACCAAACTCTGAAGCTTATCAAAATGCGGGACCCAAATGTCATTCCAGAAAGAAGTGTTCTGTCCATTGGTAACTCTCCATGTTAAGCTCTCTTTGATCTTGTCCTAACAGTTACAAATGCCCTTCCACGTACTAGACTCAGACCAGCGCTTCTCAACTTTAGGAATAATATCATTCCCGGCTTTATATTTTTCACGCAAAATCCTAACCCATAGCGAATCTCTTCTGTTAATCATATTCCATCCAAGCTTCATCATGAACGCCTGGTTTTGGTACCGAGCCAACCTAAGACCAAGGCCTCCATTCTCCTTACGTGTACACACACTATCCCAGGAGACTAGATGAGGTTTTCTGCTTGCTGAGCTACTACCCCAGAGGAAGTTACGACAACGTTTGTCAATTTCATCACAAAGTCCCAAAGGAAGAGGCACTGTCTGCATAGCATAAGTTGGCATAGCCGACATAACAGACGACACAAGAGTATGCCTGGCAGCCATCGATAACATGTTAGACTTCCAATTGGCCAGGCGAGCATCCATCTTATCCAGAAGAAAACTGTACGTAGCCTTTGATTTTCGTTCATGTAAAATTGGCATTCCCAGATATTTCCCCAGATTTGATGTCGGAGTAAAATTTAGAAATTCACTGATTTCTCTGCTTTTTATATGATTTACATTCTTTGAGAAGTAAACTCTTGATTTTTCAGTATTTACTTTCTGTCCCGAAATGTCACAGAAGTCATCCAAGATAGCCTTAATAACCCCTGCGTTATCTAGATCTGCTTCTGCAAACAAAATGAGATCATCAGCAAAAAAAATATGAGAGACAGGAGTACCTCGTTTGGAGAGCCTAAACGGTTGCCAAACACCCTCTTCAACTGTCATTTGTATAAGATGCCCCAATCTTTCCATCATGATAACAAAAAGATACGGCGATATTGGGTCACCTTGTCTAACCCCTCTGGAAGGGCAAAACATATTAATAGCTTCTCCATTCCAAAGCAATTGCAAATGAGACGTCGACATACAAGCTTGAATAACTTTGCTCAAATATTCAGGAATCTTGGGTTCTTTTAGACAGTCGTAGACAAAATTCCATCTCACCCGATCATAAGCCTTCTCTAAATCAATCTTGATGGCCATGAAACCCTTTTTTCTTTTTAAAGACTTCATAGAGTGAATGATCTCCTACACAAGTATAACATTATCTGAACTCTGACGCCCTTTAACAAAACTACACTGATTCGGGGCTATCACCAAAGGCATAATTGCCTTGAGTCTGTTTGATATAACCTTCGTAACAATCTTGTAAACAACATTGCAAAGACTTATAGGACGAAAATCATGAAACGTCTCTGGATGTTCCACCTTCGGAATGAGAACAATATGAGTCCCATTGATTTGTCGTATCCACATCGGATCATTGAAAACTCTTTTCACTAATTCAATCACTGACGGTCTTACAGTTTCCCATTGGCTTTGGTAAAATAGCGGATTGAAACCGTCTGGCCCTGGTGCTTTCAACAGCCCCATATCAAACAAAGCTCTTTTAATCTCTTGCTCTTCAACCGATCTCCCCAGAATATGCAAATTTGCATCGTCAATCTCAGGATAAGTGTATCCGAATACCAAAGATCCATTATAATTATGGGTTTCTGTATACAAAGTTTTGAAGAATTGGCTTCCCAATCTCATAATTTCCGCTACATTATATGTCCATTCCCCATATTCAATCTTTAATGCTTCAATTTTATTCCTTCTTCGTCTGCCATTAGCCACAGAATGGAAGTATCTAGTATTACGATCTCCATCCGCATACCAATTTGCCCGAGAGTATTGAAGCCACATGACTTCTTCCCGTGCCAAAAGTTTTTCAAGCTCTCCCCATAGCTCCCCTCGTAACTTCTCAAGATGCTCCGAGATACCTACCGAAGCCATCTTTGCATTAATCCCATCTAATCTTTGATATAATATGTCTTTCATATGGGATATATTGCCAAAAACCTCTTTATTCCATAACCTCAGATCCTCAGTAAATTGTTTAACAGATCTGCACCAGTCATCCTCCACCCCCCAGTGTGAATGAACAAAATTATTGAAATCATCATGCATAACCCAGGGAGCGAAAAATCTAAAAGGCCTTCGATTCTTTGCCGTAAGAACATGAGATTCAGTATCAACCAACACCGGGCAATGATCGGATTTATATTTTGGCAAATGTGTCACTGTGGCATTAGGATTATTTCTAAACCAGCAGTTATTAACCAAGGCTCTGTCTATTCTGCTTTGGCTATTCAGATTCCCCCAAGTAAATTGAGGTCCATTAAAACCAATATCAAGTAACTCGCTACTCAGAAGCCAATTCCGAAAAGACCTATCAATACCATTAGTCTTCATGTGATTCTTACTCCAGCGTTCCTTGGGATGAGAAATAGCATTAAAATCACCAATCACAACCTAGCCTCCCATAGTCAATTGCCGAATACCCTCAAGAGTTTGCCACAGTTGACGTCTAATAACCATATTTGGGTGCCCATACATCACAGTTAGAGACCACTCATCCCTGGTACCTTTATTAACCACCCCATGAACAAATTGATCCCCTGAAGAAGTAACAGAGAAATTTAAAGTAGAATCCCAAAACAACCACATACCTCCACTAAAACCACGAGCATCAACCACGTGCATATTCATCCATCCCAACTTCCTAGCAATGAGCTTAGCTTTAACCCCTAGCTGTCTAGGCTCCAACAGGGCAAATAAATTAACTCCATGTCTGGCAACAACATCACTAAGTAACCTTCGAAAGGAGGCACCACCGGCACCTCGAGTATTCCAAGTCATAATAATCATTAAAAAATTAATAAAATAAGAGAAGAACACAAACAACCCAGGCATTATTGAGACAAATGTCCCTCCTGAACATCCTCAATCCCATGCATCACCACATCATCAACACCTCCAAGTAGACTAATTCGAGGTACAACGATCTCTTCTCCTTTTGCACCTGGGTCAATAGGATTGGAGGCTTCTAGACGAATAGCGGAGGAATTGGAATCTAATTTTATAACATTCTTCTTTCTTCCTGACCCCACTACCCCACTTAAATTACACGACGTTCCAACTTCTTGTGTTTTCTCCATACTCAATTTTTCTTGGGAAGCTCCCTCCTCAATTCCTTTCTTTTTAGCTACTTGGATCCCACGTGTTTTATTCAACTTATTAAAATGCCCAACATTATTCACATCATCACCACTAATCTCCTTTTTTCTTACATTTGAAATATCCGATCTATTATTACCCTTGCTCCCTTTATTTAGAACAGGTAGATAACCAGTTTTTTCTTTCGTATCTCGCGACCTATCTTCTGGCTTTGAATTAACACGAATCTTCCCCTGATATGCGTTATCACCAGAACCGCCATCAATAACTGTCATGTCTTCAACATTCAGAGCATCAAACCGAGATCCTCCCCCCATATTTCTAGAAGGTAAATCACTCCTAGGCTCACGACTATAATTGCCATTCCTTGCATTCGAGTTCCATTGCCCCCTTCTCCGACTTGGCGCCACCATCCACTCCCCATACATTCCAGCAGTTATTTTGGAGGATGTGGACGATGGTGTTATAACTGTAGAATTCGACGTGTTATCCGTGCATGCTGACTTTGACGTATTTTTTACTTGATTATTTGGGCAATGTTCAGTATCATGACCATACCGCCCACATGAGAAGCAAATCAAATGCAGACCCTCATAAACAATCTTCTTTTCTTTTCCATTAATCATTATGGATGGAAGCAAAGGTGCATTCAAATCAATTTCAACACATATACGGGCAAAACGCCCTTTAGTTTGCCTAAGGGTATTATTATCCACTTTTAGAACCCTTCCAATTTAGTTACCCACCACATATAAAATACCCTTATCATAAAAATCAACAGGGAATTTAGGAATTCTTACCCATACTGCAATTTTGGAAACCTCACTAGAATCGGGATCAAACTCTGACTTCCATGGCTGCACTGCTAGATAATGATCCATATATAACCAAGGGCCTCCTGTTAACGCAAAATCATAGTCCTCCTTATTGCTCATACAATTCAGAAAATACCCAGAACCTATCTCAATAGTTTCAACCTGCCCTCTACGTCCCCATAACTGTTGCAGTTTTCGACCCAATTGATCCTCCCGCACCATTCTGCCAAGTAATCTAACGAACAACGACGTAGACCATTTCCGTGCTAGCTTCATTCTAAACTCCGGAGACACAATGATATTATGACCCTTCTTCGTTATCTCCACCTCAATTCTGGACTTCCATCCATCCCCTTTCCACCATTCTTCTTCTTCATCTGAACATTCCTCCCTTATCTGATCTTCGACACATGCCTCCTTGTATGATCTTTTTGGTGCTTCCGGTATAATTGTTTCCTCTTCAATCTCCTCATCCCTCATTCAGTCCTCAACCCGTGGGACTAATGATTGCTTATCTGTGAACTCTTCATTATCATCTCGAATTTTCTTTGAATTACGCTCCAAGGCATCACTCTTCTTCATCATCGGCATTGAACTCATTCTTTCAGGACTACGTTCCCTCTCACGTTCAATCATGTCTAGCAGCTCCAAAGCCGTCCAGACGATGAAAAAGAACAATCTTGCACAAACTTAAAAGAAAAACAAAAAAAAAAAACCAAAAAACAAAAACAAAACCAAAAAACAAAAAACAAAAATTCAAAAACAAAACTCTCCTGTTCTTACCTCTCTCCGACAGTCCCTCAACGGAAACTGCTCAGCGGCGAGAAAGACGAACACTGAAGAAGCAGATCTGGCAACCCACGCCAACGGTGGCTTGAGAAATCGGAAGCTTTTCTGCGTCAGTTCATTTTAAATCGCAGTTGCACTTTACTTTCCGCATTACTGCCTTTCGCAGAGAGCTCCGCGAACGGAATATGCAAATCAAAGTCACTGGGAAAAGGAAAACGACTGTCCACTTATCTGATTTTTTGCCAGCAGAGATCCGTGGAGAAAATTCACTGAAGAATCAGATCTGGCAATCCACTGTAAACACACCCAGCGGCGACCCACGGCAACGGTGGCTTGAGAAATCGGAATTCTCAACGGAAACCTTGACAACGGTAGCCTCAGTTAATCCCCGACATTACGCGTTCTCTTTTCTTATCATCGTTTTAGTCAATGATCATCAGGATTTTTTTTTCCGCCTTAAAATTTTCCAGATTTTTTTAGTGGAAACTGTTTGCATTTGAATTACAAAAACATATAAGCTCTTTGGTTGTTGAAAAACGGAACCTATTTCTTGACTTGAGTTACTTTATAATTATTTATGTATTAATTTTTTGAATTGTCTTATTTTCATTTTTTTCAAGTGGTGAAAAATTATGGAATGGTTAGAAATATTCTTGAATTTTTGGATTAATCTATCGATGCTACTAGCATCTGATTAGTCTAGCTCACGGGAATGTAGACCTATAATGAAAGGAATCTTGTTACTTCCAAATAATTTTGGTAATTTTCGTAACTGTATACTCAGCAGTCAAACATAAGACATTGATTAATAAACTAAAGCGTTATATTAAAAAGTTTATTATGCTTGTTATTACAAGGAATAAAGGTTTGAGTTATTGAGGATCTAGGGAGGAGAGGGTTTGTTTTCTCTCTAAAGGCAGTGGTTTTGCTGCTTGTGTTCATGCCAAATTCCTGGTTTGATTTCTACCTCCACTGGTCTGGGTGGTTCTCTGGAGCTGTTTTGTTGTTCTCTTGCTCCTCTAGTTCCTCGGAATGTCTTCTACAAGTTCCTGGCGCCTCCCTTCGTGTGGAACTTCTCGCCTTCAGTATCACCAATCCCATTATCTGTTTGCGAAGGTTCTGTCGTCTCATTTTGTTCATGTTCGTAAATTGCAAGCTCTTACCTCATTACATTGGGAGCTTCAAGGTCAGGTTTTTATCACTCAAAATCATTGTTCTTATTATGTGCTTTATTTCTCTCATGTGGAGGACTATCGGTGCATTTTGGATCATGGCCTATGGCTTCTTCAAGGATTTACTTTGGCGGTTTATCCATGGCAACCAAATCTTTCGGTTTTCCACCTCTCGTTCTCTCACTTCACGGCTTGGATTCAAGTCTTTGGACTCCCGATGCAATTTTATAATCCAGAGGTGGCTGAGTTTCTTGCATCTAAGTTTGGCTTTCTGCTTCAGGTTGATATATCTTAAGGTGGCATGTAAAGATTCGTATTGGTTTCCAGATCTTTCTCGAGTCTTGCTTCCTTCTGGTCAATCATTGGAACTTTCATTCCTTCTCGAGCATGCCTCTTCCATACGCTCTGGTTGTGGTGGTGTTGGGTTGCATGCAAGTCACTGTTCCAAGTCGGTGCTTTCAGTGGTTCTACATCAGTGCTTAGTTAGCCCCAGGTCAGCTCATATTTCACACCATGGCTCTCAATGCTTTTTCCGTAATGATGTGGGCCTTTGGGTTGGGTTCCCTCCTTCAAGTCTAATCATTTTGAACTCTAAGTTTTCGGATTTGGCTTCTGGTTCGGATCCTCAACCTTCTCAACCGTGCTCTATTCCTTAACCCAACTTTGCTTCTCAACTTAATCTCTCTTCTCGTAAGCGCGAAGGGCCCGATTTAAGTTCTTGCCTGGTTAAGCTAACTAAATCGGTAACCTCATCTTTTAAGGCATTAATCGCATACCACTTAGATTGATTTTATAGGGGTTTAGTTCATGATGACTCTCTCTAGCTCTTCACTCTTATATGTCGCTCTCTGAGTTTTTCCACCTCGCCGCCATGGTCACATCTTCATGCTATGCAGTGCCACGACCTCGCTTCGTCAGTGATTTAAGAGGCTCGCTTCTTCACTCTTTCTCGAGGATGACACAAGGCTATATTAACATGCTCACTGCATTCCTCTGTTTTCACTCAGCCTCCTCTTCTTACTGCTTTCACACACAGATTGGAGCTACTCTGTTCTACTTTATCTCTAAGCTCTCAAGTCATGGATCATCGCCACTTTTCCTTCTTCTTTGAGCAAGTGTTTTACTCCTTCTTGCACCATTGGAGGCAAGCTAGTCGCATGATTCTCCACATCTCTATAAGTGACATTTTCTTTTTCCTTAATCCTTCGCTTGGTGAACATGTTCCTCATCTTGCGATGGAGTGTAAAGTTATTTGCGTTGGTTCAGTTGCATGGTATGATGCTCCGTATGAATGGTTTAAGTGGCTATACAACATTAGGCTTGTTCATGGCTTCCAGGAACCACGTTGGGAGCTTCTCATGCACGAAGGCTTCTCTGTCGTGCTTGATCGGCTTCTTTCATCGAGCATTTCAGAGCACTTAGTCCTCACCTGCGTATCTCTTACCCTCACGAGCTTGACCAGTTCCTTTCGATCCACAATCATGCTAACTCTACTTATATGAGGATCACGGCTCTCACTGGTGAAGAAGCCCTTGAGTTTGCTCATTAACTTTCATCCTTTGGTGTCTCTGGAGCTTCCAACCATCACCGTGTTACCTTCGCTGAGCTTCCTTATGTCACTTGTAGTAGGCGACGCCACCGAAGAGGGTCTCTTCACCCTCTCTACAATAGTTCTCGTTGCCTGCTCCAAGCAACTTCTGACCTGAGTTCATGCAGATCTTCTGCCAAAAAGATCCACATGGATGTTGCATGACCTCTGATGGACTTCCCAATCGTGGAATGGGTAGTGCTACATGTGGGTTCTGGTTAATGAGGCTGCTTGCTTGCTTTAGGAATGTCTCATTCTTGCTTTTGCTATATGCTTCTCTATAGGCGCATTATTTCGATCATCATTCTCCTCCCTCTTGTTGTTTGGTGCCCAAAGAGCTCACATTTACTTCTTGTGATAGTCGGAGTCTTCCCTCTGTCACTTTTTACTTCCTATAAGAAGCCTTAAACCTTGTTGGTTCATCTGGGCGGCCTATGTCCTCTGAGAGACGTGCTACAACACCCGCTTGTTGGTCCTTTGTCGAGATTTTTGGGTCCCTCTAGCATGGATTAATTTGCATGATGATCGTCTTTTGTTTGATACATGTGTTTTCTTTCTCGTTGACATTTCTTGATGTTTTCGTTTGTTGTTTGTAGTTTCCTTGTTTTTTCTTTGGGTTTGTATATGTTTGAAGTTTGGTCTCTTTCGCCTTGGGCTGGCCTGTTTCATTATGTAGCATATGTAAGTCAGCCCAAGTTCTCTTATAATCATTTTACTGTGGTTTTTTAATGCATTAGGCTTTATATCAAAAAAATATTACAAGGAATAAAAATTAAAACAAATGGGAGGGAAATGAAAGCAAGCCAAAAATAAGAAAAAAAAAACTGGAGGATATTTTTTTCTTGACGGCTAGGCCCAAAATGTCAAGGACATTTTCGTAAATGAAATGTCAGAAAAATTCATGGGCTGAAAATTATAATCGGCCCAATCCTAACTAACAGTATGATATTCTGTGACGTGTGGTTTTAGAATTGGGCTAAATAAAGAAGACCCAAAACAACAAGTTTGGACCGATGAAAATGCGGATGAAGATTTGATGCCTTGGGCCAGTCTTGTGATTTATTCCTCGCAATGCATCTAATACTTACAAATGATGTCACTCTGTCCATCAACACGGAAGCCAGGGTTCATATTTAATGATAGTTAATCAGAAGTTCGGAACGCATTGAGCTGACCAATCCAAAGCCCTACTTATGTTTTGCTAAAACCCGACTTTAATCATAGTTAATTTTGAATTTATAAGCCCAATTTATGTTACCTTTGCTGTGTTGGGCTGTACAAATTACAAAATCGATTGACTTTTTTTTTTTTGAAGAAATTAAGTAAGCTAAAAAAATTATTTAATTATAGTAAATATTGTATATCATTATATTATATATTAGTTTACAAGTCAGATAAATTAGTTTGAAGAAAAATGATAAATATAAATACTTCACAGTAATTTATTTAATTTCTTTAATCTCTAAAAAAGAAAATCAATTGAGTCTTATATTAAATACTGGAGAAAGTAGATGCAACAAAAAAAAAAGGGATTGGAGGAAGTAGTTTACTGTGTAGGTCACTACTAGAAAAAAAAACTTTTAAAAAGTCTGTCTTTATTAAACTAGACCTATAACCAGCCTTAAAAGTTACTTTTTAGGACCGATTCATTATATAACCGGTGTTAAAAAGTTTCAATTTATAATAAATACAATGCCTACTCTTTAGACTAGGTAATTTCATATCCGGTTTAAAAAGTGGGCAATTTTTTAAAATATACGTTTCATTTTGTTTCATTAAAACCCTGATAGATATTATTATATCTAAAAGCTATATTATGCGATATAAATTCTACCAATAGCCCTAAAAACAAAAATAAAATCGACATAAAAAATAACTATAACTAATAACCATGAATCTATGCCTTATATTATTAGATAATTATTGAATTTTAACTCCGACATTTGTTTTTTTCAAGGTCTACTTTTTTCTTGTATTTTCCCTACCTGCAAAGGAATTAGATGATTTTTGAGTGTTAGATTTAGTGGATGCAATATTAGGCCCAGCATCTGCATATTGTTGTTGACGCATGATTCATATTGTGACCATCGCTACAGTTGATTGCAACTACCCATGAATTAGCTGCTAGGTTATCATACTTATGTATTTTGATCCTTCTTAACCTTAAATATGAAATGGCTCTGCTCTACCCTACTCTCATGTGATAAATGAGAATATTCTTATTTAATGAGCCTAAGTATAACAGAGTACATATACAAGTATGAGAACTGGATTTTATATATGTGACTTGACTTTCTGGGGAAGTCATCATTAAGAAGGAAACCAAACTAAAGGCCAATAATGAGAAAGTAACCGACCAGGTGAAAATACTAGGGACAATATGAGAATTAATAGCTCTAAATTGGAGGATGAAAAACATTGGTTAGATGATCATCATTATTTGAAAGGATAAATTTGTTGGACTGTGTGGTAATCTAATTTAACGAATTTTTTCTTTCAAGTATTGATCACGCGGCCTACATTTTTCATTGTCCAATTTAAACGTCTTAATAATCAACCCGTCACTAGTAACTCTACTTAGTTGGGTTGGTTCTTATTATTGGCCTTCACTTTGATTTCCATCTCAACCAAGATCTCATCACATGACTAAATTCAATCCTACAAAATAGAATTCTCAAGTTTGTATATCAACCATGTTAGACTCAGATGCTCCATCTTTTGTTGGGATTGGTAGGCACAGCAGAAAATTAAAATTCAAAAGCTTTCAATCCCTACTCAAATCTGTCAATGACGTTTAAATTGAATAGTAGAGAAACATACTTTTCTTATGTGTTTAGTCTTTCTTTTCAATCTCAAAGAGCTAACAACTCGGATCAACTCCCTCTCTCGGTACCGGTATCCATACAAACAGGAATCCAATACGAATAGCGTACTAGCGCCACCAACATCCCTCTCTAAAGTTTTCTTTTTTCACATCTCTCTATCTATCTTTCATCACTCGTAGAAAACCCTACCTTACCCTTTAAATAACTAGTATGGGCTTTCTATTTTATAATGGATATTGGATTTTTAAAATTAATCTTAATTAATTTCGAAATCTATATCATATCAATTAACACTTAATTGTCTTTTGATAAGCAAATTAAATAAATATGATTTAATTATCAGTTCAACAGTTTTAATTTAACCTATTTATTTAATCTGAATAAAGAGCCAATGGAAATAGATTTAATTTATCTTTACAAATTAAATATTAAATATTATATCTTTATCATGTTAGTTATTAAATTAAAT
This sequence comes from Inga oerstediana, assembly GCA_963210345.1. Lineage (NCBI taxonomy): Eukaryota > Viridiplantae > Streptophyta > Magnoliopsida > Fabales > Fabaceae > Inga > Inga oerstediana. Next base: position 30,616,562 of record OY723399.1, on the reverse strand, counting down.
TTATCAGATAAAACTAAATTTAAAACTTACATAATATAATAATATTATCATATATATATATATATATTCGTCCACCCTAGATTAACCATTATGTTCATTAAATCTAGACATATCTTAGATTCAATGAATCTGGATATAGCTCGTGTTGGGCTATTTTTGTGTGCGACCTTATAGGCCCATTTGAAGTTGGCAGTATGCTAATAATTATACTAACATACAAGTCATAAGCGGCCTCTAGCAAAATATTATGACTACCCAGTTCATATAAGGATCGATAAACTGATGCAACCTGTTATACAACCATATCACGTCCCTTTTGTCACATGATATTTCGGTTAAAGATGAAGCATAGAGAATGTCATCCTCCTATTCCTGACCATTACTTTCTCGATCCCTAAGTAGTCTGACTATAGAAATGGAAACTCCTTTCCATCGTAGTATGGCCATACATTTCTCAGACTCACTCATTGAGGGACCCAATAGTATATCTCTACTAATGTGAGAGACAAATTTCATCCTGACTATTCACATTTCTCTTCATAAAAACCATCAAGCCCAAACATAGCCTTTATTATCACCCAATCAAAGGTGACTTTTGACTAGGTCAAAGCTGAGCGACTCTCATACAGGAATCCATGATGATCTGAGGTCAAAAAGGGCATAATGACGTCGTTATACATGAGACAAGCTTATGACTTAATCCATACAGCTTTCTCATAGCGGATCGGTCCAGCACCTTGTACTCTTAAGAGTGCCTAGGACTTTGATTGTATCTATATACCTCTTCAAAGTCATATTGTCTTATTTCATCATTTCTCCGACATAGATGACCGACCATGAATATTTAGGAATATCATTATGATTTATTCAAAGATAGTTATCACAGTGAACATACAAATAATATAATAACAAAATGGAGATGTTCATTGAATAACAATATTCAAAGTACAATGATTGGCCCCTATGGCACAATTTCCAACACCTTTGTCATCTAAAACTAAGGTAAGCCAAAGCCATATTCTATCTCAAATATCAAAAGAACCAAAATGTCTGAGATTAGTAAACTTAGCACCCTATCCTAGGGTGGCTACATTCGACTTTAAGGATGGCCCACGATACAAACCATGCATCTACAACTCCTACATGTCGAAGTTAAAATTACAATCAACACTCTCACCCAATACTCAATAATGATCTAAGCCCTTTTAAGGAGAGGGCATCCAAACAAAAAAAAAACAACCTGAAAAGAACAAAGGCATGGCAAACAAGATTCGATTAACATACATGTATGTAAACTTTTATCCATGGAATTTGCAATGATTGGATTTGTGAAACTTGTCATTATGAGAATGATACAATAAAATTGCATTATTTTCATAATCACAAGTTTCACAATCCCAACCATAACAAATTCTCTGGGTAAAAGTTTGCATACACTAACTATAACAATCACAAAGAATATACAGCTAGCAGAAAAAATGTAAAATTTCATGTATCACACAAAGAATATACAAGAAGGCAATAATGACAAAAGTAATATCATATTTATACCTGTGGAAGGAAGGCTTTTTTTTCATTTTTCAAGTCCTACAAGAAGGGTTTCCATATATCTGCAACCTCAAAATATGTTCATCCGATCCCCTATTTTTAATTACAATAAATTACATATTAGATCATATTATTTAATGATCTTTACATGTGTACAAAACCATAAGTGATAGCTAGCTACAAAAATCCACTCAACTTAGTATCCCTAAGATACAAAATTATAAGTCTTTCATTAGTTTTGTGGGAACAGATGTGACTATTTAATGCTCTTCATGCATGAAATCAAAATTATTACATCAAAATATTATACTACTATATGATGATGATCGGCTACAAAATGACAACTACATCAAAATATTATACTACTATATGATGATGATCGGCTACAAAATGCTACAAAATGACAACTACATCAAAATATTATAACAATGGGGGTTCTTGAAACCTAGGCCTTCAGAAGATCATCATTATTTCAAGAGACTCAATGCGCCTAATCCAAACAGTTGGCGATGTTGTTCAACACCGCCACCAATTCCTCCAATCGTTCTGAAAAACGATCTTGCCCAGCCATGACCTCCAAAACGGTGCCCTGAAGGCAAAATATGGCCTCAATGATTTCCTCCAAGGTCAGAGGTGGAAAGGACTGTAAAGAGGAACTACTGGTGGCTGCCGTCGCAGGAGGAGATGGGGAACATTGCCTCTTTGATATTGCCATTAGTAGAAATGTTGCCATTCAAATAAGAAAGAAAGAAGTAGAAATGAACTTTTGATTTTGAACTTAGGAACTAAGGGCGCCTTGGTATTTATAAATGGGACTGATAGCTGGATAGTTTAGATGATATTGATGAGACATGATGATAAACGTTGAAAGTTGAAATGTTATGTATTTAGATCGGTTGTATTTGAAAACACAGTCTAAATAATAATTAAGAGACTGGATGCACATCTTATCCGGTTTAAATAAAAAGTGAATGTTAGAAAAATAAATGATATTTATATCAGTAAAGGCTAAGACGACGGTTTAGATTAACATATTTAGACCATGTGCCACTATAACCGATATGAATATAATGAAATTATATTATATTTTAATTTACTAATAAAGAGTGTGTGTGTGTGTGTGTGTGTGTGTGTGTGTGTGTGTGTGTGTGTGTCATAAAATTAACTTATCAAACCAAAGACAGAAACAACAATAGAATAAAGATGCAAGAGACATGAACAAGATCAAAATCAAGACCAAGATTAGAAATAATTTTTTTTCATTAATAATAATATTTTTTATGCTGCCTAAAGGAAATATCAGTAAATTGATTAAAAAAACATTAATTTACATAATAATAAAAAAATCCTCAATCTTCCTCCTCATCGCCAGAGGCAAGGGAGGAGGAAGGGGAAGGGGAAAAGGGGTCATCCGACATATTGCACTTAATGTCATTGGCGTCGAATAGAAGGTTGAGCTTGTTGTTGACAATGTGGAGAATCGCCAAGAGTCTTTTGAGGCGTCTGTCGATGTGATCCTGTAATACCCCAAATTTCAGGATTAGAGACTAGTGAATAAGCCTGAAATAAGTGGACTGCCAAGCCCCAATTTAGCAGGAACCCCAAATTTATTTCTTAATGTTTCTTATATCTTTGGGGTATTAAAGAAAGTGAAATGGTGAATTTTGGAGAATGTGATTATGCTTCTATTAAAATTTCCTACAAGGCAGTGAGATTGTCTTGGGATTTTGGATGAACAAATGATGTCCAAAAATTATGAAATATTACAAAGTGAAAGTAGACATCCAGGGATTTAATTTGATAGGTATTATAAGCCATTTTGACCAATGGATTGAGAGTTATGCATTTTTAAAATTAGCCCAGAAAATCTGGAAAGTCTCTGGAACAGTGGTCAAAAAAATGAAATCTGGGAATGATATGCTTTCAAATGGCTAAATTCCATATTTTTTCTTGAAACTAGACTGAATAAGGGTTCCATAGCCTTTAGAATCACTCCAAAATGATGTCTACAAATTTAGTTATGATTTTTCATAGTTAGGACATAAAATCTGTCAGAATTGGCATTATTCTGAAAATTGAAAATAAAATGTGTGAGAACTTGATTAATGGAATTCAAGATGCCAAGTGTCATTATCATATGAATAGGGGATTAGATTATGATTTATGAAGATGAGCACATCTCCAATTGCATTAAAATAATACTACATGAACATAGCAATCATGATTGAGGATGGTAAGCATTATCTTGAGTGTAAGGTTGGAATTACCTTGAGTGTAAAGTTGGTCTAGTTAGAAGAAGCAATTGGTTTAGTTGGAACATAAGAGGGGGGACGGTTTTTGAGGCCAACCAAGGGAGAAGAAAACTAGTTCAATGCCAAAGGAAGCTTAATAGAGTAAGTATGTCATAATGTGAAGGATGTATGGGTTGTGACAAGTGTCACCATAATCCCTTGATGAAATCAAATGGTGTAGGATGAAAAGAGAATTTTATGAAGCCATACTCCACCATTCCTCTTGTCATCTCACGTCAAGCAAGAGGGGAAAAAGATGAGTTGAAGTGCAATTGAACATAAGACCATAATGTATGTACACAAAAGTCAAGGAGTTGGTAACTTTGGAATTGAAATAATCATATAATTCAAAGGAAAATGAGAAGTTATTCTTAATCTCTTGGTTCATTTTTCTCTACCCACTTTCATGCCTAAACACAAGAGAAAGAGAGAGAAAGTGCCTTGGAGTCTTGAGAAGTTTGAGAGCACAAGGGAGCTTGAAGAAGCAAAATCAATGGTAAGGGTTGTGAAATTCACATGTTCTTGCCTCTAAATTCATGAACAAATCTTTCTATCCTCTAATCCTTCTTGAAACATACATATAGCAAGAGGAAAATCAAGGGAAAGAAGGAGAGAAGGAGGACGATATTGGAGTCTAGAGAGAGGAATCAAAGATAAACTCATAAACCTTACTCTCTTAGTTGAATTCAAGGTTGTGTTGTTGTTGTGATTGAATTGTTGGCATGTATTGGCTAAGTTTGTAAATTTGGAAAGTCCTAATCCTAAGGGGTTATGCTGCCCAAATTTCTTTGAATCATGGTTAAGATGTGTTTAAATGAGTTAATAAGGGATTAGAAGTGAAAAAATACAAGTTTTGGAAGTTAAAACACAAAAGAGTATTTTTTCTATTTTTTCAAAATTTTTGGCCAGCACTGTTCTGGGGGAAGGAGCTGGATTTTCATGAAATAAATGTTTCCATTGGATTCAGTAGGCAAAAATAGGTGGGGTTATAGTTGGTCACTTTTTTGGGAAATACCGGAAAAGCGTAATTACGAAAACGCCCATAAAACCCTAAATCGGGACTGTAAAGGTTATTTTCATAATTTTACATTGAATTTGAAAATTTTGAACCCAGAAATAGATTCCTTGGGCGAAAATACTTTATGATAGCCCTAGTCAAAATTTCAGGAAAAGTACAGTCGAACCGGGTATAGCGGGGCTAGGTTAGGTTCCCGGGGGCATTTTGGTCATTTTTCAATATAGACTCATATAAACCCTAGAAACACTATGGAAGTTTCTAAATTGTACATTTGAAATTTTATGACCGAGTAGAGAGCCTGAGGGATTGGCACGTAAATCGAGGAACGTTATTAAAGGATCAGGGAAGGGCGATTAAGGTAGGGAACTTACCTCTTCTGCATGTATTGATATTTATGATGGTGTATTGATGCATGTTATTGCTTTGCTTGATTATGTAAAAACGTATATGAATAATTGAAGCTCTTTTTCTGTTTATGCTATGGCTATACGTATGTTGTTTGAAACATTGAGCACGCAAATATGTCATTGTGTGAACATGAGTCACGTAATGCAAGCATGTCATGCATTAAGCACTTATCTTGCATGTATATTGGTATTGTTTTCCTACTGAGATTCTCACGAATTTCACCCTCCCCTACCAACAATTTAGACAAGTGAAAACAGAAGCTATGCTAAGAGCAACGAAGAGAATTGTATGAGGGGAATGCGTGGCGGAACAAAGACTGAAAGATATCTCCGGTTTTACTCGGACGGGTTTAGACACCCACGTAGTACTACGAGGCTATATTAATTATAATTATCAAGCACGAACCCCTATGGAGAATTTCCGTAATCGTGCACATAATATCAATATATTTATATTATTCTTGTGTTACCCACTGAACTGCATATCATTTTTCATAAATACTCTAAAATAGGTGAAAATAAGATAAAGGTGTGACAAATCCACCCTCACATGGAGGCACTGCAAAGGCTACTTTGCCGAAGGTGGTAGAGGAGGTGATAGAGGATGTATAGGAGGAGAGGAAAAGGAAGATGAACATAATTAACCCTAACGTGTAACATATTGATATTCTAGAGAGAAGAGGACGAAGAGCTGAACTGAAGAAATGAAAGCAAAAAGGAGTTTAAATAGACAAGACACATAAGATTATATTTATTGAAGTGACCTCAGATTTTGAAGAGATGCATAGTTGGAAAGTTTACCTTGGAAGCTGAAGAAACTTTGAAACATTTAACATCGGGTATAAAAAAGCAACAATATCTAAAAGGATATTTACACTAGATGTATAAGTGTTTCGGTTTAAGAAGAATTTAAATTTTTAAATTTTCTTGATATTTAATACTTATTGACACTATATTACATTACAACTAGTCTAGAAAATATTATTTAGACTGTGCAAAAGTGCGACCGGTGTTAAGTTGTATCAATATTTACAAAAAATACCACTAGTTAAACTTTTTAAACCATCTCTCTGCCTATAGAGGTTTAGATGTGGCAGTCTTATGGGCATTTTTCTAGTAGTGGGTCTTATACAAGCTACCAATGGGAATTGGGTATAATTGATGGAGCTCGTCTCTCACGGCGTGATGAACTAACATTTGAAATCCCTACTATGAAAAGTTTCTATATTTTGTACTTGGCAGTAACTCGAACAATATCCCCTTATAATAATAAATCTGTATGACATCTAAGCCACCCAAGCCATGCCATTATGTGGCTTCTCTCTCATTTTATTGTTCATATGAACAGTGTCGGCTCACACTCTTGTTTTGTGCTCCGTGCATAGAACCCCAGCATATTTTTTTATATGTTGTAGTTTTAAAATTTGAAACTCCCTCGTATCTTACAATTCCTTTCCTCTCATCCATTTTTCGTTTTTGCCTTCCCGAGCCATTGCTTCTCTTCCACTTTCTTTACTACTGTGATGGTTCATTCTCACCCCTTTCAATTTTCTTTCCCAAAATCCTAACCCTTTCATCTTTTTATCCTCCATAAAAGCTTCTTCCTTAATCGCAACATGCCTCTTCTGCAACCCTAAGCTCATTAAAGTCTGCTTCTATCGCATTGCTGCTGGAAATCACGCCTCCATCCTTGCCGGTGTCTGATGCAATCGAACTCATGGCTTGATGATAGGACCCCACAGAAGGCTTGATGATATCTCTCCGATGTTGAACTGATGGTGTCTTGCTTGCCATGTTAAAGGTTTTGTGCACTTCCGTTTGATTTTTTGTGTTTTCCTTCCATTATGATCTCTATTTTTAGGCTTGCCTTATTACTCGTGAGCTATCTTTTGTGGTTGAAGATTGGCAGTTGAGTTCGAAGTTTATTGTTTGTTTCTTCATTTTTTTATGCAGGTAACTTTTACATTTTTTTTTCTAGATGGACAGTCAGCAAAAGTATTTAATATTGTAACTTTTTTTATACTTTTTTTTGTTTATTGGTGCAGTATGAATAGGATTTCGGTTTGCCTTTATGGTGAAAGTGCTATACAGGGTTGGATTGAGTAAGCACATGTCAGGAATGTGGTGAATATTGTGGTGATCGTCCAGTTTGGCCTGGTCAAGAAGGAGGGAGGTATGAGTTGTGTACATTTTTTCAATTTCACTTTAGGTATATTTGTGTCTGAATTTTTTTTTCTTGGATTTTGTTCCTATATTTGGTGAGATGAGGTGTCCTTGAGCTACTCTTCTGCAACTATAGTGTTCTGGAACTCCACATTTAATAATGCCTATTAGGAGACAACTACTTGCAAGGGCAAGGAGAGGTTGATTATGGAGGTTATTAGCCACTTGGGATTGATATATCCCGATTTTTATCATAATATTTAATATCATATTTAGGGATTTTATCATTAATTTTTGGGTTAAATAGCATTTATTATGATTAAATTGAATTAAAGATGATTGTGTGAAAATAAATCTTAAAAAGCATATATTTGTTATAATCTTGTAATTACTTTTTAAAAATTTGAATTTTGAATAAAGATATTACAAGATATTGATCTGAATTGTAGGTCACATTGAAAAGGAGGAGCTGAGGGACCAAAAAGTAAAGATTTTTAAAGACTGAAGCAGAAAATAAGATTCTACATGCGGCTCCAAGGGAATTCTTACAGAAAGAAGGGTATCTTTCTGTAATATTAGCTGCCACTTTCAGAGAGGAAAATATCAGAAATAATTACAGAAAATTACCCCGAATCACAATCAATTCCATTTAGGTCCCAAAATGAAGATCACCGCTGGATTGATTCACTTGGCCACAGAGAATATTACAGAATAGTACCCTGAATTTTCAAAACTCCAGTTTGGTCCCAATATCCTCTGAAACTGATTTTTTTGTCCAGATTCTCATATTAAATCTTGGAAAATCTTATCTAAATATTTCCTGGAAGATTATATCCCAAATTTAAGGGATTTGACCTAGATTTCAAATAAAAAAAAGGAAATTAAAAGAGAAGGGATTACTAAAAAGATTGGAAGGATAGAAGAGTGAGAGGGAGCCACAGACGAAAAGGGGAGCACTGCACAGACGGCAGCCAGAGGAACACACCAGAACCAGAACGCAGAGAAGAAGCACCACACCAGAACCAGAACTGGACAGACATCATCGCACCAGCAGAGGATACGCACGTGCAGAGGAGAACACGGACGCAGTGGCAGATGCGAGAGATGAAGAGAAGAGACAACCTTCACCAAACTTCACCAACAATTTCATCTTCTTCTTCTTCCCTTATCTCAATTCAATGGATTTTTGGTGCCTTCAAAGAGTTGCAGCGGTGATGAATTTTATGATGAGAGGCTAAATTCTTTTGTGCTTTTTGGAGATGGGAGATTGGTTTGAGCTCCAGAGATACATTCAGGGGAGTTATTTGTTTTAATCTTTTTATTTAACTATGTAACAGATTTCCTGAGTTAGGATTTTCTTTTGTTATGTGGTTAATTTACTGAGATTGCGAGTTGTTTATCTTAGTTTGGATTGAACAATTGTGATTTAAATTGGATTATGTGATTTGAGATTTAAATTTCTATATTCCCTTTTTGGATTAATGTGGTTGTGCTATTCTTTCATAGTTTGAATGAGTATTATGATTGTTTTGATCTTGTTTGAATATCTTAGTTGAGTGTTCATTGTTTAGAGGAATAAGTTGCATAAATCCAATCTTAAATTACACACTAAGTGGTATTTAATAGTGTATTAAGAGGTAATTATCTAGCTAGAGTTCTAGGGGTAATCACCAATTAATATACTAGACTTAGCGAGTTGTTAAGGTTTAATTTTTGACTTAGTGAGTGGTTTAACTCCCAATTCAATTTGAGCAATGATAACCTATATTCCATTTTTCCAAGAAGCATTCATCATTAATTTGTTTAAATCACAATTTCATTAGTTATCTCAACAATTTCTCAAAAATTCAAAAAAAATAGTAGTCTAGTTTATTTTCCATTATTAAAAAGTAAAAAAAATCAATTTAAAACCCATCTTAATATTTTTTTTGTCACTTAGTTTAGATTAGGAATTAAATAAAAGGCTCCTCAAGAGAATACGACCCGAGTTGTGCCCTTCACTGCATAATTTGGTTTATTTTGATTTAACCTGAGGCGACTAAAGGCTTTAAATCAATATTTAGTTGTTTCTGGTCAATGTAGTTTTTTTTGCCGTAGATGTGGTGTAACCATACTCAATTGGCACAATTAGGATCTTTGTTGTTTTAGACGATAGACAAATGTTTGTATGTACAAGACAAACATGCTGATAGAAATGAATGGCTAATTAATTATAAGACTGGAAATGCATGTTTCCCGGGATTGGGTGTATTTTTAAGATTGAATTTGTTGTGGGTGGTCGAACCACGCTGCCTTTGTATAAAGAATTCACAGTATATGAATGATTGCAAATGAAGTTTTTCTCCAAACTTATACTTCCTCCACACCACCCTATATGTTGTATCGGAATTTTATTTCAGACGTTCTGAAATGTTTGGGTCTTTGTTAACATGAGCATGTAGATTTTGGCTGTTGTGGCTGCATTGCATCATGTCACTGAGTAATCCGATTAGGCTTGTAGGTTCAGGTAAATCCATTATGTAAATGACTTATCTATTATAGGTTAACTTAGCTGGTATGTCACCGTTGGTTATTTGTTTTGAAGTTCACTGCACCATTGTCAAATGTCAAATGATTTAATCATATCTCTATGATAAATGGCACACAACACACTGTACGTCTTAATATTTTTTTCATATGTACTGGAAAGTTTTGTGGCTCAGTTCGATAGGACTCAAACTAATGGCTGCTTGGTAGATTTGATGACTCTTGATATAGGTCCCTATTATTGAGACCATGATATCCAGTTTTATAAATTATTCAGGAAAAAAAACTGAGTTGCTTTAGTCAAATCATTCACCTGACTAATCCCCAAAATGTGACCTTCGCTTGTATTTAGTTGACAGAGCCGTCCACGTGGGTTATCATGTGAAGGTAGATCAACATATAGGGTCACTAAACAGTGGTTGATAAATATATGGAAGATGGTAAGCTAATGAAAACATTGTCTAGTCATCTTCACACACGTCTCTTTGTTTCTCTTATTCTCTCTGCTTACACTCTTCAACATCCATTAAAATCCCAAGTCGGCCTTATAGAGAGTTTTGGTTGGTGAAGGTAGACCAGTCTTTTCCTCGTAAAGACATGGACCTTTTTTGGTCGGACTACTGCTACTTCAAGTATGTGTTAGCTATCAACCTCATTGTCTTTGATGAGCAGATATAGCTCTACCTTGATTTTTGTAGTTAATGTTGCCTTTTTTTCTTTTTTATCATTTCCTAGCTTTTTTTTTTAATGTAAGCTTGTGCGACATTAATTCTAGTCTGTCTTCAATGAACATAGATGGTTTACCATAAGGTGCATCATGAATTACAAAAACAAAAGTCAGGAAACTATGCAGCTTATAACTACTAGGATTTTGGCTCGCCTCCATAGTGAAAGTGCGGTGCAAGCATGGGAAGGCTACAGTCATGTGAATATTTTTTTGAACCTGGTGGTTATTGTATATAATGGCATTAGTTCAGAGGGAGGGAGGCCATAGTGGGGAGGTAGGTATGAGTAGTGTTTTTCTTCTTCCTATATCCTCTTCTTAGTGTTTTGTGGTGATATTTATTGTGTTTTGCTTTTTTGCCTTTTCCTCTTTGTCTAGATGAGGTGTCTATTGTCAGGATTATGATGCCTACATCGAATGAGATGCTGCCTGTCAGGATGGAGGTGCTTGTGAGAGCCAGGAAGGTTTGATTGTTGAGTTCTTTGGCCAGTTATGGTAGCTTAGCTAATCTTTTGGGATGGGACACAATTATGCTTAACTTTCCAAGAGATTCTATTTGTTTAGTGCTTATTTTGTTAAGTATGTTGTAGTTTCTTGACAATGGTGTTGATGGTGGTGATGGTCTTGAATGACCAATTTGTTTGTGTAGTATATGACTTCCTATAGTTTGGAAGTCTATATGTAAGAGAACTCCTGGAATAATTTTGTCAGTTTAATCGCATGTAGTTCTATTCGCTACTCAGATTTCAATTATCAACATATAAAATGGGGTTTTATGTAAAGCAATCAGTTGAAACTTATCCTAAAAGAAACAGAATGTAGTCTAACCATTTGTTTCTTAGCATGTGGATTTATTTGTAATTCTACAATATGAGCAAGCAGTTGAAAATTATCCCTAAAAAAACATTATGCAGCAGGTGGATTCATCTATAATTATGCATAAAGTCATTGTCAAAAAATACATATAAGATTCATGCTTATTTTAAGATTAATTATAGTCCAGATTTTCACATGGCGCCATACAAAATAAGATGGTTAACGTCACTGAGAAGGCGGTTTTCTATCTCAGCCATGTGATTTGGTCATGTACTTCATCTCCTTCATTCACATCAGTTTCAGCGTCCAGATTATCATATGGTGCCATACAAAGTAAGATGGCTGACCTCCGTAACTAATGCGCATCCGCTTATTTGCATAGATTGCATTCATATATTTGGGTAACACAAACATTAGTGACAAAAGCTGAATAATTGTTTACATGAGTTAGTTTCACTACTTCCCCTATAAAATCCGTATTTCTCTACGGAAAAAAAAATCCAGAAGCTCAAATCTAACTTAAGGAGTTAACTTATGATAGTTGGAGTATATCAAGGTAATTTGTTAGTTTTGTTTTCCTCATTGATGATGCATTATTTATTGAAGTTAGTCCATATATTTGAACCAGTAGTGGATGAATGTTTGTTTATTGGAAAGAAGTATTGAAGGATTCTTTTGACATACTATTGGTCAAAGAAAGTTCCCCGCGGTTTTTTCTTGATAAATTGATCTTTTGAGTGTGGCAGGTTTAGTCAGACACTAGACTTGACAGCAAAATCTAAAGGATTTCATATCAATCTTTTTTTTTAAAATGAATTCAAATGACATGACACATTTCATGTGTTAAGTGGCGGTGGTAAAGTTGTGCAATACTAAATCCAATGCTTATAGGATTTCTGTGGGGTGTAGAACTTCATTGGTCCAGTTAATGCTTTGCTGTGATGCATGGCAGCATGGTCCAATTGGTGGGTTCATTTGTAGACACAGTATATCAGTTTTTAAAAAGACTCAGCAGAAGTAGACTTGCTTTTAAGAATAACTTAAATAACTTAATAATTTAAAATCTTAATTTACCTCCAATGCCGGGAATCACATCAGCTTGAGGTTCAGGATTCTCGTATAGGCACATCAAATTCAGGTTCCAGGTTATGCCTTGGGGTCTTAGAAAAGAAAGTAATTCATCAGACGTACACATCCGCTCATCTGCATAGATAAAATTGGAGATCAAAAAATTAGTGATAATCCTAAGGATCTTGTGGCAATCTTTTTTTCTTGCATGGATGTCATGATACGTAGTGTTTTTCCATGGTTGCAAATGTAGAATCATTAATTTTTAAATTTATCTCTCGTGTAAATAATCACTTCTCTATTCAAATGTTTTTTTTTTCATATTGCAATCCTAAATCCAATGGGTCTAGGTTTAATTTAGGATGTAAAAGTTTATTGGTCCTATTAACACTATTTTGTCATTCAAGAAACAATGAACCAAAACATAGCAGTCAAAAACAACCATGGCCAGTTCCTTGATTAATATGTTGGGTACCCATGTTTTCTGATGGAAAGTTTTGGTGGTGGTGGCCAGTTCATTTTGGGGATGAGTTTTTTGATGGAAAGTTTTGGTGGCTATTGCAAATTCAGGGACATAGAAGATTTGACAATAAATAAGGGAGGTGAATGGATGTTTTCATATATATATATAGATATATTTTTCATTTAGTTGGCTTCTAATGGGATAATGCATGTTTTGAACTATACATTTATAAGAAATCCTTCAATACTTGCAGAAGTTTAATCATTGGATAAAAATTATGCCTAAGCGATGGAAATTAAATGAGGCCTCAATGAAACAATATGCACTAGGCGGGTTCATCTCTAATAATGCAGTAGACGTATTTAAAAACAAGGCCCAAGGATAAGACTTATTTTAAAAATAACTTAATAGCCTAATAACTTAATTGGATATGGCTTCTTTCCTTTTTTTTTCCTTGTCCGCTGCCAACCTTTTCACTTTTCACGATTATTGGATCGAAATCTAATGGTTTACATTTAATATTTTATGAAAAAATTATTACAAAGGGAAGAAAGATATGAAGAAAATGGAGAAATGGATGAAAAAGAAATATTAAATATGAACTAATAGATAACTGCTGCATTCACATGAGCTGAGAGCACATTTATGCTCATTGCTTTGGGAGTAAAAGTGTGCTCATCACCCATCTTCACCATTAGATTGATTTTGAATGGTACATATTTAATTTAATTTAATCTTTATATTTGAAATAATTTTTTTATTATATGTGGAATTAAAAATAAAGATAATCTTATAACTATCACGTTTCATAAAAATAAATTTATCATTTAAAAAATCACAAATTAAAAAAATTTAAATTTACACTGTTCAGATCAAAATTTAAATGGTTGAGATATTATCACAATAATAAAAAATTAATTGCTCATCATTGTGATGAGCTTTAGTTTCTTTTTTTTTTAAATTACAATGACAAGCATTACACTTGAAAATTAACTACATACTATAGAACCCCAAACAAAAGAAAGCTAAAACAGCCAAGCTAGCATCAGCCTCAAACATTCGGCAGATGGTGTGCTGATTATATTCCACTCACTGTTCATTCCCCTTGCTGATCTTGCAATGAAGTCTGCACACTGAAGAATTTCTCTATGAGAATGGAATATCTGTAGATTCTCATATGGCCCCCTCAAAAAAATGGTAATTCACCTCCTATGCAGTTTTCACATCATAATTCTGCAAAGATAATTTTCTGTTAAACTTTATATGTGAGGGGAAAGGTTGGTCAAAGTTATTTACTTAGAATGCAATTGAAAATTTTCAGGGATGTTGTACGTATATACTGTAACAACTCATGGCCTTTTCTATTTATGTAAAAACTGATCCAGACTTTTCTATTGCCATGAGTGAGAGTTTATTGTATATATAAGTGATCTAGTGTTCTTATATAAAAATAACCCAACGTAGACAATAAAATCAGAAGGATTCAAGATTTGTAAAATGATCGACTTATTCTTATTTACCATGAAGTATACAATATACAGTGTAGTAGTAGCTTTCAAAATATGGATTAATCGTTTGGAATTATTGTTTGGTTAGGTTAATATTAAAATTATTCATTTAATTACTTCAGAGAAATTTTTTGATATTGGTATATTAAATTTTATAAATTTAAAATAAATATCAAAACTATTCATTTAATATTAAAATTCTGGCCAGTTAATATTAAAAATTTTGATTCCAATATGCAACGTTGGAGTATATCACTCATAACTCCTTAGTGTTTGAACCTATATATTATTAGGAGTATCAATAGCGTACTCCCAAACAGAGGGTGTTTTTCATGATGGTCTCTTACGTGTGATTGTGTTTTTAACAATTTAAAAATTACATGCATCCCGCACATCGCGCGAGGGAGTCAATGCTCGTTACCTGACAGTAACTCGAACAATATTACCTTTAATAGGAGAATACTTCCTACATATCCATGTATGCTGCAAACCCTTTTTCTCTACAGTGATCTTAATTAATTTGAGTTTTGCTCCAATTACTTCGACCCTTTCCAAAGCGATCTCTCATGGCAGTTTCCATTAAGGCCAATGGAATAGCTGCTGAGTACGGTAGAATTACTTGCCATATAGACTAATAGACTAGCAAAATAATTTAGGGTTAAGATGCAATTTTAGCAATGAAGTTTTACTTGAGCGGCGTCTAGTATAAATAAGTTTTGAAAGGGGAAAAAATGCAAAACTATTAAATTTGACCTAACAGCGTTAAATTATAAGAGAAGAAAACCCTTAACGGCGTTAGGTCAAATTTAATAGTTTTGTTAAATTTATACCTTTTTTAATTGTTCATTGTTATTTTTGCCTTTTCTAAAACTTATTTATACTAGAAGCCCCTAAGACAAAATTTTTTTGCTAAATTTGCACCTTAACCCAATAATTTATGATATTATTTTTCAACAGTGCCAATAATTACGTATATATGAGCTGTTTATATGTGACGACTTTAGCTTTAAGTGGCCTTATTTAAACTGAAATAAATTGCACCTGGCTTCCATGTGAAATCCAAATACGTTTCAGTGGTATGGACTATGGAGTATATATATTCAAAAGACATATATTTCCTTTTTCTTCTTAAAATCAATAAGACAAAAATATTAAGTAACACTCACACAATAGAAGCTGCTAGAAAGATAGAGGACCTCATGAACAAGGACGTTGCTCCTAATAAGTTACTAATTAATTTAAGAGCATATAATTATTAATAAAGCAGCGACAAAGGCAGGCAGAGACAAAGTGAAAGAGCATTGATCAAGAGAGAGCAAATAAAGGTGTGTATATATATATCGTCAAATCACTTAACAAGAGGCCAGGTAGATGCAATGTAACATGCATGTACCTTTAAACGACACATCTATACCCTACACACACGTCTCTCTTGATTGTGTTCTCATCATATCATTTTTTTTTCTGAGTCTATGCGACTCCTTAGAGCTAAGTTCTTTCCACTGCTCTCAAAATGACACACAAAAATTGCTCACATGCATTGCGTTTTTACACAGGCGCCCGGAGGGGGTGTTGATGTGTAAATTTGCCCGTAAGTTTTAGTTGAGGAGTGATATTACCTAGGGAGTTTTTTTGAATTTAATGTTACTATGAAAGTTTCGAAACGTAACAATATTACCTTATACCATTAAAAAACTACCATTAACCGTTAAAAATTGCCATTGACCATTAATTTTTTAACAGTAAGGGATAACATTACTCAATTTTAACACTTTTGGAGCAACATTAAACTTAAAAAAACTTCTATGATAATATTGCTCCTTTATAGGAATTTCTTAGATAAATTTATACCTTAAACCAAAAAAAAAAAAAATGTTGCAGCTATTCCACTAATACAGAAGTTAAAAAAAAACTAATGGTTCTTTTGGCACCGGTTTCCCTATCGATATAATAGAGCTAAACTTTTTATACTGGTTGTTCCACTGGTGTAGAAAATAACATTTCTACACCGATTAATGTCACAAACTTGTGTAGAAACTTTGTTTAGTTTTTTAGGAAAAATTGTTTTGTTTCTTCCCCAATTATTAGCCAGCAATTAAGCCACAGACAAGCTAATTAAAATACAAATTATAATTCTATAATGCCAACAACTAAGAAACAATGTCAATTAATTTATTCATTATAATGTACTAATAACATAAATAATTACATCTTACAGAAAAGGGCCTTTTACGTAAATAACATGAAAAATTACATTTTGGGACAATGTAATTGATATGGGATAAAGTATCAAAACTTTGGTTTGTTGTAGAAAAACATAGTTTGTGATGAATGCTTCAAAAACTGGCAGAGCACCCTTGGTGCATATCCATGATTAGCAAACAGTACAAGTAAACAATTTAAACCAAACTTTATCAGGTTCATATATAATGCGTACTTCACCAAAATTTTTAGCTTCTGCAGCCAAACAATCCAAGCAGTAAAACTGTAATATTCTTCTGGAAACAAGATATGTATGGTAATAAGGTGAACAAAGATAAAGTAAATAATAAATGAAATAAAAATATCATCAATATATATCATAAAATTTATTCAAAAAAGGTCATAATTCTTTAACAACGGGGGTGTTTAGATATTATATAAGATATAGAAAAACATGTAAGTTTCATGTATATACGTGTGTGGATTATATCATTCTCATGATCTATGCATTCTAAGAAATAGAGAAAAAAAAAAGGAAGGATAGTAATTAGACAAAAACGTTTTAGACCGTTGTATCTGCAACGGCCATCTGACGGGCAATGGAGCTGATCTCTGGTGGTGGTTAGTTCAGTCTTCAACGGTCATTACGACGGTGGATACGGATCTAAGAACTGGTGGTGCTTCACTCCCATCGTCGACGGTCTTCGTTCGACGGTGAGCTCTGTTTTCCTCTGGTTCTGATGGTGTTACGGTGAAGTTGGGACTGTTGCCTCTGTAACTGATATTGACAGATCAGGGTGTGGCTTCGTCCGACGAGTGTACTCCCATCGTTAGATGGTCTTCTTTTGACGGTGGGCTCTGGTTTCCTCTGGTTTTGAAGGAGTGTTACAGTGAAGCTGTCACCGTTGCTTCGACGGATCTGGGTGGTGCTTCGTCCATCCCATCTGACGCGGTGATCTGGTTCAGGTGTTGGAAGGTAGTGCTTTGGCTTTCTGTTTTAAACGGTTTTTTGTCCTGGTTTAATCTGTCTGCTGGTCTCTTTTGCTGATAAACTGGTGGATAAGATGATGGTGAGAGAACGGGATAGAAGCCGTGAGAGAGTGCCTCTGGCGCCGACCTCGGAGGAGCAGGATTCTATGCTACGGAGTCATAAGAAAGTTAGAGAAGAGGGGGATGAGTTCTCTGGACACCAATCTCTGGTACCGAGGGTGGAAGATTGGATGACCGATGAAGCGGATGGGAAAGAGGCTTCTCCACAACAGAAGAAATCATACAAGGAAGCATGTGTAGATATGCCAATGCAGGAAGATTTGTCTGATGAGGAGGACGAATGGTGGCGTGGAGATGGATGGAAATCTAGAATTGAAGTTGAGTTTACTCCGAGGGGTCCAAATATCATTGTTTCGCCGGAGTTCCGTTAAAAGTTAGCAAAGAAATGGAGTACTTCCCTGATTGTAAGGCTGCTAGGGTGCATGGTTCGTGAGGAACAACTTGGTAGAAAGTTGCAGCAACTATGGGGTCGGAGAAGCAAGGTAACTACGATAGAAATCGGCTCTGGATATTTCTTGGTTCGGCTAACTAACGAAGAGGATTATGCGTTTGCTTTGACTGGTGGACCATGGTTATTCATGGAACATTACTTAGCTGTGCAGCCATGGAAACTGGAGTTTGATCCTGATGCTGGAGAAGTGCTGAAGATCGCTGCATGGGTATGTATTCCTAAATTCCCTGTTGATTTTTATGATAAGGGTATCTTATATGTGGTCGATAGTCAGGTCGGAAAGGTTCTTAAGGTAGATAATAATACATTGAAACAAACCAAGGGTCGTTTCGCTCGAATATGTGTTGAGGTAGATCTGAATTCTCCTTTGCTTCCATCACTATTGATTAATGGCAAGGAAAAACAAATAGTCTGCGAGGGTCTACATTTGATATGTTTCTTATGTGGGAGATATGGTCATGGGTCAGAACACTGTCCACACAAGAAAGAGTCTGGGGCTTCAGGCGTTCAAATGTCAGATAATGAGTGTGAAGAGCAAACGGTGGATCCGACACAAACTAATCACAACCCAGTAAAAACAACATATGGTGAATGGATGGTAGCACCCAGGAGGCGTCGGGTGCAACGTGGTGCTGGAGGAGAATTGAATAATAGTCGGGAAGGGGGGCGACATTTGCGTAGTCAATATAATATTGGAGGATCAAGATTTGCGGTATTGTCAGACGAGAATAGGGAAAAAAAGAGGAATGAAATTCCTTTGATGTTGCCTAATAATTCGACTCTTGATACTACAAAGCAGGAATCTTCAATGACCAATACAATTAAATCACGTGGGCATTTGATTAGTAAGAAGAAGCAAGTGGAGATTAAATCTGGGAATGCAGCAATTGTGGTGGGTTGTAAGATTGATTTGGTGAGTCCAATGGATCATTATCAACAAGTTAAAAATAAAATGGTTGACCAGGGTAATTCTAGTTCGAACAAAGAATGTGGTCAAGTGCAGAATGTGGGGGATTTGTCACAGGGGATCCATGAAGGAGGAAACGTTGTGGCAGGATCCTCAAAATTTCAGCCAATAAAGGGGAGTTTGTGTACGTCTTCAAAATCTACAGGCGAGAAAATACAACTCCCAAAATCTATTCAAAATAGTGCTTCTGACCCTATCGATCCAGGTGCGTGTATAAGTCCTCTGGGAGAGGAAGGTAATGTCGTTATGAAGGAGTCAGGTGAAGATTAATATGGGACTATGTCCCAGTAGTTTGCCCATGTTTGGGAATCTTTAATCCTTATTATCTATCTTTATGATAGTTATGACATGGAATACTAGGGGTACCGATGGTGCCTCACCTCGACGTTTAATCTGTGACATTGTAGAGAAACAAGGAGTAAATTTCTTTGCACTTTTGGAGCCTAGACAGGTTGGCACAAAGGCTACATTATTGGCTCGGAAGCTTGGATGGCCTAATATGTACGTTGTTGAAGCAAGAGGTTTCAATGGTGGTATTTGGCTTTTTTGGGACTCTGGCTGTAATTTTTTAGTAATCTCTGCTGGTGAACAATTTGTGCACAGAATTTTTAATGCAGGAAATGATAATGAATGGTCCATCACTGTGGTTTATGGACATCTTAATATAAACTCGAGACGCCTGTTGTGGTCTTCTTTAAGAGACATTCGTCAGTTTGTTCGTGGGGGTTGGTTAATGGTTGGTGATTTCAATGCTGTATCATGTCCTGAGGATAGATGGAGTTTGAAAGTTCGGGAAAGAAATGGAGTAGACAAATTTTTTAGGGAATGGATTGCTGATACTGATTTGATTGATATCGGTTTCGGTGGCCCTAAGTTTACTTGGGGGAATTCGTCTAGTCAGAGTAGGATTGATAGAGCTTTGGTGGATGCTAGTTGGTATGCACAGTTTCCTAGTGCATCGGTGATTCATTTAACCTAATACAAATCTGATCATTGTCCTATTTTGGTAAATACTGATAAGTTGTTGCATGTTGAGAACAAACAGAGGCCTTTTCGATTCTTCGCTCCCTGGGTTATGCATGATAACTTCTTAGGTTTTGTTAAGGATCAATAGAATGTGAAGGAAGATTGGTGTGGATCTTTAGAGGTTTTTACTAAGCAACTGAGAAATTGGAACAAAAGGGTGTTCGGGAATTTGAAGTATATGAAAAATAAGATCTACAGACGTCTTGATGGAATTAACAACAAAATTGCTATAGCTGGACCATCGGTGGCTTTGGAGAATTTGCAACGTGATTTGTGGAAGGATCTTGAAAAAATCTTGTCACAGGAGGAAATTATGTGGCTACAATACTCTCGTGCTACTTGGTATGTCCGGGTGACCGTAATACCAGGTATTTTCACTCAAAGGCAAATGCTCGAAGAAGACGGAATCGGATTTTAGCTATTAAACGACATTCGGGGGAATAGTTGTATGATGAAAAGGAAATACGAGATATTGGCAATAAATATTTTGAAGATTTATATACGGATACTAGCATGCACCAGGGGAATTTGGTATTTGGGTGCACCTACCCTGAGATTGATGCAACGAACAGATGCGATTTGGGAAGACAGGTTGATGACATGGAAATTAAACGAGCTTCATTCGATATATGATCACTCAAAGCTCCGGGACCGGACGGATTCAATCCTCTTTTTTATCAAAGCCAATGGGATACGGTTGGTCTTTCGGTAATATCTTTGGTTAAACGGGTATTCTCTTATCCTCAATCGGTCCAGCATATTAATGGTACTTTAATTGTGCTTATTCCAAAAATTGATCATCCTCAATCTTTCCGAGATTTTCGCCCAATAAGTCTCTGTAATATAGTGTATAAGATTGTTACAAAGATTATTTTTTTCAGGCTTAAATCTATTATGCCATTGGTTGTGGCCCCGAACCAATGTAGCTTTGTAAAGGGGCGCCAAAGTACTGATAATGTTATTCTAGTGCAGGAAATAATCCACTCTATGCGGAACATGAAGAAGAAGAAGGGATTTATGGTAATAAAGATTGACTTGGAGAAAACATATGATCGAGTCAAATGGAGTTTTCTCTTTGAATGCTTGAATGAGCTTAAAATTCCTATGTATCTTTGTGATGTGATCAAGGCTTGTGTATCTACACCGCAAATAGAACTACTTTGGAATGGGTGTACTGCAAATGCTTTCCACCCTTCTAGAGGAGTTTGTCAAGGCGATCCTATCTCACCGTATCTCTTTGTCATTATGATGGAGAGATTGGGACACTTAATTCAGACTGCTGTAGAAAACGGAGATTGGAAACCATTTAGGTTGTCGAGACAAGGTACGGCTATCTCACATGTCTTTTTCGCTGATGATCTTATTTTGTTTACAGAAGCAGATATGGATCAAGCTGGAGTGGTGAAAGTTGTATTGGATGATTTTTGTGATATATCTGGCCAGAAAATAAACGCGGAAAAATCACGGATTTATTTCTCAAAGAATGTGGGACGCACGAGAAGCCAAGAGATTAGTGAGTTCTTAAATTTTTCCCAGTCTTCCAATTTGGGAAAATATTTAGGAATGCCAGTCCTATGTGAACGAAGCACCAAGTCTTCATACAGGTTTATTCTTGACAAGATCGATGCTAGACTAGCAAGCTGGAAGCCAAACATGTTATCTATGGCGGCAAGACACACCCTTGTATCATCCGTGGTGTCAGCCATGCCATCCTATGCCATGCAGTCTGTGCCTGTCCCTCTAGGTACCTGTGATGAGATAGACAGGAAGTGCAGGAATTTTCTTTGGGGAAGTACATCCACAAATCATAAACCTCATATGGTGGCTTGGGGTTTGGTTTGTTCCTCAAAAAAGGATGGCGGACTGGGATTAAGGCAGGCAAGGATTCAAAACCAGGCTTACATGAATAAACTGGGATGGAACTTGATTCACAAACGAGATTCATTGTGGGTTCGTTTCCTTCGAGAAAAGTACAAGACAGGTAGTGATGTGGTGCCGAAAGTGGAAAAAAGACAGAATGAATCGAGCACATGGAAGGGAATTAGACAAAATTGGGAAAGTGTAAGTGAGAGTATTTTCTGGAGGATTACAGATGGAGCTTTAGTGTCCTTTTGGCATGATATATGGGTTCCCTATCTGGATAGATTGGAGAGCTTGATAACTCACCCATTATCAAATGATATCCGAGATTGGAAGGTAGCAGATTGTATTACTCCATCAGGTCAATGGGATCTTAATAAGTTTGGCCAATTATTACCAAAACAGGTTGTGTTAGCGATCCAAAAAGTGAATATTAACCGCAATACTGGTGGTGATATTCTGGGTTGGCGTTGGGCAGCTGATGGTAAATTTACTTTAAAAGAGGCGTATAACAGATTAGCGGGTCACGGAGATAATCAAAATTGGTTCCGATGGAGGCTCATATGGAAGTTAAAAGTTCCTCAACGATACAGAATGTTCATGTGGTTATGCGCCCACGGCCGTTTAATGACAAATTTGGTAAGGACTCAACGGAGATCCACACAAATGAGATGTGCCCCTTTTGTGAAGATAAGACCGAATCAATTTTACATGCTCTTCGAGATTGTGCTATGGTAAAAGAACTCTGGAGTGAGTCGTTGCCTAGTCAATGGTATCATCAATTTTTTGACTCAACCGATAGAAACATTTGGTTAACATGGTGCTTAAGTCGTCGGGATAAAGTGTATGGCTACGAGTTTCGCATTTGGTTTACTGTTTTATGTCGACACATTTGGTTGGCGAGGAATGACCGTATTTTCAACAATAAACAATGGTGTAAACAGCATTTACTAGTTCGTACTAGTTTAGTGTTGTCTTGGGGTATCTCCAGTCCCATACAACCGAAGTCCTATATCACACCAACTATGGTTTGGCGCCCTCCACCCGCTGGGATGGTTAAGGTTAACACAGATGGGTCTAGGAATGAAGCATCGGGAAGCTGTACATGTGGTGGAGTGATACGGGATGAACAGGGCCGATTTGTTCAGGGATTTATGTTTCGAATTGGAAGTGGGTCTGTGATCATAGCAGAAGCCTGGGGAATCCTGTGGGGTATAAAGTTGGCTTGGGAAGGAGGATTTAGGAATATTATTGTTGAAAGTGATTGCACCGAAGTTTTGGAGCTTATACAAGGAGCGGTCTCTGATGAACATCCTGATGCTATGATAATTTTGGAAATTCAATCGATGCTGGAACGTGAGTGGGAAGTGGAGATGCTACATTGTTGTCGGGAGGCGAATAGGGTGGCAGATTGCTTCCCAAGGAGAGCATGGAATATGGCGGTTGATTTTCTTATAGTTCACACAGAGCCTACTGAAGCTAAACATTTGCTTATAAAAGATGTTGTTAATCATAATTTTTGTAATGATTAGGGTAGAGCCCTTGGGGCTGTTATTTTGATTCATTCTTTATCAAAAAAGAAAAAAAAAAGAAAAGAAAACAACCCCTTCCCGATTTCGATCTATAGCCCCTCTCATTATTTAATTTTATGGTTAATACAATTTTAGTTTTTTTAAGTTTGCTTTTATTTTAATTTTAGTCCCTCAAGTTTTAAACTATAAATTTGGTCTCTCAAGAGACAATATGGTCTATATTTTTATTAAATTATAGAGACTAAAATTTTAAACAGAATGAAACTTGAAAGACTAAAACATGTGGTTTAAAACTTGAGAGATCAAAATTAAAATATGGGCAAATTTGAGGGGTCAAAGATTATATTAGCCCTTCAATTTAATTTTATTATTATTCAGAATAAATACCATTAAATAACAATAAATATATACGCGTAATATATAATAGATACTTATATGCCTAACAACGTTATCAACCCAGTAAGTTCGAAAGATGATGTTAGTCCCTTTCATGGCGCAACGCTGCCGCTTGGGAATGAAGGGACAAACAAAAACGTACACGTGGCATTTATTCACGAACTCATCAATGTGCAAGAAGCCTTCAAAGTTCAAACTAACGGCTGTCAATGCTCTAGATGGTGAGAAATCTAACGACTGAAAATTCAGTTTAACCTTTTCTGAAAAGTCAACTCCCTTCTCTTTTGCTTTCCCAACTTAGTTTAACCTTTTTACTCTCTTTGTTGTGTCATTGTGAATCCTCCAACAAAACCTCTGTGTGTGTCATTTAATTACATAAAGATACACATGTTTGAAGGGAGAGAAAAGTAGGTTGAAAAATAGTGGAGAGAGAATACTAAAAAAAAAAAATTTCTAAAAATATATTTCATCGGTCCTTAATATATAATTTAATTGGGGAATTGATATTGGTCCTAAGTACAATTCCTATTTTACATATTTATCACTTTTTTTTCTGAAATTACCTCAATTGACATTCCTTCAATAATAAGTAAGTAGGAGAGGAAGGGAAAACATTAAGGAAGATAATTAAGTTGTTTCAGAAAAAACGTATCATATTAAATTAATTTAACTAACTTCATTAATCTAATCAAATTAGTTAATTGGATTTACATTAAAAGATTACTGGAGGGGTAAAAGAATTACTATTTTTTTAGCTTTTTCTCCTAGTATTATTTTCTTTCTAACTAATTTTCATCCATTCAAAAGGGATAATGTTCCTGTTATTACTAACATACCCCGGGAGAAAAAGTGTAGGTAAAGGTAAATGCTACAATCCCTCCTAATACAAAATTATATATATTATTTATTATTCCTTCAGTTTCTTTTTACAAGACATATTTTAAAAGGTTTTAGCATTCCTATTTATAAAACGATTTATGAAATATAGGTATTAGTTAATGTGTTTTTTCAAAATAATTTATGAATGTATATATGTTGTTGGACTTGATTCATTTAATTTCTTGACTTGCGAAGAAGTATGAGTATGTTGGAAGGATTATAAAGCAGAGGTTGAAATGATATTTGATCTAAACAACCATAATTGCTCAAAAGTCTTCAACGTCCAGGTTAATGATAACACTAGGAATTAATGAGCATCACGGGATGGGGCATGACCCAATAAGAATAATTAATCAATTAGCCAAAATATTAATGGAGTTTGCAAGCGGTAACAAGAAAATATATATATATATATGGATTGCGTTGAAAGCAAAGGTGTTTGTTAAAGGGCCATCTCTTTTTTTGCTTCCTCACTACTATACGATTCCCATTTTGATGAACTTCTTGTCTCTGATGATAAAAGAGCAAGACATGTGCATCCAAATAATCATGTTCTTCACCAAACAATTCACATTATCATCAACAAGAAAAGCTCATAGTCCCCACCATCCTCCCTGTAACTCATTACCAAAGTTTTACTTTATAATCATTGACTAACGCTCATTCATATGTATATATATATATATATATATCACTACAAAAAAAACAGCCAATTACCCACGAAAATTATCCACGGAATTCCGTCTCTGAAACCAAATTACCGACGGATTAGGGAGGGAAACAGAATTACCGACAGAATTTTTTCCGTCTCTAAAAAATCCGTGGCAAATTGATTTACCGACGGAATTTTTATTCCGTCGGAAATTACCGACGAAAAAATTCCGTGAGTAATTACAAACGGAAATTACTCACGAAAAATTTTCCGTCGGTAATTACCAACACATCACCGAAAGCCCCCTATTGCCCAACCCCCCTATCGCCCAACCCCGCATCCACGAAATTCTGTGGGTAATTATCGACGGAAAAAATTTCGTGGGTAATTCATTAGATGTTACCAACGAAATTTTTTCCGTCAATAATTAGAGATGAATTACCTACAAAATTTCGTCGGTAATTTCTTATTAAAATTACCCACGGAATTCCGTGGGTAATTACCGACGGAAAAAATTCCATGGGTAATGCGTTTGAAGCTACCGACGGAATTTTTTCTGTGGGTAATTAGAGATGGATTACCCACAGAATTCCGTGGGTAATTACCGACAAAAAAAATTCAGTGGGTAATCCTTCAGTAATTACCGACGGAATTTTTTCTGTCTTTAATCCGTCGGTAATTAGAGACAGAATTATTTCCTTCGGTAATTTTTTCGACGGAAAATCCGTCGATAAATCGTCAGAAATTACCGACGGAAATATTTCCATGAGTAATTCCGTCGGTAATAGCATGCTTTTTTGTAATGTATATCTACTAGCTATAAGTCTTTTTTTTCTTTTTTTGGTCAGAACCTAGCTATAACTCTTCAAACACTGAAATTTAACCCTTACAACATGATACTAACTCTAGTTCTTAATATAAAATATTGTTTATAGTACAAATTGCATTACAAACAAAATATTATATTAAAGATAAGGTATATTATAATATTTGAGTTTGTCACACCTCTTTGAAACAGATGTTGTTGGTCTAGTTAGTGGGGACTTGGCTTATAACTTGTAAAAGTTTAGATCATGTTACCAATACAAGTCTTTTTTTTGTGTCAATATAAAAACAATCAATATTTATAACAATCAATATAAAAACACACGCACACATTAAAGAAATAAAATAAATTATTTTATAGTTTTTATATTTATCTTTTTATGCTAAAATAATTTGTCTGATTTATAAACCCATATATAATCAAACGATATACAATATATATTATGATTAATTAACTTATTTAACTTCCTTAACATTTTCAAAAAAAAAAATCAAATGACTACTACAAAATATTGTTTTTACGACCCTAAAGGACGTCCCTTTTTAAAAAAGGGACGTAAAAAATAAAGGCGGTGGCATTTTTGTAATTCTGAGTGAGTTTTGAATAGTTTTAGACGTCCCCAATTCAAAAAGAGACGTCTAAAGTGTCCCCAAAGTCACTTTAGACGTCCCCAATTTAATTGGGGACGTCTAAAGTTAAATTTTTTTTTTTTTTAAAAAAATCAGGAACGTCTATTAGTCACTTTAGACGTCCCCAATTTAATTGGGGACGTCTAAAGTAAATTTTTTTTTTTTTTTAAATCAGGGACACCTTTTAACGTCCCTAATATATATTAGGGACGTCAAAAGGCGTCCCTTAAATATCAGGGACGCCACTTTTGGCGTCCCTCATGTTATCAGGGACGCCTAAAGTGGCGTCCCTCATGTTATAACATGAGGCGTCCCTCATATATGAGGGACGCCTAAAGTGGCGTCCCTCATATTATATCAGGGACGCCTGTGGCGTCCCTGATTAAAAAAAAAAACTTTAGACGTCCCCAATTAAATTGGGGACGTCTAAAGTGTGACTTTAGACGTCCCCAATTTAATTGGGGACGTCTAAAGTGTGACTTTAGACGTCCCTTTTTGAATTGGGGACGTCTAAAGTTAAAAAAAAAATAAAAAAAATTAACTAAACAATTTTAGACGTCCCTAAATTAAATTGGGGACGTCAAAAACAATTCAAATCTGTACTGACAGTCTTTAATTGTCAGTTTTATAGATCCACACTCTTCTTTCTCATCAACGCAACCACTACCACGACACATTTAACTTTCTTCTTCTTCTTTATATGCTGTTTTTAAACTTGTTTCTTCTTTTCTCTCTCTTTTTTTTTTCACCAGATCTGTAATGCTTACCACCACGCATTTAACTCTTGTTTCTTCTTCTTTATATATACTATTTTTAAACTTGCTTCTTCTTTGCTCTCTCTCTTTTTCACCAGATCTGTTATGTTTCTTACTATTTTACCTTCTTTCTTTTTTTTCTTTGGATTTCCCTTCTATTTTATCTTCTAATTTGTGTTGTTATGGTTTGTAGATCGAGACTCCAAAACATGCTTCATGGCCACGTTCCCACTGAGAAAATGAGGTACATCTCTCCCTGTTGCTCTTCTTTATTTATTATTACGAGAAAATGAATTTTAATAATAGAAGGAGATAAGTTTTTCGCAACTGATTCATCTTATTGTTATCATCTTCTGTTTATGAGATTTCAGCTTTAGAGTTATCATTGTGTAGATTTTGGATTTCAGATACTAGATCTGTAATTTTATTGACGATGATATATGATTTCTAGTTTTAAATATTGTTTAGTCCAGATCTGTAATATTATTGTGTAGATTTTGGATTTCAGATACTAGATCTGTAATTTTATTGACGATGATATATGATTTCTGGTTTTAAATACTGTTTAGTCCAGTTCTGTAATATAAACGAATTTTTTTAAAAAAAAAAAATACTTTAGACGTCCCCACTTTAAAGTGGGGACTTCTAAAGTGGACTTTAGAAGTCCCCACTTTAAAGTGGGGACGTCTAAAGTCCCACAGTGGGACTTTAGACGTCCCCAGTTTAAAGTGGGGACGTCTAAAGTCCCACTGTGGGACTTTAGACGTCCCCAATTTAAACTGGGGACGTCTAAAGTCCAGATTTTAGACGTCCTTTTATCTACGGACGTTATTGCCATTTTTTACTACGTCGCTCACATAGACGTCCCCTTGTTTTCAGACGTTAAAAGGCCTAAAAAAGGGACGTTAAAAATGTTTTTTCTAGTAGTCTTATATTAAGGGCTGAAGATAATATTATAATATATATTTAGATTACCGAGTTTATATACATATTATTCTCTAATCAAATATCACTTAATAATAAATAGGATAATATATATAGGACTTCTTTTTACCGTCATTTTGATTTATTTGACTCTACTCTGATTTTTGCGGGATTGACGTAAAAAGTGTAATTTTATGCATATCTTTGTATAAATCACATCTATAATCTACAACTAAAATAAAAATTCAACAAACTGTTCTATACATATATT
Organism: Inga oerstediana; assembly: GCA_963210345.1. NCBI lineage: Eukaryota > Viridiplantae > Streptophyta > Magnoliopsida > Fabales > Fabaceae > Inga > Inga oerstediana. The sequence goes on along the minus strand of OY723399.1, from coordinate 30,587,610 downwards.
TATAAGTTATGATCAATAAAGCATGCATAACCTATACTAGTTTATATTTAATAAATAACATAAATTAATTAAGTGATAAATTAACCGAGATTAGTTGTCATAGAGAAACAAACTGCACAACCTCTAACGAAGAAACACTCTTTACATCAAGCATAAAAAAAACAAACTATATATTTATATTTGGGTTTCTTCACTCATTGACATCTCACTACGGTCTCATCAATATAGGTGTGTGTGTACATATAAATATATATATATATATATATTAAAGTACGTAGACGTAGGCGCATCAGTTTAATTAGTTAGCTTGAGGTTCACATTATACCAACTATATATATTAAAGTACGTAGACGTAGGCGCATCAGTTTAATTAGTTAGCTTGAGGTTCACATTATACCAACCTTTGCTTACTTATCCAACGTCTTAGCTTACAATTCACGCATTACCCCACGCCTGCTGTTACAATATCTCTATTCTTTCTTTAACACGCGCACACACACACACACATATGCTCTGCTCCTCCTCCTCCAACTATAAACCACATAAAGTTGTTATTACACTCACTTGTTCTTCATATTATTAGTTAGGGCGAAAATTATATAAAAATTTACGTAAGTACTTATATATATATATATATATAGGTGTCAAATTTACAAGTCATATATTTTTGCACAATGTACTTGATCCCAAAGGTTTGGGCTAAAAGGAAAACAGCAGACGATGATTGGCTTATGATTCTTGTTTTGCAAACACAGGATGTGTCTCCTCGGTTGCCCCCTTCTTTCATTCTACTAGCTCTTACATGCCTATACAATCTCCAATTATTAATGTAAGAGCTAGTTAGTGTGTTAAATTTGATTTTAAATATACAATTTCAATATATTTTGTCTCCTAAATTTATAATTTTTTTCTGAAAATATTTTTATTAAAGAACGGGACAGTATAATATATACTCCTTAAAAAATCATTAATGTGTGTGTGTGTATGTAAAGTGCTGAATTGCATATATACGTATATATACTTGGCCTGTGTGGTTATTTACTTCAACACAACTTAATCGTATGCATTCACCAAGATGAAATCATAAGGATTATATTAGCAGGATTTGAATTCACGTTAGAAGAATTAAATTTCAAATTTTGTCTATATTATAAAGAGTTGATTATATATTTTCAAATAACAAAGATATATGAAACGTAACCAACCACCAATACAATTTAACTAAATCCTTAATGATCTCTAGATCTACTTGTAGTTGCACTTAAAACCTTTTTTATTTACTATCAATATCTCAGCCCTATTGTTGTTAATGGTTCACCAGAAAATAACTGTTGAAGTAAAGAAACAATTAGACTTCTTAAAAAGAAGAAAGCACGTGTCCTCATAATGATTTTGGTGGTTAATTAGAGCCTAACATGCGATCATAATTCAAAGTGGGCCTTTTAATTTCCCTTTTTTCAATTCGAAGAGGAAAATGAAAAAAATTATATTCCATCTCGTATATTGTTTGTCCCACAAATCATTATCAACAACATCTCCAACTTAACTATAGAAAATGCCAAAAACCGTGAAATCTCACTGTAGATAATTATAAACTCAACTTAATTAGTACATATGATCCGTTATCCAATAAAGGATTTTAAATTCAGAATTAAATTGAACCAGGTGAGCAGATCGGCAAATAATCCAACCAAGAATTAATCAGTCATTAATGAATTAATTGCTTGAAAAAACAATTCCAGGCAAAGAAGAACGTTAGTGGTTGAGGCAAGCAGGCATCGTAATGGAGATTTAAGAACAAACTAGAGAACAGTGGCAAAAAATATATACTAAAAAAATAAAAGCCTGTGATTGATGAGGATGTATGAACTAATTTGAAGGGAATATGGTACCCCACATGTACATATGATTAAATCTTGTAAATAGTCACCATTAACTTTATTTTGAATGGATTTACTTTAATTTTTGAGCTGGAAAGAGTTAATTTTATTTTTCTTTATTGTAGATATTAATGATCAATAATGTCTAGCCAGCCATCAACGTCCACTTGTAAGACTCATGAAGATCCAGATCATCCTAATTAACTTGAAATACAAGAGAAGATCCATGGCGTCTCTCAATCTTTGACGTGGTACCTTCACCCACCTTCATCACATGCTTAGCTAGCCTTCATTAAGTAATCCTCATATTTTTACTTCAAATTACAGTAATTGTTAACAAATATCAATAATAATTCGTTGAATTTATTAACAAATGATAGATGTTGAATGCAACATATATCCCTAGTAATAATATACTCATTTAATCCTTTGTGTAACACCTATTTATCTAATATGATGAGATTAAGAAAGCTAGTAAATTACTTAATTATAACATATGTTACATAATTTCTATAAAATACTTAGGTGTAACATTACGTTATATGTCAGTTTATAAGTTAGAAAATTTAGTTTAGAGAAAAATAATAAATATAAGAGAGATAAAATTAAAAAAAAAGAAAAAGCCTTCTTTTGGAATCAAAATGCGCCTCCAAACAAGATTATACATTTAATGATGGAGGAGTAATTCCCCTTGTTGGGATATCACTAAATAAGACTTTGAATAATATAATTTTAGAGGAACCCATACTAACACTCATGAATGGGGCAATTAAGAGTTTTTATTCCTACACTTGTTCTCTAATATCAAATAAAAATTAGTTGAGGGATTGGATTTGGTCTAAAATATAAAATATCCGTTTATTTATCGTTTTCCCCTAACAAATCTACATAATTTATAAATCCCTATAGGAGTACAATATAATGTTACATGAAGATATTTTAAGAAAATTAAAGTCCTATTTGTTTTTATCAATCAATTTATTTCATATTTTTTTAATCAACCCAAATTAGTTAAGTAGCTAGTATTATATGTACTTATCTAACCATCTTACTTAACCTGATCAGTTTAATGGTTGAGGTAAGAGTTGTTATATGTAATTTGGAAATGTAGATTTGCGGCAACATAAGTTGGGTTAAGGAGGTTTATTACAGTAAAACAAGGTAATTAAACAAGAAGTGAAAGTATCTGATTTATATATATCCACGTGGCAATCAGATGGGAAAAGATCAAATAAGAAGCTACAGATACATTTTGGTAGGCGCTGTAATATAAGCCCCCCTAATCCCTCCCTCCCTTCTTCACCCACATCAACCTTCCCTTTCTTCTCGCAACTCATTTCTTCTTCTTCTTCTCCTAGCGCCGCAGGTTAGCCACAGAGAGTGCGTACGGTAGCACTTGATGGATCCCAAATCCATCTTGTTCCTTGGTCTCTTGTGCATTGCCCTCGCCGTCGTCGGAGGCCAATCTCCGCCTACTTCTTCTCCTCCTTCTTCTCCGGCTCCTCCCACTCCCACCACTCCCACTGGTACTCCTCCCAACACTCAGCCTCCCCCAACACCTCAAGGCTCTCCGCCGCCTGTTCAGCAGTCTTCGCCTCCTCCAGCTCAGTCTTCGCCTCCTCCGGCTCAGTCTTCGCCGCCTCCGGCTCAATCATCGCCGCCTCCTGCATCAACTCCTCCCCCTGTGAGCTCACCCCCTGCATCACCTCCCCCTGCTTCTCCCCCTCCGTCCTCCCCTCCTCCGGCCACTCCCCCTCCTTCATCTCCACCTCGGGCCACTCCTCCTCCTGCGTCTCCACCCCCATTCAGTCCCCCACCCGCAACTCCACCACCAGCCACTCCTCCCCCGGCTCTCACGCCCACCCCACTCACAGCTCCTCCAGCTACTACTCCGGCCACGACTCCAGCTTCCACGCCGGATGTGAGCAAGGCTCCGGCACTATCTCCAGGCCCGTCGACGGCCCCTGCTCCGGGTCCAAGCCTCTCCACCATTTCTCCCTCTGGGAGTGATGCTGTAAGTCTTGGCTTCTTAATTCTTTTGCAGTTTTCTTTCACCCTATGGTTACAAAGCAAAGAGTAGTAAAACACAACGAGTATTTTTCCCCCTTGTTTTTTTTTTTGATACATTATTTTTCCCCCTTCTAATCCATCATTCATTGTTTAAACAAATTAGATAAATAGTTTTCTTAAAAACTTTTTTGTCATTATACTTATAAATATAAATCTTTAAGATTTATATTCGGGGAGTAAAATACTCTGGTTTTCACTTTTCATGGCCGATCTTTTAATGTGCTCATAGTAAAACTGTAGATCTGTTGATTTAGAGACATCATTTTGTTATTAAGTTAATCAATTATATTATATATTGAAACAGCTTTAGTTCTGTAATCTTTACTTTTTTTTTTTTTTTTTGGTAAGAACTGTAATCTTTACTTTAATAATAGAAATATGTAATTCAGTTCGTACAACTCGTTTTATCTATATGATTGATGTTAATTATTAAATGTATATGAATAGAAATTGATATAAACAAATTTAAGCTCATAATTTTTAGACTCATAGTCCTGTATTAATACAAACAAACATGTAAAAAAGCATATTTTAGTGTGTACAATAGGAACACTTGGTTTTAACATTAAGTTTTATTTATATTAAATTTAATCATATTTTAATATAACTAGATCCTGAAATTTCAAACAGAATATTAAATCAATTCATGATTTATAAAAATAATAGCTTCTTACAAATTTTATTTCATCATATATATATATTGATTGCAGAGTGGAGCAGAGAAGTTGTGGTGGTCGCAGAAGATGGTAGGAAGCTTGGCATTAGGGTGGGCTCTGCTCTCAGTGCTCTATTTCTAGATTCATGCTTTGTGCTTATGCCTCTGTTATTTCCTCATTTTCCCTTTCTATATTATTATTATTATTATTAATTCGTGGGTATCATTTCAGACTATATGTATTTGGTTTATTCTATACCTTCTTTGGCTTGCATTCTTTGGGAGATTTTTGAGGCCACCTTTTGTATTTTGGAGGAGTTTTTCCTTTCCATCATCATTATTATTATGTGACTTCCATTCCTTCCTTATCTTCTTACCTTTTTCTCTGCCTTTACTTTTTCTTCTTTAATACTCATCTACTCCTTAATTAAGGTAGGACTTAATTGGGAAATTGATTTTAATCATAAATATAAAGTTTATTTTTCACATTTATCAGTCTTCTCCAAAATTATTATTATTGATACTCCTTCAACATTAATCAAATAAGAATGGAGGGAATTATGGAAAATGATTAGAGAGTTTTAAAAAATATAATATTAAATAATTTAACTAACTTTCTTAATTTAATTAGTTAAATAAGTCTTACATTAGAATATAACCGAACCTCAGCTCAAGTTAGAATTAAACAAGTAGCAAAGGGGCACCCATAATGCCCATGAATCTATTAAATCTTTAAGCCTTTACTTTTAATTTGCCATCTCTTTTGCTTTTTATTTTTTCACCTTTGCGCACTTAATTAATGTTGGTGGGATTAAATGGAGGAGATGCAACGTGTCAAACAAAATTGAGGATTTAAATATATATTGTAGATAGAAAAATCGCAGTAAGAAAAATCAACTCTTATTAAATCTTAACAATATGCTCAAATTCGAATGAATCATCTGAATATCAGATGATAGTGTTGTAATAAATTAAACAAAATAGTCACCAATTAATGTATAGATAACAACACTTTCGTATTGGGTGGGGGAATAGCAAGTAATGGACTATGTTGTCAAACCAAAAAAATCTAATCAAGTTTAATTTTAATTGAATATTATGTTAAATAATGGAAATTAAAACTGCTGTTTTTCATTCCTAAATATGTGTTTGAAAACACATTTATATCACTAAAGCCAAAACCATAGCATAAATTAAACAACCTTTGGTAGAGACAAGTAGTACGTATATTTGAGATAGGACAGGATTTTGTTGCGTTGCGATATTAATTATTTCCTCTTTTCTTTAACTCTTTGAAAAAACAAGCTCTAAACTCAGAATCTGGCAAAATTATTGTATAAAATAAAACTGGGTGTTTGAGATCTGTTAAAAACTAGTAGAACAACTAGAATTTCAGTGTTCCTTGTGTTGTGGTGCGATAATTGAGGAAATTTTAAATAGCCAAATTAATAAATCTTTTATTATAATTAATTCGAGGGTATCAAGGAAATTTAAGTTTATTGGTCTCTTGTATATGCTTTCCTATTTTCTCAATTCTATTCCATGTGAGAATTTTTTCACTGTTTTTTCACACTTAACATGGAGCTGTCATTACCCCCCCCCCCCTCCAAAAAAAAACTAAAGTTTGTATGCTCTTTTTAATTATATATTATTTGTCTAGGATCTGATTTTTTTTCCAACATGAAACTTATTTTTAATATTCTTACTCACTAAAATGACCTGAAAATTGGTTTGAGGGGATGAAATTGAGATATGTATGTATGTTTGTATCAAATAATATGAAAGTTTGGCAATGGTACATATGTTGTTAGTGGTATGCAATATTATTGGTGAGAGTTTTAATGTATTTTTATGTTAACTTTAGGTACAACAACCAGTAGGGGACAAATTGAAGCATTCAATGTGTCGCTAACAAACTTTTATTGTTCTTTTCTCATACGATATGGAACTTAATAAAACTTTATGTAAATTTTAAATGAATCTATGCGGAAAAATTATTATCAGGTTCTAAAAATAGAAATGTTGTGGATTCATATCCAAGCTTACTACAGTTCCTCCGACAATAACAGAGATTATTGGAGTTATTCAAGGCCTGCAGATATGTTGGAGTAAAGGGTACAGGAAGATCCTTGTCAGCACGGATTCTATTGAAGCGGTTAATATGATGACAAGAGGATGTCACATGTCTCATCCTTTTTCTGATGTAATAGTATATGCTAAGCTTTGGCTATGTAAAGAGTGGCAGGTTCTTGTTAACCATATCCCGAGGGAGGAGAATACCTTGGCTGACCATTTAGCAAAATCTTCCCATAGTCTGGTAGAGAATTTTGTTCTCCTTCACCAACCACCACCTTCCTATTTTGAAGGCGGTGGCTAATGAAAGGAATGTTTATAGTTTGTCTTGTTTTAGGTTTCTGTCTTGTATTGCTTGTTAGCAACTAATCAAATTCCAGTGTCTATTAAAAAAAAATAGAAATGTCAGTCACCAAAGTCTCACAACAAGTAAACAACATTAAAAAAATTAGGAATTAGTGATGAAAAATTCTATCATTAAAATTAGTAATGGAATTTAGTGACAGAATTTTTCCGTCACTAAATAACATTCTATTGCTAAATTCCATCACAAAAGGATTAGTGACAAAAATTAATGATAAAAAAATTCTGCCGCTAATTTCAGGATAGTCTATTCCAACTTTGTGATGGATTAGTGATAGAAAATTTTTGCCGTTAATCTGTCCCTAATTAACATTAGAATTCAAAATTCCCTAATTCTGTCACTAATATGATTCTATCATTAATCCGTCGATAAATTCAGTCGCTAGACGGATTGGTGACAGAATTTTCATCACCAAATTCCATTACTAAATTGCTATTTGTTTTAATTTGTTTGTGGTGCATTATGCGATGATAATTTCTAATATAATAAATGGCAATATGTTTTCATTGCTTGCTTGTTGTTAGGACTTTTTAGTAGTTACATCTCTTTTTTGGTACCTTGGTGATTCCCCCACACACAGGTATCCTTCATTTCATGTTCTTTCAAGGGGAAACTTTTCTTTTGGATCATATATGTCTCTCTCGGAAATTACTGCGGAGCTAAAGTCCACAAATTATATAATATATAATGATTATTTTTTAAAGCATATATCTCTTCATGGAATTTTTAAAAAATTGTTAATTATTATTTTTTGAAAAATGTACATAATATATAATGATCATGATTGTACTTTTTTTAGACCCATATTTTTTTATTATAGACAATCCTATTCAAATATTAAATATAAGCACATCTCTTAGATTCGAAGCTTACTTCATCATGTGGCAATTTATCATAAATCGTCAGGAGTATATAAAAGAAGGGATATTACCATATGAACTTCAAAGAAAATATTTAATTACTAATAAATTTTTATAACAGCTGAAGAACATACAATGACAATTTTCATTGTAAAAATAACAATACCTCATTTATAATTAGAAATTCTTAGGAATTAAGTCTATTTCTTAAAATCTCATAATAATTCCCTCATATAAGAAAGTAAGTACAGTCCAGTCAAAAAAAGCCCAATTCAAGACCAGAAAAGTCTACAAAGGGCAGAAGCCCATATTGATTTCAGGGGCTATTTATTCTGGGCCTTTTTACCAAACTCCAAGTTAGCCCATTAGTGTCTTGCACTCCACCTTTCTACGTTTTTCCTTGCTGTTATTTAAAAATCAAATCAAATCAAATCAAATCAATACCCCGGAAAATGGGCCCCTCCATTTTCTCTACCGTCTACTTCACTCTACTTCTTTATTAACAACATTGGACTAACTATGATAGTTAAGGAGCTCGGTCGAGTTGGTAAGGAGCTACGACCGGCACTCCTCAGAACGAGGGTTCGAATCTTGGGGGGTGATAGACGCGATAATTAACGCAACCTCAAAGAGGTTGTCCCATCGGTACCAACTTACCCCTGTAAGGGCTACCCGGTTGGGATCCGGATTAGTTGGAGGGCGGGCAATGAACCCAGAATACCCCCAGATACCGGATGGGTAAAATGGTAATTTGCCCCTGAAATTGTAAATCCCTGATAAGTGCTAGCACCTCTGAGGGATTTCCAAATCTTCTAACACCTTTCTGTCTTTTAGCATATTCAAAGTTCTTTATGAGGGATCTTCCCTAATAAAAAAGGTATATAAATAAATTTAAGTTATTAAAAGTTTACTTAAATAGTCTATATCTATATCTGTATACCTTTATTAAAGTATTTTATATATATATATATATATATATTACTTCTTATAGAATAATAAATCTCCATCATTAGAATTGTTCCAAATATGTAAATAAAGAAATGGAAAAAAGCAGACACTAAGAAAAATAAAGAGGCCGCTTTCCTCATATAATGCATATCAATGGATTCTATGTACTCATAACTATATAATACGATAAAGAGAGTGGTAAAGAAAGTGAGATTTTTTTTGCCTTCAATAAAGAAAGTGATAATATTTGTGTCTTAGTTTTATTTTTACTTGGGGATTTTATTTTAAATTAAATTAAAACATGATGACATGTAATTTTCCCGTGTCTTCAAAAAATTATCACTGTCAAACAAGTGAATAAATAATGTTTAGATAAATATTTTGTTTTGATATAATATATTGATGATTATACTTTATAGAATAATTTCGTGACAAGATAAGATCCAAAAAAACCAAGAACTAATGACATGGAACCTCAGATAGGGGTGTTCAAAGTATCCCGGTCCCTGTTGTCCCGGCCCGGTCCCGGATATTTTATCCCGGGAATTTCCCGTCCCGGCCGAGACCGGGACCGGGAAAACCCGGGACCGGGACCGGGATCGGGATCACACCTTGTGATCCCGGGAATTCCCGGTCCCGGTTTTTTTTTTCTTTTTTTTTTCTTTTTTCCTTAAAAAATAGGTTATTATTTTATTTTTGTATTTTTTACCCCATAAATTAAGTTATCATTTGATAAAATGTATATCACATATTTAGTTAGAGTTAAATTGTATATATCGTGATACAAATCCTAACTATATAATGTATAAAGATAATAACAAAAATGATGAATGTGATAATAATATGTTATTTTTCAATTCTAACTCAATTTATGTGATTTTTATGACCTTATTAGGTGTTAAATAATTACTTTAAACACTAGATTATAAAAAAATTTAACTAATATAATTATATTATTAAGACCGGGAATTCCCGATCCCGGTCCTGGGAATTCCCGGTCCCGGTTGTCCCGGGAATTTCCCGGGACCGGGAATGAGATCCCAGTCCCGGGAAATCCCGGGACGGGAACCGGGAATGGGTATTCCCGGTCCCGTCCCGGGATTTGAACACCCCTAACCTCAGATGTTAATAAACATAGAACACTAATTAGTCAAACAAGGCGTATGCTCTTTAGTCTTCACACAAGGGCAGACTGGCAATGCATTGGGCAGCAAACAATGGGGCTAACTGTGTTCCAATAACATATAACTTACTATTCGGTCCAGAATCAAAACATTTTGAAATTTTATTGCAGGATTAAGGATAAAAATAAAAATAATTTTTGTAGGTAAAAAGATAAAAACGCCCCTTACTTTACTATTATTATTATTTGAAAAAAAATGTTTGATCGTTATTAGAGCTCCGATGACTAGTCACCGGCCACAACCAAGTTGGAGCGGCCGCCAGCCACTGAAGCTTTGGAGCCGACAGACCGAAGCTCCAACCATTGGAAATTAATGTGTTATTTATTGGAGGATTCCATTTGTTCATGAAAAGTTGCAGACTTGTTCATGAAGAATAGAACACTTGCAAATGTGATTTGTTTAATTTGTGTTGTTCATGTGTATAATTCACTTGTTTATGAAGATCTGGACACTTGCAAATGGGACTTATTCATGATCCTTTATTTTTTTGTTAACCTATTATTTTGTGTTATTCATATGTTTATTTCATTTGTTCATGAGAGTTTGACACTTGCAAACGAACAACGCAAATTCAACAAGTCTCATTTGCAAGTGTTCTACTCTTCATGAACAAGTAAAATCCCATTATAAACAATACATTAATTTCTGGTGGTTAAAGCTTTGGCCGGCGGCCTCTGAAGCTTTTTTGGCCAAACGGTAGAGGCCAATCCCCAGTTCTTGGAGCTCCAACGATGAACCTTTTTTTAAAAAAAAAAAAACAAGAGGCATTGTTGTCTTTTTATCTACAAAAATTATTTTCATTTTGATCCTATAATGAAATTTCAGAATACTTTGGTCCTTGACTAAAATAAATTTGGTCTTATAGTCCTTTAATAAAATTCTGCCTTTTTTTAACCTATATAAATGTAATAAATATCTTTAGGGGAACTATTTTTAGAGAAAAATTAATCCACAAGTTCTTATAGTTCACCACAATTTTGAATTAATTTCCTAAAGTTTATTTTGTTTTAATTGAAGCATTATAGTTTGATTTGTTATATATATCCATTGTTAAGGCTTTGTTTGGTTCAAACGTAAGTTAGGTTAAGTTAGGTTTATTTAAGTTAGGTTAAGGGAGGTTATAATGTTATTTGGTTCAAAAAGAGGGTAGGTGAGGTTTGGTGTCTTGTTTGGTTCAGGAAGTTAGGTTAGGTGAATTAATTATAAGTGGACAAAAATACCCTTCTACATATTTTCTTTCTTTTTTAATAATGTATTTATTAATAATAGTTATTTATAAAATTATTATTTATAAAATAATTATTCTAACAATTATAAACATTTCTTTCATAATGTATTTATTAATAATAATTATTTATAAAATTATTATTCTAACAATGATATATATTAAACAAGACCCTCCAAGCATTGGTAAATAAAAAATATGATGCAAAAAATATTATATAATAATTATCAGATATATATATTAACATAATAGTATATGGCTTGAATGTCCTCTGTAACTGTTTCGTTTTGAGCTCGTGTTCTCTGTTTCGTTTTCTTTAGAAATATCAAAAGAACTCTATGGGTAAATTTGTCTAATGATGGAGCAAAGTTTCTCTCCCCTCCCAAAAACCCCAATTTTGGAGGGGTGAGAGATGGGGGAGGAGACCAGAAAAAGACAAAAATTTCACTCCTCCCCTCCCCTTCAATTTTTGAACCAATCAGCTATTTCATCTCTTTGTACCTCACCTCTCCTACCCTCACCTAGAAAAACTTTGAACCAAACAGAGCCTAAGTGTAAGAAGCGTAAATATTTATTTATTGAATTTCATTTCACACAATATAATAAGGAACTGCATATTAATATTTTTTTGGTGTTTAATTAGGCCGTGCAATGTTTAAATTTGATTATATTGGCGGAATGGGCTAATCCTTTATAATATTGACGAACCAATGTTTGAATTTTTATTAGAAGAGGTGACCTTGTTTAGTATCCAACCCTACCTAATAAGATTGTCTCCAATCATTGAAATATCAAATCTCAATGATGTTTAATTTCATTTTTAGATTGTCTCCAATCAATGAAATATAAAATGTCAATGATTTTGAATTTCATTTTTATCTAAATTAGGTATAAATAATTCGTAGTATATTAATAACCTTTACATGATCCATTTGCCGTGAGATAAGAGGGACCTTCTCCTGTTGACACTCGTTAGTTTTTCTGTATCTCTTGCCATATTTTTTATAAAAGGACAAAATGATATATTAAAGATAAAAAAAATCTTAAGTTCAACATAAACAAAAGAATATAAAGGGAAATTGTTAACACCCATTTTCATTTCGATATTCAAAGAGTAATAGAGACAGGATTCAATGGACATACAGAAAAGTAAAATTATATTGATAAAAATATTCGTTTACAATTCCGATATCGTTCGACAACATAAAACAGAAAATACAGCAGAAACTTAATATTTACAAATTTTCCAAAATATTAAGGCATAGACTAAGGTATAACCACATTCATATCCTCGCTTCGAGACACATGCCGCTTACTTTCCAACGTCTACATCTTTTCCCTTAGACCCACTGGTCCCCGCTGAGGTGTTTATTAAAAATAGGGTGTGATGCTGAAGAACCCCAATAGAAACATGCTATCATTCATAGAAAAATACGAAAAGTAAATATGATATATGCCATGTATGCACCAATTAATGAACATTATAAACATATCATCTGCATGTATACATGAGTAGGGCCTAGCCCCACTATTCTGCATTGGTTGGGTTTTTACCAACTCCAGTGTAAATGCCTCTGACACTTCTAGCCCCTCTCTAGGCAAATCATGTTGATTAATAAAGCACATTTACAAACACTAACATTTACACAATCATATAACTATGGTACAATGTATGAAGGATAACGTCCCTACCTTAACGATTTATAATCCTCTGTTTAACGGTGTCTTGTAAAGCGTGTCGTTCCAGCTCTCGACTTGGTCCTAAAATATTAAATGTACAAGAAATAGGTCATAACCTATCTAAATATCATTTTAAACTCTTCCATAGTGTTTCTTGTGGTTATATTAGTCTATGGAGAAAATTTACTAAAATGCCCCTTATAATACCCCGAATTTTGGGATTAGAGGCTTGAGAATAAGCTTAAATTGAGTGGACTACTAAGCCCCAATTTAGTAGATGTCCCAAATCTATTCTCTAATATTCCTTATATCTTTGGGGCATTAAAGAACATAAAATGGTTAATTTTGAAGAAAGTGATTATGCTTTTTGTGAAATCGTCTATGGGGTAGTAAGTTTGTCATATGATTTTGAATGATCAAATGATGAGCAAAGATTATGAAATTTTATAAGATGAAATTAGACATCCTCAGCTTTAATTTGGTAGCTCATATGAATCAATTAGAGCTATATACAAAAAGTTGTGAATTTTTGAAGTCAGCACAGAAAAATTGTGAAGTTTTTGAAACAACATGTAAAGATTGAAATTCTGGGAATTTTGTGATTCTAGATAGCAAAATTCTATATTTTTCCTTTAAACTAGACTCAATAAGGGTTTTATAGGCTTTAGAATCACTCCAATTTGATTTGTTTAGAATTAGTCATGATTTTTCAAAGTTAGGGCAGAAAATCTGTCAAAATTTCTGAAAAATCCAAAAATGGGAAAATAAATAAGGAATATTCCAAAATATCATAAAATAATTCTTATCTCCTTCCTCCTCATAACCTGACGTGAACCAGCTAAACATAGAGAGAGGAAGTGTGAAATTTTAGAGAGAGAAAAGTGGAGGAAAAAGCTTATAAAGGTAAGTAATTTCTTCGATAAATCGGTTCTTAATGTGTATAACTCCACTCCTAAGCTATTCTTCTATGTGATTCAAGGGTTGGAAGCTCAAATTTGCTTGTTGAAGTGAGCCAGGGTTCATCCAAGTCAAGGAAAATCAAATGGGAACTTGAGGTAACTTCCAAACCTTCGTATATTGTGGGCAATTTAATCGGTGAAATTTCGCCGGATTGCCGTTGGTTTTAATTTATGGAAATGGGTTGGCCTATGTGTTATGTTGCCCAAATTGATACTAAATGGTATTTTTAATCTAATAGAATAGTTAATAAAGTGGTTAGGAGTATAAAGGAATGCGTTTACGAAGCCGAAATCGCAAAACCCCAATTTTCCCCGAAAAACCCATATATTTCAGCCAGGGCTGTAAATGGTTCTTAGAGTTGGATTTTCAATAATTTGATGATTCCATTGAGTTCAAGAGGAAAAATTAGGTGGGGTTATAGTTAGTCAATTTTTCGGAAAATGCCAAAAAAGCATAATTACTAAAACGCCCTTGAAACCCTTAAAGTGGGGCTGCCAAGGGTAAATTTATAATTTGACAATAAATTTGATAATTCCGAGTCTGGAAATGAATTCCTTGGGTGAAAATTAGTCAGGATAGCCCAAGATAGAATTTTGAGAAAAGTACAGCCAGACCGGGTACTGCAAGGTCGAGCCGGGTCCCCGGGGGCATTTTAGTAATTTTTCAATATAGCCTCATCTAACCCCCAGAAACACTATGGAAGTGTCTAAATGGTACATTTGGAATTGTAGGACCCAGTTGAGGGCCCGAGTTGCTGGCATGCAAATCGAGAAGAAAAGGCTAGAGGTTGAAGATTTACCTTACTTGTATGTATTTGATATCTTTGCTTGTGTAGTGATGTATGTGATTGCTTTTACTGAATTGTGTAAATCATATTTGAATAAATGAAGTCATGTCTCTGTTTTGTTGTGGACATAGTTTTGTTACATGAAACATTGAGCATACAAAAATGTCATTATGGGGCATACATCTAGTTAAAGCTAACATGTCATACATATAGCATCTATCATGCATGCATTATAGTATCTGTTTCCTACTAAGATTCTCTTGAATCTCACCCTCCCCTACCAACAATTTAGACAGGGCAATTGGCTCGTGGAGGGAGCGGCAATGACTCCTTCGAGATGAGAGTTGGTAGTTGGTTATCAATATGAGCTGGGATGACTGTATATGATTCGGTTGAGTATATGGTTATGAATTCGAGATGATATTTTGTAATCCCTTGAATTGGATTTTGTATACCCTTTTAATAAAGGTATGAACCCGGGGTTTTCCGGGAATTATGTTGTGCACTTTGATATATAATGAATGTGATTTATCTTCAAAGTGTGAATCTGAGACTCGGGGAATTGGATTTTGAAAGGTATTTGTGAAAATTCTATCGGGAAGATGTGATTTTAAATGAGTTTTGAATACTGTTGGTCTCTAATTCATTTTAATCGTGTATTTCGGATATAATTATAGAGGGAGGTTACACCCTCGGGACCCCGGCCCGACCCTGCCGTACCTGGCCCGATGGTACGTTTTCCCAAAATTTTGACTATGGCTATTCTGACTTATTTTCGCCCAAAGAATCCATTTCTGAGCTCGAAATTATCAAATTCACTATCAAATTACGAAAATACCCTTGACAGCCCTTATTTATTGATTTCAGTGGCGTTTTCGTAATATGTTTTTTCGGCCTCTACCGAAAAAGTGCCCAACTATAACCCCACATATTATTGCCTACTGAGTGCAATGCAACACTTTATTTCATGAAAATCCAACTCCTAGTACCAGTTCTAGTTTTGGCCGAAATCATTAGGGGAAAATGGAAAAAATGAAGTTTTGTATTTTAGCTCCCAAAACTTGTACTTTTCCACTTCTAATCCTTGATTAACTCATTTAAACATTTCTTAACCATGATTTAAAGGATTTTGGGCAGCATAACCCCTTAGGTTTATGACTTTTCTAATTTTACAACTCAACCCAAAAATCACAAAATCAAACAATAATTACCAACAACAACTTAAGAAGGCAACTTAAGAAGCCTTTGGCTTCTTGGTTTCCTCTTACTCTAGGCTCCTACTCTCTCTCTTCTTGATCTCAAAGTGTGTCTTCACCACCATGGATTCATGAGAAACAAGAGTTTAGAGAAGAATCTAAGGAAATGCCATAAGGAAAAAAAAGCCAAAGAAATCACCTTACCTTGACCTCTTCTTCTTCCTTCTCTCTAACACTTTGAAATTCTCCAAGTTCACACACACACACACACACACACACTCTCTCTCTCTCTCTCTCTCTCTGTTCTTTTGCTTTGGCCGAATGTGACATGGAAAGAGGAAGGAGTATGTTTTATTATTTTGTCTCTTGTTGCCTCTCAGCCCTTAATTTAATCAATGGCTCCTAATGTGACACTTGTCACAATTCCTTCTTCCTCTTAATTTCTTCATTGACTTGTCGTTAACTTGAGTCATTGTCCCCCTTTTCTTGCTCCAACAAATCCGTCCCTCTCCCTTTCTTTTCTCCACTAGCCATGCTTCTTTCTCTATGTCCATACTCTTCCATGCAATCATGTGTTCCACTCCTTCACTCAAGTTTCTCCCCCCATTCTTACACTCAACCATAGTCATCATTTCCTTCTTCTTGTGGCATGTGATTATGTATTTTAATATTTTCCCCTTTAACTTCATGCTTTGGACGAAAATTAAAGAGAGGAAGAGGAGGAAAATTTGCATTTCATCAATCCCATAATTCACATAATTGAATTATGTATAATCCCCCTTAATTTCCCAATTTTTGATTTATTCCACAAAGAATAATCCCATTATACATTTTCCTTTACTTTCCTTGATTAATTGAAATTAACCGCAATTAATTTCAAAATAATTAATCTTGAGCTAAATTGGCAAAATTATGATTTTGTTATTCCCTTTTTGTAATTTAATTCAATTTTTGAATTAATTTACCCATTTCCTTATGAATATGAATATTTCAAAATTCAAAAGATCCAAATTCATGAATATTCACCATTTTATTAAATTTCTCAAATAATTACAATATTTTTTTATGAATAAAATTTGGGGTGTTACAGAAATCTCATACATGATGAAAAAAACTAAAATAATTGGAAGAGACTGAAACATAGGAGAACTATCTTAGTAAAAAAGGGATATCTTGACCAACGCCTAATGGCGCAGTGGTCATTGAAGTGGCCTTAGGCCACTTCCACCCCTCACGGGTTCGACCCGTGCGACTGATGTAATAAAAAAAAAAAGAAGGGATATCTTGACTAATAATTCCAAGTTGAGCATACTTTACAACCCTAAGTGAATGAATTATGTATGGATCCAAATGATATTCAACTTGCCACTAACTGTGAAGAATGAAAAATCGATGGATCCAAAGAATGACTGATCTTAGACACTGAAAGTAGAAATAAGGTGGAACAGCCACTTTCATTTTGCTACAAGAAACTTTGTATTGGGGGTGTCATTATAACAAACTAGCTTGTCCTCCCCGTGCGTTGCACGGGTGCTTGTACTTTTAGAACAATTTAATGCTCAAGTCTATTAATTTTATGGAAATAAATCTTTCTCCACCATACATTAAATAAGACGGAAGTGATACTAACATATATATATTGCGACAACATTACAATGTTACTATTTTTAACACAACTAATTAACATTTCTAAATACTTCTCGATACACAACATTCCTAGTAGTCGTCTTCTCCCCACTATTATTATCACTTACAACTATCTTTAAGCCTTCCATGCTTTTGACTCTGGACAATGCAACATACAACTGACCATGTGTAAAGACAGGCTTGCAAAGATACAATCCAACATGCCGTAGAGATTGCCCTTGACTTTTATTGATTGTCATAGCAAATGAAAGAGTTACTGGGAATTGTCTCCGTTGCATGTGAAATGGCCATCGACTTTCAGAAGGATTCATATCCATTCTATGAATGAGGACCTTTTGATTTGGATGTGACCCATTTAAAGTGATGGCCTCAATAACAGTCTTCCCCAGTTGAGTTATGCGGAGGCGGGTTCCATTGCATAATCCTGATGATTGATCGATGTTCCTCAGCAACATAATCGGTGCTCCAACTTTAAGAGTCAACTTATGTGGAGGCAACCCAGAGCAGTTGATTGTGTTAAGAAACTCTGTAGTATACAAATTGTCAAAGCCATCACTATGTTCATCAGACTTACAAATGGTCATTGATGCAATGGGTCACAGCTGTAGAATTCATATGCATCCCCAGGCAAGAGGGAACACAAATGGTCATTGATGCGATTCACCATTTCAATGGTTGGTGCTAAGATTGCCCTGTCATTGAAAAATTCATTTGAATGTAAATTGTCGAATATTTTAGGATAGGTTGATTCAACAATTGCTTGAATTGGATCTTCACAATCTGATATCAACAATTCATCTGGGATTTCAATTTCAGCAATGCCATCTTCTGAGTTGCCTAACTTGCCATCACCGACATCTAATAACCATTGTGAGAACCATGCCAACTTTGCATTGTCAGTGGTTGTTGAAAAAGAAGTCAATCGCATATTTTTTGTCAGGCGAACGATAGTACAATGATCCCATAAGTGTGAAGAATTAATGCAAGCATTTACAATAGTTCCTCTTGTTCCTTTCGGGATGACCGGTAAAATTTGACGGAAATCACCTCCCATAACTATGCACTTTCCTCGATAGGGCCTATCACAATGCATGATATCCCTTAGAGAGTTGTCAAATGCCTCAACACAAAAACGCTGAACCATTGGAGCCTCATCCCAAATAATCAATTTTGTGCATTGTATAAGGTTTGCTAAAGGGGAATTTTGCTTAATTGAACAGACTGAGGATTCAGTAATTTGAATTGGAATTGCAAACCTGGAATGTGCTGTTCTACCAGATGGAAGCAAAGTTGCTGCAATTCCACTAGATGCGACTGTAAGTACAATATCTCCTGCTGCTCTAAGAGTCGAAGACAATGCATTCCACAAGAATGTCTTTCCAGTGCCACCGTATCCATAAACAAAGAAGAAACCCCCATGGCCCTTTTCCAAAGATGTGAGAACCATATCAAAAATTTGTTTTTGCTCATAATTTAAAGATTTCACAAGGTTATCTGCCTCAAGACTTAAAGCATGTCTGTCATAACTCAACTCTTGCAAGATCAAGTGATTAGAAACGTCTATTGGCTGGATGTCCTCAGGTAAAGGCATAGCAGAAAAGTCCACCAGACTCCTTCCATTCTTGCGTAACAATGAATCTATGTCCTTTAATGCCATTTGCTCCTTATCAAATGAAGATATAGTGACGTCTACATGTTGGAAGTTCAAAATTAAAATATATCATGGTAAAAGTAAATAATATATAAAAATTTATTACTAAATGTATAACATGTTTTAATGTAAATGATCAAGTTATGTGCACTTACTTGATGACAAGGGATCATTTCTAGAAATGTATAACAAATCTTCAGAAAGTAGTTTTGAGGTCTCTTTCCAAACATACTCAGGACGGTGTAGAGACGAACATAGCATCATACTAACAAAAAGTTTCCTGAGTGAAGAACCAGATGCCCATAATGAAGCTTCTTTAATGGCTGCAATAAATTCCCTATCATCATCCAAAAGACCACGTGCAAAGCATGCATCTCGGAAGGTACAGTGGACAATGCCATCAACAGTTTTGATCTCATCAAATGAACGTGGACCCTTGACTTGTGTGAGTAGAACACGTAAATAATATAGTTCGCCAGAGGAGGGGGAAATATGGGTAATCCTACCAACTGAATTTCCTCTTTGTCTTCGTTTCCATTCTCGTTTGCTCCTGACGTATACATAATGCTTAGGAAATTCGATATAAGTCAAAGTCCTTGCAAAAGCATCATCGTCATCATCATTTTTTTTCATCCATGCAAGGAATTGAGATTCACAAACCCTTGGCTTATCCAACAGCTCAGAGACATCATCTGTATTTCCATATATGACATATTGTTGGTTTGGTAAATGAAAACTCAATCTTTCAACAGATGGACTCCTGTGATGAATAGGAAATCCAAAGATACGCCATGCAGCTTCACATGCAGACACATATCTACAATTATAATACTGTTGTATTTCATCAACTACAGAATGGTCATCATTATTACTATTCCCATCAAAAATTGCAGCCACCACTCTATCATTACCTTTACTGATATACTTGAAAAGATACTTAATGGCAGTGGAGTGATTGCATTTCTCTACATTTAGGTGTGCATGAAACATCTTCAATAACTGTGGATTGTATGGAACAACGTACCTATTATCCAATGGGATACCCTTGACCTCAATTGTTCGTCCATCATCCCTCCGTCTATATGTTGGATACCCATCATCATCAACTGACGTAGTGTTGTTGAATTTCTTTGGAAAGTACTTGCTACACTTCTTATCTTTCATACAGGGAGACTTCGGGTTGCTTGTACCGCATGGTCCATGAATCATATACTGTTTCACCAAATTATATAGAAGAGGATCCTTCACCTTATCTGGTATTTCAGCAGAGATAGCTTTGTCAATAGATTCTGGATCTTTTATGCTATCTTTTGGATCAAGAAATAGTAGTATGTGGGCATGTGGCAGTCCCCTCTTTTGAAACTCAATGGTATATATTTCTGGAAACCAAAATGGCACAAGCAGATTAGTAACAATTTCCAATTAAATAAGCAATGTTTTTAATGACGCATACAAAAATAAATAAATATATATATATATATATATTTGTGTGTGTATGAATGTATTACCATATAATTTGATGTAAAATACACAACTAACCTGCACGAATAGTGCCAAAAATTTTTTTCTCCTTCAGCGTCTTTATCAAGCAGTCTAACTTGAGCTTAAATATCCTAGACAAGATGTCTGGACGATCAGATGGCTTCAGTGAATGTTTTTCACAGAATCGCTTAATTTCAGGCCAAGCAGGATTGCATGTGAAAGTTAAGAAAAGGTCAGGATACCCTTCTGATTTGCAAATTGCCATGGCATCTTGATAGTTCTGTATCATATATCTTGCTCCCCCTGTGAATGATGAAGGAAGAACAATACGCTTTCCTATAGATGCTGCATTCCTTTCTCCCCTTAATACTGCATCAGATAATCCTTGATACAAATCAACTCTGAGTTCTTTCTGATGTGTTCTAACCCAAAGTAATCGTTGTGACTCAATCATGGTGTAACCATCCACTATGAGTTGCTGTAATAGTCTTGAAGCATGCAAAAGAGTTGACCTTTCATTGAGTCTAGTCATTAGCCTATAAGCGAAGAACTCTCGCATGCTAAGCCTTTTTTTGGTCTTGGTTGCACTAAGTGTTTCTTCTCTATGTTCAATATCATCTCTGTAACCATCTTCTCTAAAGGGAAAAAGAATTGGATATTGTAGTGGAAGGTATGATGCATGCAATTCATTTATCCTTTTTGGCTGGCCTGAATGCTCTTGAACAATAATGTCCCTAACATGATATGCCATATCTATATCACCAACAACTAAAGCTGCAACTTCAGAAGCAGTAGGCATGTTATAAGTTCTTCCATCACTTTGTCTTGTCCCCAACAAACACAACTTTAAGGGTAATGAATTTGGACTACGAATCATAAATGATGCAAGACGGTATTGCTGAACAAATGGATTTACTTCATCCAACTGTTGCTTTATTAGATCAACTATGGTTGGATCCACTGAAGATTGTGTTTGGAACTTGCTGAAAAAGGAAAAAAATATTATATACCAATAACAATTATAGAAAGGAAGTAATGTAAATGTGAGGTCATATTTGAAGTGAACATACCTAACTGCTGCAATTCTATTAGACACTTCATTCTCTGTATCAAATATGTATAATTGTGAGTACACAGGTCTTGATCCTTCAAGTGGTAATAAGCTGCCAATATTGTGATAATTCATTCCAGACATGACAAATGAGTAAGGTCCTCCACCGGAATTCTTCGAATGATCAATTTTCCCTCCCATAGATGTAAAGGAAAACATGTTGTTGTATTGTCTGATATTTTCATGGAAGTTTTTTGCCTCAGATGACTGCTTGTGAAAGAATAACTTTTCAAACAGTGGAGGAGGACTTTTCATATGGGGCAAGACAACTTTTCCTTTCAAACAGCAAAGCGAACATAAGTTGACATCTCTTTGATTTCTATCCTTCTTAATTCTTTCATTATACCAAAATAATGCCCCACAAAATTTGCATGCATAAATTGGATCTCCTTCATCTATGTATCCTATGACAAAAGATGTAAGTAAAATGAGATTCAAAAAAATAACCAACAGGTGATACCTAATGATAGTTGTATTACCTTCAGAATCTTGAGAGCATTCGTTTGTTGAGTTGAGTTGAGAAAGATCTATTAAAAGAATGCAATTGTGAGGTCTTTTATCTTTGTAATATCTCTTAAACGGATTAAACTAAATAATTGTAATATGAATTGATGCTTACCTACATCTTCATGACCATTATTAATGTCTTCATCAGCACTGTGATTATTTTCAATTTGAAACTCAATGTCTTTATAATATGCTGCTTGAGGTGGGGCTTGGGATTATCAAATAAGAACAATTAGAAGCATATATATATATATATATATTGCAGCTAAATAAGGACATACGTTTTCAGCTCATATCTATTAAAATAATTAAACTAAATAATTGTATTAAGAGTTGATGCTTACCCCCAACACCATGACCATGATTCATGCCTTCATCAGCACTGTGATTAATTTCCATTTGAAAGTCAATGTCTTTATAAGATGCTGATTGAGGTAGGGCTTGGGATTACCAAATAAGAACAATTAGAAGCATATATATATATATATATTATAGAGAAAAAAGTAAATAAGTTATCAGCTCCAGGACAATTATTAAATAAGTTTAACCAAACAATAACAACACATTCACATGAAATGAGCAATAGAATGCATAAAGAATAAATCTTAATATGTAACCAATAATTCAAACGCATAATGTTTTCAATAGTAATCAAAGTAAAGAGAAGCCAAACGCATGGTTATATGAAAGGTAATTATTTAAGTGGAGAATATAAATAACATGTACAATCCTGCAGTCAGATTCGTAGAGTCCATGGAAGGTATTTTTTGGTTTTTATCTATTGATATAAGATCACATCCAAGTGCTACAACCACAGCATCAGTTTACTTGGTAAGACAATGATATGCACGTAAGGGTCAAAAAATGTAGATCATATAAACCTTGATATGTTGTTTGCTGTTTTTTTTTCACAGTCCTTGTTGGTTTTGCATTCATATTTTCTAAACCTTTCCATCTAGCACTTTTGCGGGTCAAGGGCTGTATCTTTAATGGTTGGTCTGAGTCTGATACAGTAGACAACAAAAGAATTCAATTAGGAATGTGCATTTGGACTCGGACTATGCAAAATTAAATCAAGATAAGGAACTGGACAATAAGAAAGTATACTTAATAAGAATAGGATTTAGTCTATAACATAACAACTGTATGCCTCCAAGATACATATACCTTGACTCCTTTCAAAATGGTGAAATAAGTTGGACGCAACATTCGTTATATCTTTGAATGACGTTACCACATGTTGTTGCCTCCGAACTTTCTTTGCTTGTTGAGGGCTAAATATTGATTCTGGTTGTGTATATTTATCAATTGATGCTAATGTTGTAGCAGAAGGTGTATTAGGCAGACCAACATTGGCTTCTACAATCATAAAGCAAGTATAAATAAGCAACAGTAGTCATGATGAGTTAAATGATGGGGAATGAGATTAATGCAACACAAGAAGATGGTTGTAAATGTTGCGCTTAAAGGTTGCATTTTTATCTTTACTTTTAATATATATTGTAGTAACACATAACAAAATGCTAAAAAGATTGTGAGATTCAATATGTACCATTGTTAGAAGGAGTTTTCCAGTTTGATGCACTGTTTGTGATATCTTGCAAAGCAGGAGATGCTGGTTTCTGTCTAGCTTGCATATTACCATGTGATTAGTTTAGAGGTATAAGCAAACTGGAGAAAAGCAATAACTCATACAGTGATAGATAATCATTTCATGAGCAAGTTACCTATTTTATATTTGCCATGGTGACTTTCAGGAAGGATCGGTTGTCCATTATTTTCCATATTCTCATTCCCATATTGTGTATGTGAAGTCGAGGAACTCATTTGTTGAATAGCAGAAGTCGGATTGATGGCACCTTCATAGTCTTTTCCCCTTGTTGTCCTGGATCTCTTCAGCTTGGAAGACATTTCCTGTCATCCGAATGATGGACTGTCGTACTGTTAAGACGTGAAGAAATGGAGAATGGACATTGAGGGATGCGGCACACCATAGCTAATACTGTCTTTTAGGACAAATGAACGATGCCTCATACTTTCTTGGCTTTTGCAAAAGGCTTGCATGATAGGGACATGGCATGTAATGGTTTATGACGTAGGTTTTGACCAGCTGAAATATAATAAATCTGATACCTGACTCCTTATGTTCCACCTCCTAGCATCTTTTATATATAGTTTAGTAATTTTTTGTAATAAGATTAGTAAATTATGGTTTTGTTCGAATTGAATCTGAAGTGGACAGTTGCTGTCATGTAAGTATAGATGCGAAAGTTGCTGTCGAGTTGAATCTGAATTGGGCTTATGTCTCAGGATTCATATACTCCCAAGTCCTATAATTAATTTAATCTTTACACTTAGGGTCATAAAAAAGCATGGTTATCCTAGTATACTGATTTCAATATGAAGTTTTAAGTTTGATCAAATACGAAAGTACCCTGGGATTAGTTAGTATCAATGAAATGATTGTTCAAATAAGTACTAATTGAGGCTTGAGGTATGGACATGAAATCAAAGTGTTGTTTAGCATTGGATCAAGTGTTTTACAGATTTTCCACAGCTTGCCCTTCTGAATTTATGTCCACCAACGTTGTCATGTAGGGCTTTATGTAAACAATGAGGAATAGATGCAAAATACTGTATTAGTTATTTAAAGGAAGGAATGGTACTCATGTTGCCTTAATTCAAGGAGAATCCCACTGTATAAGCAATTAGGAACGTCCAAATTTGCAGTGACATATTGTAACTCCATGACAGAATTTGATTAATCGGACAATATGCAGGTATGATTTAATATTTGTACTGCAATAATTTTTACCACCTGGAATGATCACCATAAGGACCAAAACTATGCAGAATTCATATCAACTGAGTTGGAGATATAATGATATGGCAGTAATAATGGGAACAATGTAATTAAGACAAACATAAATTCATTAATGGAGACATAAAATGTGAAATACAAGATAGGTACTTAGACGAAACTAAGCAGATAACAGACAAACATTGGAAAGAAATACACTTGAACATAAAGATAACATGTTAATGTAAATTCAAAGACAAACTGAAACTACAATGGACACATGAACACACTGATCCATTGGACTCTATTTCTCTTGTTTTATCACTTTTGTGACTTTTTCCTCCGGAGGTGTGACAGTTGGCCTCTGAGAAGCACTACCCTGTTCATCCCTAACAGCATTCCGCTTGACATTAATCCTTCTCTTTCCTTTCACAGGTGCTGGTGTGATATTATTGGTAAGGTCTGAGATTAAGGTCTCTTCGTTAGCTTCTATCAGTGAAGGCTTCGACTGGACGACAAGTTGGACAATTTCAGGATCAGTTGTTTGATCGGCTACAGAGACAGTAGATTGAACATCATTATGCACCTCATTTCCTTCACCTGCATGTGTCTGTGAATTGATAACGGGTGTAAGTTCCTATTAAGCATAAAAGCATATTTTAAATATCTCGAGTAATAACAGTCAGTTAAGGTGAAATTATTCGTGGCACACCTCAACAGTTGCTTCATCGAACTGATTCAATAAGTCTTCACATACAGTGTATTGAGTAACACTGATGCTAGAAGTTGGGTGACTCTTGTTGTATTCATTCATCTTTAATTTCAACAGTACACTCTTACCCACTGGCTTGTCCAATTCGATGGGAAAGTCATAATCACACTCTGCCTATAATTAAAATTAAATAAAAGTAATAAACAATTTTTACTTAAGGTCAAGCAACAGATGGTTAAAAACGACTAACTTGTTGAAGTATAAATGCCTTAAAATAAAGTTACATAAAGTCACAAAACATTAATTAAACAAATATAACTTAATGGCAAGCAGCAGATAGTTTATAAAACTAACTTCTTTAAGTATCAATTTCAACTCAGAAGCTGTCTTCTCAATCAACTGAACAGCTAACTTATCCCAGAATATAATAGAAGCAGTGCCAGTCTTATCCTTCACCAAATAGTGAAGTTTCAACCTGAATAACAAAAGAGTGCATTATGCATCGGTTTAACTGATAACACAATCATAAACTAAATAGAAGTAGAATTTTTACTTCGGCTCAATAGTGCACTTTGTTCGTCTTGTGCAACTGGGACAGATAAGAGTGGATTTTTCAAGTGTGGCCTTTGTGCCACACTTACCACAACCATCATAATTCCAACCATAACGTGTCTCCAGTTTTTGAATCTCACAATTGACCACAAAAGATGCTCCCTGATAGGCACAAAAGAGTAGACACAGATATATCAAATGATCTGATGTGCATCAAATCTGTCTGCTGAACATTTTAATTAATTTAGTAAAAGGCTTCAAAAAGATATTTGGTGGAAATAGTAAAAGTCACTAAAGAAGAACTGACTATCTCTTGGTTTGGTATGTCAGATATAGTTATCTTTAGCTGGCTGTGCAAGGAGTTGCCACTTGACATCTGGGATGACTGGGTTGGGATGGGTTGACTCATACTGGTCATTGTAGGAGAAAAACCATCTCTGGTGCTGCTTGCATGGAAACATTAGAAGAGGAAAAATTACTAAATAATGCATTGAAACCATTAATCTTGAAAGTGAGAAGGCCAAACCTGTCAATGAAGTTCTTAACCTCTTTCAAGGGTGGGTTAAATGCTACCCTTGTAGCCCCAAAGGAGTTATATACGGTTGGTACTCCTGGAAAATATTATGTTAGTGGTCATTATTATTGTAACAATGAAACAAATCAATCTTTTCATATGATATTAAACTTAATGGCTGTTACCATCTTCTGAGAAGCCAACCCTAGCGAGATTGAGCACAATAACAACAGGTGTTTCACTGTTTTGAAGCTGAGCCATGAACGCATCTGAAGCACATTCGTCAAATAATACACAGTCCACATCATGCTCACTGAAATGTGTTAACAAACATGTTAAGGACAAAATAGAAGATATTAAATAATCATGGATGTACTATAATATTCCAATGGTTCGAAAAGAGAAAATTGAAGACTGTTACTCAGTATCAGTCAAAACCATCCGAAGTTTCATCTTTGTTTCCTGATCCCTATGGAATTCTTCCAATGTTCCCATGGTTCTTACATATGCCATTACATCTACAGTTCAACAAAGAAAGAGAGTTAGAAAACTATGGCCTTAATTAATTAAAGTTCATAGTACACGTTTTTAGGAAATTGAACTGTTTACAATATACAATCAACTATCAACTACTACAAAAGTGAGCAATTAGATATTAGGTAATCCACAACTAAAAGAAATCACCAATTAGATAATCCACTTGATGATCTTGATCCGCCTTCAAAATTTCAGTAATAGGCATGAAAGAATAAGAGTATGAAGGTATTGAAGCAGCTTGTTGCATTATATATGTCTGTCCGATAAAGGTGAGCTTAAAAGGATGAGTTGTTGCTCTATATTGACTGACATTTGGAGTGACAACAAAATTAGCAAACAGATATGTCTGCCCTTCAGTGATGGTCTCATTGAATCTCTGTTGTACTGATTTGTTGATCACACTTGCTTGTATCTTCATACCCTGTGATGTATTAATGGCAAAATGTAGTATACAATCATCAATAAGGTTAAATGAAAACATATGAATATATATACAATCAATAAGGTCAAATGGAAAGGAATATGAACATATACCTCAGCATCCAGTAAAACCATTGATATGCAAAAAATTTCATGAGGGTGAGTTTTCTGGTAAACATTCCATTTGCGGAAGACTCTCACAACTATACTCCAACGATCAGTAGCATCACTCAACTCTTTAAGAGAACAATTGCGTGCCATGATAGGAACTACAAAGAACAAAGGATTGGATGGTAAAAATCGGATGGAAGAAGAAAAACAAAGGGCAGATTATTGGGGATGAAAATGAAAATGAATGAGTAATGAGTAAAACATAACCAACGAACATACTTTTGGAGAATAAAAATAAAATGTGAGCAATGTTATGAAACTGTGAAAATGGCAGCTGATAGTGGTCTCATATAAATATTTGGTCTGAGGGTTTAATTTGGGCGGGGGAATGAAATTCAAACTATAATATGCATGCCCGCCAAGCAATTGGAATTGGTTGCATAAGTACTAATCACATCTCTATATCTGTACTTCATATTGAACCATACTGTGCGAAGATACACTTTTATTAGTATTATTATATTATGGCAGATCAGCTTTTTGACAACAGTCATGGATATGTGCACATTAGCTATGAAGCAGGGCAACTATTTCTAGAAAGGGAAGGCACCAAACGATGATGGAGTTAAAGAAAAGCAATACTAACACTTGATGGATCAAGCTTCACCATGCATAAGAGTCCAAGAAGACCAGAACAAATCTTCTAGGAAATCACATATACGGAGAAGATCATGGCGTCAGGCATTCATGCATTAGATATTGACCATACATGTTAAGTGACATGAAAGGGTTCCAAGTATCAATGTTACCTGTATATAATTTGGATGAGGACATTAATAAATAATGAAACCTATATATTTTTTCCATTTGCATGAAAAATCTGACATCACATCATTATTTTATATGGCATATCTACTTTTAATTATAAGTGGTTCATAATGGAAGGATAGACAGATAAGTCACCTATGACAGTGCAATTTCTGTAAGTATGCAAAATTAAAGCAATGGGACATGAGAGATCAACATCACACCTAATGGCAGTCCATGAAAGAAGTGAGAAATGTTACATGGTGCATCTAAGAGATCATTAAATTGAAGTTAATAATATAGTAAGTAACTTCTGGATAGTGCATTATTTTGTATTAAAAAATGTGTGAACTTGCATAGGGGTCTATCATAGGCATGATTTTACGGTAAATAATGTGTGAAGATATACTACAATTAGCATTATTATTCTGAAAGCGACATGGTTCTGTATTGGATGATGTGTGAAGCAACACTATAATTAGTATTATTAAGCATGGACAGTGAGAAGATAGCAAATGCATCAGCTTTTTTGCAACAGACATGGATATGAGCAACTTACATATGAAGCAGGGCAACTAATTCAAAAAATGATAGGCATTAAAGACATGATGCTGGAAAAAAAAAAAGCAATCCTTACACTTGATGGATCAAGCTTTACTATGCATAAGAGGGCACGCAAACCAGGAAAAATGACATAATGAAGTCACTACTAATATGCAATAACCAGACTTTTTCAGTGAAATGAAAGGGATTGAATAAAGGATACTTGTATATAATTCATATGAAGACAGTCATAATTAATGAATCCCACAACATTTTAATATATGTTATTTCCATTTGCATGAAAAAACTGTCATAACTTCCAAAAACCAGCTTGTAATAATTTGAAGGAGCTCAATCAGCATTGTGCTCATATGAGTTCTTCAATGCATTGTGCATATTCCTTTTCAACCAATTTGAAAGAGCTAAGTCATCATTGTTCTGTAACATATAAACAGGGACTGTTTACGAAAAATGAGAATTGGGAAGAACAAAATGCCTTGAAGAATCCTGAGATACGTTTATAATATATTGAAAGCGACATGGTTCTGTATTGGATGATGTGTGAAGCAACACTATAATTAGTATTATTAAGCATGGACAGTGAGAAGATAGCAAATGCATCAGCTTTTTTGCAACAGACATGGATATGAGCAACTTACATATGAAGCAGGGCAACTAATTCAAAAAATGATAGGCATTAAAGACATGATGCTGGAAAAAAAAAAAAGCAATCCTTACACTTGATGGATCAAGCTTTACTATGCATAAGAGGGCACGCAAACCAGGAAAAATGACATAATGAAGTCACTACTAATATGCAATAACCAGACTTTTTCAGTGAAATGAAAGGGATTGAATAAAGGATACTTGTATATAATTCATATGAAGACAGTCATAATTAATGAATCCCACAACATTTTAATATATGTTATTTCCATTTGCATGAAAAAACTGTCATAACTTCCAAAAACCAGCTTGTAATAATTTGAAGGAGCTCAATCAGCATTGTGCTCATATGAGTTCTTCAATGCATTGTGCATATTCCTTTTCAACCAATTTGAAAGAGCTAAGTCATCATTGTTCTGTAACATATAAACAGGGACTGTTTACGAAAAATGAGAATTGGGAAGAACAAAATGCCTTGAAGAATCCTGAGATACGTTTATAATATATTGAAAGCGACATGGTTCTGTATTGGATGATGTGTGAAGCAACACTATAATTAGTATTATTAAGCATGGATAGTGAGAAGATAGCAAATGCATCAGCTTTTTTGCAACAGACATGGATATGAGCAACTTACATATGAAGCAGGGCAACTAATTCAAAAAATGATAGGCATTAAAGACATGATGCTGGAAAAAAAAAAAGCAATCCTTACACTTGATGGATCAAGCTTTACTATGCATAAGAGGGCACGCAAACCAGGAAAAATGACATAATGAAGTCACTACTAATATGCAATAACCAGACTTTTTCAGTGAAATGAAAGGGATTGAATAAAGGATACTTGTATATAATTCATATGAAGACAGTCATAATTAATGAATCCCACAACATTTTAATATATGTTATTTCCATTTGCATGAAAAAACTGTCATAACTTCCAAAAACCAGCTTGCAATAATTTGAAAGAGCTCAATCAGCATTGTGCTCATATGAGTTCTTCAATGCATTGTGCATATTCCTTTTCAACCAATTTGAAAGAGCTAAGTCATCATTGTTCTGTAACATATAAACAGGTACTGTTTATGAAAAATGAGAATTGGGAAGAACAAAATGCCTTGAAGAATCCTGAGATACGTTTACCAGTTTCCATTTTTATGAAAGTATGGGAATAAGAGATAACAACACACCAAAAACAGCTACCCATTGTAATCTGATATGTCAAAATTTGATTTCGAATCATGGGAATTGATAGGAAGGTTTCAATGTGATTATAACCACTGTTAATACCTGCATCAGTCTTTGCTGATGGGTCTTGTCACAACACATTGGCATCTAGGCACACATGAAAATGGGAAATAATAATGAATTGAATAACGCTTAAAAAAAGCAGTTTCCATTTTCATATTAGTTTGCTGAGGTTGCCTAAGACTGAAACTGACAACGTGCATATAGTAGACTGTGATGATATTTAATTAAAGGTTGTCATAACATTGGATTTGGTGAGAGAAAGGTCTTAGTTCCTTTAAATAAATCAAATTTGGAAGTTAGCAATACACAATCGCTTCAATACATACTCTTTTGGTAGAGGGAAATTGTGCTGAATGACGATGAGTGATCCTGAGCCTTTTGCAGCAGCTGATTTCTTCAACCTGATTAGTCGTTGGAGAAATGGAGGGGTCAATTTACTACGCATCCATTGTGGACCATTGGTCGTGTTTGTCACCCGTGGACCCCCAAATTTTGAAAAGAGAGTTCACACAATTGAAAGGACGCCAGAACATATTCCTTCCGAGATGTGGTATCACAAACGATACTTTGTGCTTAAGTGTATTTATGGCATCATACGCTCAGAAGGGTTTTCTTGCAACCACTTAGAACGTGCAGACATGTATGATTTCTGCTGTCACCACGCATTCAGGGACGTCGTCAGCTCCCACAGCCCATTCCTCCTTGTCAAAATTCCATGGCGAAACCATGAACCGCTCTCAATATATGACTTGTACTACGATACATACATGCAGGTATGCCCGATTGTGCATAGAGGTCGAAGGACTTTGGGTGTTAACCAATGGATTAGGCGTACTGAAGAGGTTGTAGCAGATGAGTCGCATACCACCAGTCATACAATAGCATCTGATAGGGGTTGGTGCTCAGAAGCGTCTCCGACTATACCAGTTCTTCCTTCATCATCAGAATTTGCTCCAGAGCTGGGATTTGTCGAAACTGAAGATGACACCATTCCTTCATAATCTTCCCTCAGATCCCACATTGGCGTAACCATAAGATGATTTAGTTACAGTAATATAGGCTCGTTTAGTTAGCTAATATAGCTGAGTCACCGCTTTACTTGATGTACTTGAATGACACGAAAGTCCCCTAGGTCGTAGGATAAGTGTCAACACAAAAGCATGTCGCAGCTCTGGTGGTGACATATGTAACCTACTGTAATCTTCGTGTCACTTTTTTAGAAGATGTCTAAAAAGGCTATGATGTACCCACTGTACTCTACGTGGATTTTTTTATTAGCAATCTAAAAAAGCAATGATTTTATTTTAAAAAAGGCAATGCTGTTATTTATATACGCTATTCAATTAGTAAGCATAATGATTTTTTTTTCTCAATAATAAGCATAATGATTCACTTTATTTGTCTTTTACTAAAAAAAATGATGTTATGTTATATAGCCCTTTGACGTGGTATTTTGTGAAACCGTAATGCTACCTGATCTCATTTGATTGTTTGACTAAAATAAATGGTCTATTTCTTTGTCTTTTAGTCAAAAAACACAAGTTACATTATAGAGATTTTTTGGAACCTTATTTTGGGGAACATGACATTAAAAATTGTGGGACCTTATTTTGTGAAACCGTGAAGCTACAAATTAATTCATGATTCACTTTATTTGTTTTTTAGTTAAAAAAAATGAAATCAGCATATATAGCCTTTTGTCGTGGTATTTTGTGAAACCATTTTGACTAAAATATATTGTCTATTTCTTTGTCTTTTAGTCAAAAAAACACAAGTTAGATTATAGAGAATTTTGACTCCTTATCTTGTGAACCCGTGAAGCTACATGAAGGGAACAGAGTGCAGAACAGAGTCAAATATTTGTTGAACAACAGAGGAGCAGGGAACAGAGGGCAGAACATCTACTACTAACTCAACATAGCAAAAGCTAGCATGATTAAAATTGCCTATGATCCTATTCTCTTGCATCATCTTCTTCCAGGTTTGAAATTACTCGAAAGAACTTCCAGAAAAAGTTAAAAAATACAATCACTAAACATGGTAAAGCAAAAACTACTTAGAACAGAGGCAAATATTTGTAGAGAACAGAGTGCAGAACATCTACTACTAATTCAACATAGCAAAAGCTAGTATGATTAAAATTGCCGATCATCCTATTCTCCGACTTCGGTTGGGAGGATCCCGCTGATCATATCGTCCGTGAGCTCCTCAAGCTGAGGCCAAGGAGGGTTGAAGAAAACCCTTGTGGCATCGTGGTATGATTTCATCATTGGAAGACCGGCATTAGATTTTGTCTCCGGCACAACATACTGAATCACAACGTAGGCATCATCCGAACTTGATAAAGCTTCAAGCATCCTCAGCGTCACCTCAGCTGGCTCACCAACCAAACAACATTTGAAAATTTTGTTGTCCCTGTTCGTCACCCCATTGTGGTCCTCAAGCTCTAGAATAATCTCCTTGGAAAAGAAAGACCGCACATCTGTCAAAGTATTAACCTCAACCGACTTGAGAAAACCATACACATCTGTATTTCAACACATAATAGACAACAATCAAATGAAGGTATGGACAAGTACAAACTGATGTGAGGTTCCACAGGAAAATACAGTTGCAACATACCACGTAAATGCCATGGATGAAGCTCCGAAGATGCAAAATCATTCAGAGACATCAGGTGGAAGGAGTGATTGGGCATGTATACAGAAATCTCCTCTAAAATGGTGGATGGGCGTAGTTTTATATGGTATTTCGCATCTATCCTTTGGCCACTCCATCCCACCAAGAAGTCTGTAACCCTGTACGTTCGGTCCTCTCCAAATTTTCTGGCGAACATGTGCCATATGTATTCTGAATCCATCTCAAGCATCATACGAGTGAGCTACACAAGAAATGAGCAAACAAAAACAGCATTACTGACCTTATTACAACAACAGACGAGGAAATCAACAAACACACAGAGGATAAGATGACTTACGGACTCATCAAAGACAACGATCTCATATCTGCAAAGAACCTTGCAAGGCAGTTCATAGTCATGTGGATCGCGAATGTGTTCAACAGAGATGATTCTATCAACCTTGACAACTATATTCTCCTCGCATATGCCTGGAGTTAGCTGACGAAGCCACATCGTCCTCTTCTTGGGGGCCATCTGGTTGAAGGCGACTTTCAGGATTTGATGCTTTCAAGTGAGGAGAAGAGGCTTTCCAAATGGTGGAAAGATTAAGGATCATTCGCACAATGAGGATTTCAAATGAAATGAGATATTTTATCCCAACACGTGACTTGCTGCGGAGAGTTATGACAGAGGAAGAATTATTATTTTATTCAGTTTACATGCGAAAGATGTAGCGCAGCCCGAGAAACGAATATTATATTATGGAAAAATCTTATGAACAGTGATCTGTGTCTTGAGCCACCACTAAGCCGTGAAGGAGATCGGCTTCCCGGAACAGTTATTTATAATATATTGATTATGCAATGACAATGTCTTTGATAACCACACTTTTATTTGGCCAAAATAATTGCACATGTATCGTTGGAATTCTGCACCTACTAAGATTATTGGGAAGAGGCATTATCAAAAGCAACTTTTGAGATGGAAACCAAACCATCTATCCCTAACATAACATCTTTAGGGTTTGTTTGGTAAGAGGGATTTGGAGGGAAAGGGAAGCGAGAGAAAATTTTTATGAGTTGGATACAAAAAAAATTTAAAAAAGGGGGTTACAAAATTCTAATAAACATTTAAATGATGTCTTTTTTTATTGTGGCTTGTGATGGAATTGCTTACTTTAATGGTTTCCAAATGAGAAGAAGATATTTGTGAGGCAAAGATATAGACCACAGAAATTTTCACAAGGTCTATAGGTTTCTACTGATGAATTGAAATTCTGCATGCAAATAATAAATTCATACTTTGAATTCTCTGTTTTCTCTTACCGTTTTTAAATTAAAAAATATATTTTGTTGTGAATGTTATTATAATTCATTTATAGGCGCTTGTAACTTATTAAATTGACCTTTTAAGATTTTATTTTTCCTTTAATACACTCACTTTTTAGCTCAAACACTAGCATAACTAATAGTTTTCTAAATAAATGATGTTTTGGATTTAATGTATACTTTTAATCTCTAATTAAGATATTTAGTTTGAGAATGTCAAAAACAGTTATAAAATTGTAAAGTGCAATTATAAAGAACAAATTTCTTACGCACGGTATTATCATAACAAAATAGTTGAAGGCTTTAAGTTATGGACTTATGGGGGGGCACAGTTGAAGTTGAAAATGTAATTTTCGTAATCATCAGTTCATATATCATTACCAATATCGAGTGATTTATTGTTATTTAATTTTTTTTTTTTTGACCTTGATTTATTGTTATTTAATTGACTCCTTAGTTATTGCAGTATTTAATTTTAAAGACAAAATTAAGCCAATGCCCTGTTGACTAGGATATTCTTCAGGAACTTTATGGCCTTCCATCTACCCATTTAGCTGCAATAAATAAAGAGAAAATGACAGTGACAATCCCAAAAAATGGTTGTAA
Source organism: Inga oerstediana (assembly GCA_963210345.1). Taxonomy (NCBI): domain Eukaryota; kingdom Viridiplantae; phylum Streptophyta; class Magnoliopsida; order Fabales; family Fabaceae; genus Inga; species Inga oerstediana. Next base: position 30,551,863 of record OY723399.1, on the reverse strand, counting down.
TCACTAAAAAACCTTAATAACATGTAACATAAACCAATTAGAATTTGTCATTATATTGTTACCATTTATTGAAGACCCTACAAATGCTAACTTGATTTCATTTATCAACTTCTCTATTTATTATAATCTACTCCTTCAAAATATAAGAAGTTTTCCGAGGGAAAATATATATATATATATATAAGAAGTTTTCTAAAAAGAAATTTTGATTCAAAACATAAAACATCAACAAGGTAATTAATGAATATTTTTCACTAATATTCACTTTTAATTTTATCCCTGCAGAAGAGAGGGGCCCACACTCCATCCATATGTCGTGCTCAGCGCATCTATGAGCAGGGCATGCTCATCCCCTAAAACGGCAGCATTTTGTGGTGAGGGGCCCAGTTTTTTACTTTTTTTAAAATTATTTATGTGTTATTATTTATTTGGATTCAATAGTATATTGCAACCTGAAATATTTTTGGCACCCGATATCCCAAATTAATTAATTTCTAATATATTCAACATCCAAAAATATTTTGTCAATACCACTCAATATCCTAAAATCTTTTTTCAATAACACCCAATATCCTAAAATATTTTTTCAGTAGCATCTAGTATTTTAAATTAATTAATTTTTAATGTATCCATCACCATGGAATATTTTTTCAGTAGCACTCACTAATTGAAAAAAAAAATACTATATGGTGCCAAATGCACTAAAAATTAATTAATTTAAGATACTGAGTGTTATTAAAAAAATATTTTGATATTTTGGGTTGTTAAATACAACTTAACTTATATAAATAAAAAAATTAATGAAAATAAAAAAAAAAACCCTCATTTTGGGGATAGCAGGGAATGTGGATTTCAAGAGGGAGAGATGAGTGATAGATAATAAATGTATATTTGAAAATCATATTCTTTAATAAAGTAAAATAGATAAATTTTATCAATTTAAAACATATTACATGACTTAACTAAACTTTTTTTATTATTGTGAATTAATTAACCATGTCTTATATTTTGATCGAAAGAGATTTGGTACAAGTTAATTTTGTTAAGGGTAGGTCTCTGACTGTGTGTGTGCGTGTTGAAGGAGAAACGCAAATTGTAAGTGGAGGGAATATTAAATAAAAAGTTGAGCAAGAAAATTTGAAAAAACGAAATTAAAACAACGGTTTAGAGTCAGTGAGAACCCACATAGCCAGAATTTGGTACGAAGATGAGAATGAGGAGGGGTGTGAGTGGATCAATAATGAGGCGCTTAAATATGGAAATAATGAAAGAGGCCCTACAAATATAAAAGGGATCGTAACAGATTTTAACATGACACGACAAAGTGGTTTGGTTCCTAAGTAACATCAACAATAGTACACAAGACAGCCAGCTTCAACCTTCAACATGGTTTGACGGATGATTTGACCCTCCCTCAATCCATTGAGTCCAATTTAAAATGCAAGTCACCTCTAATCACCCTACTAATTAAAAAATGGTTAAGGTGTTGAAATAAATTTAAATTTTTATTAAAACTGTAAAAGTAATCTTAAACTATTTTTTAGAATAAAAGTAACCATAAATTTTTAAATTTGGGGTAAAATCGTTAAACTCAACCAACTTCTATCTATTATAATGAGAAAAATTAATTTTTTGATCTTTAAAGTTTTAACTTAGTTATAACTCAATCCCTAAACTTTTAACTCGCTTGCAACTTAATTCCTAATGCTTATGAGTCATCCCACGTGGGAAAAAAAAATGTTAAAATACTGTGAAAAATTATAGGAAACTCACTGGTTTTAAGGGCATAATTACCACCCCACGCTCCACATGCCAAACCCACAACTAAACACTCAACAATATTAATATGGTGTTCCAATTCATGATTGGTTCCTCCCTCTTACAAATTGGTAGTGGATCACCGAATGAGTTTATATAAGTAAAATTCAAAAGAGGTCAACGTTCAATATTGGTGTAAATATGCTTTTTTTTACTAATGAAATTTTCAATAAGGTTCGGTCTCATTCCCTGACAATGGAAAACAAAAATGAGACTGTATATTTTAGTGTTGACTCACAAATTCTTTTGTCATGAATATGGTTCATTTGATCAACATACATGTGAGACAAATTTTCAGAATTGGATGATACTTCACTACTACGAACAATTCTTAATTTGAATAACTCCATGGTGCTTTTTAAAGAAAGACATTTTATGCTAAATAATTATAAAAAAATTCCCAAATAAAGTTTGAAAATATATAATAACATAAGGATTTGTCACCCAACAAGGTTTTTGGAAAATAGAGGCGAAGGGGATATGTGTTGGTGGAATGAGGTAGTTATTTTGTTTTTTTTTAATTTATGTAAAATCCAGTGAAGCAATTTTAACGATATTCTAACATTTTTTTTCCTTATAGGATGACTCAAAAACATTAGGGGCTAAGTTGCGAGCGAGTCAAAAGTTCAATGATTGGGTTATAAGTAAGTCAAAACTTTAAGAGCCAAAAGATTAATTTTTCTATTATAATAGATGGAAGTTAGTTGGGTTTAACTATTTTGCCCCAATTTTAAAAATTTATGGCTATTTTACTCTAAAAATTAGTTTATAATTACTTTTACACTTTTGATAAAAGTTGAAGGCTATTTTAGTACTTTAAACGATTAAAAAAATAATCAACACATTAAATATGTCTTCAATGAATTAAAAAAATATTTTAGCTTTGAACCTATTCAAATATGTTTCACCTCTCCTCCCTATGTCAATATCCAACCTGTACTAGCTACCAATAAAAGAGGGTAAAATTGAAAAGTGGTAGTACCACTTAAGCTAGTTGGAAGTTTAGATAAGGTTTGAAATATAAAATATCAATATATTTTGTATTTATTATACATATTAAGAGGGTGTTTTAGGTAATTAATAAATAACCGAACTAATTTTTTTGATATATATATATATATCAATTAGTTATTCATCTCCTATAAGAAGTTTGGGGAGTAATTAATAACTTTTTATATGACTTATATTATGGTTCAAAAATTTCACTTAAAAGGTGCCCAACATTTTGGATTGGAGGGGTATCTATTAACAATTTAATTTAACAAAAATAAGTTTCAAGTCTTTGTCCAACTTAGTGCATATTTGGATTGACGTCACGATAACTTATAAGCTTCTTTTTATATAAATCGAGATAAAACTCTTCTCACATACTTACCTTGTATACCGTAAATCACGATTGAAAATCTGCTTTTAAACATTCCTATCATTGTTCCAAACACACATTTAAAGTTCATCACTTTGTAAGAAAATATTAAATGATTCATCTAAAAAATAAAACTAACTTAAATCTTAAGAATTGGCCGGAATCATATGAAAAAATTTAACCACTCAAATTTCTTATGTATTGTTAAATTTTTCGTGTTGGAGTATTTTGTTGGTTGGGTCAAATATGATATCCTTGTCGATATTGTTAAGAGATCAAGAATCAACACCGAACTCTTAGCTACAGATTATTTTATGGACAAAGATTTTTTTATCAACACCGAAGTTTCGGTTGGATGGCATATTTTATGGACAAAGATTATTTATTTTAATATGTTTTTTCACTTAAATTTATAATGATTGTTTGGAGGCTATGGGCATAATTCCTTCTGTTAGAGGTCACTATCGGTACTGTTTAGAAGTCTTTATCAAACTTAATTTATAAGTTCACAATAACTGGTGGCTAAGATGAGTCATTTCTTTTCAGAATATGGCACTTTAATATGAAAGCTCTCTTGAACAAAAAAAAATATGAAAGCTCTCCCAGTTTTATGGGCCACCTTCTCAATAATTATTGGAAGCACATCATCATTATTTATGAGCCCATTTAAACTATTGATTGGGAAGAGGAGCCCATCCGAACCGTTGATTGAGAATATGAAAAAAAAGTCGAAGAATTGATAATTTGATGACGTAACTCATTTTTTACATTCAGATTGATTGAACGAACATGATTTAGAAATTATGAGAGATGATGAGAAAAGAGATAATGAAGGAAACCAGACCTATGATTTTGTTCTTTAAAATTCTTTGTTTAGAATGGGAAGAAAAATAATTATTAGAAAAAACAAAACACTTCTCTTTGATTTTTTTTTTTTTTTTTTGGTTCACCAGGGCAAGCTCAAAATTCAAAGATTAAACCCACCACTTCCTCATGTAAGAATTAAGATCCCATGGTCTTATTTATTATATACAGTTTCAGTTTTAAAGAAATTTAAATTATGTTTCATTAAATATACTCATCTACTCCTATTTATAAGATACTTCCAACATATATCACACAAATTAACAAAAAAAAAAACTTTAAATTTCATTAATTCTGTCATAAAATTCAACAACTTTCCAATACTACCTCTCTTTAGTATACATTTTGCTTCACAAAAACAAATTCGATATAATAATAAATGAAGTGTAAAATTACACATTAATATAAAAAGTTTATCTCATACCCCATAAATAAAAAGAACAAAAAAAATTTTTCTCTCTACCCTATAAATAGAACTAGATGAGTAAATAATGAATAGTTTCAATATCCATACCGAAAAGAACTCTTGCCATTTTAAAAACATTAGAAAACCTCGTTAATACAGGGCATAGATGCACATGAACGATCCACCGAGCTATAAAGAAGGTCGGAGGCCTAAAGGAGTAAACAAGACTTTGTTGACTATCTTGAACTTGAAGCATCATCGTAATAACGTGGAATCTTCTCCTAGAGAAGGGGCATAAAATTTAAAAAGAAAAATAAAGAAAAAAAAGAGACATTCAAGCACATGGAACATTGAAAGAGGGACAATCCCTGCAAAAAGCAGGTGAAAAACTAAGAGTGGTAAAATCAAAAGTTGCCTCAAGAGTGATGAAGAAAGCAAAAGCAAACCAGACTTCACTCTGGACTGCAATTTTTATCTGACTTACACCCTTACCCAAATTAAAATGTTTTTTTTTTTTAATCATAATGAGCATTCATTATCCGGAGGACATAAATGTGTGCTTACAATTGATGTTCAGAATCGGAAGAACCGACAAAAATGCACAAGACAAACGCTGAATTCATTATCCCAGCTATCAAAAACACCACCACCATGTCAAAATACAAAAAAATAAAAGCCCCAACCTTGAACTTTCCAAACCCAGAAACAACTTCTACTCTTCAGCACTAGAGTTAACCTAGCTGTTAGTGTCAACTCAAACTCATTGTCTATGGCAGCCTCTTAAATATTACCACCACCGACACATGTAAACTAAGAAGTTGTAAAGTAACAAAAGCTTACAACATTCCTGCTATACCCACCTTCTCTCATTCATGGAAGGCAAAACTAAAACTTAACCTCCATTTGCTCTATTCCTACTGGGAAAACCGAGCACCAACACCTTAGTTGGATTCTGCATCTGAGAATAAAGATTCACTTTGGTCATCATCACCCTCATCATCTGGGTGAGAAGTGAAAACTGTGAATTTTTACGCTCCATTTACAGATTAAATAGAGGTACAAACAAACTTTCATGAAAGAACCAACTGAACACCTAACTCTAACTTCTACTAACAGTGTTAGTGGTCATATACTAGTTACTTCTATGAACAATTGTCTTGCCTTCTTCAATCCTCTATCTCTTGGTTAGACTTCCATCTTCCAAGTCATGTTGTTGATGCTGCAATCTTGTGATTTCTCTAGAGCGGCAACTTTTGCTCGGTATACCGTGAGTGAGTTTTTTCCTCGTTCATCCTGGGGAAGCTCACTTGCTTCACTGACAGAACCAGTCCTCAGATCAGCTGGGGGAATGAAGCAATCCAACGAAAGACCAGGAATGTTGAACGCAACCTCTTCAATTGTCCAGGCTTCTTCCATTTTTGTTTTGGTATGGCTCATCGCCATTTCCCCGAACCTGAAAAGGGTAACTACAGAATGGCCTGAGTGGGCAATCATGATGCCTTCCACAGGCCTATAATCATCCAGGAATGAATTGATTGTGGTTTCCCAGTAAACCGCATCACCACCATTAGATTGAATTCGAGTCAGATGAGAATCCTCTATGTGAACAAGAAGTCCAGTCTTCTGGCTGAAGTAGCCGAATAAGACGTGCCTTATGATCTCGGCAGGACCTTCACTCCGAGCTTTCAATGTTTCAGGGTCAGCACAGAGCTTAAGGATGAAGCAATCCTCACCATGTATCTTCTTTTCCCCTATGCATCTTGCATCCGCAAACATACTGGCAGTGGTTCTCGGGTCAAGGCCCTAATTGAAGAAACAAACACAATTCAGAAATTAGAGATGATGAATTGAAACAGTAACACCACAATGAACACAAATCCTATTCCTAACCTGAAGTGCACGACGCAATGGTCTTACAGGTCCCTTGGCTGTGTGAGCACCAAGCCAAGGAGTGTGCCTCCAAACAAGCTTGCCATTACAACCTGCATGAACCTTACTACCCCCAACTGCCAGCTCTACATACCACATATCAGGATTCATCTGCCAGAGCACGAATCCACCAGACTCAGCACACTTAGAGGCATTTCGGTTCTTCACTACCCTCGTGGCAGTTTCAAACTCAGAAGCCACCATTCTCACCTTTCCCATTGCATAGGCATTCCGAACAGAGTTCTGCAGCCTCTGGCCCCCAGAAGCTGCTGTGTACTGCTGCAATATGTACTGGGCAGATGAGGTTTCCTGCAAGTTTACCCACACCCAACAACACAACAAAATATTAGTATTTAGAAGCAAGTTTGCTTAAATTGAGTGACTTTCAGCGTTTTAGAGAGATGATAATAAGGTAGTCAAGATAACTAAAAAAGCCAGACATCTTTTCTGATTTACTCTTAATAGGCATGGAAATCTAACTCAAGACAAGATAATTATGCTTGAAGCTTAAATGTTTATTGTTGTTAATTCATTGTCCATTATTTTGGAGAAAAGAAAGCAAAATATGTAAATAAAAACATCGCATCAATGTAGAAGTTGGAGTTCTCTGTTCTTATCCACTTTTACTCAGCAGCCGGACATCTCGTGAAGCGACATGAACCGAAATTATAGCTAGGAGTCCGAAGATGAACCATTTCAGGATAACCTACGAGGCAGGCAAAACTAGAATTGGAGGGTTAAAAGTATACTAAATCTTTAAGTGACTCAAAACGTGAAAAGGTCCACAAAAACCGCCGAATTCGTCGATGGCTTGTAAGAGAAAATTTTCCCAACGCCGAGAAAACGTCCAAAATTTTGAAACAACATGCTTCCAAAAAAGAGAGAATCTTTTCTATTCTGCACACCATGTGCTTTAACTTCTCATTTTCTAGTTTCTTGTTTGAAAATAATCAAAATCAGAAAAGGAGCTTGAATAAACCCTTCTACAAACACATAGAAACATGCTCTCACACACTCAGAGAAGTAGAGAACGGAGAGAGAGCGCTTACAATGGGAGTGTCTTTGATGCTGAGATGAGGCAAGGGGTCAGTAGCGCTAACATGAACAGGAGCGAGAGGAGCACCCATTACCCCAAGCAGAAGTCTCAGATCAGACCTCTTGAAGGACGTTGAGGCTGGTGATGGAGCCCGAGACAACTGACCCTTCATCCACTGCCCAATACCCGACCCGCCTCTTTTCGCATCTCCGTTTTCTCCGCCGTTCGGCTCCGGACCCTCTATCAACGGCGTCAAGGTCTCTCCCAACGGCCTCATACTACCGGATCTTCCAATGGACGAGTCGGGGCTAACCACAAAGTTGCTCTGGGTACTATGCTTCTTTCTCCGAAGAAGACCCGAAATGGGTGACCCAGTTCTCCCAGGACTGCTAGCCCGAGAACGCGACGGTGACAAACCACGAACTACCTCTTCCTTCAAAGCCGAGAAGAAACCCTGCTTCTTTTCCATCTTTAGGGGGTCAAGGAAACAAAAATCTGAAGCTCCGGAAGTGGGATTTCCGCAGCAAATCGAGTACTGGGTATGAAATATGAAGCTAAGAAGGAAGCTAAACTTAGAGGGTGGAGGGAATGATGAAGAAGCCAGAGAACTTCATTGAAGCAGAGATTAAAGAAGATATAGCATCCAAGGAGAAAGCAATGGTGGAAAAAATAGGGGAGAACCGTAAAACGGTTTGACGAGTGCGTAGGCAGAGGTGCGGGGCTTTAGAGAAGCGTGCCGGGTGCGTTGGTGCGCGTACGATTTCCAGAGAGAGAGAAGAAAAAGCAAACGGAGGAGAGAGAATGCTTTTGGCCAAGCAAACGGGGAGGAGAATACTATATATATATATATTGTATAGTCTCACGATTTTAAATAGTTAGAATTACACTTAGGTCAAATGAAAAAGTAGAAATAAAAAAATGATCTTAATAGATTGTAAAATGAAAAAATGATCCCATAGAGTTGTTAATATATATTCCTGAAGTTATTAATGAGTTGTCAATACAGGCTCATGGAGTTGTTAATGGGACCATTTTTTCATTTTGCAATGTATAAGGACTAATTCTTTATTTTTTTCTTTCATGGAACCTAAGTGTAATTCTCCCAATTAAATATCAAATATAATTAAATAATTAATTAAAAATAGGTAAAAATGGTTGTAAGTCAGTTTAACATAAAATATCTCTGATTAAGCAGGAATTAAATGGGAAAATTCCAAAAAACTATATTGAAAATATAAAAAGGATAAATCAGCACATTGAAAATGGGAAAAGACGGATTAGGCGGGTGTCAGAGATGTGAGGAATCTGTCATTTTGAAATTTCGGCCAAATGACAAAAATGCCCTTCAGCCCTTAGTCGCAATAACAAATCCAGAGTTGTTAATGGCGAGATAAGTGTTGTTATTAGCTCTGAAACTTGTTAATTGTGAAAAAAGAAATTGGAGTTGTTAATTTCTAATCCAGAGTTGTTAATTAAGAGATAAGTGTTGTTATTGGTCCTGAAACTTGTTAAGTGTGAAAGAAGAAATTGGAGTTGTTAATATCGAATCCGAAGTTGTTAATGTCAAATCCGGAGTTGTTCATTAAAAGATAGGTATTGTTATTGGCCCTGAAACTTGTTAATTGTCAAAGAAAAATTGAAGTTGTTAATGTCGAATCCGGAGTTGTTAATTACGAGGATCATGTTGTTATTCTGAAGTGGGGGATGAAGTGTGAAAGAAGATATTGGAGTTGTTAATATCGAATCCAGAGTTGTTAATTAAGATATATGTGTTGTTATTGACCCTGAAACTTGTTAATTGTAAAAGAAGAATTAAAGTTGTTAATTAGTGTGTTTGTTTTGGCGATTTTCCCTGCAATTGGACTTCAACAGTGTCGCAGTTGGGCTTGAACAGTGTTTTGATTTTTTGAGATGTTTGGTTGAGCGATGAGATTTAAGCTGAAAAAAGTCATAAGTTGGAAAAAGTCATAAACCTCAAAATGAAGCTTATTGGAGCTTATGTGCCTGTGTGTGTATAAAAAAATATTGATAGGAGTATTTTCATATTTTTGGGATCAATGAAGTACTCAAAATCACTTTTAATCACAAAACTTCTTTTATGAAAAATGTTCTAAATAATTTTCTCTTTCTTTAGATAGCAATCTTCTACTAATTAGAGAATACTTTAGGATAAGGGTTTAGGCAAGTTTTGAGTTTTGTTAATATATAACTGTAGAAATGTAGAGAATAATTAATAATTAATGTTAATCAGTTTAGATTTATTATTTAGTTGTTTTATGATTTTATAATCAATTTTTTTATAAACATGTCATAAATTAATTTCTATATAGTGTTTTTACCCATTAAATTTAGTTTAAATAATTTATTTGAATTATTGGAGGTATTATTGAGGTTTTAATAGATTTATTTTGTTAGATTTTGAGTTATGTGAAAATATGAGTTAGGATTTAATATTTAAATTAGAGTTTGATATAATTCATAAAATTTAAGCTTGGGGTGCACAATAGAAAAGACTTTTGGAGTGTACTGATTTAAATTAGAGTTTGATATAATTTTATTTAAAATTGTACCATTGCCAAATTTTCAAATTTAATCTTTGAGAAAATTCTAAAAAAATCCCTTCGTATGTAGATATCTTCCCAGATCTCATTTGGCAATTAAGTTACCAATGAGTTCTTTTTCCACAATTAGTCCTTTATTTTTTCTTTTTTCATAATTTTTTCAATTTTTTCTCTTAATTAATACAAAAGTCACTTATGCAAAAGTCAAACCAAACATCATTTACTTTTACATAAGTTACTTATCCAATCGTTAATCCAAACACTCATCATTTTACCCAATTTAACTTTTTTTCAATCTTAAGATTCCATAAGTTTAAGTAAAAATAAGTTACTTATCCAATCACTAAAACAAACATACCCAATATCGAATCCGGAGTTGTTAATTACGAGGATCATGTTGTTATTCCGAAGTGGGGATGAAGTGCTGAAGGGCATTTTCGTCATTTGGCCAAAATTTCAAAATGACAGATTTCTCACATCTCTCACACCCACCTGATTCGTCTTTTCCCATTTTCAATGTACTGATTTGTCCTTTTGATATTTCCAATGTAATTTTTTGAAATTTTCCCATAGTAAATCTAAGAGATAAAAAATAAAAAACATAAATTAATAAGAATAATATAAAAATATTAAAAAATAGAAACAAAATAATCAGTTTTATTTTTTTTTTCCCCAACAAAATTAAACAGATTTATATTTAAACCAAACCACGCCTATTAATAAATTTTATATTTAGCCTATTAGAGATATGATAATATAATGGAGCTCTCTTTCCGTTTAATGCTTTTAGCTTGTGAGAAAGGAGCTCCTTTTTTTGGGCCTATCTTTTATGGGGTACCTAGTGAACTCCAATATATTATTGACTTTTTTAGAAAAATTGAGGAAGTTAAATAAGAAATAAGGTGCAAAAATACCTATAAGCTTTTATTCAAAGTGCACCCAACATTAAATATTTTGTAGAGGTGCAAAAATGCTCATAAATTTTTAAAATAAAAACAAAAGTATCATCACCATTATGTTGACTATTAGTTTGCCTAAGAATGTTGACATGGATAAAGACTTCACTAATTTTGGTCCAAGCTAGTTTTGGAGGGAAAAAGAAAATCACTCATAAGTTCACACTGCACCGCCCCTCTACTAATGTAGTTCCTAAAACCTTCTTTTAGCATTACTAGAGAAATCAAAACGCATATACTTTAAAGAATACACACCAGATCTGTTAGAGCAAGCGTTTCACCCAAGAGGAGGGTGAATTGAGTGATACTAAAAATTTCGTTGCAAATATGAAAACTTGACGGTGAATATAATGCAGTAAAGAGTAAGGAGAAATATCACCGAAGTGTACACTGGGAGTTATACTGGTTCGGCCACAACCACTTTGACCTACGTCCAGTCTTCAGAGTATCTCTGAGAGTTTCACTATAACTTCCAAGATTCAGTGGGTTCTTGGCACCTCAGTACAAGCAAGTTCCTTCGCATGGATACTCGCTCCCCCTTACAAGTTGTAATCCAATCCCAACTCAAGGTTCCACAACTTCAAGTTACCTCAATAACAAATATTGAGTTTGAATGAAATAACTCTCTCACAGAGTGAATAAAAATCACTGAAGTACAAAATTACAAATATGCGTAAAACAGAGTAGTGAACTTGATAATACGTTCGTGTGTGTGTTCTTGTCCTTCTCTGTTTGGATGTTCCCATATATATATATATATGTGTGTGTTGGTAATGACCGTTGGAACATTTTCTTCTCGCCCGTTAGAGTGTGCGCAGCCACTGTTGACTTTTCCAGTATTTGAAAAATATCCGTTTGCGGTAGGTGGCGGTAGGTAGTGTTTGAACGTTGCTTTTGACTTTCCTTATTTGGTAAGATTTCTTCATTGTTTATCTGTGGATATGTTAAGAATACTAATACAATGAAGGGTTAATCACATAGGAACCAAATCAAAAAACGTTGGAATGATTTCTCAAATTCTAAACTTGCATACTCGAGTATTCATTAAGTTTACTCGAGTACTTACTCGAGTATCATCATGAGAGTAATAATAGCAAGTTACATAACTCGAGTAGTACATGAAGTAAACAAATTTACAAAGCTTGGAAATACCTGTTTACTTGGGTACTTACTCGGGTATGGTGCACTTTTTCTCATAGGTTACTCGAGTAGCTACTCGAGTAATCTCTCAAATAAACTTTAGGTTACTCGATGCTTTACTCTAGTAATGTTGGCAGGGTTACAAAGCCGAGAGCACTTCAAGTTTTCTTACCCTGTTACTCGAGTACTTTTCGAGTAAATATAAATTTTCTGCATAGCTTACTCGGGTACATACTTCAAGTTCTGTGTAAATAGTTGGGAGAGAAATTGGTTTGGTTGAATCATGAGAAGGGGAGCATGTTTTTTTGAGGCTAACTAAGGGAAAAGTTAGTCAAACCCAATTGAAAACAAGTGATGAGAAGGCATGGCATAAAGATATAAGAATATGGCATAAAGTAGAGAGTATGGTTGGAGGTATGGGAAGAGGAATGGGTGTATGTTAGGTGTTGTGATCTCAACCATTGATGAGATCAATGGAGTAGAACTCATGAAGAAAATTTATGAAGCTTCATCCTCTTCCTCTTGCCTTCATTTTCGTCACTCACAACAAGAGAAGAGAGGGAGAGTTTTGAAGAGTTCTTGAAGACTTGGAGAAAAAGAGGAAGAAGATTAATGTAAGTAGGTGTTAACTTAGTGATTTGATTACATATTTTTGTGTAACACTTCCTCTAAGATTATTTTCTTCATGTATTCATGTGTTTAGCAAGATAAGGCTCCAAGGAAGAGAATGAGTTAAGGTGCTAAGCTTGGAAATATGAGGGTAATTTCATAAACTTGCTCTCTAATGGTGGTGGTGTTATTGTTAGTGATATTTCTTGACTTTTCAAGTTTCTTGGTTAAGTTATGAAATTTGAAAAGCTATAACCCTAAGGTTTTATGCTGCCCAAAATCCTTTAAATCATGATTAAGAAGTGTTTAAATGAGTTAACCAAGGATTAGAAATGGAAAAATACAAGTTTTGGAAGCTAAAACACAAAACTTCATTTTTTCCATTTTTCTTGAAATATTTTGGCCAGCACTGTTTCAGGGGGTAGGAGTTGGATTTTCATGAAATAAATGGTTCCATTGGATTCAGTGGGTAAACATAGGTGGGGTTACAGTTGAGCACTTTTTTGATAGAGGCCGAAAAAGCATAATTACAAAAACGCCATTGAAATCCCTAAATAGAGGCTGTCAAGGGTATTTTCGCAATTTGGCAGTGAATTTGGTGATTTCGAGCCCGGAAATGGATTCCTTGGGCAAAAATAAGTAAGACTAGCCTTAGTCAAAATTTTGGGAAAATGTACCATTTGGCCGGATATGGCGAGGTCTCGGGGGCATTTTAGTAAATTTTCACCATAGACTAATATAACCACAAGAAACACTATGGAATAGTCTAAAATGATACTTGGATAGATTGTGACTTATTTCTTATACATTTAATATTTTAGGACCGAGACGAGAGCCAAAACGACACGCTTTACAAAACACCATTAAATAGAGGATTATAAAGCTTTGAGGTAGGGACATTATCCTTCGTACATTATGCCATAGTTATATGATTGTGTGGATATCATTGTTTGTAAATGCACTTTATTAATTAATATGAATTTCCTAGAGAGAGGTTTTTAGTGCCAGTGTGCACTTACACTGGGAGTTGGCGGATAACCAACCGATGTAGATTGTGGGGTTGGGCCCTACTTATATATACATAACGATGATGTGTTTATATTGTTCAATAATTTATGTATACCTTGGCACATGTCATATTTACTTTTCGCATTATCTATGAACGATATCATGTCTCTACGGGGATTTTTGGAATCTCAACCTATTTTTAAACAAATACCTCAGCGGGTACCAGTAGGGCAAAGGGAAAAGACGTAGACGCCAAAAAGTGTGTGGCACGTGTCACTAGACGATGATATGATCGTGGTTATACCTTAGTTTATGCCTTATATTTTGGAAAATTTATAAATATTAAATTTCTGCTGTATTTCCTGTTTTCCGTCAACGAACGATAACGGAATTGTAAACAAGTATTTTTATCAATATAAATGTATTTTTCTGTATACTCATGGAATTCCTTCTTTATTATTCTCCGATTATCGAAATGGAAACGGGTGTTGACAACATATACATGGGCCTAATTTCTCTTATTCAATTTGTAAGTTTTTTGTTGGCTCATGATGAGAGAATATTTTCACTACAAGAGAGCTCATATCTTTCACCAACACTTGTTGGCCAAAAAAAAATCTCCCAAGCACCTTTTTTTTTGCCAAAATTGAATCTCCCAAGTGTCAACACCCATTTCCATTTCGATAATCGAAGAGTAATAAAGACATAATTTAATGGGCATACAGAAAAGTACAATTATACTGATAAAAATATTCATTTATAATCCCCACTTCGTTCGTCAACGAAATACAGAAAATACAGTGGAAACTTTAATATTTACAGGATTCCCCAAAATATCTAAACATAAACTAATTATAACCAATATCTTGTCCTCACCTCGAGACAAGTGTCAATCACTTCCCAACGTCTACACCTTTGCCTTTGATCCACTGGCACCCGCTGAAATGTTTATTTAAAAATAGGGTGAGATTTTGAAGAATTCCAGTATCATTAATAGAAAATGCAAAAAGTAAATATGATATGCACCAATTAATGAACAATATAAACACATCATTTGCATGTATACATGAGTAGGGCCCAACCCCACTATTCTACACTAGTTGGGTTCTCACCAACTCCAGTGTAAGTACCTCTGGCACTACTGGCCCCTCTCTAGACAAAACATATTGATTAATAAGGTACATTACAACAATGGCAACCATACAATCATATAACTATGACATGACGTATGAAGGATAATGTTCCTACCTCGAAGCTTTATAAACCCCTTTTTAAATGTGTCTCTAAATACGTGTCGTGTCCATCTTCCGATTCGGTCCTAAAATATTAAATGTACAAAAATAGGTCATAACCTATCCAAGTATTATTTTTAGACTCTTCCATTGTGTTTCTTGTGGTTATATTAGTTTATGGTGAAAATTTACCAAAATGTCCTCGGGACCCCACCGGCTCGATGATACGTTTTCCCAAAATTTTGACTATGACTATTCTAACATATTTTCACTCAAGAAATCAATTTCCAGACTCGAAATCACCAAATTCATTGTCAAATTACAAAAATACCCTTGACAGCCCCGTTTTAGGGATTTTAGGGGCGTTTTCCTAATTATGTTTTTTCGGCCTTTTCCAAAAAAGTGACTAACTGTAACCCCACATATTTTTGCCCACTGAATCCAATGAAACCATTTATTTCATGAAAATCCAGCTCCTAACCCCCAAAACAATGCTGGCCAAAATATTCAAGAAAAATGGAAAAATTGGAGTTTTGTGATTTAGCTTCCAAAACTTGTACTTTTCCACTTCTAATCCCTTATTAACTTATTTAAGCACATATTAACCATGATTCAAAGAAATTTGGGCAGCATAACCCCTTAGGATTATGGCTTTTCCAATTTTCCAACTCAACCAAAAATCATCAAACTAACAACAAACTTCAAAACCAACTTCATATAAATATAGATTTGTGTTTGGTGTAGTTACCTCTTAGGCTTCTTAGTTCCTCTCTCTCTATGCGCCCTCTCTCTCTCTTCTCCTTGAGTTAACAATGAGTCTTGAAGATCATGGATTCATGAAGAAACAAGGTTTAGAGAAGGATTTCATGACAAAAATCATAAGAAAAGCTTAAGAAATCACTTCTTACCTTAGATTTCTTCTTCCTCTTCTCTCTAGCTCTCAAGGTCTCCAAGTTCTCTCTCTCTCTTCTTCCTCTAGTGTTGGACGAAATGGACAAAAGAAGAGGAAGAGAATGGCTTCATAAAATTGCTCCCCTAATTTTACACCATTGATGTTATCAAAGGTTGTTATGGTGATACATGTCTTCCACCATAACTCCATCCATACCTTCACCCATACTTTGACTTACTTGCTCCATTTGGTTACCATTAGATTTGAACCACTTTCTTCCTCTTAGTTAGCAAAAAAACGTGCTCCCTCTGTCTTCACTAAATCACTTGTAGTTCTCCAACTAATCCAAATTTGTAGTCAATTTCATCAATTCCTTTACTCAAGCTAATTCTCATCATGCATTTTACCATAACTTCATGAAATGTACATTCCACTTTTGTCATCATTACCATGTTCATGTAGGAATTAGGCATGTGCTCATGGAATTCAATTTTTCTCCCTCATTTGCATGTGATAGGCGAAATTACAAGAGGAAAGGAAAGGAAAGGAAAAATGATTTCACCAATTCCATAATTCATTTAAATGAATTATGTATAATTCTCTCTAATTTCATAATTGTTGATTTATTCCATCAAGAATAATCAATTTATACATTTTTCTTTATTTTCTTTGGTTAATTGAAATTAACTCCAATTAATTGGAAATAATTAATCTTGGGGCTAAATTGACAAAATTATGATTTTGCTATCACTTTTGTAATTTAATTCCTTTCTTGAATTAATTTGCTTATTTCCTTATGAACATGAATATTTTAAAATTCATAAGATCCAAATTTCATAAATATTCACTATTTTATTGAATTTTTTTAATAAATTATAATATATTTTTTATAAATATAAAATTTAGATTGTTACAGCAAATATTTATATATTTACTCAATATATAATAAAATTATTACAAAAGGGAGACGAAAAGCTGAAGAACCCAAGTCTCAAGTGCATCAAATTAGATCTCTACTCTAAGTTGACTTGACCTTACTTTCTTTGTGGGCCACAAGAAATAAATTTTCTATTGACAGCGGAGATAAATTTCTATTGGGTACTGAAAGCAAAATAGTTATTGCATCATTTTGAACCCGAAAGAGACTAGTCGAATATGGTCACAATCACTGGCAAAAAAAAAAAGAATATGCTCACAATCAAATATAAATACCATTAGGCTATAGGTTAGGTCAGAAACCAAAATCCACTAATCCCCTAATCCTAAAAATTACAGTTCTCACATGCCTACATTGCGAATAATTGTTGAGAAAACGAAACCAAACGCTGATTGCTTTTAGTGATAGTTTGAAATAACTTATTTTTAGGTAATAAGTGCTTATAAATTGTGATTCACGGTATATGAGGTAAGTATGTGAAAGGAGTTTTATCTCGGCTTACGTAATAAGGACTTATTTACCCCCAAAACGTGTTTCCAAACACAGCCTTAATTTACAAGCTAAAAAAGGATTTTTGAAAACAAATCTTTAGGTACTTCTATATATCTTTGACTAATTTTTAAGTTCATTTTGTAAAACGAAAAATACACGTAAAAAAAGAGAGAGAAATTAATCCTATAAAAGTAAGTTACGATATCTTTCACGTACGAAAGTAACCTGCAAACCAAACACGCTAATATAAATTTTCATTTTTTTTTCGAGAAAAAATAATTTTTCTTTCAACCTTAACTAACACGTGTGATTGCCTCCGTACCCAGTCTTTAATTTTATCGGCATATTCTAAAGATAAATAAGATTGAAAAAATTTTAAATAAATATCATTTAAATTTATGAAACTTCAAAAAATTGATTAACACATCAAAATTACATAAAAGTGATATGGATTAAATTGAAATTTTAAAATATTGATGATTTTATTATTGTACCCTTCAATTATTTAAATAAAAAAAGAAAACACGTTTTTGCCGGAGCACCACCGTTGCTGTTCTTTTGGTGTGAGGTTTATTTTTTTAACAAAAAGTGTAAGCCACGGGGTGGCGGGGGTTAATCCCACCCCACCTTGAAAGCCTCTTTGATATATATGCATAAGTGTGTTTGTGTGTGTGTATAATATAAATAAGGGTGTAATAATATTGACTAAATAAATAATAAAAATAATTAAATACGTATCAATATTGACTAAAGGTGTAATGATATTGACTAAATGAGTAATATTATTGACTAAAGGTATAATGATATTTACTAAAGTCGTAAACAAGCTGACTAAAGATGTAATGATATTGACTAAATAAGCAATAAAAATTACTAAAAGCATCAAGGTATTGATAAAATGAGTAATATGATCGACTACAAGCGTAATAATATTAATTAAATGAGTAATCATATTCACTAAAAGCATAAACAAATTGACTAAAGGCTTGATGATATTAATTAAATGAGTAATGATATTGACTGAAGATGTAATGGTATTAACTAAATAAGTAATGGTATTGACTAAAGGTATTTACTCATTAAGTGAATATGTTTACACATTTAGTCAATACCTTCCCTCATTTAGTCAATATCATTACGCCTTTAGCAATTTCTAATACTCATTTAGTCAATATCATTACACCTTTAATTAATTTGTTTATGCCTTTAATGAATATCATTACTCATTTAGTTAATGTTATTACACCTTTAGTCAATGTTATTACACCATTAGTCAATTCCACTATTCATTTAATCAATATTATTATGTCTTTGGTCTGTTTCTTTACTCCTTTAGTGAATATTACTACGCATTTAATCAATGCCACAACTCATTTAGTAAATATCATTATATCTTTAGTCAATATCATTAGACATTTAATCATTTTCTTTATTTATTTAGTTATAACACCTTTATTTATATTATAAATATATACTCAGCCGTATGGCACAATGGCCACCCAACCTCTTTGTAAACAAGGCCCTTTGGCTTACATTTTTTTTTTAAAAAAAATAAATCCCTCCCCCAAAAAGAGCCCTCGGCACTGGAGCTTCGATGGCTGGCAGTCGGAGGAGTTCAGGCTACCGGAGGGGGCAAGCTTCGGCCGGCGATGCTCAAGCAAGGATACCTTTTCGTTTTTCTTTTTCATTTATTTGAAAATATAAGGGACATAATGATAAAATCATCAATATTTTAAAATCCCAATTTAATCCTTCTCTTTTGAACAACAAAAAATTTAATCCTTCTCACCTTTGTATCACTTTGATGTATTAACAAACTTTTTGGGTTCATAGATTTAAATGATATTTATTTAAAATTTTCTCAATAAAATTTCCGCAATAGCTATATTTCTCATATTGATAATAAAGATAAGGTGAGGTTATGTAATGATCAAATTCAAACTTTTTTTTCTCAAAAAACAGGTTCTACAATATGATACTATTAGGGAGAATTATGTTTAAACTGGACCAAATTCGTAAATCTTTATTTTTAAGAAAGTATTAATGGTAATTGGTAAATACTCATTGTTTAATTTCATTAATGTGAAGATTTGTATTATTTAAGTGATAAATAGCTTTAAATAGTTTCTAAGTTATAAATGTGTTATGTGAATGATAAATACTCGGGATTCGACTAGTAAAATTACGTCATGTGAATGGTAAATTTGAGTACTTTTTAATAATTAATTTATGAATTTGGTTATTATAAGTCTTCCTTATTATTAAATGTTACAAATGTATATAAACTTAAAATAAGAATGCAATTACGTTATTAAAGGATTAGGCTAAAAAAAGTGTTCAAGGATGCCATCCGCAGGTTCACACCATCCATAATCTATCACGCATTAGAATTAGGTGTGAACTCATATTTGACATTAAATTTGAAAAACGAAGTCAGGTTGTTATATAATTTATGAATATTAATTAGGATTTAGTTATAAATCTTATGCTTGATATTAATACTAAATTACTAATGTTAATAATCTATTCGTTAGCTAGTTTGGTGAAGTTGAATTTACAAACTTGGATGAATAATGAAATGGTCCAAATCTTGAAACCACATGGTGATCGGGGGTTATAAAAAGGAGAGGAATATTTTGAAATAGAAAATAAGACAAACTCACAGGTCGGAGACAGCCCATGTATTATATATTTTACTCAGATCAAAACATCATTTCACATTCAAATATTCCGTCTTACCTTTAAACTTCTCCTTAACTCTTATTCCCTTTTAGGTTGTCATTATAGTTTTAATGTTGGGGAGAATTTCAAAAAATAATCATTTTAACTTCAAAATCCCGTCGATAAGAAATATAATGGAATTGATAAAAAAAGTAATGAGATTGACAATGCAAGTTCTTATTAAATCACTAATTTGAGATTTTAAAGTTTAAATGGTATTTTTTTTTTAAATTTTCCCTTTTCTTTAAAGAAAATCATATTGCTGCTAAAAACAATAAGATTATTATTGTTGTTGTTGTTGTTGACGATCATTATTATATATATATATATATATATTCATATGAATATTATATATAATAAAAACCCTGTTTTAACTATTAAATATTTAACAATGATGTATTATAATTAAAAATTTTAAAATTTAGATCATCTAATGAATTAAATCCAAATAATGATCATTGATAATAATCAGGACATATAATTTAGAAATGAAAAGAAAGATGCTCGACAAATTTTTGTGGAGAATTATAATAACAATAAAAATGTAAACTTTATGGTCAATAGCGATTGGTCCAGGGAAGAGGAAAATGGCCCATATCTTTGTGATATTACTCACCTTTTTAAAGATATTATAGATGATATCAGGTTATGGATATCTAAGAACTAATAAGTGTTAGTCAGTTATATTTCTAAAGAATAAAATAGCTTAACTGATTATTTAACTAAGTCCACCCATAATATCAAAGGAAAATTTTGTATCCTTGACCACCCACCACTTTCGTGCCAGGAGGTAGTGATGGGTGAAGGATAGTAGGTTGAGATTTATTTTATGCTTGTATTTGTATTTACTCTTTCGAGTTTCATTAATGTAATTTCAGTTTCCATTCAAAAAAAAAAAAAAAAAATGGCCCATATCTTTATAAGAACTCGGGTTCAAAAAAAGTTGTCATCACCAAGATTTTGTTCATAGTTAATTGATAAGTACTCCCTCCAGTAGTTATATTTAGGGAGTTGATATTGATCCTAAATATAAAATATAGTTTTTATATTTATCAATTTTTTCTAAATTTACATCTATTAATACCCCCTCAATAATAATTAAGAAGGAGAGGGAGTGAGAGAATTAAAGATGATAATTATGGTGCTTTAGAAAATAAATGACATATTAACTAATAAAACTAATTTTTTTAATTTAATCAAATTAAGTAAATATATCTTATATTAAGAATAATATGAAATACTATTTTTCTTTAGCTATAAAATTTATTTTAACCTTAGACATAACATTTGCCAAATCAATGGACATGCCCTTCAACATTGTCAGCAATATGGGATATATATATGATAATATGAATATGATGAAGAAGTGGGGGCGAGCGAAATACGGGTATGAAAGGGCAGTGTTTTTTTTTCTGGCAAAAAAAAAGAAAGAAAGGGCAGTGTTTTGATTCGGATTTGGGGCCCAACCAAAAACGCGTTTTTAAGCTTTATTCCTTTACGGTGCACACTGCCTCCAGCTAAGATGCTCCAACCCAAACTTTTTTACTCCACTCGTTCTCTTTCTCCACGTATTCGTGTGACCAGGATAACAATAAACTAAATTTGGTTATATAAATCACACGGTCTGATTATCTATCAATAATTAAATTTTTAAATAGATTGTTAATAAAAAAAAGTCATATTCATTGAACTTTCTTTTTAGTGTTTTTACAGGATAATATAATCTTTAGTCCCTCAAGTGTATTCAGATTGTGATTTTGTACCCTTAGATTTCTTTTTCTTTTTGAGTTACAAGGGTATACACTAATAGCCTGAGAGCATGATCAAACCCGCGGCCTCCCAATTATAAAGGAGTATTCATACCACTAGGCTACAAAGTATTTGATGGTCCCTCGAGTTTTAAATAAGAGGTTTTGGTCACTTAAAGAATAAAATAGTCTAGATTTTTATTTAATGATAGGGAATAATATTCTACACATAATGAAATTTTAGAGACCAAAGATTATATTAACATTTTTATTAACTCTTTTCCATAGAACTCTTTATTGTCTGATACATATCCTCTTTTTTTTTTTTTTTGCTCAAAAGATATATATTCTTTTTACCTACGGTTCCAACAACTTTTTTTTTCGGATGTACAAACTATCTCAAACTATTCTATATCATTTTTTCCTTCAATATGCGACATGCCTACTCTTTCTTTTACATGAACATTCTGAATCGTAATTATCTTTTCCTATATGATCACAAGTCTCAAAACATATATGACAAACCAAAACCAACTTTATATAATAGTTAGCCTCTTAGCTTCTAATTTTGACAATCTTCTCTCTCACATTTCATCACTTCTATTCAACTTGTCCATCAACTTGACTCCTATATGTCCAATAACAAGATATGGACTGTATCGGTGTTTTCTCCTCTACTGTCTTTCCATTATCGATATCTATAATATTTCCTTTTTAACTTTATGTCGGGTACCATATATTCCAGGCTTTTTGATATTGTTATTAAATAATAAATTTATTATAGATGAAGTCCTTTTATACATGTATTAAACATAAACTTGTGAAGCAAGGCTTTCTTTCTCTTGATCTGATTCTATGCTATATATGTTTCTTAATTTCTTTCTAATGTTTTTTTATAAATCCTTTTGACTGACCCTTGACTGCATCTGGAATCTGCATGTCTTTCAAATTATTATTATTTAATACAATCCTCCTGATTTTCCATTTAACCGAGAGGTCAAAATTGGACGAGACAATACCAGTCCACTGCTTTACTGTTCAGTTATGTGAAAAACTGATTTATTTTATTTTATTATTAATATATGGTATCATATACCCAAAGAAATAACAAGAGCCTAGCTAATTTCTCTCGGAGATTGAATAAATAAATTCATTGAGAAACGAGATCAAAATATATCACCTCACCAAAATACAAATCGATATTTTCGGACCAAAAAATAGAGTTAGATAGGATTTTGTATATTAGTTTAATGATATATGGAATCAATGGATTTCACAAGTTCACATTGAGATGAATGATGAGCCAAGTTGGCTATAAAGTCTAATATTAATTAAAACAATGTTAATTATGTTTAAAAAAATTTTCCTCTTGTATCAATTCCTTCCAAACAAAGGCAAGGATCAGTGTCTTGTTTTATCAAATCTCAATCAACCAACTAATATTAGAGTTCAAAGAAGGAAGAATAAACAAATTTGAGCTAGCCAATTTATGTATAACAATCGAATGAGCACATGTGGTATACGTAAAACATAATAATAATAGTAGCAGTAATAGTAATAATAATAAACCCAGGGGTGTGGCTCGGATGGTTTAAAAGGGGGAGCCAAGGTGTCTCCTCCGCCATTTGCTTCAAGGGCCCGAGTTCGATCCTTGGGAAGTCCCTCTATATCAGGGGCGACTCCGGATTAGTCTGCCTCCGAAGGGGATGGGACACCGGAGGTGTAAACCAGAAAAAAAAAAAAATGTAGCAATCATTTCCGAAAAGAACAAGACCATGATCTTCTTTTGTATGTCAGATTTCAATATATAATGAGTATAATCCTTTGGCTATTGTCCCAATAGTAACTCAGCAGAAGAGCAGAGTCACGTGGTAATGTGAAAAAAGGGATATGTGTCGGGGAAGAGACATATGTTTGGATACTCTAACGACCACCTTAAAATATTGCAACACATTTTGTGGATACCATGTTTTGTTTTATTCATTTTTTGACCAACAAAGCAAACATGTGAATCCTCATAATATATACTATAACTTTCACCCAATCAATAATATATCGCCAAAATCTCCCCTATTCCAGAGAAAAAGTTATCATAGCTCTATAAATATAATTAATATACATGTATATATGTGGGTGCCCTCGTCCAATATTTTTCTCCCTCTTTCTACAACACAACCAAATGAGGATTTTCTTTTGGTTTTGCCTCAACAGCAAAATATATATATATATATATATATATCCTTCCTCTCTACGCACCTCACCACGTGCTTCATCTATATATATGTGACCAAACTATATGCACACACATGCAATCAGAGAAGTAGCTAAAGGGTCTGGTGGTGGCCTCACCTTTACAACTATGCATGTTACAAGTATACTATTCTGATCCTATTTATAAATCCCTTTTAACTAAATCTCATATATCAATGAGAGGTAGTTAACTCAATGATTATGAGATAAAATTTCAATTATGCCCTCATTTATGAATGAGTACTTTTCAACTATTTTTTCTTTATCTATATTTAAATTATTTCTTCATTGGTATAATAAATAGAGGCAAAGTTGTTACAATCTCATTTACTACGTACTGAAACTGAACTTATAAATATAACCAAATTTTTTTGTCAAAAAAAACTATAAATAGGATCAGAGTGGCATGTACTATCTGCGATACGATACTTACAAGAACTATGCATGTTTTATGTACTACAACATGTTGATCTTAAACATTGATTTTTCTTTCATATGATATTCTCAACTAATTATAAAACCTCCTCACTAATTAATCAAATTCCCCAGAATAATGACTTTTATTGAGGGTTATTTTGATATTTTATAAACAACACTAATTTTAGCTAACTTAAACTATTTATGTACAGTTGTTATTTTTTTTTTATTTGATTAAAGAGTTTTCGCTTCTGGATTGAAACAAAGGGTTTTTGTCTCTCCTTATAAAAATGCGCTATCCAGGATTCTAACTTTTGTTCTCCTTACATGTATGTAAAATGATAATTAAATGTTTATAATAAGGACTGGAGGGAGTACTTTATTTATTACCTAATCATATATCTAATACTTCCTCTAATTCTAAATATAGGAACTAAATAGCTAATTTATATAAATTAAGAAAATTAGTATAATTACCTATATTAATAATTTGCACTAAAAACTAGTCTCTTCATAAAAAAAAAAACCCTATGTGTAATTTTGGGAGAGTTTAGAAAAACAATTATAAATTTGAGACACAAGCTGAATTGAGATTTTAAAGTAGCATAATAAATGAGGAAGCAAGATCATAATGTTTGGTTTGATGGAAGCAAATTTCCTAGGAATAGCATACTCTAATCAACAAAATTTAGCTCCGCGGGAATTTATTTCAACAAAATAGCATATTCTTGTAACCACACTGTCCAAAATTTAAGTGATGAGGCCATTTTGTTTATTTTGTAATTTTTATTATTTTATTGTCTTTAACCCGTTAAATAAACTCATCTTCTCTCTCTCTCTCTCTCTCTCTCTCACACACACACACACACACACACGATATTTTAGTGAAATGATTTTTTTTTGCCATAAATAGTGAAATGATTGAAGACATTATATGTATGCGGCTTTATTTGACATGATGTTGATTATAGCCCCTTTGATATGGAATTGAGAATTCGACAGCGTTCTATGTAAAATGAATATTTGAAATTTAATCTTTGGTCACATCAAGTTTATTTATCAGTAATCAAATCATAGTTGATTTTTTAACGCGGTAGGTGAACCTGTTTTTTTAGATCCTATATGGGTTTGAATTAGTTGACTTTCTTTCGTCCAAAAAAAAAAAAAAAGAATTAGTTGACTTTCATCCTCATTTTGAATTTGAATTCAAACACAAACCATGTACATAATGTGATTAATATGCATATTCTGTTTGGGGGTGTATCTTCATTTTCAAAAGTTTTTGAGCTGATAATGGTTAAATTTTATCCGATAATCATATACCAATGGAGTTGTTTTCTGTCCTAAATCCCCAGGAAAAGTAGGATTTATCAAACTTCATGATACATTGGATGATGTTATTATTATGAGAAGCAAATGAGAAGGAAGATAATATATCTACACATTTTTTTTACTAGAAATCTGTGCATTTTGTTGAGATATTATATTGATATTTGATATATTCTCGTGTTGAGATATTATATATATCTTAGGTTAGCATTTGATATGTTCTACTCCCTTGAGTCCTTAATATAAGATATATTTGGTGAGTTAAATTAGATTCTAAATATAAGATATAGTTTTCATAGTTATCAATCTTTTTAAATTTACCTCTATTGATTATTCCTTAACAATAATCAAGAAAGGGAGAGAATGAGTGAATTAAGGAAGATGACTAGGATGTTTTAGAAAATATATTTTATATTAACTAAATTAACTACCTTAATTAATTTAATCAAATTAGGTAAATATATCTTATATTAAGGACCAGAGGAGTATATATACTAGATGTATAAATCTAAGATATTATAATTAGTATTAGATTTAATATTTGATTATATTTAATTAGATTAGATTAGATTATAGGGTTAGTTTATTAGGTTATGATGTACAGAAGATATTTGACTTCGATGAATTATAAGTTACACATTTTGTTATAATTTAGATAAAACAGTCAATTTTAGAATAGTATTGTGCAATTTTTTTCAGCGTGTTGGAAAAGTAATTTCAGACTTGAAAAGGGTAATTCGACTATAATCTCAGGAGGGGGTGAAATAAATGGATTTATTGACAGAGAATTAATGAAATTAAGTTTCATTCAAAAAAAATTCGAAAATAAAAATGGTGAACCTAGGTGAAAATCTGGTTTTATTTTGGTCCAAACACTGCCAACAAGTTACAATGATTCCTTCTAGACCCAAAACTTTATTTGGGCCAAATCTGGTTCTACAGATAGGCCCAAGACTCTCGGCAACACCTAAAAATTTATGGGCTTCTACGAGATCTCTCTGGCCAAATCAGTTTTGGACAGTTACCGAGGTCCACTGCGAGAAAATAGAGGAGCAGAGTAAGAAAAGTTTTCTGTGGTTTTTTTTTTTTAAAGAAAACTGTGAGTCTCGGTCACTAGTTAATTCTTTTTTGGACGATCGTCCACCAGTTACTTCTACAGCTTGGGTTCACCTTCCAACCGTTGTTGCCATTTGGCTATTCGATTTTCATTGTTAATTTTCAGTTTCTGCTTTGTTATCTGAAATTGTTGATCACTGGTCAGATCTCCAATCGTATTTCAACTGTTCCTTCAGAGCTATATCGCGATGGCTATGGACATCCCAACCTTGAAAGAAAGGTAAGTTATGGTCAAACTCGATGCATTGTCCTTATTGCACATTGATGATAACGTCATGCACTCCTTTGTAAGGATACTTCGCATTGAAAAATCTCTCTTACAATGCTAATTCTCGGTTGATTATACTGTAATCGGAAAATCTTAATGCTCTAAAACTCTTAATGGTCTTCATCAGCCCAAGTTTTTTTAACATTCATTTAGTTTTTAATTGTAATTTAGTCCTTTTAGTGCCTCCTCCATTTCCTCTGGGAAGCTATGGGAATTATGCTAGTTTCCCGGTGTATGAACACTTAATTCAATCAGAATGGTGTCATGCATTCTGAGTTATGGCTGTAGGATTTGTTCAAAGAAGTAGCTAAATCCACTGCTGCTTCCTCTTCTCATGAGTTTTCAAATATTTTCATTGTATTGTCAAATCCGAATTTTTGGACAGCAAGTTGGCAGTTAATTAAGAATTGGATAAAGGGAAGGAACCGGCTTTGAAAAAGGCATTCGGGTGAATGCCTTGTTCCTAGTTTCCATAGCAGCCAATGATTTAGTCAATTCTGTAGCTTCTAATTTGATCAGTTCTCTCTGTTTTATATGTATTTTTGTCTCATATATTTATTGTTTTGGTTCTAGGTATATCGGCTCTTGCAGGAGGCATGGTGTTTTGCCTAACAGTTCTATTTTGTCAAGCTTGTTTAAGGTCTGTATTTACTGTCATGTTTAGATATTCTGCAAAGGCGCTGAAACATTTGTTTTTTTCTTTAAAAAAATTTATTCAAACAACTTTCTTCTCCGATCCTTGTCTCATTCTGTTTTATATTCTATTTGAGAATTGAGATCATTACTTTTATGTCTTTTACCCTGTTTCTTTATTCAGTGATTATTACCTTCTTTTAATTTTTTTAATTTCCTATTTTATGTTTTAAATGGGAGTAAGAAGCTAAACACGATCATAATTGTGCAGGCTGAGATCAAAAAGTCCTGCCAGGAGCTCTGTTGCCTAGAGATTTTTTTTGATGACATGAAGGATATTGATTTTCCTCCACTTCTTGATGTATGCATGGACCTTGATAACTCTGAAATAGAAGCTGTTGATTTACGTAATGAATCAACATCTGAATTTAATGGAGAGTATGCCTTATCATTGATGCGTTCTATCAATCAAAAGCTTCGAGTAGTTGATCTACAGGATCTATCATTTGGAAAAGATTTCTTATGGTAAATCATGGCGCTTGTCTTATATTATATTATAATAGGTGACATGGTCTTTGATTTGTTTATTTATAGATACCTCTATTCTTTCTGCATCTCACCTTTTATGTATATTTAAAACCGTAAAGATCAATAATACTGGTGCATAAAAGTTCTTTATATTGAAACTCCAGAAATTTCAGAACAATTTCATGTCATTGAATATCTAAGACATCTTTAGATATTGGTTTGGTATGAAACTATTGTCTTGGTGCACTGAATCTTTAAGAAGGCACTCATGCATGTGTATGACAATTTGTTGTACATTGGAATAGACATAGCGGCGCCCATCTAGGACTCCAATGCTTACGGGTAATACTTGATAAAACATTATTAAGTTTGACTAACACCTGATACGAAATGGATTTGAGTAATCTTTTCATGTTGAAAGTGATTGGACACTGCTAAATTTCTCTGTTGTAGCTTGTTGGACACCTGATTTCTTGTTCATCTGTTGCAAAAACTTCTCTCTGATTTGTATAGTGTCGAATTAGTAAATATATGAGGTGCTTTATCCCATTGAATGACAATTACCTCAGTAATTCATGGAACACATGGGTTGTTCATTTCTAACAGAAATATTGCCTTGATGGGCACACATGCACTTTTTGAAGCAACATGTTTTTATCATATATGACATTTCATGGCTAATGTTGGGCTTAACCTTTAGGGATATCTCTCAAAGAGGTTTGGCATGCCAAGTTTTGACATTGAGGTCTTCACATTTCTGGAAGCTGAACATGATGGGGGAGTTCATGAATATGCATACTCTTAATCTTGATTTCTGCTCTTCATTGACCAGTTTCCAAGGGGACTGCTTTAATTGCATGCCCAATCTAATGTTCCTCTCTATGTGTGAGACGCGGATTTCCAATCTTTGGACAACTGTTGCTGCCCTTTCTAAGCTTTCTTCTTTGGTTGAACTTAGATTTCAATATATTTGGCATTGCAATGATGCTATGACCTCTTATACTTCATCCAGTGGGATGTCAGATGACACTGCTGATTTCATTCTATCAAAGAGAGTTCCATGTATTGGTGAATCCTGCATTGGCACAAGTGAACTGACAGAGCATAACTTCAGTGCTGATAATCCACTGAGTAATTTTTATTCATTTGATGATATTATGAATCATGATGCCCCAAGCATTATTGATGATTCATCAGATGGTAACGAAATTGACATTTCACGTCATCATCAGAGATACTGGTTGTCAGCTGTCTTTACTAGGTGGTATGGACAGATGCCTCTTCAGAATGAGGTAGTCAACTTGGCTTCCCCCGGGTTCTAGTAGATTTCCTTTTAAGTGGTTTCAATTTGCTATGTTTTAAGTTTTTTCTTCTTTTTCCCCTGATAAAAGGGCAAATTTTATTAAAAGAAAAGTCTTCTGACATATAGCCAGCAATACAAGTTGACAGAAAATAAGCTTAAGAATTTGAGAGTTGAAACAGAGACAGAAACACAATGAAACACCTTACCAAGGAGAAACAGATTAATCGAAATAATATGATAACTCCAAGGATATTCAAAGTTTTGAACCTGCAGAAACTTCTTAAAACATATGACAAGAAGATTGCATTGTCCAAAGCTAGATTTGTCCTTATGTTGCGACATCCTGATGAGCATATTGCTTAGGCAAGGTCTAATCGCAAGGATTCCCTCCAAGTGCATGTCAAGCCACTGTTTGAATTTACCGATGCTTGAAGATCTAGATTTAGCATTAGTTAGGATGAAACGCTTCCTCTTGACCTTTATCTTTACAATTGTGGGATTATGTTGCCGTGTCAACTTGGTGGTTTTTTAGAAGCATCCTGTAAGGCACTCTTGTAAGGAGAACAATATTAAGATTCCCCCTCATATTTAGAATTAGAGATTAAATTATTTTAATTGATATACTATTTAGTTGTGATAATGATTGTTTATAATTATAGCTTGGTGTAAAAAATAATCATATGAACCATAACCTGTAAGTATTTTGATATTCTCTTCTGCTTGGTTCAATTTTTATTGTAATGTAGCATTGCCCTTGGAAAATTTGTCAATGACTCAGAACACGTTAGATTATATTATGCATGCAACGTATTTAATAAGTTATTATTTAAATCTTTCCTATTTAATTGCTTTAAAAATGACTCATGGTATTATACAATTACTTAGGTCTAAAGTTTTTATTTGTCAATCTGTAATTTCAAAATTCTTTTCAGCTTTAGCTTTTCCATTTTGCATTCCAGAATCAAGATGAAGAAGATTTGTTAGGAGGTTCCCTTGCAAGGCGTACTGCTGATGTTTCTCGAAAGTATATGCCCTGTCATGCATCACCAATATGCTATGAGAAACATTACAGAGAATTTATGATTGCTTCATTACCTAACCTGAAAGTTTTGGATAATTTACCTATAAAAAAGGTTGACAAGGAACAGGCTTCTGAAATGTTTTCTCAATGCTTTGAGTATCTGCCATACAGACGGAAGCATAAGGAGAGTGTTGTTAATATCTTACAAAATCGTGAAACAAAATCAAGCCATATAAATGTGCGG
Organism: Inga oerstediana; assembly: GCA_963210345.1. NCBI lineage: Eukaryota > Viridiplantae > Streptophyta > Magnoliopsida > Fabales > Fabaceae > Inga > Inga oerstediana. Next base: position 30,521,042 of record OY723399.1, on the reverse strand, counting down.
AGTCTCAAGCACAGGCCATCATATCATTCTGGCAAGTCGCAGTACTTTTATGCTCGGTCTCTCTCTGCTGCGAAAGTGGGATCTTCAACTTGGCCTTTATTGTGGCCACTTTCTCTATCTGGCTGTCGCTTGGGAGGTGAGGATAGAGTCTTTCGTCCAAGGCAGTTTGAATACCATCCATCTGACCCCAGCCTGATGGTCTTTGGAACTTTAGATGGTGAAGTAGTTGTCATCAACCATGAGAATGAGCAGTTGGTGAGCTATATCCCATCACTTGGAGCAATGAGTAGTGTCTTGGGACTCTGCTGGCTCAAGAAATATCCCTCTAAGGTATGTTTTTGTTGCGAGGAAAGTGGTGACTCAGAGATTATAGCTAGCTTGATTATTATCTTTTAAGTGCGATGTAACAGCTGCGTATGTAGTTGTGTGCAATCATCTCATTCATGAACCTAGGTTGCGACATCCTCTTGCAAGATTTTCAAGTTTCTTTTGTTTATGACCTTGTAAAGGCTAAAGTATTTTAGACCGGAGAGAGATTTTTTTTTTTTCCAAAAGTAACAGGAGTATGCAAGCACTAACCATTATTATTGTTAAGCTATCACAATCAGATTGTATTCAATGATTTATTTAAGTTAAAAAAAAAGAATTAACTTAATGAAGCAACTTGTTCAGTATGTTTAGATTCACTTCACTTGCTTTTCCAGTGGCTAAATGTTTAAAATGGTGATGCCTGATGCTTTTCTTTTTTACCTTTTCCTGATTTATATCAGCTTATAGCAGGTTCGGACAATGGTTCCTTGAAATTATATGACATCCAGCATAATGGAAGAAAAAGTGCAGGCATATATGGCAGTTCTGGTTGTGTTACTTTCGATGAGTTTGACCAGTTGACATCTGTGCATGTTAACTCCTCAGATGAACTATTTCTTGCAAGTGGTTATTCAAGAAATGTAGCTTTATATGACATCAGCAATGGAAAGCGCTTGCAAGTGTACACTGATATGCATCGGGGTCATATTAATGTAGTTAAATTCGCAAATCATTCTCCTTCAATTTTTGCCACTTCATCATTTGATCAGGATGTCAAAATGTGGGATCTTAGACAAAAACCCATACATCCTTGCTTCACTGCCTCAAGCTCTAGAGGAAATGTTATGGCCTGCTTTTCTCCAGATGACCAATATATTCTTGCATCAGCTGTTGACAATGAGGTAACTCATTATTGATAGTGTGAGGGGTTGCTGGATATTCCAAAGTGTAATTATTCAGATAGGCCATGCACTGCATTTGAAATCCGAGTTAGATTTGAAACAAATAGCCAAAGTCTCCAGGAGCTGGGTTAAACATTTAGAGTTTTGCTTATCATTCACTTTGCTTGCTTCCCCTTCATTTAATTGCCTTTCTCATATGGTTTTTCTTGTAGATTTCATTAGTTAAATCCTCATAATGATTTCTTGTCCCATTGTGTATGTGAATAGACTATTTATTGACTGGAACCTGTTGAACCACCTAAAATTTTACAATTTTTTTTCCATTGGTCTTGTGCAATTTTCTTTCTTGCATATTGATTTTGTGTGGTTATCACTTATGCATGTAACTTCTTAGCTTGGTAACATGTTGATTATGAAGTACCGAGGAAATTACTTTGCCATCCAAACTAATGTGTAGACCTTACATGATAGGTTAGACAACTTCTAGCTGTTGATGGTAGGCTTCACTTGGTTTTTGATATTGCTTCCACCGGAAGCTCTCAGAACTACACCCGTTCATATTACATGAATGGGAGGGACTACATTATCAGCGGGAGTTGTGATGAACAAGTCATTCGTATATGCTGTGCTCAAACAGGGAGGCGTTTGAAAGATATATCCCTTGAGGTATGTCAGTCATCTTAATGATGACTCTCCTTTGGCTTGGCCAACTTTGCATATAGCTGTTAAGCGTTCAAAATGGTTCCTCTGTTCCTGTTCCCATATCCATTGAATGTGAAAACTTTGCTTGTGCATTCAATTCATCAGTCAGAGTGCATGTCAGTTGCTTATTCCAAATGTAATCATTTTATAATCGCCATTTAACATGTCAAATCTGAAGGAATTGTATGAATTTAAGAAGGATATGTCTTTGCAGGGAAGAAGTTCGGGAAGTTCCATGTATGTTCAATCTTTGAGGGGCGATCCTTTCAAGGTAAGTTTCTTTCTGCTTGACCGTTCTCTTTGATAAAAGGAAATGGCACGCCTTGTTAGCATTCTCATAGGGGAGACTTATGACATGGATTTCTAAAGATTGGACTTCTTCCTCACTATATTTTGGACATTTATGTCATTCTTACTATTTGTTTCCTATCCACACGTTTTCTCTTTTTAATCTTCTTTTCTCATACTTTGATGGTTGTTTTCTTTATTGCCCGTGCCAAATTCAAACATTGTATTTGGTCAATGCCTTTGATGCAGTTTTCCTATACTTATTTGAGGTTGATTTCGTAGAAACTACATTGATTGTATTGTATCTATGCTTATCTTCATGGTTATGCAAAAGTGATTATAGTTTGGGTTTGCAGTGGCAGACCCAAGATTGTAAAACAATATTCATGTGGGTTTGTGTTACAACCCAATTCAAAGGGCAGGTATACAAAAGGAGATAGAGAAAGTTGCATGCAAATGGGCAAGATACTTTATAAAATACTACAGTTGACTTTGGGAACTTCCTACTATTTTGGAGCAAGAGGTTATTTAGTAGGGTATGCTATAGGTATCTAGGTGTGTCTCCTGTATTAGGTTTTCTAGTAGACTGTGTTGACCATTTTTTGCTTTATATTGGACGTTGGGTTATCCGAGGGGCTATGTCATTTTTTTTGTGAGTGTCTTTGTAGTAGGAGGGTGGTTTTCTCTAAGAACTAGACCTTGAGAGTGGCTGTGAGATTTTATTTCCACAGATTGTAGTCCTCTGTTCTCCCACTGAGACAAAGGTTGGTTGAATATTGAACTACATTTAGTGTTTGCATCCTATTTTCTGAGGTGGCACATCACAATTGGTATTAGAGAGTCGATTCAAGGGGGATAGGTAAGGAGGTTCAAGACTTGAAGGAGTCTGTGGCAAGCTTAACCAAGAAAGTGGACGAACTCTCTGGGCTGTCGAAGTAGGTGGCAGAATTGACATCCGACATGAATCTCATGCGGGAGATGTTGTTACATATGGGAGAAGGGTTGAGGAAGAAGACTAAGAGTATGGGAGATACCGGGGACCCCCATAAAAAGAGACAGAGACCGACAGCAATGGGGAAGATGAGAAAGAAACGGTGAAGTACAGGAAACAGAACTTACCGGTGTTCCATGGTGAGGATCTACTAGGATGGTTCTTCAAGGTTGAGTGCTACTTCCAGGTTAACGGCGTTGCGGAATCGAAAAGGTTGGAAGCAGCGGCGGTGTGCCTCGAGAATCAGGCACTCCATTGGTTCCTGTGGAAGGAAGCACAATCCTCTCTTACCAGTTGGGCGGAGTTTAAACGAAAACTCCTAAAACGCTTCCACACGACTTAGCTAGGAGGTGAATACAGAACCTTGTTTGTGACTAAATAGGAAAATTCGGTGCTGGAGTATGTACAAGAATTTGAAAGGGTCTCTTATCCTTTGAAGGATGCTTCTGAAGAATGTTTGATAGGAGCCTTTTTGAATGGGTTAAAGACCGAGGTTCAGGCGGAGCTTCAGCTGACCGACGTGAACGACTTGGAGGATCTCATTGACAAGGCCATACGCACGGATAGGAAGAAGGCGTTATTAGGATCCAAGAGAGGTTTCAGGGTTGCCAAAGCTCCGAGCTTGGTCAGGCTAAAGGGATATACGGCCCAGCCCCAGTACACTCGGGTGACCCAGGTGATTGAGCCTAGCAAACTTGTGCCCACTCACACGCTCGTGATAGGCCCAGTGAGGACCGACTCGAAGATGCCGGAGACGCAGACTGGAAGCACGTCAACCGGTGTTTCCTTGACTTGCAGACTGGGCATGAGCCGCTGGCTGTCGGACGCTGAGATGGCACGATGGAGAGAGCTTGGCCTTTGCTACAAGTGCGGGGAACGTTATGTGCCCAACCATCGATGCAAAGACAAACACTTGCAAGTGTTCTTGATCGACTTGAAACCAGAGGAACCGAGGCAAGGAGGGAAGACACTAATGAGGAAGCCGAAGACTACTTTGATGCTGAAGGGGAGATGACTCGCATGGAGTTGTCCCTAAACTCCATAGCCGGTTTCAAAAGCAACCACACAATGAAAATTAAGGGCGAATTGGCGGGAGAAACTGTGATAATATTAATCGATAGTGGAGCCTCTCATAATTTCCTTGTAGAAAAATTGCTGCAAAACAAGAGGGTCAAGGCGGAAGAGGTTGCCAAATACACTATCACGGTTGGTGATGGACACACTGTGACATAGAAGCAAAGGTGCAGAAATGTGGCGTTGCAAGTGCAGGGACTGCACATAGTGCAAGATTTTTATCCTTTTCCGCTCAGAGGAATTGATGTGGTGTTAGGTATTGAATGGCTCAAAACGTTGGGAGAGGTGAAGGTGAATTGGAAACATATGACCATGAAAATTAGGAGGAAGAATAACCAAATCTGCTTGCGAGGAGATCCTGCCTCATCGCGATCCCAAGCTTCCCTGAAATTGGTTGTGCAGTCCGTCAAGAAAAAAGGACGAGGATTTATCATGGAATGCCGGCACATCACCAAAGAACCCAAGGTTGAAGCATTGCTGCCTGTTGAAGTAAAAAATCTGTTAGACATATTCCATATAGTTAGCCAAGCATTGGGCAATCTTCCTCCAAGGCGCGCTCGGGATCATGCTATTGTCATCAAACCAGGAGAATAGCCTCCCAACATCAGACCCTATCGATATCCTCATACTCAGAAGAAGGAAATTGAAGAACTCGTTAGAGACATGCTGCAAGCAGGAATTATCCAGCCAAGTACTAGCCCTTATTCCAGCCCGGTCTTGTTAGTTAAGAATAAGGATGGGAGTTGAAGGTTTTGTGGGGACTATAGGGCGCTGAACAAAATAACAGTGCTCGATAAATTCCCGATTCTTGCCATAGATGAATTGTTAGATGAACTCAAGGGAGCCACCGTCTTCACAAAGCTGGATTTGAAGTCCGGGAACCATCAAATCCACATCAAAGCCGGGGATGAACATAAGACAGCTTTCAGGACACATGAGGGTCACTATGAATTTAAGGTGATGTTGTTCGGACTCACAAATGCTCCTTCTGCATTTCAGTCCTTGATGACTGAAATTTTTAGGGGATACTTGCGGAAATTTGTATTAGTTTTTTTTATGATATTAATTTATAGCCAGGATGTTAGTATTCACTTGGAACACCTAGAAAAGGTGTTGACTATCTTGCAAGAGCATGAACTAGTTATAAACCTCAAAAAATGCAGTTTTGTGCAGCCAAGGATTGAATACCTTGGTCACATAATCTCCGAAGAAGGAGTGCAAGCAATCCAAAGAAGGTGGAAAGCATGATCTCCTGGCCACAACCTAAGAATGTGAAATCATTACACGGATTCCTCGGGTTGACGGGATACTACCGAAGATTTGTCAAAAATTATGGCAAGATTGCCAGCCCCTCGACAGATTTACTCAAGAAGGAGGTGTTCAAATGGACCCCAGCTGCTACTACAGCATTTGAAGCACTCAAGTCAGCCATGACCACTTTGCCGGTGTTGACTATGCCTGATTTTTCAGTTCCATTTGAATTGGAGACCGATGCCTCAGGGACCAGAGTAGGGGCGGTGCTAATGCAGAGAGGGAGACCTGTAGCTTATTTCAGCCAAAAACTCTCAAATCGAGCTTAGGTATGCTCAGTGTACGAGAGGGAACTCATGGCAATAGAGCTGGCTGCCAAGAAGTGGAGGCACTACTTGTGGGGCCAGCGTTTCATCATTAGAACTAATCAGAAAGCCCTGAAATATTTGCTGGAACAGCGAGTAATCGAGGAAAATCAACAGAAGTGGGTGTCAAAATTAATGGGGTTCAACTTCAAAATTGCTTATAAACTGGGAAAAGAGAATCGCGCAGCTGATGCACTAACCCGCCAAGAAGGAACGATGAATCTGATGGGATTCTCCTTAGGGCAATATGGTAAGATTGAAGAGTGGGAAAAGAAGGTACAAGCAGACCTAAAACTTAGCCAGATCATGCAACAGATCCTTACCACCAAAGAAGGTGTAGACGGCTACTATTTTAAAAAAGGTTGCTTGCATTACAAGGGGAGACACAGGGAGGTTAGTTCTGCCCAAATATTCCAGCCGTATTCCACTGTTATTAGGAGAATATCACAGCTCACCTGTGGGCGGGCATTTAGGCTATCTCAAGACCTACAAGAAGCTAGCGAATGTGGTATATTGGGAAGGCATGAAAAGAGATGTGCAACGGTTCGTGGCAGCCTAAGAAATTTGTCTAAGAAGCAAGCACCAAACTCTTTCACCGGCGGGTCTGTTACAGCCACTTCCGATTCCACAAGCTGTTTGGGAAGACATAAGTATGGACTTTATCTCGGGATTGCCTAAATCACAGCGGTATGACACGATACTAGTTGTCGTGGATCGGCTTACCAAATATGGCCATTTTTTGCCTCTCACCCACCCCTTCTTGGCTAAGGATGCCGCTGACTTGTTTGTAAGGGAAATAGTCCGATTACATGGGTTTCCAAGGACAATTGTATCGGATCAGGATCGAGTGTTCATAAGTCATTTCTGGAAGGAGTTGTTCAAACAAGCTGGTACTCAGCTTTGTCTTAGCTCAGCGTACCACCCAGAATCGGATGGACAAACTGAAGCACTGAAGGGTTGGAAACTTACTTAAGATGTTTCACTAGTGAAAAACCGAAGCAGTGGGCACAATGGTTACCTTGGGCTGAGTATGGGTACAACACATCAAGGTTCAGCCAATATGACACCCTTTAAGGCTGTCTATGGTTGCGATCCACCTACTTTCCTTAAGTTGCAAGATGAGCCGTCACTCGTGGAGGAAGTAAATGAGCAGATTCGATCCTGCAACTTGATCATTGCAACATTGAAGGAACACTTACAGAAAGTGCAAGAAGAAATGAAGAGGCAAGCTGACAAGCACCGAAGGGACGTGCACTTTGAGATTGGGGACCTTGTTTATGTTAAAATCCAGCCATATAGGTTGTGAACACTAGCTTGACGGATCAATGAAAAGCTTAGTCCTCGTAATTACGGACCATTCAGGGTTCTTGAAAAAGTAGGTGCAGTGGCATATAAGCTGGATCTACCACCAACAGCTCGGGTGCACCCTGTTTTTCACATCTCCAACCTCAAGAAATCTATCCAATTGGTTCAGGTCACTCTCACCATTCCTCCAGCACTGTCTGAACAGTTTGAACTTCAGGTGCAACCGGAAGATGTTATTCAGGTCAGGCAACTCACTAATGGCCGACTGGAAGTCTTAATCAAGTGGTAGGACCTACAGGATTTTGAGAATTCATGGGAGCTGGCAGATGTCATCGCATGGCAATTCACCTTGACGACAAGGTGAAGCTTTTAGGGAGGGTAATGTTACAACCCAATTCAAAGGGCAGACATACAAAAGGAGACAGAGAAAGTTGCATGCAAATGGGCAAGATATTTTATAAAATACTACAGTTGACTTTGGGAACTTCCTACTATTTTGGAGCAAGAGGTTATTTAGTAGGGTATGCTATAGGTATCTAGGTGTGCCTACTATATTAGGTTTTCTAGTAGACTGTGTTGACCACTTTTTGCTTTATATTGGACGTTGGGTTATCCGAGGGGCTATGTCATTTTTTTTGTGAGTGTCTTTGTAGTAGGAGGGTGGTTTTCTCTAAGAACTAGACCTTGAGAGTGGCTGTGAGATTTTATTTCCACAGATTGTAGTCCTCTGTTCTCCCACTGAGACAGAGGTTGGTTGAATATTGAACTACATTCAGTGTTTGCATCCTATTTTCTGAGGTGGTACGTCACAGTTTGCTTTGAACAAGATTGATTTTGGGCCAGTTTGTTTAAAATTAAAGAAAAAGGTGATTTTAATTAACTTTAACACTTGAGTTGTTGGTAGAAATTAAGCTAATCATAAAGGTTTTGTTGGAAAAAGAAAAACTATTTTTAGCTTTTTTTGATGAGTCATCCCCAATAGCTTATCAAATAAGCTTTTTCTAATACATCCCTCACGTTTTTAGCTTAATTCGGTCAACAACCCCCTCGTACACTCAACAACTTCACCATGTTCTGCCTCAATTTATTTTCCTATGGTTTTATTCAACTGTCCATAGTATATAGTGTACTACACGGAGTTGCAGTATTAAGTTTTCCTTTGGTCTTGCAATGATGGTACATGCAGGATTTCAATATGAGCGTGTTAGCAGCTTATATGCGTCCATCTTCCAAGTCTGAAATTGTCAAGGTAAGTCAATATCAAGAGCATGCTATGTAATTTACATTATTTGAGAGCATCCCAATCTCAATGATCCAATTCCGTGGAGCCTCTTAAGCAATTTGCTCTGAAAGAAATTGAGAGGCACAAGAAAAGCATGGAGAAAAAGTTGGACCCATTATTTTCCATTCCATCTGTGTGGAGAAAAATGGACGCAGCTATTCTCTTTCCCCATTCCATCCAAACATGAGGAAAGAAAATCGCATTCTCATTTTTGCACCTTCAAATTTTTCCTTCCCACTTTTCCCTGCTTTCAGACAAAATTTCAGGACACAATTCTTAGGTTGTACAATTGAGAAGACAATGTGTGAGAATAGATGAATATTCGATTTCCACTTGTCCAATTCTCAAATTTTAACTGTATCTCCACTTCTGCAGATCAATTTGTTAGCATCTAGTGGCTGTGACAAGGATGATTCTGACCAGCAGCGCCCCTGTCCATCCCATATGGGGGCCTAGCATATCAGATTGCAGATGTACTGATTCAGAATTTTCAACATCTGCTTCAGAGTTATCTGGTGTTGCTAAACTTCTAATGTAATTTGATGGCCATAAGAAATTCAAATTAAGATCATATGTATGCTGTATGTGTTGTATTGTGTGCAACTAATGATGGCTCATTTGTTGCAGTGAATGCAGGTTTTTGCCAACAAGAAGGTAGGGTTAAGTTATTGGATAATCTGTAAATAAAAAATTGGTAGGCTGAGGATTTTAGGTACATAAGGACTATTTTTTTTATATGTTTTATACATAAAAATTGGTAGGCACTAGGCAGAGAATAGGTCCATGTTTTTTAATTTTTTTATGGTGCAAGCGCCCCCTCTGGTGTGTGCGCGTGTGGGGGATTCAAAAATTTTAGAATATTGGGGCAACATACAAATGTTCCAATACAAAAATATGATATAAGATGAAATTCGTTATCTTAACCTAGAATTATTTAAGAAGCTCTTCCAAATAAAATTTCAAATTGTTCTTAATGAGGCCAATGTTGTCTCCATTCATAAAATGTTTGTGAAGATGGATTTCAATGTTGATTTTCTAGTGTGAAAGACTATTATTGTTAGACTAGTTTACTAATAAGTATTTTGTCGTTTCTTTCTTTTAAATGCGCTCATTAATGAGGGTAAAAAACAAATAACTTTAATATTTTATCACTATGATATTATTTATAAGTCTAAATTAATTAATTTTTACTTACTAAAGAGAGTTAGTTAACTCAATAATTATGGACTAAATTTTTAATTTTGTCCTGTGAATGGATATTCTTTATCTCTTTTTTATTATTCTAAAAGTAGATTTATAATAAAGACTAAATTTTCTTTTCCTATTTTTGGAGTTGAAAGGTATTTTTGCCTTTAAGCTGTTCTCGCAAGAGCATTGGATATCCTAAATTATCAAGTGATGCAATGTTACTCTCGGTTAAAAAATCGTTGTAATGCCATCCTTGCCGGAGCAAATTATGTCTCTTAACTATGTGTTGTAGCAGGTCAAAAAAAAAAAAAAAACTGTGTTGTAGAGTGCTATGCATGTTTATGATTGTATTTAATGGATGTTTGCACCTTATTAACGGCTGGGATGATAGTGCAACGGCTTTTAAGTTTAAAGGTAACATTGCACCATATCATTTAATTTTAAGATATTAAGTGCTTTTACGTGAATAGTTCATGGGCCAAATGCCCTTTCACCCCTTTTTGGTACCAAATCAAAGAAATTAGATTCCTCCCAACAACGTTTGTTTATGCCGTATGTTACAGTTAGATAGAAGAAAGCCCAAAACACTGTGGCTCGTTACGGGAGGAAAAATAATAGAATATAATACAAAGTAATGATGATTATATGAATTTTTTTGGTACGCCATTAAAGAAAAATGATGCATAGACATGAAGCCATGTTTGGTTGAATTACAACAAATATGACAATATGTGAGCATAATATATTAAGAGACAATTACTCAGGTTTTCATATATCTCTATAATGGTTTAAAATTATCTTTTTGTCACCATATATATATATATATATATAATAATTCTATCCACATATATAATAATAAATTGATAGACAAAATTACAACCTGCCTATATTAAAAAAATCTTATTAATTAAAACTACCGGTATGTTATTGAGTATTAACAACCCCAGTGTACAGAGCACAAAGTGACCAAAAGATTGAAATTATGCACTTCGAAATTGCTCCATATCATGGCTATTATTTTACTAATTTGCATTCTAAACATTTTTTTCATACTTATTCATCCAAGAAAATGCAACATGGGTATTCAGATCATACAAATTTCCTCACTTCCTATCACTATGCCAAAAAAAAAAAAAACCATAAAACCAGGAAAAGATAAAGACGGAAGAGGAAAACGATTTATATTAGTTAGCCATCATGTTCATATATCTACAGCATCACAAAAAAAGAAAAAAGAAAAGGATTTTTATTGTTGCGACAGAAAACGTATATCCAAGTGCGAAAGTTAGGCATATGCTGGGATCTCTCCCACATGTAAAATTGTGCTGCTTATTTTGAGAGAGAAAAACCTTGAATCGAAAAGAAAATCAGAATATACAAAAATAAAGGAAGGAAACTGCACTAGCAGCAATTAAGCCGAAGCGGCAAAGAGAATTGGGGCGGGCCGTTAACAGGGTTTATAGGTGAGAATTTGGTCAGTTTAAAAAATCATAATGACAATAATATATTTTTTATTTGATTATAAGATGTTTGTGTCTCTATTCATTAGTTTTTGTAGTATAATCCTGATTACATCAAATGATGTAATCATGATTACAAAATATAATCTTTTTTATATTACACAAGTCTAACCAAACATCACAATTAGACTATTGCATCAGAATTATATGTGATCATTTTCCATGGAATCAAACCAAGCGGCCATTAAATGCAACCCAAGCTTTTTCCCCCCCTAGCAAATGCAACCCAAGTTGGTTTTCCATAATCAAGTATATACTAATTTTGTACCATATTTCTTCTTAAAAAACATTATTAAACATTACATGCTATTCTGCTTGATTCAAAGAGAAATTAAAAACATGTGACATATCCCATAGATATATAATAATATGGAAAAAAAGTTGAGTGATAATAAACATAATTCTCTCAGCCATTGTAGCAATAGAGCAATTAAAAAGGACAGGGGGACTATAACTACAGTTCATGTTTTTTGAGTTAAAGGGAATTTTTACCCTTAAATTGCTTTCCTAGGAGCATTGGGTACTATAAGCTATCCAGTGATGTGATGTTATTCTCAAACTTAAAAAATCATTATAGTATTGTTCCTATAGTTAAGAGGAAGCAGATGTCCATTAACTATGTAGTATAAGGGCCATATACATATTTATTTGTTTTTAACAGACATTTTGCACCTTTTTGATAGCAGGAGCAACGTTGCAATATTTCTTTTAAGTTTAAGGGCATCATTAGTCATGTGAATAGTTATAGGCAAAATATTGCACTCTGAAATACGAGCACAAATTAAAATGAGATTTGCTCAAGTTGTGCTGATCTATAATCATTGAAGGGCATTGCCCTGCACAGAAATGATATGTATATCTACAGGAATTTACCCATCTTTAACTGACTCTAGTTCTACCCTCTTGCTGGCTGAGGCACAAGTATTGAAGTGAGGTTTGGAGGGAAATACAAAAACAGAAGTCGATGAATTTGAAGGCTGAAATGCTCCTGAATATCTCACTGAAGTCATCGAGATTTTTGGTAGCTGCAGACTGCCAGAGGCAAGTGGCACCAGTTTATAGCTAAGAATGTGCTCCGATTTTGGAAGAACGAATATAGTGTCATTGTGAGACCCGGATAACACAAAATTTTGTGCATCCCCCAGTGAGTATTTGATTTCTTGGAGTAACTGCGTCTGGTTTAATATTTTAACATGGTACGTGAAGGGATCTCCCAGGATGGCATAAGGAGGGCACTCCAAACTCACGACCAATGGCGGCAACTCCACAATTATGTCTGGCAGTTTTTGTTTAGTCACAGTCCAGGGTACTGTCTGTGTAGACATAGATTGCTCCTCGAGCCCCAGGTCTCTCCTCCATTTCAAACACACATTTCCTGGTCTGATCTTTGAGATATTCATGTTGGGAGTGACTGTAAATACCTTCTTGAACTCTTCCCTGGGAACAAGAATACGGGAGTTTGGAAGTTCTGAATTTCCATCTTGAACAGAGAATATACTTTCAAAAGCGTCATCTTCTGCTTCTATAGAAATGGAATGTAATCGTATTGGCACCTCTGCACAATTCTTTGCACCGACAACGAGCATAGTTTTCTCATTCAAAGGTAGTGATTCTGATTGATCAGACTCTAAACCTAGCTTGTTCCTTGAGAGTAACAAGGGGTCCCTTCTGAATGGCATCAGATACTGATGGTTAAGAACAACAGCAGCGATTCCTTCAATTTGCAAATTCTTGTGGACATGAACCTTTTGCGAATTTAATTCATCACTGTGAGGCGTATAGCTCAAGGATGCATAGAGCATAATAGGCTTAGGCCTGTGCCACTTGATTTCTAATTTGAACATCCAGGAGTCTCCACTTTTGAGGCTGGGAACAGAAATTAATCCAAATGATTGTTGTATTTTCTTTATTTGGTCAGAGCCCAACTGAAATTCATTTTCCCCTTGTCCAGTTATGCCAAGCAGCTCAACGTGATGAGTCTCCATAGAATTCGATTCAGATTCTCTTGGACTATACAAGACACCTCCTCTCACATCCACAAGATTGATCTTCAACTCACCAGAGTAGACATCATGTCCCAAGCAGATCACAGTTACAGGGACTATGAAAATCTCTCCCACTAATGCAGGACCAGAGGCACCAAGATATAGATCTACCTGTGGGTCTGGCTCTTCAACCTGGGATGACTTTAGACCAGAGAATGCAAGGATGGGATCTTTTATTGGAAGAGTTTCTATACCCTCCTCCGATGTGCAGAGAGCCAAACTATCCAGTGAAGCAGGGCTTTCAGCTATACAACATATTGTGAAGTGCGACCCAATTTTTGCAATAACAGACAAGCACTCAAGTTTTCCACTTTGGTCTGGGAAAACCACAAAAATGTCTCAGATCAAATTCAAAAGAAAGCAGCCAACGCTAAAATAATAATGCAAGAAGTATATGCTTCAATGTGAACATGAAATACAAACAAAGCATACTTTACACAGTAATAGCTTGGGAAAATGAAACAAAAATATAGATTAAAAACAAACTTGACAGATAATTAGAGAAAAGTGAATTGTTCAAAGAATAGTATTTCATTTACCAGATTTGATGTCATATGTCAACCTTAGCCATTTGTTTGGAGCTAATGACAAAGAAGGTGACATCTCCATTCGGCGCTGTTGATCACCACTAATTTTGATTGATTGAGGTTTTTGGGCATTTGCAATGGTAAAGTTGCAATCAGATTGATTGAACTGGACATCCAATTGGTCTATCTCAACAGTAAGGGGTAACTTGGAAAAAAGTGAAATTGTGATCGAAGTTGATGACTCAAGCTTGATTGTCTGCTCATGGAAAGCAACAGAAGCAAGCAGCACCGACCTAAGTGGGCTGACAAGATCAATATCAAGATGAAGTGCTTTATCACCTGTTATCTTGAGACTACTGAAGCGTTCATTTGATGACAACCCTGACCCTTCATTCACAAGCTCAAACACCTCCTTCTGTATAATTTCTCTTTGCAGGAGATTCGCAGGACCAGCCGGACCAGTGTCCCCCTGGACAACTATACCAAATGACACTGGCAATGCAGCCAGTTCAAGGGAGTACTCCACAAATTCTTTAACATTGCTATTTTTTATTGAGCACTCTCGCAAGTAACCCAAGACATCCCATAATAAAGTTATCCACCCCTCTTTTCTGTACAGGGTTGCAATACTATTAAAAATCTGCATTGCATTACTAATATCACCCTCAGCAAAATATTCTTTGGCCATAAGGAACCCACAATAGGAGCCCATTCTCTGAACTTTAAGATTACAGTAAGATTCATATGCTTTTTTAAGAAGAGCAATGATCTCAAATGAATCTCGAAACCTTCTTCCTTCAGAAACAGCATAGCGCATGTACTCTTCATCAGAAAGACTGCAAATAAAAATGAAAAACTTCACAAAATGAAGAGATCAGAATAAAAACTGTCAACCACTTAATCAGGACTTACGGTAGCATATCAACATTATCCCCTTGCTCAAGTAACCTAGAAAACTGACCCACATAAACCGAAGGGACCACTGATTCAGAAGTAGTATCAATCTCATTAGAAGCTTCTGACATTGAAACTGCAAGTTCCAAAGCTGACCTCTTTTCCCTTAGGTATTGGGCCGCTAACTGTTTCAGGAAGATGAATTGTCATTGTTTACGCAGTAAACTAAAATGGTCCAAAAACCACGGGAACCAACTTAAAAAGCACCTTTTTAAAACACAGAAGGGATATTTATGGAAAGAAACCTAATCACATAGCTAATATGCACTTGCTCTCCTGAATATAGGGAGTTTCTTTCTCAGCTGACACTAGCAGCCAAGGAAGAAACAAGATGCCATGACTAAAACAAGCTGCAACACAGTGAGGAAAAAGACTGGTATCTCTGAATCCACCAGAAGCAGCTTATTAAATCTATAGTTACACAGATTTACGGATTTTAGAAAAATAAAACAAAAAAGTATGGAGTCCTCTAAAAATGGGTTAAGTAATACCAAAGAGAACACTCGATGAAGTTATTGAACTGAACCTTTTGGTTAATGATTTATTCAAAAATTTGGTTATTATAGAACACAACAGCAATGTTGTGTGAAACCAAACATAAAACCAAAAAGTATGGAGTCCTCTAAAAATGGGTTAAGCAATACCAATGAGCACACTCAATGAAGTTATTGAACTGAACCTTTTGGTTAATGCTTTATCCAAAAATTTGGTTATTAATAGAACACAACAGCAATGTTGTGCGACCCATGCAGCCAACCCTACCTCACCTAGTGGTACAAGGTTTGTTGTTGTATATTTCTAGTATCAAGGCCATAAAAAACCAATGACGTTTTTGAAAGGAGAATTCAAATTTTCTTAATAACCACATAATTATTCATAGTCCAGATACATTGCCAAATTTTCATCCACATCTTCCACATTCTAATTCTCAGTCACACCAAGCACACCCAAAATGAAGCCTAGTATATCAAGATGGCTAACAGTGTAAAAATTGTTAGCAAAGTATCTATAGCCCTGCTAAAATTCCCTTTTCAAATAAGAGGACATATTATTTCCATTCTGAATACTGTTGAAGTAATTTAGTAGCATCACTCTGATACAGCCATCAGGCATAGATTTTGGAAGTGGATTATTTATTATCACACATTTAAGTCCTCAGTCCTCACTATAATCAAAATCTATATAACAACATACTGTTTTATGAAACCAATAATTCCATGTTTTTATGTTGAATAAAAGTCAATCAGTCATTTGCTCTGATCAACATCTGCAGTATAATACAAAAGTTAGGAAGTAAAGAGCTGCTTACTTGGTAGTAATATGCCGGATGACACTCCCACTCAGACAAAGGTTTCGCTGAAGAGCCAAGGAGAATAGGTGAAAAGCTTTGAAAGTTCTTTGAACTTGTCTCTAACAGCTCTCCAAATACCAAATACTGCCTACTCATCCATTCCCAGTGAAGAAATATTACTTCTGGAACCCCAATTAGCTTTCTGTATGCATTCTTATGCTGGCGAAACCATGTAACTGCTTCTGTCACTTTACCACTATGCAGTAACAAGGTTGATATCTTGAAATGCAATTGTTCAGCTATAATTTTTATCTCAATTAAGCGTTGTACTGCTGGCAATCTAGTTGATACCCCAACAATCTGTATAAATAGTAATATAGACAGAAAATGCACATAATAAAACCTCACATAAATCAATGTAACAAATAAGACACACACGAGTTTGAATGTACAAACGTCATCCAATTAACTCAGGAAATGATGGAGTTGCCCACGTGAACTATCCAAAACAATGAAAGCATATTCAGTCAGAATTTCCTGCTCCAAAGCTAATGGACCAAATCAAATGCCGCCAATGCTTTTGGGAGGATCAGAATACATCTCCCCAAAAGTATTTGACCTTGGGAGCAAAATATGAGGTATGCTGTTTCCCTCTAAAGTTACTGCTAAGAAAAGCCACCTTATGTTTGGAAACACAGAACCAAGCACAAAGGATAGTTAAATTACATGAATTAGGGGCATCCATATCACTTAAGAATGTAAGAGATCAAGTTAATTATTTAAGCCTCTAGCAATCGTCCTCATATACGTGGCAAACAGTGAACAATTATGTGCAGCAGCATAGTCTCACGCTTAAAAAATGCCTTGCTCATTTTGCCTTTAAAACTAAGAAGCCAAATTATTTTTAAGTGCCCCATAAGCCAAGATATTGCATGAATGATCAACCAATTTTCTCATTAACAAATAAAGAAAAGACACCTCTTATTAGTTGCGTCAACAAATAGTAAGAGGGCAGAGAGGAAGATTTTAAAGCTATGGATCACAGCTGAGATCTGAGGATTCATAATCAATCTTGATATGCATTAGCATATGCAAATGCAAGAAATTTAAATTTACACACACCTCCCGTAGTGTATGATAAGCCTCCTCATAAAATTTTAACGCTTCAACCCAGTCATTTCGGAACTCAGCATATACAGCAACCTAGCAATTCAAAGCATCAAGACAAATAATGCACAGTTGCATAAGTTCACATAAATAAACTGCATAGAATGATAGAAACATCTAATATTCATCTAACATCATAGTGTCATAAATAATAAAGAATCCTTTCACGTTTACTTTTGAAAAAACACAAAATAAACAGCAAATATATGCTTTTCGAGAACCTAAGTTGAATACATTTTATCTGCATGCATTTTAGAACTTTGAACCAACAAAGCATGGGATTTAAGAGTAAGATCACATATTTCTGACTAGAACTCATAAAACCTGTCTCAACTTATGATTTTCATGAAGTGTAAAGCAAGCAAGAAAATCACGGTTCCTTGACATATTAGTTCAGTGGGTACATATAAGAAACTTGGTAAAAGTGCATTCCTACTTTGAAGCAGTAACGGACGATTAACTCAACAGGGCCAACACTCTTCTTTTCTATTCGCAGCCTAATTCTTTTCCCTTCGTCACTGTAATATGAACTCGCTAATTCAGCAAAAGTGTTTGCCAGCCTACACAAGAATCAAAGCTGCGCATAATGATAATGCTGTTCATATAGAAACTATCAATAAAGATTTTTCCCGAAACCAAAAATGAACTTCGCATACCTGCCAATAGAATTTTTGAGTTCGGAAGAGTCGTTTGGGTTAAACATAAGAACATATTTGGAATCAACTTCAGCACGCTTTCGTAGAGCAATCATTCGATCTTCATTGATCTCTTCTGCGTCAAATAGGCAGTACATATCAGTACGTAAGCTAAAACCATAAACAGTAAAGAAAATAGTAACATGCTCGACTGAGTTCGTACTCGCCAAGCAAACAAAAACAAGCGCGAAATGTGTATAATTAAGATCCAATTGCTCCTAAATCTAATTGTTCTAAATTCTTTTCGAGGGATCTCTATTTTATGCGGAGAAGACAAACAAGAGAAATAGTAAAGTTGAACTAACCCCGGGCATCCGAGAGAACAATTACAATAGCCAATTTGATGTTTCTGGCACGAATGACGGTTCTGACCAGAAGCACAAGGCACACACATGAGGCCAAGGGTGAAGAGAAATAACAAGCAAAAATTTACAAAAGTGGTGGAGAGAAATCCTACTTGATGGAATCTAGATCGGAGCAGACCTGAAGCCACTGAGCAGGGTCACCAAACACGTGTTGGGCAGGGAACAGAGCGGCGAGGAGGGAGGGAAGCCTGGTGCGGTGCTTGAGCAACCAATGTCGCTTGAGAATGCCCGGCACAGAGGACGGAGGAGAGGTGGTAGTAGTGTTGGAGTCGGCGTCAAGCTTCTTAGAGAAGAGAGAGATTTTAGATAAATCAGGCAAGGCGAGGGTGTTGATGGGTGGATTCGCATAGAGGAGATGGTTCGAAATTAAGGCGTGAACCTCCGGGCAGCCGACCATGGATATCAATGTCACGGGCGGCGTGCGCAACTCTTCAGAGTATTCTTCCATTTTCACAGCGAAGGAAGAAGCCGATCAATCTCACCCGAAGACTTGTGCAAAGAAAGAAGAACTGCAAGTAATTCAGGGAGCACAGATCCGGCTAAGTTAGTTTCACTTTCTGGGTTCTCTCTCTCTCTCTTTTTTTTTTTTTGCCAGTCTTTCTGGGTTCTCTTTGTTTTTTGTTACATTACAGTAGTACACTATATTTTTTTTTTGCCAACCAGTAGTACACTATATTTACATCATAATATAATTTACAAAAATCCAATACAAAGAGTAATTAATTGTTGTATTTTCAATAAAAAAAAAGTAATTGTCGCATGCCAGTCGATAAAGCCCACCTACCAGTATGCTGTCTGGGCTATATGTTTTGGGCCCATTAAAAATATCAGCAGTAAAACTGCAGAACTTTTCTTTGGGACTTCGTCGTATTTAATGATACTTGTTATTGTGCTTTTTATAAGAACTTAAAATTTTAATTGTTTCTGCACACACCCCAGATTTATTTTGGGTACAAGTTTTTGCGATATTACTGAGGAGGAGGCTGCATTACCGGTTAATCACTTTGTGGGAGATGACAGAAATTGGAACTAGGATCTCTTTAACAGGGATCTCCCAGACCATATCTTAGCACTCATTGCAGGGACCAAACCCCCAGCTTATGATGATGGGGATGCACACTGTTTTTGGGATAAAACGAGTGATGGAAGTTTCTTGGTCCGATCGGCTTTTGAGTTATTACGTTAAGAGGAATGGATGGATGAAGATCGAAAAAGGAATGTGGCTTGGAAATGGGAAGGGATGAAATAGGCCAGGTCTAGCCTACATAAAGTCTAGCCTAGCCTATTTAGTAAATAGTAGGTCAGGTTCAGACTCAAGCATATTGTTAGGCCTATTTAGATAAATAGGTCAGGCTTATTTTTATAAGGCCTAGCCTACAAGAATACATGTCTGACCTATTTAACTTTCTTTTTTTAAAAAAATTATACTAGTATATAAGTATATATAATATCATCTAAATTATTTATAAGTTTACTAACTTAATTTTAATTCTAAATTTCATACTTCAACGTCATTATACTCAATCCTTGTTTTCCCATAAATCATTCACCCTCACCTCTCTTCTTTTCAATTGTTCGGGATAGCAATACTAACTCACTTTCTCTCCCCTAATTTGTGCCCTCCACTAAAACATAATAATTGTTATGAGTTTATTTTAATGTCAAATGAAATATTATAATCTTAATAAAAGGAGTTTGTTCCAAATTACGTGGGAAGAGTAAAAGAGGTAAAAATCTAGTTTTACATGTTATTTGTTATGCTTAGTCGATTTTAAAAAATACATCCCATTAGTCCAAAAACGATTAATTTTTCTTATTCCTATTTATTTGGACAAGTGTTGTCACTAAGCTAGACATTATTTTCTTTTTATTACTAAGCTTTAATATTACGACAAGAATAGATGTTAGGCTTTTAAAACATAATATAGGATTGTATATAAGTATTAAGGGTTATATATGAATTTGGAGGTTTAGTCTTTAAAGATTATTTAAAGTCCTACATTTTAAGTAAATCTTTAAATAGGCTTCAGGCTTTGTCAGGCCTTTTGAAGGCCAGGCCTAGGCCTAAAAAAAGCCTACATACAAGCTTAGGTCCAGGCTCAGGCTTTAAATCTCTGTTGTAGGCCCAGATCTATTTAAACAAAACCTAACCTAACCTAGTTTATCTCCACCCCTAGATCTGGGCCTAAACTAGCTCTATGTCAAAATCTTCTCACCAATGTAGAGCGGCATCAAAGACATATGTCTAATTCTAGTCTATGTATGAGATGTGGGCAAGCAATAGAGAATGTAGATCATATACTACGAAGATGCACTCTCGCCCAAGAGGTTTGGAAATGCTTGGTGCCTAAACAACCAGTTATCTGATAGTTTTCGGAATGGTTTCCAAGGATGGATGATCCAGAATTTGACCAACCACATGTATTATCTAAATGGAAGGAAGGTGGAACACACTGTTTGGACTCACATGTTAGAAAATGGAAATTATGGGAAGCTCGAAATAAGGCGCTTTTTCAAAGCGAAACGACACAAGCCCAAAAATTAATCCAGGAATTAAAGGCACTGACCGAGTTTAGTGAAAGAGCAGCAAAACAAGTCAGGCAAGCGCAAGGAAGTGCAAGTAGAACACGTTTATAGTGAGGGTAATAGGAGTGTTGACTTTTTGGCATCATATGCATTGAGGTTGCCTGTGTATTATCACCTGTTGGAAGATCCGCCCGATGACATTATGATAATCCTATATGAAGAGGTGCTGGGTATTGGCAGCATGAGAATGTGTGGCAGCCCTGTTTGATCTTTCGTGATCAACTCCCTCTTAAAGCGAAAAAAATTTGAATTGTTTTAATAATTTTTATAAGATCCTAATAAGAGTTATATCAATATTTAATGAGATTTATTTTTTCATTTGTGCTCCTCATTAATTATATATATTGTATTAATTAAAGGATTATGATACTTATATTTATTCTATTTCTCTCTTACTTACCTCCTTATAAATAAGGGTATGTATAGAAAAAAGTTTATTTCAAGATATACTTATTATTTTTAAGTAATTTTAACCGTTTTTTTTAAATCGCGTAATTCGGTTATCAAACTCTTCTAAATATGAATAAAGCGAGTACATTTTATGCTCAAAATATATATAACACGTTTAGGGATGAAATGGATTAATTTTCCCAAAAACCCTATCTTTAGGCCATATGTACATATATAGATTCTTGTCTTGGTTATGACCTGTCTTTTATAACATAAGAAATATGACATCGGCAATTAATTTTTAACGTTGTAATTCTCACACAATTATTCCTATAAATGACTTAATTTAAGAGGACATGATTTTTCAAAATAACACATGTATTCATTTGTAAAATATTCCAACATGCACATACGTGGCCGCACACAAAGAATTCAGCCTCTTCTAAACTTGTGAAATTAAATTGCTTCAGACAAAGTTTAGGCAAATTATACCTTTTTTATATATAACAAAGGCAGCATCTTATTGTTTCCACGTTAATAAAACCAAAAGGATATCAAAATTAGGACATGTTTGGATTAGTGTGGTAGAAGTGACTTTTTTTCAATATGACTTTTACAAACTTAATATTGGATAAAAGACTTATTATAAATATGATTTATGTTTGGATTGACGGTGACAGAAGTAGTTTTTTTCAAACTGAAACTTGTTTAAATGATTATCTAAAAATGAGTTTAGGTGAAAAATTATTGAAAAGGACATGAGTTTCTATTATATGAATATAATTTTATAATTGATATATTATTGAAAAAAAAATTGTAAATACTAAGAAACACTTAATTAGATATTTTGTAATAGATACAAATTTATATAAATGACAAAATAACAAGAATCTTAACTTTTTTTAACTAAATAATATTATATTGCTAAAAATTAGAATTAATTTTTGTTTTTTCACCAACATTTTTTTGTCAGCAAATATGTTTAACAACCTAAAGTTTAAAAATATATGGTTTGGAAAAAAAAATATTAGATATCTCTTGCTCTTGTCATTTTACACCAACCGGACTTTTACTTAGTGAGTGTTTAGGAATTTCCTAAATCTGGGTTTCAAACCCAGGTTTGTGCAACCCGAGACAAAATTTCTCTCACATATTTACCTCATAAATCATAAAAACTATTCTCAAAAGCTAATCCACACATATAGAATAAAACAAGGAACCATAAATAAGAAAGAATAAGACAAAGGGGTGGGGACAGTGGAGGAGGCATCACGTGCGACCTATAGACATTTTTCAATCACAACGTGAAAAACAGTTATTTTTGGCTTCTTTTAAAAGGTTACTTGTTAGCTAAAAGCATAATTCCATAAACTGTTTGTTTGGAATAATTTATTTTTAGGTAATAAATATTTATAATTCGTAATTCACGGTATATGAGGTAAGTATGTGAGAGAAGTTTTATTTTAACTTACGTAATAAATGCTTATTGACCCTTAATAAGTAATACCAAACACATAAACTTGAACTCAAACGGGATAA
Source organism: Inga oerstediana (assembly GCA_963210345.1). Classification (NCBI taxonomy): domain Eukaryota; kingdom Viridiplantae; phylum Streptophyta; class Magnoliopsida; order Fabales; family Fabaceae; genus Inga; species Inga oerstediana. The sequence continues at coordinate 30,498,306 of OY723399.1, read as the reverse complement.
AATGATTTTATTGTGCTTTTTAACCAATCATTGTGCTTTTTTGACACCCAGAACCGCTTTGTCAAACCGACCCTTAGGCTTTGTTTGGTTGAAGGTTAGGTTAGGTTGGGGTGGGGTTATCTTTGTTTGGTTGGAGGTTAGGTTGGGGTGGGTTGGAGGTAAAAAAGTAGTGTTTGGTTGGAAGAAGGTTAGGTTAGGTTAGGTGTTAGATGTTTTTTTGTCTTCTAGTGATAACCTAACCTAAATTGTGAACCCTCCAAAATTGGGGTTTTTCCTAGGTGAGAGAATATTTGTTTTCAATTGTGACTAAATTGTCCATGACAATTTTTTAAAATTCTAACACTGCCCTCCCCTTTAAAACTTGACCTCCTGATTCAATAAACTTTCCAAATAATAATAATTTTATAAATAATTATGTATATGCTTACACGAATAATTATTTTATAAATAATAATTTTATATAAATAATTATTATTAATAAATACATTATAAAAGAAGAAGGAAAATATGTAGAAGGGCATTTTAATCTCCTCTAACATAACTTAATTTAAATAAACCTCACTTAACTTAACCTTCGTTGAACCAAACAATATTATAATCTCTTCTAACCTAATTTAAGTAAACCTCACTTAACCTAACATTCGTTAAACCAAACAAAGCCTTAGAGAGCAGGCAAATGTGCGGTCATTTATCTATACCTGACACCACTTTGGTTTGAATATGTTGTGGCACCAAATACTATGTCTAATGCTATCTGACTATTCAATATCGCTGCATCATATGACAATAAATGATGTTATCTCCTGTTCTTAATATATAAGATACATTTTATAATTCAATTCTTTTTATTAAAATGGATCTTATATTAAGAATCCGGCGGACTATGTTGGCATATTGATTGTGAATTGAAAAGCCATGGCCGATGTTGTTGGGCCGCCTGCATTTGCTTGGCTGTCGCGTGCTCATTTTTGGATACTTACTCTACTTGATTAAGCGCTTGTAACATATGCTATCGAATAAATTTGGATAAATAAAGGTGAAACATGGTTAACTAAGATTTATATAATTCTAATAAATGTTCTGAAATTTGAAGAGTTCTAAAGCTATTACTTCTTTATATTATTTTTTTTATATGGTCATATCACTAGGTCATATTCAAACATTGTATTAAATCGAATATTGAAGGGCTAAGGTGCAAATTCAGCAAAAAACCATTTTCCTCTAAGCATCCAACACAAGACATGGTTTGCGCAACCCGAGACCATGGTTTCAAACCATGGTTTGCGTAATCCGAGACAAAACTCTTCTCACACACTTATCTTGTAAGTCATAAAAGCTATTAAAAAAAGCTAATCCAAACACACACGACGTAAAAGTAAATATAATCAATTTTTTTGAGAATATATATAGTAACACCGTTAACCCTGGTTAACTTCTGTTACTTTTTGCACTGGGGTCTGCCAGTCTTCTCACTCTCTATAATTTTCCATTAAAAAAAATGTACATAATTGTAAAAATATATTAAAATAATAGAGAGTGAAAAGATTAGTGGGACCCACAATACAAAAAATAACAAAAATTAATCAGGGTTAACGGCGTTGCTATATATACTCCCAAAAAAATTGATTATGTCTACTTTTACCTCAGAAATAGTTAGTTGTGGTAGGTGCCCATAAAAATAGTTTGTTGTTTTGTTTGCACCTTAATCCAATATTGAAACCATGTGGTATTTCTTCCTTGGATTATTTCTTCAAACCAATGCAAATTTATTCCCGGAGAATGAGCCAAGACATTATATATCTATAGGCTAGGAGGTGATTCACTCCATGAAAAAAATGAAAGAGAATAAAGGTTTTATGGCAACTAAAATAGACATAGAGAAAAGCTTGTGATCGAATTCGATGAGATTTCATCATCATGAATTGTCTTGAAGAACTTCAACTACCTAGAGCTTTTAGAGCGGTAAAAGCTTGTATATCAATTACGATCAATGCAAATTCTTTGGAAAAAAGGCAAAGCAAATGAATTCATCCTCTCTTGTGGTCTTCGCCAAGGGATGACCCTATTTTCACCGTACCTGTTTGTGATTTTGTTTGGAGAAACTTGCTCATTTGATTCAGTTTGAGATAGCGGCTATTCGTTACTCCCTCTGATCCTATTTATAAGTAACTTTCTTTCTTATAGGGCTGGTCCCTTTTATAAGTAACTTTTACTTTTTGTCTGAAAATGTAAGCTTCTTTTTCCTATTTTACCCTTATTAAATACTCATTTACTCTCATATCTTATACTCATTATCTCTCATATTTTTTATCTATTCTCTTTCCTATACTCTTTTCATAAATATGGGCATATATGGAAAAAAAATATGGCATTTTTAACACATTTATTATTTTTAACTACCAGTTCGTTTTGCACAATTAAGAAAAAAGTTGCTTATAAATAGGATCGTAGGGAGTATAAACCAATCAAATTGAGTAAGTATATATGGGCCACCCTTATCTCATTTAATTTGTTTTGCTGGTGATTTGATAATTTTTGCATAGCTAATGTGAAACAAGTGGAGACAATTAATTAAAGGGTTAAGGTGCAATTTTAACAATCAAGTTTTTCCCGAGGAGCATTTGGCACAAATAAGTTTTAGAAGGGAAAATATAACAATAAACAATTTAAAATGGTGCATATTCAACAAAACCATTAAATTTGACCAAACGGCGTTAAATTATAAGAGGAGAAAACTCTTAACGGTGTTTGGGAAAATTTAATGATTTTGTTGAATTTACACCATTTTAACTTGTTTATTGTTATTTTTACCTCATCTAAAACTTATTGGTGCCAGACGTCTATCGGAAAAAACTTGATTGTTAATATTGCGCCTTTACCCTAAATTAAAAGCTATTTGAACAACTTTTGCGCTGCCTTCGGAACAAAAAGGGAGCGTCAACAAGACTAAGGTGTCCTTCTCACAAAATATTAATCATATTAGAGCGGCCTCTTAGTTGACCGAAGGCCAGGATTCACTTGAACCTTGTATAGATCTTGGCAAGTACCTAGGCAATCCCTTGCACCATGATCAAGTGATGAAAAAGACTTACCACTTACCAGTTCGTTGTTGATAAAATTAGAAGCAGATCACTAAACAATTGTCAAGTTGCCAAAATTTCATTTGGGAGCCTCACACCCCAATGAAATCAGTTATCTTATCTCAGCCATGCCAGCTTCTTTCACACAAACGGTAAAACTCTCATCATATACTTGTGAAGCTTTTGAAAAGAAATGTCGGGACTTTCCTTGGCCATCAGACGAGCAATGGAAGATACACCTCGTTGTTTGGTGATCTCGATATGAAACACATCAAACAACAAAGATAAGGCTTTGGTGATGAAACTAAGTTGGGGTCTTGTAAAAGATCGCAATATAATTCCCCTTGAGTGAAAGTGATTAGAGGGAAATATGGCTGCAGAGACGACTTGTTTCTGGAAATCAACCCCGGCAAACAAAGCTCTTCCAAAGATTTTTTTTTTTACATTCACATGGGTTCGAACTTGAAACAACTTATTTAAATTATTTATTAAATTTAAAATTTATATACTTTTTAAAATCAGAGATTCCTTTATTACGTAGATGGAGAGGCTTCCCACGTTGAATTAAATTGAATGAATAAATATAATTAATAGCTAAATTACTGATTTTCAAAAATTTTTATACAATAATAAATTAATAACTTAAATAGATTCATGCTCTTAGTTTAATGAGCATTTTAAAATTTTAAGGGAGTATACAAAATTACAATTGTTGTTTTTGTATATTAATAAATGTTAATATCAATATGTTGGCTCTCACATTATTTAGAGAGCGCCTGTATCCAAAATTCACCATGGGCAATAGTAGTACTGGGAATACGGGCCGGCCTTTTACGGGCTTGGGCCTAAACAGGCCGGCCCGTTTAGGCCCATTTGTTAAAAAGTATAATATTTTTTAGGCCCTCGGCTTTACAGGGTTGTCCCTTCACGGGCTCGGGCCTAAACGAGCTTAAATTCATTTTAATTCAAAAAAATTTCTTTTTCAAGTTTTACAATTTATGTATTATTTTGCTTTAAATTGAGATACATTATTTTCAAAACTCATAAATTTTTAGTTAAAATAATCATCTAATAAATGTCCAAATTAGCTTATTTTTTAAAGTTTAAATTAATAAATCATTGTAGAAAATAAAATAAATCAAACCAATTAATAAGTGTTTGCCTGTTATTAATACTCTATTAGGTACTTAGGTGTCTCTCATATTGATAATTTGATATAATGATATTATATTTATTAATTTATTTTAAAAAAATATTAAACAGGCCTAAAAGGGCCGGCCCTCAGGGCTGCAGGACCTGTCTTACAGGGTCGGCCCTTTTAGCCCCGCTTCTCTTTTTAGCCTCTAAATCATAAGCCCGGCCCTTGAAGGGCTCAGGCCTAAACGGGCCGACCAGAATTCCCAACTCTAGGCAATAGCGGTAGATGAATGCTGTAGACAAGTTTTTCAAAGCCTTTATAGGCATGTTTGGGTTGGCGGTGAAAAAGCCCGTTCGCGTAAGTCGAAACAAAATCCCTTCCACAAACTTATCTCGTATACCGTAAATCACATTAGAAAAACAGCTTCTACTACTAATTCAAACATGCACGTAATCCAATGCAGCAATTGTAATCGACCAGCTTTCCAAAGTTTTGCGATATCTCAAATAATTTAAAAACTGAATCACATATATTGATATAAAATGGAACAAGGACAAATATGGCACTGGAAGCTCTAACAATTATTACATAATTTTTAAAGAAGAGTTCCAAAACTAGCAAGAAATTAAAAATAATCTACAAACCCTGAATATAGAACTTATAACATATATATAGCAATACCAGAAACATATCTAACCATAACAACTAACAAAAGAGAAATAACACCACTAATTAAATTGGTCCCTACATTTTTTAGTATGAAGGGAAGGGAGGGAAAGTGAGTAGATGAGGGAAATATTTTTAAGTTGGATTTAAAAAAATAGAAAAGTTGAGTTAAAAGTTCTAAAATATTTTTTCTTACTCTTTTGTAGTAAAATTTTATAATTCCATTTCTCTAATTTTTTTTTTAAATCCAACTCATAAATATCTTCCATTCTTTGCCCTCCCTCCCAAATCACTTGTACCAAATAGCCCCTAACCCCTAACGATGCACATTTAACAAATTAATTCCAAATCATTTTCCTAATAATGTCTTCGAAATCTTGGTTGAGATTTGCCTCCTCCATCCATAAATGTTAACACCCTTTTTCCAAATTGATCAGTACACAGATTTTCACGACGGTTCGAAATTGATCTCACCAACGTATCATACAGAACACCCTGCAAACAAAAACATAACTTAATTAGTATACACACATAAAAGCTAACTGAGGCTAGAATTATAGATAAGAATAATCCTTCCGGTTCTTAATAGAGGACCTAATTGAGGAGTTAGTCTTGATCCTAAATATAATACCAATTTCCCATATTTGTCAATCTTTTCCTCATCTACTCCTATAGATGCCCCTCAACAATAATAAGTAAGAGATAGAGGGAATAAAGGAAGATGATGATGATGTTTTAAACTAACTTGACTAGCTTCTTTAATTCAATCAAATTAGATAAATATGTTTTATATTAAGAATAGAGTACATATATACCATATATAAATTACTACTCCCTCCGGTCCTAATTATAGGACAATATTTGGGAGTTGATCTTGGTCCTAATTATAGGACAAAGTTTTAATTTTTATCAATTTATTCCCAAAATACCCCCATTGATACTTTCTCAATAATAATAAAAAGCAATAATAATTTTATAATACACCTATGTATTCTATGAAGTGAGTAATACTTGCAATTCATTAATGTCACATACACCTCAATTCTACTGTTTCTTTTTATTTTATAAGAATAAAGGGTAAGAAAATCAATTAAACACTATCAACGTCATCATCTCTATTTTTAAAAATTGTAACTTTCCTTTTCTTTAATTCCACTCGAACCAAACCGGCATAACTCCATTTTAATGACAAGCAAGATCACTTGCTTTACATCAAGGCAAGTGATCAACATGAACAAAACATGATTTCTTGTATGTATTAAATAAGGGCATTTTAGGAAAATAAATAAGATTAACTAATTTAACTACTATTCTTAATTTCTCTAAAGTTAGGTAAATATGTCCTATAATTAGGACCGGGGGGAGTATAAGGGTATACTTTAAGGGAAATAAAAGGCAATTATATAGAGAGATCAAGTTGAATCTAACCTTAGAACATTCCAAGGCCGTCTGAGCAACGTAATTGCCGTAACAGTCTTGAAGAAGATACAAAAATCTAGGGCTATTTATGATCTCTTGAACTATAAAACCAACATCGTCCTGATGTGAAAATCGCAACAGATGTTGAACCACATTACTAGCATACTTGTCCATAGACAATTCAACATAGCCACCGCCAAGTCCATTTACCATTGCTTGGTTTATTTCAGGCCACCCCAGCTCAATTACAAACTGCACCACATAGTTCCTGTGTGCATGTATATAACAACATAATTAATTAGCTTACAAATATTCATCTAATTTCATGAAAAAATGTAAATGGTTATATAATTAATAAAGTAGAATTAAAGACATTACTTACCCATATCTATGTGGTGCTAGCACTGATACCCAATCTTTAATTGCCCCAATCAATGAGTGAGCAGATTCTTGCGTAGCATTTGACATACATGTTTGAAGTACGTAACAACCTATTTTATGTGTAGCAATATGAGGGCATTTACGTGCCATTGCATCTAAAATAACCTGAAAATAATATGGATTATTCAATTTATTAAAAAATATTGGTTAGCAAATCAAGATCAATATCTTTACAACATTTTTTAATTACATAGGTTGATCAGTGTATAATACGAAAATTATGAGATGAAGAGTTGTAGTAATTGTGTTACGTACCTTTGAAAAAGGAAGGGGAAAATTTCTTACGAAATGCGGAAGGACATGAGTACCAAATCGGGAAGTGGCCAGTGGGAGAATAATTTTCTGCAGAGCATCAGTAAAGCAAATAAGTTGCCCTTTTGTTGTAAAATGATTTGTCATATTCTTTATAACTCCACATCTGTGAAAAAAAAAGTCAAAACTCTATTAAACAAAAACCAAAACAATAACAAGAGTATATCAAATTAAGTGAATTTTCTTTTTGTTGAAATTGTATAAACTTTATGCCAAGTTGTAACTTAATTACACTACTTTTAATATATATAAACCGATTTAAAGGGACCATATATATATATAACTTAGTTATTAAAAAAGACATGTAAATTCTTATACCTAAATAAGAATGTTACACAATTTCATGCTATATATCATGAATAGAAACAAGATAGTTTGATATAAAAAAAAAAGTAGCATACCCGATATCGTTTTTACAGACAATATGAAATTTTGACATATTCTCTGTTGTCAATTTAATAAGAAGGGTCATCTGAGGCTCGTTGAGCACATCAAAAACCTTTTCAATGACAAATTTTCCTACCGGGTCCATCATTAAATCATGTAAATGATCCTGCACCTCTATTAGAATGCATTCAATATCTCTTGGGTTCCTCTCATCCAACATTTCCTCTATAAATCGACTTCCTTCTTCCTCTTTCGACATTGAAACCACCCTATCCCTCACAACTTCGAGTGGTGTTATGTATCTTCTTCCTATAGAAGAATTATAAGCATAGCTAAGTCCAGTCCCGGAGTTTCCAATAACTAGTGGTTTGTAACGATGGCTTGGTCCAATCACAGAGTACCCAGCCGCTAGAGTTTGAGGGTTTATAGTATTATTCCAATAAAGTGCTCCTCCATAAAAATGGCTTGGTCCAATCACAGAGTTTCCTGCAGCTAGAGTTTGCCGGTTTATAGTATTAAGCCCATAAAGTAATCCTTCATCAACATGGCTTGGTCCAATTACAGAGTTTCCAGCTGCTAGGGTTTGCCGGTTTATAATATTATGCCCATAAAGTGCTCCTTTATAAAAATGGCTTGGTCCAATCACAGATGTTCCTGCAGCTAGAGTTTGCCGGTTTATAGTATTATTCCCATAAAATGCTCCTTCATCAACATGGCTTGGTTCAATCACAGAGTTTCCCTCGGCTAGGGTTTGCTGGTTTATAATATTATTCCGATAATGTGCTCCTCCATAAACATGGCTTGGTCCAATTCTTGAGTTTTGAGCTAGGGTTTGCTGGCTTGTACTATTTCTATGAAGTAGTCCTTCCCTGGATGCAGAATCAATTCTCAAGTTTGGCATTTGAGCCAGCAGTAGATAGAAGGGTCCAGCATTATTCATATTCTCATCAGAACCTATGTTGTTAAGAAAACTTTGATTTCGAGGTTGACTGGTTAACGAAGAACCATCTGTTTCTGGCATAGAATTTCCAACGTGGTCATGATCATTCACGTCAAGGTGGTTTTCTTGATTTGAAATAAGTTCTTCGAGAAGTAAACGATGAGGAGGAGATCCATTTGGAGTAGATTCTTCCATCGCTATCTAAATAGAAGAAAACTGCAGTTAAAACACCCACATCATCCGCGTAAAAACTGAATAAACGAACAAAACAAAACAAAAGAGGGCTACATCTTATATAATTCTATTTTCTTAAAAAGAAAAGCGAAAAAGTAGATTAAAAGATAGGGTTTTATAGCTTGTTTGTAAATTGTAATTAATTGGCACAGTTTGAGAGCATCAGATATTCATATTGATCGTTATAAAATCAATGTAAAACTAAAATCAGAATCATTGAATTTGTTTTGCGGTCACCCCTTTTTTCAAAAATTTTCAAATTCTAGTTTGAGTCAGAAAGTAATGACAGAAATCAGCATCAAAGTTATCAAAGTTTGTGCGCTTAACACTGGATCAGTGTCATACATGTGAATCAAACGTTCTTTTCCTAATCAAGAAATCAGGGCGAACTGAATATATATATATATATATATATATATATTTAAATTATCAAATAGACAAATATCATGAATGATTACTTTTTTATACCAATCATGAATGATTAATAATGACGTAGCACAAATTATAAAAGTAAAAGGGGTTAATATAACTTTTGGTCCCTCAAATTTATCCTTATTTTGGATTTAGTTCCTCAAGTTTCAAATAAGAGGTTTTAGTCTCTCAAGGGGCAAAATGATCAAGATTTTTATTTAATGATAGGGACCATTATTTTAAACGGAATAAAACTTGAGGGATCAAAACCTCTAGTTTAAAATTTGAGGGACTAAAATCAAAATGAGGGTAAATTTAAAGGACCAAAGTTATATAAACCCAAGTAAAAAAATTATATATAATTGTAAGTTTTTAAGTGAGGGGTTATTTGGTATGAGGGATTGGAATTGAAAGGAAAGGGAAGAAAGAATTTTTATAAGTTGAATTTAAAAAAATTGAGGAAGCGTGGTTATAAAATTTTAAAATAGAGAAGATTATAAGATAAAAAATTAAAAATAAATAAATAAAAAATTTTAAATTCACTTCTCTAATTTTTTTAACCCACCAACTCATAAAAATTTTTTCTCATCCACTCTCTCCTCCAAATCCCATGAACCAAACAGCCACACAAGAGATGTACGTTAAGCACGCGTGGAGGCACAAAAATGCGGCAGTATTACACTACGTACCGGACAGACTAAACTAGTCTAAACAAGTATCACCAAAACAAAACTTGTCTGAACAGTAATCATTCAAAGGAATACACATTCTAAGAAAAATAAACTATAAGAGAAAAAAGAAAGAAAGAAAGAAGTACCTGATGAACGACTTGCATATGAATAAAGATGTTCTATTTCCCTAATCTGAGAGATGATAAATTAAGATGAGAGCCGGCAAGAAGTAGAGATCGGAATGATGGAATCAAAGCCTCCTACCTTATATAAAAAAAATAAAATAGATAAACTATTGAAGAGACTAAAAATTATATCAAAAATTTGAATACATAATGATAAATAATGATGTATATATCTTTATCTTTTTAAAAGTTTAGGTTATCGTTAATTTATCATTTTATTAATCTAGAATTTATCTATATTTAAGACAGATATGTTTAAAATTTATGATAATAATGATCTATATATCTTTAAATTTTTTCAATAAACTTCTTTCTTTTATTTAATTGATGCGGATTTTTGTGATATTTTCAATGCTATCTTTGTATCTTTTTGTTTTCACTGCTTGTTTCATCAAATACTGAAGAAGTTTAAAACTTGGAAGCAATCACAATTTTAGTTTTTTATTTTGAATAATTATAAATTTAAAGTGTAAGAGTTGTAAATAGTTATTTATTTATATTATTTTAATCCCAAATCAGACAAAGGTATCAAATGGAGTTGAAAATGTTGTCATTTTACTTATATGCCATTCTCCTCTTTTGTCCCTTTCCTCTTTTCTCTTCTTTCACTCTCATTCTTTTTTTCTTTTTTTTTGATCAAATCTTTCACTCTCATTCTCAGTCTCCACTTTTCACACAAATCCTCTCTTCTCATTCTCTGCTTTGTGTCACCGCCACAGACAGGCATCCAAGTCTCCTCGGTCGCAAGGTTGGTTGCTTTCGGGAGATCAACTCCGCCACCTCCTATTTCTTTTGACTTTGCTCCCTCTGCTACCGTTGATATAAAAAATCCCTATTGATGATGAGTTTATCCTTGTTCCAAACAGAGCATATGTTGTCTTCCACTCCCCAATAGGTCTGGCTCTTCCCCACAGAAGCCATTGTTTTAGACGTTTAATATACACCCCCTCCATTCCTTAATATAAGACTAAAACATATTTACCTAATTTGATTATATTAAGGAAGTTGGTTCAGTTAGTTAATATCGAATATATTTTCTAAAATACTCTAGTCATCTTCCTTAATTCCCTCACCCCTCTCTTTCTTGATTATTGTTGAGGCAGCATCAATAGGAGGAAATTAGGAAAAGATTGATAAATATGAAATCTATGTCTTATATTTAGGACTAAGACTAACTCTCCCTATATGTCTTATATTATTAATTACTGGAGGAGAATGAAGTATTGATATATTACATTTTGTTGAGAATTATATTCAGGGCATATTCGTTGGCAGTTGAGTAGGCTTACTTATTTTATTTTGTTGCTATGACTGCAAGAAATTGTCGTTATTATAGGGTGGTTAAGGTCATTGTCGTTAAATATTCTCCAGGATGATCATATCGACAAATTAATATATTTAACATATCATGCTATCATTGTCGTTAAATATTCTCCAGGATTATCATGTACAATGATAGCTACTTCCATTAACCTGTTTAATGAATATTTATAGGGTGGTTAAGGTCATTAAACACATTAATAGGTGTTTGTGATCCATTAAGGCAGCAATAAATCATACAAATTAATCTTGTATTTTTGTATAAATATTTTTGGTAAAAGTGTCCAGTACCGCATTTAACTCGCACATAATGGAGGGGGAAATTGCCGTATTTCAAACATTTCCGGTGGCCTTTTGTCATGCGAGTAAGCCTATATTCCTCGTCTTGGTCCATTTATTAGCCCCAGATCACTTGTTATTACTTGGACCCCAGAATCCCAAATAATGTGAGACTTATTCCTTGTGACACACCCACTCATTATTTCCAACAAACGTGAAGCTGATAGGGGTTGAAGGTACCAGACTTCGAGCTGCCAAGGGGATCATCAAAAAGTCCCTAAGGTGGTGGAGCTGATCCCCTAAAAGAATCCTTGTGAAAGAGGAGATTTGCGAGGAAGGAGGAGCGCAGTGGTGTGTGGCGGTGACGTGTAGAGAATGAGAAGAGAGGTTTTGTGTATTGTGGAGGCTGTGGAAGAGAGTGAAAGGAGAGAGAAGAGGAAAGCAACAGAAGAGGAAAAAGGCATATAAGTAAATTAACAACATTTTTAAATCTCATTTTGATACCTTTTGGCTAATTGGTGATTATATAAATTGGAGTCAGTGATTTGTCATTTTGATATTGTGAAGGTGTTTATATGGAATTTTCCCAAAAATCTATATTTGGATAGTTGTTTAAAAAAAAAATCTGTTTTTTTAAGTAACATGGTGGAGGCCGTTGCTGACGGTTTAACGTTATGTGGCGAAGGCAGCATAATATCAATAGTGGATAGGTAATGGCCTTAAAAAATTAAGAAATAAAACAAAAACATAAATCAAAGGACATAAAAAAATTGTTTTTATTTTTTTTGTTTTTAAAAAAAAACTTTATTTTTACAAAAAACAATTTTTCAAACAATATTTTTTAAAAAAAATTTATAAAAATAGAAACAACCAAACCCATAAATTTTGAGGTTTATTCTTTTACTTTTGTCCATTTGAAAATATGTGAAAAAATTAAATTTGAGAAAGGCGGTGAAAGTCAGTAAGAAGGTCTTAAGCCTACCTATATAAGGACCAAGTTTCATAAAATGTAGTAGTATGGGGAAATCAGACTATTTCAGGTCCGATTATTTTATGCATGAACCTGTAAAGGCTGGCCCAGTAAATTTGGGTCGAGCCGACCTAGCTCGTTTTTTCATCTCTATACTAGAGTTAGCTTCTCTTTCTCTCCATCAACCTTTTTCTCTCCTAACTCTCCATTAACTCAAGATGTTGTGTTGCAACTGCAAATAAGATCAATCTCAAGCTATCTATTAATGAATATTTTAAAATTTTTGAGTTAAAGAAAATTACTTCGGTTATTTTGTATATTAATAAATGTTAAATTACTAAACACTTAGATCAACTAGTAGGGTTTGTTTTGCCTTAACCAAAGGCCATGTATTTGATCAAATAAGTGATCCAACATGACTCGCAGACAACCATGCATGAACTAAAGTCAAAATCAGTAGGGTTGGAATTTGAGATAAGAACTTTGGAATTTATATCAAGCCACCATATTGGCGTGGGCTTTCAAATTGAATAAATTTAGGTAAATAAAAATGAAACTAAATAGAATAAGTGTTGGTATGGAAGTAAATCGACACACAATCTTAATGGTGAGAACCTCATGAGTAAAGTACAAGTTGAAAAAAAAAGCGTGAGGGAGGTGTGGTAGAGTTAAAAAGAGAAAAGTGCTGAGTTTTGACTATTGCCTACTGCAACAGTCTTCGTCCGACGTCGGTTTCATCTAGCCAGCGTAGCTGTCCTAGCAACAGACACAAATCAGTTCCAACATAGGCCTTCGCCGTAGTTTCAACGGTCGCCATCCGACGTTGAAGAGAGAGAGAGAGAGAGAGAGAGAGAGAGGCATGCAAGGAGCACCGAGAGAGCTACCTGTTGCCAACGCCGCCGCAGTCGCGATTGTGAGCAAGGCCACCTGCCCCTGTTACCTTTTTTCGGTTATAGCCTGAACATCCATTACCCTTCGATTCCTTTGCCTCATTAGTCACCGAAGAGAGGGTGGACTGAAAGTGGACTATCTCTAAGCTGGTTCTGTTTTTAATGTTAGAAACAGAGCCAAACAGAGTATTCTTTTAACAAACAAAAGTGCTTATCGTTTGAAGTTGATATGGAGAGCGAAAGGGAAAGAGCGAGGTCACGTTGCCAGGAAAGGCGATAGAGGAATATGGAGACAAGGAGGTAGGAGACGGATCTGAGGATACTCTCCCTTCTGGTGAGGAAGTCGACGCGCTAGCGTGGAGTAGGAAAAATGTGCATAGTGGAGATGGATAGTGTTCCGGGGGACGACCTGTTGTACCTCGTGTTGAGGATTGGATAGAGGATAAGGATGAGATGTCACCGATGGATGAGAAAGGCACTGGAGGCATTAGGAAGAACAGTCGATCCTATAAAGATGCTTGTACGAATGAAACAGCATCGGACGACGATAAGGAAGATGAGCTTGTAAATTAGTGGTGCGATGATGGGTGGAAAGAGAGAGTCTCAGTGGATACGTCAGGAAGAGTGCCTAATCTTATAGTTTTACCGACATTCAAAAACCAGTTAGCTAAGCTTTGGAGAAAGTCTCTCATTGTTTCAGTTATGGGGATAATGGTTAGAGAAGAGATATTAGCAAAAAAGCTGGTACAATTATGGGGTGATATAGACATAATGGATTTAGGCTCTAGATATTTTCTAGTAAATTGCAAGAGGAAGGTGACGTGTGAGTTAGCTTTAACAGGGGGTCCGTGGCTCATATTTGATCATTATATAAGCGTTCAACCATGCCGTGTAGATTTTCATGCTGATAAAGAAAAGATCACGAATATCGCTTCCTGGGTATGTATATCGCGGTTGTTGTTAGACTATTATGATAAAAGAATCTTGTATGTTATGGGAAATCAAATCAGACAAGTGATTCGAGTCGATATGAACACGATGAGACATTCAAAAGGGAGATTTGCAAGGATGTGTGTCCAACTTGATCTTGAGAAACCCTTGCTACCAAGTATAATGTTTAATGGTGTTGAAAAGAAAATTGAATATGAGGGGCTTCATCTAATATGCTTCAAATGCGGAAGGTACGAGCATGACATGGATTGATGCAATTCTTCGCCATTAATGAATAATGCAATGCGAGATGGTGGCTCTCAATCGGAGACAAATCTGCTACACCATGTAGCTGATACAAATCCGCTTCACCCTGTAGCTGATACAAATCCATACGGCGGTTGGATGGTAGTGCCAAGGAAGTGAAGAAATTCTAGGCAATCAGGATCGGAAGGAACGACATGTAATTCTCAGATAATCAATAAATCAATGCCGCAAGTCATGGAGTCAAGATGTAACATGCTAATGTCTGATGATTCAAATATGGAGGCTGGTAAATCAGAGGGGTTGAGTTGGTCAGTAAATATGGCATATAAGCATCAATCAAACTTGAGTAGAAAGAGTTCTACGAAGTCAAAAAAGAAGGTGGATCTAGATGTGCCTTCACTAGAAGCCAATACAATTGTGCAACATCCTGTTCTTAGCCCAATGGAGGCATATCTTGCCATTAAAAATAAATTGTCTTCTAATGGGCTAGGGAAGGATAATATGCATAAAATTCACATTTTAGAACTAGAAACATCACAGGAGAAAGGAATAACAACTAAACATCGATCATGTGGTGCAGCATATGGCACCATTAAGAAGAGTTTGACGAGTACTGGGAAGTTGAAGACATTAACAAAATCAGACCTTTTGAGCAGCTCAGTCAGTGACTGTGTATCATGATAATCCTCTTTCGAATATGCCTGTGGCAAACTTGGATATGGAGGCTGAGGATACATGTTTTGATGGTGCCCAGTACTAGGAAAGTACCAACCTTGTATTTTAATATAATTTTAATAATGACAAATATTTTAAATTGGAACTCAAGAGGTGCAGGGCGAAAAACCTTTAGTCCCACTTTTACGTGAAATCTGTTGCATGCACCAATTATGTTTCTTAGCTATTCTTGAGCCTCGTCAGAAAGCAATAAGGCTGAAATACAGGAAGAGATTGGGTTTTGAGAAAGTAGCGGTAATAGATACCAGCGGTTTTAGTGGCGGAATATGGTGCTTCTAGAGCGCTGACGTCTAATTTGATGTTTTATTTCAGCATGTACAAGTACTGCATGGTGTTTCCAATACAGGTAGTGTAAAGGAGTGGGGTATTTCTATTATTTATGGAAATCCAAATGCCATAAAGTAACGGGTTCTATGGAATATTCTCTCGTTTGTTGAAAGCTGGGATTAAAAAAGTGATGTTTCTGTGGAGATTACAATGCAATATTATGCCATCATGAAAGAGTGTCAAGGGCAAAGACTATAGTGCCTCCTGATTGATGCTTTCAACAATGAGTTGAAGACGCTGGGTTATAAGAGATGGGGTCTGTCGGTCTGTGGTATACATGGAGTAGAGAACGTTGCTATAGCAAGTTGAATAGGGTACTGGTTACTGGAGAATGGTTTGAAGAATTTTCGAACGTGGTACTTACACACTTGCCCCATTATAAATCTGATCATAGTCCTCTTTTACTTAAATTGCATAGGGACTTAGATCAGAGAAAGGGAAAGAGAAGCTTCCATTTTTTCGCACCTTGGATAACACATTAGCAATTTCCTATGGTTGTGAAAGCATCTTGGGTTCCTTCTAGACCATGGGAGGAGAATGTATCCTCTTTCACCAATAATGTGCAGGAGTAGAACTATAGGGTGTTTAGTGATATTAATCATAGGAAAGCGAGGCTAGCAAGAAGGCCTTGGGATGCAAGACTAGAAGAAGATAAGGATGAAACTTGGAAAGCATTAGAGGAGGCATTGGCTCAAGAAGAAAGAATGTGGTTACAATGCAACATTCGCGTTGCAGTTGGTATAATGCGGGAGATAAAAATACTCGTTTCTTCCATTCTATGACGAGGTGTCGTAAACACATGAATAGGATCAAGGCCCTTAAAGCCATAAATGGTGATTGGGTGTATGATAGAGGGAGAATTATGAGAATAGGGACATGTTACTATGAGACACTATATGTTTGAAGAAGGGAGTGATGTTACTAATTTGCTTTGTCAGTTCATGTTCCCGGGTCTTGATGATATTGATTTACAATTACTTGGATAGGATGTGACTTTACAGGAGGTTAGATAGGTGTTATTTGCAATGGGTCTGTTAAAGGCACCAGGCCCAAATGGTCTTAATCTATTATTCTTCCAAAGCTAGTGGGATGTGATTGGGGGCTCAATACTGGTTAAACTACAAAAAATGATAGCAGATCGGGAGGAAATCAGGAAGGTGAATGATACAAATATTGTATTGATCCTCAAAGTTGAACACCCCAAGGAGATAAGGAATTTCTGACCAATCAGCTTATGCAATGTGATTTATAAGGTCTTTATAAAGCTTATAACTGTCTACAACGTGTGATGCCAAAAGTGGTCTCTTCAAACCAGTGTAGTTTTGTCCTTAGGCGACAAGGGGTGGATAATATTATCTTAGCCTAAGAGGTAATTCACTCCACGCGACTTAAGAAGGGTTAGAAGGGATTTATGGCAATTAAAATTGACCTTGAGAAAGCTTATGATCATGTTAGATAGGAGTTTCTTGAATCATGTTTAGTAATGATAGGCATCCCTTTCAAATGGAAAAATATTATTATGAATTGCATTAGTGCAACAAATATGAACATGTTATGGAATAGGGAGTAGGGGGATTCATTCCATCCATCCCGAGGTCTGAGGAAAGGTGACCCTTTATCTCCCTATCTTTTTGTTCTTGTCATGGAGAGGTTTGGCCATTTGATACGTCAAGAGGTAAAGGAGGATAATTGGAAACCATTTAGATTGCGTAAAAATAGCACTCCTATTTCTCATTTATTTTTTACAGTTGATTGTATCCTTTTTGCTAAAGCGAATCTTGAACAAGCAGCTATATTGAAGGCCTGCCTAGATGATTTCTGTGGTATTTCTGGGGAGAAGGTTAATAATGGTAAGTAATGAATTTTCTTCTCGAAGAATGTAAACCATTACAAGAGCGAGGGAGATAAGTGATTTCTTAGGATTTAATCCTACTACTAATCTTGGGAAGTATTTAAGTGTTCCCTTACACCATCGAAGGGTTAACAAACGAACATATGATCATATCCTAGACAAAATAGACCAACGACTGTCAGCATGGAAGGCCAGGTCCTTATCGTTTGCAACCAGATGTACACTAGTGTAAACAGTATTGTTGACCATACCTGTATATACTATATAGTCAATCCCTTTTCTCACGGATACCTATAGAGTGATTGATAAAAGGGGACGTCAGTTCTTGTGAGGAGGTAGTAAGGATACACGAAAATTAAATCTTGTGTCATGGGATAATGTTTGCTTGAAGAAAGAGGATAGTGGCCTAGGATTATGTCAAGCAAAACACGAAAATGATGCATTTATGATGAAATTGAGGTGGGGTATGCTCAAGAAGAGAGATGCTTTGTAGGCTCGCTTTCTTCGTGAAAAGTATGGATGTGGGCAGGATTTGGTTCCCAGTATTAATAGGGCTAAACATGGCTCAAAAGTTTAGCAAGGTATTAAGGGAGGTGGAGAGACATTCAAGATGGAATGAGGTGGCATTTGGGTAATGGTGCGTCGATTCGTTTCTGGAAGGACAAGTGGATACCAAGGAATAAAAGGTTGATTGACGTGGCAATAAGTGAAGTCCCTGAAAGTTTGATAGAAGGGAAGGTTATGGAATATTGTAGTCTGATTGGAGAATGGCATTACAATCACCTTGCACAGTTCTTACCTGAGGATGTGTTGCGGGAGGTCAGCTCCATGCGGTGCACAACGGAGGAAGATACACCCCTATGGCATCATTCAACCTCAGGTGAATTTTCCACCAAGTCTGCATATGAGGCTCTCCGCCCTGTGAAAAACAACGTGAGGACATAGCAGTGGAAGAAATTATGGAAGTTATAGGTTCCGCAATGTTGTGTGACATTCTTATGGTTAGTATGTCATGAGCGTCTCCTAACAAATGAAGCATGGAAGCGCCGTGGGATGTCTCAGTCCAGTGATTGCCCTTTATGCTCAAAGGTAGAGGAGTCTATTGTTCACGTGCTACGGGACTGTGATAAGGCATGTGAAGTCTAGCTAAGCATATTACCTAGTGTACATATTAGTTCATTTTTCTACGAGCAAGATGTCAAGAAATGGGTAGAGTAGAACTTAAGCCGAAAGATCATAGTGGAAGGACATAAATAGGAGGTTTGGTTTCCTATTTTTTGTAGGTAGTTGTGGTTGTCACAAAACCAAAAAGTATTTTCTAATGAAGATAACAGGGCTAGTTCTATAGTAACGAAGACCAGTGCATGCATTGCTTGGAGTGACGCAAGGTTGTAACTCATGCTCACTTAGGGGGAATGATGGATCATGGGTGCCACTGGGAACGGGTTTTGTAAAGTTTAATACGGATGGGGCGTATACATAATGCAGGAATGTCTCAGCCTGTGGTGGTGTGATGTAGGATTGGCGTGGACGTATGGTATAGGGATTCATGTTTCATATCGGTGCAGGCAGTAGCTTCATAGTTGAAGCTTGGGTGATACTCTGTAGTTTGAAATTGGCATGGGATGAAGGTGTGCAACATGCAGTTGTTAGAACCGGCTGACACCCAAGAGGGGGGGTGAATTGGGTGTAAGATAAAAACTTAAGAACTTTGAAATTCTTTTCGCATCTTAGAGGAAGCAATAAATATGAAAGTAATGAATCATAAATCACAGTTAGATATTTAAATGATATATGCTGGAAGTATAAGAGCTTAGGGAAGAGAATATGCAAACTGTGATTTATCCTGGTTCAGCCCAATCCACGATGACCTACGTCCAGTCCCCAGACTCCTCCTGAGATTTTCAAATCCACTATTTTCTTGTTTAATCCAGGCACAAGAAAAGCCTTTACAAAGTTCTCACCAAGATACTCCCCCTTACAACAAGTCTTACGAGCAGAGCAATCCCGAAGACCTTTCCCTCCAGCTTACCTATACAAGTCTAACGAGCAGCAACATTCTCTTCTGCTTACACCACTGTAAGTCTTACGAGCAGCAACGTTCTCTACTGCTTGCACCTTGTAAGTCTTACGAGTAGAAAGTCTTACCAGTGATTCTCTCTACAGCTTCCCGTAAGGAAATCAACCCACTCAAGGTCCCTCTACCTTGAGATCAATTCAGAAATACAATTGAAAGTGTTTATAAACTCTCTCACAGAGTGGATATGATGAACACTGAAGTATAATACAAAAACTCTCTCTCTTAAATGTAAATGATATAGAAAGTAGAGAAACAGAGAGTATGTGCGATGGGTAATGATGTCAGGATGTTGGCATTTAGACGATGCATGCACTGGTTCACTCTTCTGTTTTGGATGATCTTCTATTTATAGTTGATGAGGATATGACCGTTTGAGAATTTCAACATATCCGTTAGAATCCCATTGCTTCATTTGACCGTTCTTCATATTTGAAAAACTAGCCGTTGTGAACGTTGATGCTCCGCTTCCGTAAATTCACCTTTTGACTCTTTACATCATATCTTCATTGTATTCCTGGAGTAATACATTAAACACTAATATAATGAAGTATTAGAGTGATTAGAAGCAATAAGAATGAGTTATATGATCATTTCATTGATTTCCAGAATCTTCGGGACACTGTTCTGTTTTTCTGGGAAGCATTACTCGAGTGCTTACTCGAGTAAACATCAAGTTTCTTCACAGGTTACTCGAGTGGCTACTCGAGTGACCTTCCATTTTCTGCATAGCTTACTCGGATAGTAACTTAAAGTTCTACTTGAGGTTTGGGTAGTAACTTGAAGTTCAACTTGAAGTTTGGGTAGTAACTTGAAGTTCGACTTGAAGTTTGGGTAGTAACTTGAAGTCCGACTTGAGGTTCGAGTAGTAACTTGAAGTTCGACTTGAAGTTCTGGTAGTAACTTGAAGTTCGACTTGAAGTTCTGGTAGTAACTTGAAGTTCGACTTGAAGTTCTCTTCTAGTTTTTGTCTCTTTACTCGAGTACGGACTCGAGTAAATGTTGCAGTGGTACAAAATGCCGAGAGCTCCATAATTTCAGAAACAGAGTTACTCGAGTAGCTCCTCGAGTAACATTGGCAGGCCGAGAGCAACTGGAAGTTTTCTATGTGATTACTCGAGTACCTACTCGAGTAATGTTGGCAGGCCGAGAGCAACTGGAAATTTTCTATCTGATTACTCGAGTACCTACTCGAGTAAAGTCTTTTGTTATCAACCAGTTACTCGAGTAGTGCCTTCAAGTGAATTCTTGATTTTGACTCGAAACATGGCAAATTATGTATCATCGGAAAGCCCTCATTATCTACATTCCAATGCAACAAGAATCAACTCCAAACTCGTTGTGTACAGAAAGTTATGATCCAAAGAGTATCTACTGTTCTTAGACAATCCTGAAATCACGAGCAGCAACTTCCAGAAGTCATAGCTCTTAGGATATAGCTTCAAATGTGACCAATTATATATCCATGGAAAGCTCTTTGAGTCTTTTTTCATATGGCACCAGTTTCGTCTCAATCCGACATGTATTTTGAGAGTTATGTTCAAAATACCAAAACTGTCCTGGAATATGACGCTGATTCATGTGTCCACTTTAGAGGCTTATATCTCTCTCATCTGACCTCCTTTGAATGTGATCTTGGTGTCAAAAGTTCGTGTTGGAAGTCTAGTTTCCAATGCCACCGGTTTCAGTTCGATACGACATGTGGTTGGAGAGATATCATCAAAATACCGAACCTCTGTTCTGCCACACGAAAACAGAGTCTATTTACTTCAAGTGCCGCCTCGAGTAATTCATCAAATAACCCGGCAGATTACTCGAGTAAGGCCTCGAGTAAACACCTCCAAAATCAGAAAATGCCATATTACTCGAGTGACTACTCGGGTAATCATCCCCAAAGGTACTATAACTTCCGTATACATCATTTTAGCTTCGTATTGATCCATTCTAACTTCCGTATGATCATAGAAACCTCCGGTATCACTTCTAGGAGCTTGAATCTTGATATTCTCATGTGATCTTGCAAGTTCTTCTTTCTTTAATCTCTTTCTTCTTGTTTTTCCTCTTGATGATCATTCTTCATAACCCAATTTCAATCTTCTTGATGAATATCTTCAATCTTCATCTTTCTTTCTTCTTTCTTCAATTCCTTGCCTCTTGATTTTCTTCTTGATGATTATTCTCCATTTATGAGGCATTATAATATCAACCCACAATGATGTCTATGACTAATCTACAAGATATACAACATTAAATATGGTAGTTAGTCAATGTGGAAGATAAGTATATTATACAAACTTTTTGCTCATATTTGACATCTATATTTGACATCATCAAAACTATTCATATCTAACAGCAGTTGCTGAAATAGATTGCATGGAGATATTATAGAGGTTGGAAGGAGGGGCAGAGGATGATATGAGCAATACAGGGGTGCTAGCAGAGATCCAGTCAATGTTGAGTCTGATCGTGGGAGGTCCAGTTGGTCTGGTGTAGCAAGGAAGCAAACTCTATTGTAGATAGCCTTGCTAAGCATGCACTGGAGATAAACCCAAGGTTGGTGCAGTTTTGTGAGATTCCACAGTTTATTCACAGAAATCTTGATTGGGAGATGAGACCTGGCAGTGGTTAGTTTGTTTTGTGCTGAGATTTACACCAAAAAAAAAAGAATAAAATTTATATAATTCTATAAATTATATTATTATAAAAATATTTTCAAGTATTAAGTGTTGCGAAGCTATTACTTATTTATGTTATTTATTAAATTTGAAATTTATATACTTCTTGAAAATTAAAGCTTCCTTTATCGTATTGATGGAGGGGCATCCCACATTTAGTTAAATTGAATGAATAAATATATTAATATTTAAATTATTTATTTAAGAAAAATATCAAATACAATAAATTAATATCTTAAATAAATTCATGATCTTAAGTTAATGAATATTTTAAAATTTCTACAGAAATATAAAAATTACAAGTGCTGTTTTCATATATTTATGGATGGCTCTAACAAAGTTTTACAAGTTTTTCCAAGTTTTACAAGAATTACAAGTGCCAACTATACAGTCCAACAATTGTAATCAATCAGCTTTACATGTTTTTGCGATATCTCGGATAACTAAAAAATAGAATCACATATTTTGATATAAAATGAAACAAGAACAAATGTGGCCTTAGAAACGCTACAAATTTATATAAGTTTCAAAGAAGAGTTCCTAAACTGACAAGAAAAATAAACCAAACCCTGAATAAATAAACCAAAACAAAACTTGTCTAAACAGTATTCATTCAAAGGAATACACATTCTAAGAAAAATAAAGAAAGAAAGAAGTACCTGATGAACGACTTGTATACGAATAGAGATGCTCTATTTCCCTAATCTGAGAGACGATAAATTAAGATGAGAGCCAGCAAAGAGTAGAGATTGGAACAATGGAATCAAAGACTCCTATCTTATATTAAAAAAATAAATTAGATAAACTATTGAAGAGACTAACAATTATATAAAAAATTTGAATATATAATGATAAATAATTGTGTATATATCTTTATATTTTTAAAAGTTTAGGTCTTTGGGGTTATCAACTGTTAATTTAGTTATATCACTTTTTTTTTCCAAAAAGTTATATCACTTTTATTAATCTAGAATTTATCTATATTTAAAACAGATATGTTTAAAATGTATGATAATAATGATCTATGTATCTTTAACTTTTTTAAATAAACATCTTTTTTTTTTTAATTGATGCTGCTTTTTGTGTTATTTTCAATGCTATTCTTTATATGTTTTTGTTTTCACTGCTTGTTTCATCAAATACTGTAAAAACTTAGAAGCAATCACAATTTTAGTTTTTTATTTTGAATAATTATAAATTTAAAGTGTAAGAGTTTAACAGTTGCTTATTTATATTATTTTAAGGGTTAAGGTGTAAAAATAGACATGAGATTTTTTCAAAAGTGTGTTCGACACCAGATGCTTTTTTGAAGGGCAAAAATAACTATGAACTTCCCAAACAGATGCAAAAATACACATTGACCATTAGTTGACTGTTTGTTTGAATTTTTTAAAAGTTAAGGTGTAAAAATAAATTAATATTTTTCTAAAAGTGCACCCAACATAGATATTTTTTTAGGAGCAAAAGTAATTATGAACTTCCAAAATAGGTGCAAAAATGCACATTGACCATTAATTGACCGTTTGTTTGAATTTTTTAATAGTTAAGGTGTAAAAATAAATATAATATTTTTTTTTTCCAAAAGTGCACTCTACACAAATGTTTTTTCAGTGGCAAAAGTAACTATAAACTTCCAAAATATGTCTAAAAAACACAATGACCGATAGTTGACCGTTTGAATTTTTTGATTGAAAATGGTAATATGAAGGATGGCGTGATAATTAAGAAACAACTTGGGGAGAAATATTTACATATTCTAGGAGTACCACGTCATCTAAACTCTGTCCAATGAAAACATAACAACTTAGCTCATTTTAATCATAGTTGGCTTATGAATCTTGTAAAAAAATTTAAATTTTATCTTGTTTTAAAGCAAAATATCAGTTGATCATTTTTTTTAAATTAATATTTTTTTCTTAAAAACAAGATTAAATTTGAATTTTTTTCAAATAAGACATCGGCCAAATAGGATTAAAATGATATAAGTTGTTATGTTACCATTGAATAGAGTTTAGATGACGTAGTACTCCTAGAGTATGTAAGTATTTCTCCAACTTAAAATAATAATTTACTGACCAGGTAAGGGAAATTAATTTCCACTAAACATTTAATTTTATCTCCACCTCATTACTTCCCTAAGAAAGAGAGAGAGGAGAGAGGAAGGGTTAGATGGAGATAAAGAGATAAGGCCGAGTTAATTAAGGGGTTAGGTGGAAATAGATTTCCCTTACCTAGTTAGCAAATTATTATTCCAGGTTTTTTCTTAACATCCACGTCATCCTCCATGTTACCATTTTCACTCTAAAAATTCAAACAAACGGTCAACTAACGGTTAATGTATATTCTTGCACATATTTTGGAAGTTTATAGTTACTTTTACCCCTCAAAAAAGCATGTTTTGAGCTCACTTTTGAAAAAATCTCATATGTATTTTTGCATCTTAACCCTTAAAAAAAATCAAACAAACGATGAACTAATGGTTAATGTGTATTTTTACATTTATTTTAGAAATTCATAGTTACTTTTGCCCCTCAAAAAAATATTTGGTGTTGGGTACATTTTTTAAAAAAATCTTATATGTATTTTTGCACCTTAACCCTTATTTTAATCCCAAATCAGACAAAGGTATCAAAATGGGATTTGACAATGTTGTCAATTTACTTATATGCCTTTCTCCTCTTTGGTCTCTTTCCTCTTTTCACTCTTTTCACCCTCATTCTCAGTCTCCGCTCTCCACACAAATCCTCTTTTCATTCTCTGCTTGCTTCTTGTCACCACCACAAACAAGGCTCCAATTCTCCTCCGTTGCAAGGTCAGTTGCTTTCAGGAGATCAGCTCCGCTACCTCCCACTTCTTTTGACTTTGCCCCCTCTGCCACCATTGATATTAAAAATCCCTATTGATGATGAGTTTATCTTTGTTCCAAATAGAGCATAAGTTGTCTTCCACTCCCCAATAGGTCCTGCCCTTCCTCCCAGAAGCCATGGTTTTAGACTTTTAATATATACTTTCTTGAAGCCTCAATATAAAATATATTTATCTAATTTGATTAAATTAAGGAAGTTAGTTAAGTTAGTTAATATGACATGTATTTTTTAAAACATCCTAATATTCACTTTTCTTCTTGATTATTGTTGAAGGAGAATCAATAAAGATAAATTAGGAAAATACTAACAAATATGAAAATTATATTTTATATTTAATACTAACTCTGCAGGTATGTTTTATATTAACGTTAGGCGGAGTATGTAGTATTGATCTGAGAATATTATATTTTGTTGAGACAGGGCATATTGGGTGGTAGTTGAGTAAGCTTACTTATTTTATTTTGTCGCTATAACTGGAAGAAATTGCACTATCTTGTCATACCGTACCCAGTTTGGTGCAGAGGACTAAGATGAAGGCATGAAGCAAACTGAGATGATGGTGCCAACTGGGTGGAAGAAGCTAAATGACAAACAACTGGTTCATCTCTCACTCATCTCTTTCGCCTAACATCTCATTAAGCCACTTCAAGTATCTTCATAAACATCACAATACTGTCTTTAACAGTGTTTGGTTTAATCAAAGCGTTTTAATAATCCCTCCAAATTTCCACAGCTGATTGATGCTTTGTTTTAAACAATTCAAATGGATTGTAATGCAGGGGAAATTGCACCAGGCCAACTTCACCGGCAAAGAAACTATAAACCGGAATCAGAGAGAGCACTAATTTAAACCAGCATTTCTTTGCAGATGATTTCTGTATTTGAAATTATGAAGCCCAAAACCTACACAGCACCAGAGACAAAAACCAACAGCGAATTGGAAGTAAATCTAACAGTAATCCGGATGCAGTAATGCATTGAAAGCTCTTAATCAAGAAGAGGATCTATTAACAATAAAAGAAACACCCACGAAACAGAAAATATCAGAAGAAATTTGAGCATAGCGGCATTTCTAATTTCTAACTTTTAACATATATGTATTAGTGCTAGAAGGGCCAGTCGCCGGAGTGGTGATGGTGACATGGTTGATGGGTGAACGCGAAGCTGATAGGGGCTGAAGGTACCAGACTTCGAGCTGCCAAGGGGATCATCAAAGACGTCCCCAAGGTGGTGGAGCTGATCCCCTAAAAGAATCCTTGTGACGGAGGAGATTTGCGAGGAAGGAGGAGCGGTGTGTGGCGGTGACCGCGTAGAGAATGAGAAGAGAGGTTTTGTGTCCTGCGGAGGCCAGGGAAGAGGGTAAAAGGAGAGAGGAGGAAAAGGGCATACAAGTAAATTAATAACATTTTCAAATCTCATTTTGATACCTTTTGGCTAATTCGGAATTAAATAAATTGGAGTCATTGATTTGTTCTTTTAATACTGTGAAGGTATTTATATGGAATTTTGACGGCGGCAGCGTGATGTCAATAATGGATAAGTAATGTACTCAAAAATTTCAAAAATAAAAAAAAACAAAAGACATCTAAAAATTGTTTTTAGTTTTTAGTTTTTAAAAATAATTTTTTTTAAAACCAAATAAGTTTTTTTTTTGTTTTTAAAAATTTAAAAAAAATTATAAAAATAGAAACAACCAAACCCATAAATTTAGATATTTATTTTTGGGAAAATCCCTATAAAATGCATTGGAAATAGGGAAATCCCAATTCAATACATTCAAATTCAAAAATCCGGATCAGTCCACTGTCGGTACGGATGAATAGTGCCGACGCCCTCAAAAGATGATTTTGTCCTTCAGCCCTCATTCTCGCCACTTCGGAAATAACAACACTTGGTTCTTAATTAACAACTTCGGATTCTTGATTAACAACTCTCCTTTCTTGTTTCACAACTTCCGAATTTAAGTTTCAAGGCCAATAACAACACCTCTTTTTTTATTAACAACACGCGCTTTTCATTAACAACTCCTCATTCTTGATTAACAACTCCATATTCTTAATTAACAACTCCAGTTTCATCTTTTTATTTTCACAATAACAACACCCATTTTGTTATTAACAACACCATATTCTACATTAACAACTCTCATTTCTTGTTTCACAACTTCGTAACAAGACCGGTGTTGTTATTGTGAAAGAAAAAAGATGAAATTGGAGTTGTTAATCAAGAATATAGAGTTGTTAATCAAGAATCCAGAGTTGTTAATGAAGAATCCAGAGTTGTTAATGAAGAATCAGGTGTTGTTATTTTTGAATTGGCAAGAATGAGGGCTAAAGGGCAAAATCGTCTTTTGAGGGCGCGGCACTGTTCATCCGTACTGACAGTAGACTGATCTGGATTTTTGAATTTGAATGTACTGAATTGGGATTTCTCTATTTCCAATACATTTTATAGGGATTTTCCCTTTATTCTTTTACTTTTGTCCATTTAAAAATATGTGAAAAAATTAAATTTGAGAAAGGTGATGAAAGCTTGTAAGCAGGCCTTGAGCCGGCCTATGTAAGGACCAAGCTTCATAAAAGGTAGTAGTGTAGGGAAATCAGATTATTTCAGGTCTGACTATTTTATTCATGACCCTGTAAAGGCTAGCCCAATAAATTTGGGTCGGGCGGACTAGCTCTTTTTTCCATCTCTATACTGGAGTTAGCTTCTCTTTCTCTCCATCAACCTTTTTCTTTGTTATCTCTCCATTAACTCAGATGTCGTTTTGCAACTGCAAGTAAGATCAATCTTAAGCTATGATCTATTAATGAATATTTTAAAATTTCCGAGTTAAAGAAAATTGCATCGGTTTTTTTGTATGTTAATAAATGTTAAACTACTAAACGCTTAGATCAACTAATAGGGTTTATTTTAGCTTAACCAAAGATCATATATTTGATCAAATAAGTGATCCAACATGACTCGCAGACAACCATGCATGAACTAAAGTCAAAATCAGTTGCGTTGGAATTTGAGATAAGAACTTTGGACTTTATATCAAGCCACCATATTGGCGTGGGCTTTCAAATTGAATAAATTTAGATAAATAAAGATGAAACTAAATAGAATAAAATTTATATAAATTATATTATTGTAAAAAATATTTTCAAGTATTAAGTGTTGCGAAGCTGTTACTTATTTATATTATTTATTAAATTTGATATTTATATACTTCTTGGAAATCAAAGCTTCCTTTTGTCGTATAGATGGAGGAGCATCCCACATTTAGTTAAATTGAATGAATAAATATAATTACCATTTAAATTATTGATTTAAAAAATATGAAATACAATAAATTAATATCTTAAATAAGTTTTTTATCTTAGTTTAATGAATATTTTAAAACTTCTACAGGAATATAAAAACTTACAAGTGCTGTTTTCATATATTTATGGATGGCTCTAACAAAGTTTTCAAAGTTTTTCCAAGTTTTACAAGAATTACAAGTGCCAACTATACAGTCCAACAATTGTAATCAATCAGCTTTACATGTTTTTGCGATGTCTCGGATAACTCAAATAGAATCACATATTTTGATATAAAATGAAACAAGAACAAATGTGGTCTTAGAAACGCTACAAATTTATACAAGTTTCAAAGAAGAGTTCCTAAACTGACAAGAAAAATAAACAAAACCCTGAATAAAAAAACTAAACAGAGCAACCACACACATATATGCCAACTAAGAAACATGTATAACCTCCATAACAACTAACAGAAGAGAAACACCAGCCACTACTACTACTTAAATTTATCCCTACATTAATAATCTGCATGTTACAAATGCATTCCAAATCCATTTATCGAAGGTCTTGGAAATTGTGGATGGAATCTTTCTCCTCCTTCCATAAAGTCTAACACCCTTTTTCCATATTCATCAGTACGCAAATTATGATGATGTTTCCAAATTGTGCTCACCAATGTTCCATAGACAGCTCCCTACAAACCGAAAACAAGACTTGGTATATACACTCATCATAAAATTAGTTAAGACTACTACTATAGATAGAATTATATATACTACTATATGATAAAAATTACTCTAAGAGTATAATTTGAGGGAGATAATAAAAAGCATTTAGATAGAGACAGTGATTAACCTGAGGACATTCCAAGGCTCTTTGAGCAACAAAATTGCCATAAGGGTTTGTGAGAAGGTTCAAAAAGTAGTAGCTATTCGTGATCTCTTGAACTATAAAATCAACATCATTCTGAGTTGAAAACCTTCCCTAGATTCTTATCTTAAGCAAAGATGCACAAGTGTCTCTATTATACGTCACCGAAAAGACATCCCGATCCCGCGGAACAACCAAATGAAGAAAGCCATTTCTAATAGAGGTGCCTACGCGTCTTGATAGAGGGGCGATCATAGGTTCACCTAGACAAGAAGGTAGCAACGGGAAACAAGGCAAAAGCTCAATCCAACATACCTTGCAGACTAAAAAAACAGGATGAGGGTTGGGTGGAACTGCCTTTCTTGAAGCAGTTCCCTGCCAATCGAAGACCTGAATGTAGCAGCTCCAACACTAGTAGAGGAGCGGGGACATCTCAAAGTAGCCTAGGGGCAAAAAAAAAAAAGTTTTGAAGGGAATTGCACAGGAATGCTAGACTCAGTCCAAGCACGAGAATGCCAATCAACTGTAATGGTAGCTCAACCAAGGACTCAGAAAGCACTTTTTCCGGCACTTGTGCCAACCAACCCAACAAAGCAAGCCCTTCTATTGGATACGAGATTGCAACCAGAGCCATCTTGATTCAAAGAGCTTAGGGAGAGCAAGCAAACGGAACTTCACATACAAAATGGATTGAGTAGCCAGAAGCAGTTCCTCAAAGGCTAGGGGTGATATTAAAGGTGACTAATCGTATAAATAAAACTGACAAGAACTGGACTGATTTACCTCGGAGTTACTTTCCGAGGCGGTAAGGAAGTGTAGCAGCATCGGGGGAGTCCTATTAAACCTCTATTCCATCAAGAAAAGCAAGACACACTAAAAGCTGGTCTTTAAGAAACCCACCTGAAAGTAGGAAACTTTCCTTGGGATTATATATCATCATAGGCCAGCCAGGAGAAAAACCGCTTTCTTTCCAAAGAGACTCATGAGTTCCAACTCTTCCGTATAGCCGTCTTGATGAGGGCAAGACTAAAATACGGAATAAGGAAAGCAATGGCATCGATTAGAAAGAACATTATAGATGGAAAGATATGTCTTGTGACCGACCAGCCTTTCTTTTTTAAATATATGATCTTTGACCAGCTGTCTTTTCAGGCCGGGAAGGGTATCCGCGGAAGGTGAGCTAACGTAAAGGCCCTCGGCAGAGGAACGAGCTCTATTTACGTCATTCTAAGAGGCGCTTCAAGCCGGAAGAAAGGAGTAGCGAAGGTAGCGAAGTCTAGATTGGATTGAGACAAGAACCTTCCGTTGATAGTGAGTACCCCAGAGTGAAACTAAAAAAGACGGATTTTCGGAGAATTCTATTCTCTAATTTTTGAGTATGCGCACCCAAAGAAGAAAAGTCTTTACTCCCTTGTTCTCAGTTACTAAACGGCACTCACTTTAAGTTCGATAGCCTTGGGTTAACGAAGATTAGAAGTTTTTGCTTCCTACTCAGAGGAATAGATCACTTGATTTCCTGTGTAAAAGTACACAAGAACGTTTTGAACGAAATGATGAAAGAGATCGTACTGGATCCAATACAACCGGAAGCTAAAGCGGGCTATTGGCAAGAGTTCGCTAGGCATGCTATCATTGGGAGAAGCAGATAAGTTATTCCAACAGACGTTCAACGACATTACTATAGCATACTGATTAATAGACAATTCAATAAAGTGACCTCAAAGTCGATGTACTATTTCTCTATTTATTTCAGGCAGTTTCAACTGAATTAGAAGCTGCATCACATAGTTCCTGTGCATATATGCAACAACATAATTAACTACTTGCAAATATTTATTTAATTTCATGCAATGAATAATGTTATTTTATTTTTAAAAAAATATGTAAATGATCATATAATAAAGTTAAATTGAAGAATTTAAGACATACTTACCCATATGGATTTGATGCTAGCATTAATGCAAAATTGCTAAGTCTACAAATTAAGAGGAAACAAGATTCTGGCACTTTAAATAAACAAGTTTGATCGAAGAAAGGGAGAACCAGTTCTGTTTTTGGCAATATAACAGCATCTCCTCGCCATTTCATTTAAAATAACAAGGGTTATATTCAATTCATTAAAAATATGGGTCGGTATATTATCATCAAAATCTAGGCAATATTGTAACAATCAATGTCAAATTTATTTTAATAATATGTGTTGATAAGTAATAATAATAAAAATTAAGGGATGAAGAGTTGCGTTAATTACCTCTAAAAAAGGACTGGGACAATTTTCTACGAAATGCTTTAGGACAAGACTGCCATATTGGGAAGTTGCCAATGGAATAACAATTTTCTTCAGAGTACGTTTAAGTACCTCCCTTTGTTCTTTCGTTGTAAGATGATCAATCATACTCATTACGACCGTATGTCTGTAACCCAAAAAAGTAGTCAAAAAATGTATCGAACAAAAACCAAAAGTATAAAAGTACATCACTTAAATTTAATTTTCTTGAAATTATATTAACTTCTTACACTTTTTATATTTATGTAACAATTTAAGGAGAGGCCATATAATTTATTTATTTTCTTAGAAAAGACAACAAAAATTTCACAATAAATAAGAATTATATTTTATGTAATTTCATACCATAAATCATGAAATAAAACAAACACAGCATGGCGAAAGAAAAATTAACATACCCGATATTGTTTTCACAGACATCTTGAAAATAGGGAGGATTCATGGTTATGGATTCAAAAAGGCCGGTTAAACGATACACATCAAGTACATCGAAAATCTTTTCCGTGACATTTTTCCCAAATAGGTCCTTCATTAAATCATGCAAGTCATTCATCACCTCCCTTAAAATGAATTGAATATGTTGAGGATTCTTACCCTCCAAGATTCTCTCCAGAAATTTACTTCCATCTTCATCTTTCGACATTGAAACCAACCTTCCCCTTAAAACTTTGATTGACCATGTTCCGTTATCATAACTACGTCTCATCAAGGAAGAAGAATTATAGACGAAGCTTGGTTCATAACCCCGGCATGGTCCGATTGGCCCAAAGTTTCCAACTCGTGCTTGTCGGTAATAACTTGCATTATTTCCACAAGATAGGATGTTATAAAAATGGCTTGTCTGAATTCCAGAGTTCCAAAAAACTTGGTTTTGCTGGGTTATATTATTTCCATGAAACAGTCCTTCATACAAGTTTTCAACTCGGCTTCGCTGGGTTGTATTATTTCCATGAAGTGCTTCTTCATAAACATGGCTTGGTCCAATCCTTGAGTTTCCAGCTAGGGTTTGCTGGTTTGTACTATTTCAACGGGATAGTCTTCCCATCGCAGAATTAGTGGTTCTCAAGCTCAAGCTTTGCAATTGAGACTCCAATAGATTGATATTTTCGTCAGATCCTATGTTGTTAGGAGAACTTTGATTTTGAGGCTGATTGGTCAATAACGAAGAACCGTCTTTTTCTGACGTAGGGTTTTCAACGATGTCGTGATCGTGGTTTTCTGAATTTGGAATAAGTTCGACGATACGCATATGAGGAGGAGATTGAGTATATTCTTTCCTCGCCTGCTGCAGCAAAAACACGCAATTTAAAAAAAAAAAAAAAAAGTAACTAGTTTATAACATGTATTAATTTAGCACAGTTTGAGGATATATATATTCAGATCGTTATGAAATCAAAGTAAATAAAACTAAAATCAGAGGCACTGTATCTGTGTTTTTGTTTTGAAGGAAGCATTGGAGTTTGGGTGGCAGATACTTAAGACTGTCGTGGGCGAATCAAACGTTCCTTTCCTCATTATGAAATCAAACTAAAAGAAAGAAACACATCAACAAAGAAAAGAAAAGAAAGAAAGTAGAAAGAGTACGGAACACATGAATGATGATGCTGTTTTTTAGACGTTGTAATCAAAGGCCTCCTACCTTTTATATTTCAAAAAAAAAAGGTAAACACTAAACAGACTATTGGATAGAATAAAAATTATATAGAAAATACAATTGTGTACCTAGAGATAGGTTAAAGTAAACTATTCCATAGATTAAAAATTATATATAATTCTATGAATTATGAAAATATACTAAACATCTTCAATAAATTAAAGCTCTCAATTTCATAAATGCTATAAAATAACTAATTGTTTGGAGAGATTTTAATTTGTACATTAAGGTTGTGCTATGGGCTGAATGGGCCACCCAATATAATGGTCAACCTATAGCCCGCTTGATGGTTTCTTTAGCTCATGTCCATCAAATGCCCGCTAAGGCCTATGATAAATGGGTTGGGCTAAACTCTGTGCGGGCTTGAATGGGCATGGGCAGCCCGCTAATATATTTTTTTAAAAATAATACTCAATATATAGCTGCACTTGTATTATATTGTTGCTACTAATTTCTTAATATAAATTAAAAGAAAACACAAATAAAAAAGCACCATAATTAATCCTTATCATTGTTTCATTGAAATCACACATAAAATGACATGCACAAGTTAATAAATAGTTTGCGAAGCTCTCAATCAATACAAGAATTAATCTTATATACATAAAAAGATTTAGGAATAGAAAATTTATTTATTGATTTTTTTATACTTAATTAATAGTTAATAATATCTTAAATATATATATATAAAGAGCAAGAGCAATTTATATATGTAATTACAACTTACACACACACATATATGTATATAAGCTCTGATTGAATATATATGTGTCATCGTGATCATGATATATAATCATTAATTCATTATATATATATATGTGTGTGTGTGTGTGTGTGTCATGATTCCTTTGATTTTTTTCCTTTTACAATTAATGTTATATATAATATAATATACATTATATATTTATATTTAAATATATATTATATATATCCACAAAAATAGGCAGGCATGGATAGTCCGAGGTTGTACCCGTGGCCCTTCCCATTTAGAGCATAAGCTCGAGTATTATGTGTCTTTACTTGTGTCTTTACTGGGCGAACCAAAATGAGCAATTTTCTAGTGGGCTTGTGTGGGTTCATCAGGCTATGGGGTGACTTGCTCAATCCTACTGTGCATTATCTTAATAAATCTAGAGAAGATAATAAATATTTTGATAATATTATTATGTATATATTTTTTATTATAGAAAATTATTTTTTAAAAAGTTTAGAGTTATGTCCCATGGTTGGGAGGTGACGAAAGACACCTTAATTATAAGGCTATGAATACCTCCCTTTCGATGAATTTTAAAGCCGTTAAGATTGACGAGATCCCAAAGCAGACAATATTAAGAGCGATGTATTGGAATGTTACAAATGGTGTCAAATTTAAGCTTCGCACATTGGTTGATGTGTCGTGCATAAATGAAGCAATGGTAAATCGACTTGGAGGTGGCTATGTTGAATGGTTTGTGTACGAGTATGCTAGTAATGTGGTTGAACAGGCATCTGTTGCGATTCTCATCAACTCAGAAGAATATGTTGGTTTTATAGTTCAATAGATCATAAATAGCTCTAGATTTTTGCTTCTTCTTAAAGACCGTTACGGCAATTTCGTTACTCAGGCGGCCTTGAAATGTTCCAAGGCTAGATTCAACTTCATCCCTCTATATAAATGCCTTTTTACATCCCATAAAGTTTACTCTTATAGTAATCTTGATGTAGGGTATATAATTCTTATCTATAATACTAGTCTCAATTGTCATTTTCTTGCGGATACTAATTGATTAAGTTTTGTTTTTGGTTTGCAGGGAGCTCTGTATGTTACGTTGGTGAACTCAATTTTGAAATATTATGGAAATATGTGTACTGATCCATTTGGACAAAGGGTGTTACATTTATGCATATGGAGGAGGCAACTTTCAACCACGATTTCAAGACATTAGGAAAATGGATTTGGGATGAATTTGTTAAATGTGCATCGTATGCAGACTACAAGAGGCTGTTTCGTTTTTTGGGGGGGGGGGGGGGGGGGGGGGGAGAAGGTAGAGGAGGGAATAGAAAATATTTAAGTTGGATTTTATAAAATGGAAGAAGTTTAGTTATAAAATTTTAATATAGAGAAGTAGTAAGATAAAAGAATAAGAAAAATTAATTTAAATTTTTTAATCCCCATCTTCTAATTTTTTAATCCAACTTAAAAATATTTTTTCTCCCCTCCCTTTATACCAAACAACCCTTAATGTGGGGGCTGTGGTGTTATTTTTCTTTTGTTAGTTATGGATGTTAGATGCGTTTCTTGGTCTATATGTGTATGGTGTTGCTATATATGCTATACGTCCTATATTTAAAGTCCTGCCTCCTTATATTTGTGAAGAACTATGTTGTATTGTCAAATAAATTTTTTCTCTTGAAGAATATATACCGATTCTTTGTGAAGAACTGTCAGATATTATCAAATATTTTTTTTTTCAAAATCCTTCCTTCTTATATATGATTGTTATCATTTTTAACCATTAAGTATTCATAAAAAACCAAATATTTAGAAATTATAATTTACGGTTAACAATTGTAAGCTTTATATATTTGTTTTCTCTGATAGATATAAGGTTGGAAGATAAATCAATTTTAAGTGTTAAATGATTGTTGTTTTGTAAGAACTGTAATTTTTGTTATTAAATAAATTATGGTTAATATTTACTGCCGTTATATTTTTATTTTCATGAATTTCACCTCTCAATATATGACGATGTAAATATTTAACCTTAGTTTCAGCATTATATATTCTTACATAAGCTCTGCCTCAATACACATTACGGTTATTCGTTATAACCGTTATTTATTAAGTGTCATGTATAAGTGAATTTGTAACAGTGACAATCAATAAGCTTTCAAAGTTTTTGAGATATCTCGGATAAATTAAAGGCAAAATCCAATATATTGATATAAGATGAAACAAGAACAAATGGGACATTAGGAACCTAAGAATTATTACATAAACTTTAAAGAAGAGTTCTAAAACTTACAAGAAAAATCAACAAAACCCTAACTTAGCATAGCAACCAGACACGTATATAACAACTAACAAAAGAGAAACATCAACCACTACTACTTAAATTGGTTCTAATGTCTTCGAAATCGTGGTAGCAATGTTCCTTCTCGATACATAAATTCTAACACCCTTCTTCCATATCGATCAGTACACAGAATTTGATCATATTTTAAAATTGTATTCACCAATGTTTCATGCATACCTCCCTGCAAACCAAAAACAAGACTTAGTACACACACTCATACAATTACTTAGTTGAGAATAGATAAGAATTATCTATTTTACCACAGCCCCACTACAAAAAACACTCAATTTCAGACAGAATTAGCCATAGAATGCTTTTCTGTCTGAAAGATTTTTCCCACGGCTCTACTGGAG
Source organism: Inga oerstediana (assembly GCA_963210345.1). Lineage (NCBI taxonomy): Eukaryota > Viridiplantae > Streptophyta > Magnoliopsida > Fabales > Fabaceae > Inga > Inga oerstediana. The sequence continues at coordinate 30,461,726 of OY723399.1, read as the reverse complement.
TTTTTCATGATCCAATTAGAGAGAGAACTGATTCTTTTGAAAATCAATTTCCGTCACAAATCTGTAGAAAATCTTGAATTCTGTAACAAATTTTGTTAAAAATTCATTTTTTTTAGTGTACTATATAATAAAGATTACAAAAAGAGCATATTTTAAGGGAGATATAATAAAAAACATTCAGGTAGGGAGAGAGAGATGAAGTTGAATGTTATTAACCTGAGAACATTCCAAGGCTGTCTGAGCAACGTAATTGCCATAAGGGTCTTGAAGAACGAACAAAAAGGCAGAGCTATTCAAGATCTCTTGAACTATAATTTCAACATTCTTCTGAGATGAGAATTGCAACAGACGTTCAACCACATTACTAGCATGCTGGTTAGTAGAGAATTCAACGTAGTGACCTCGAAGTCTTTTTACTATTGTATCATTTAATTCATGTAGCCCCATCCTAATTAGATACTGCACCACATAGTTCCTGTGCATATATATAACAACATATATATATAAATAATTAGCTTACAAATGTTTGTTTAATTTCATGCAAAGAGTGAACTTATTTTATTTCTTTGAAAAATATATAAATGGTTATATAATAATAAAGTTAAATTGAAGAATTAAAGACATACTTACCCATATGGATCCTGTGATAATATTAATACTATTTTTATAACTTGATGAAACAAGAAGAGACAAGATATGTTGTCTGGCGTGGCAACAGATAAACATTTTTGAAGAAGGGAAGAACCAATTCTGGTTCTGGCAATATAACAGCATTCAAATGCCATTTCAGGTAAAATATCCTGCAAATAACAAGGGTTATATTCAATTCATTAAAAAGATGGGTCAGTATATCATGATAAATATCTTTGCAATAATACAAAAATTAAGGGATGAAGAGTTACATTAATTTTTTACGTACCTTTAAAAAATCATTGGGACAAATTCTTAAGAAGTGTTGGAGGACATCACTACCATATTGGGAAGTGGCCAATGAAACAGCAATTTCCTTCAGAGTAAATGTAAGGATATTCCTTTGATCTTCTGTTGTCAGATGATCTATCATACTCATTACGAGTTTATATCTGTAACCCAAAAAGGGAATCAAAAATCGATTGAACAAAAACCGAAGCTATAAAGTACATCAAATTAAGTGATTTTTTTTTTTAAAAAAAACTATATAAATTTCTTATACTTTTTATATTTGTGTAACAACTTAAAGAGACCATATAATATTTTTTTTCAAGAAAAGACAACTAAATTTTTACCACAAATAAGAATTTTACATAATAATGAAACAAAGACTGTATGATTAAAAAAAATTAGCTTACCCGATATTGTTTTCACAAACATCCAGAAACTCGAGAGGATTCATAGTGATCACTTCAAAAAAGAGGGTCAAAGGATAACTATCGAGTACATCGAAAATCTTTTCAATGACATTTTTTCCAAATATGTCCTTCATTAAATCATGCAAGTCACCCATCAACTCCCTTAAAATGAATTTAATATCTCCAGGGTCCTTTTTCTCCAAGATTGTCTCCAGATATTTACTTCCATCCTCATCTTTCGACATCGAAACCAACCTTCCCCTATAAACTTCGAGTGACCACTTCTCGTTATCACATCTTCGTCTCATCAAAGAAGAAGTATTAGAGACCGAGCTCGGTTCAATCCCCAAGTTCCCAACTAGGGGCTGCTCATTTGTATTGTTTCCCAGAGGTCTACATGGTACAATCTCAGAGTTCCCAACTAAGCTTTGTTGGTTTGTATTATTCCCATCATGAAGCAGTCTTACATGACCACGGCTCGGTCCAATCGGCCCAAAGTTTTCAACTCGTGCTGGTCGATAGCTTGCATTATTTACATAAGGGAGGCTGTTATAAAAATGGCTTGGCTGAATTCCAGAGTTCCAAAAAACTTGGTTTTGCTGGGTTATATTACTTCCCTGAGGCTGTCTTTGATCATGATGAGTATGGCTTGGTCCAATAACACCAAAGTTTCCGAGTCGGCTTCGCTGGTTCGTAATATTTCCATGAGGTGGTTGGTTATAAACTTGGCTTGGCTTAATTCCAGAGTTCCCAACTCGGCTTTGTTGGGTTGTATTATTATTTCCAGGGCGGGCTTCTTCGCAAACATGGCTTGGTCCAATCTTTGGGTTTTCAGCTAGGGTTTGTTGATTTGTAATATTTTCAGTTAGTTCTTCAACCACAAAATCGTCATTACTTCTCAATGATGAACTTCCATTCTGAGATTGACTGGTCAACGTGGAACCATCTTCTTGGTTTTTAGGGTTGTCGTGATCATTCGGGTTTTTCTGGTTTTCTGGATTAGTATCACGTTTGACTGTAAGCAAATGAGGAGAAGGAAAAGGAGGAGGAGGAGGTTGAGTTGATTCAATAGAAGGAAGAGTAGGAGGAGGAGGTTGAGTAAATTTTTCCATCGTTATATCCAAATAGAAAAAAAAAAAAAACTGACTCCTGCAGTTAAAAAACACACCGTTAAAAAAGAATAACGATTTTGTAACTTCTAATTAATTATAAATATTCATATATAATTATAATTATAAATATTCATATATAATCTCTCTCTCTCTCTCTCTCTCTCTCTCTCTCTCTCTCTCTCTCTCTCCCTCCCTCCCTCTCCCCCCCTCCTTAAAGAAGTGTATTGAAGTTTGTGGGATGGATGGTTGAGGGGTTGTGTGCGAATCAAACGCTCCTTTCCTAACTAAGAAATCAAGTTGAACCGAATATATATTTAATTATTAATTAGACAAATATCATCAATAACTAACAATCGCGTAATACAAACTACTATTAAATAATAAAATGATATTGTAAATGAAAGATAGGTTCTTGAGTTCATAAATTTTCCAAAATCTTAACTAGGAGATATAAGTTAGCGTGTGCATAGTTGTTAAATATATGAGTTTAAGCAAACTTATAACAGTGACGAAATCTCATATCACCAACTCAAATAATACATTCATAAGAGTTTACTTATATCAATAAATAAAAATAACGATAAACTCAGTGAGTCAACACAATTTTATATACTAAAAACGTAAAAATGGTAAATTCTTAGGGACTGTTTGGTATAACGGATTTGGAGGCAAGGGAGGGAAATTTTGGTCAGTTGGATTTTAAAAAATTAGAGAAGTGATTTTAATGATGAGAAGATATAACATAATAAAAAAACAAGAAAAATTAATTAAAACCTTTTAACCTCATTTCTTCAATTTTCATAAATTTAACTCACAAAATTTTTTCCTCCTCTCTCATGTCAAATAGAGCCTAAAAGAGTTAATTCGTGAGATTGACATCAATGGGAGTGGGTATTGGAGATTTTTTTCCTAAACATTATTTTCATTCAATGAAACACATTGGGGGAAATATACATTTATCATTTTAAAATATTTCAACAAAATAAAACTAAAAGAAACACACAAACAAACAAATTAGGAAGGAAGGAAAGAGTACCTGATGAACAACCGATGAATGAGATGCTGTTTTGTTTTTAGACGTTGGAATCAAAGCCATGCGCCTTATATAAAAAGAAAAAAAGATAAACAGAGTATTGGATAGACTAAAAAAATATATGAAAAATAATTTTGATATTTTAAAGATATAATCTGAGAAAAATATTTGATATATTTTCACCAAAAAATATTTATTAGACTAAAAATTATATATAGAAAATAAATTTGGGTACATATATAAATATCTGATACATTAAAAATTATATATAATTCCATAAATTATATAAATATACAAAACATCTTAACTAAATTAAACTATCAGTTTCATGAAATTTATAAAATAACTAATTGTTTAACTAATTTGGTGCCATTTTACTTTTGTACGGTATCTCAATAAATTTAGAGGAGATAAGCGTTTCAATAATTTTATCATGTAAATATTTTTTATTATTCTGGTCAAAAAATATTTTTTATTATAAAAAAGTTATATCTTTAGTCGTTTAGGGTTATCATCTGTTCATTTATTTATATCACTTTTGTTTAATTTAGCATATATATATATATATATATATATAGAAGAGATATGTTTTTTTTAATAAAAAAAAGATATATGTTTAAAATTTATGATGATCACGATCTATCTTTTGATTTTTTTAATAAAAATTTTATTTTTAAAAGGTATTCAAAATTATAAAAAAAAATTAAATTTACCCATCTTAGTCGTCTAAATTTTTTATTTTATTTTATTGATGCATGCGGTTCTTTTTTTGATAATTTCAAGGGAATATCGGAAAAAGTTCCCTATTAAAAATCTATTGATGAAAAGAAAAGGGTTTAATAGCTTTTTACATATAGAAAGTATTGACGCTTTGTAAATTTTGTACACATAATCCTTATCCACTGATTCAAATCCTGCCCATCAATAAAATTTTCAATGAGAGATTTTTTGGCCAATTTCACTTCGCTAATTAATTTCAATGGCATCCTTGGTATTTTTTTTTTTGTTTTCACTTCTTTTTATAATAATTTTGTGTGTTTATTTATATACCCCTATTGATACTCCCTCAACAATAATTAAGAAGGAGGGGAGCGAGAGAAATAAGGAAGATGTTTTGAGTATTTCAGCAAATGTATGTGATATTAACTAACTTAACTAATTTTTTTAATCTAATTAAATAAATTAAATATATCTTATATTTAAGATCATAAGAGTAATTAATTAGTGACTGCATACAAAACATTAGAGCATAGGGTGGAGCCGTTACAAAACCTTACAAACCTCAGTCTAGAATAGAACACATAAATAAGCATCCTACGGCTTTGTTTGGTACGCGGGCCTAGATTTTGACAGATTGGTATTGAAACTGGGTTTGGCACACGGCCTGGATTTTAACGGATTGGTATTCAAACAAGGACTGAGACGGGACTAAGATTGTAGATGGGATAGAGGCTTTAAAATTACAATGTTTACCTTAATTTTATTTTATAATCAATTATAAATTGTACAAGACTATAGTACTCTTTATAATAAATTAATAAGAAAATATTATAACCCTGTCGCCTGTCTTCTTCCTTTTTCCTCTGCACCTTACCACTTTTTTTATAATTATGTTTTTTTTAGCGATCAGATTGCTTATAAGTTACTTTTTTAAATAAATTGAGACACAACTCCTCTCGCATACTTACCTCGTATACTGTAAATCACTATCAAAAAACTGCTTTTAAACATTCCAATCGCTAGTCCAATCGAGCACATAACTTCGACCGACAGTCTCAACTCCTCACCAATTACCGACCCAAAAACCTTAATCTTCCTTCTATATGAGATGTACTTACCCTTTTATTTATAAAGATTTAGATAAAACTCAACGCCCTTCTCTCTTTTATTTTAACATTCTTTTTTAATTTAAATGGGCTTGTCCCTTTTTTTAAAAATACAAGGAAATCTTGGGCTTGTCCCTCAGTCAAGGATTTTACTTCTGAGTTTGGTGAAGGGAAGCATATAACTCATGAGCAGTCTCATCTAGTCATTAATAGAAAACGTAAGGTTTGTTTCTCCGAGGATGCATGTTTACAGACCCCCAAAGAAGTCTGTCAGAAATAGAGAGGTTGGTGATTTCTCGAATATTAGAGAACCTTGAACTGTTATTGGAATCCCTACCAGCCGCAAGGGGTTCGTGAATCTTCTTATGTTTCCTCTGCTCCTTTGAAGGGATCCACTTCCAATTCTGTTATTGGTTTTTGCAGCCAAACCCTCTTCTCAAAGTTCAAATGAAAAGAAGAGAAATCTTGATGCTGATAATCGTCATATTAATGTATGCAAGGAAGCTAAGTTATGTACTAATCCTCAGAAGAAAAGACTGCCAGACGTGTAACACTTCATCCTTAAAGCCTATATACTTAATATATAAATCCAAAAAACACTTACCAAACAATTCTAAATATTATTTAAAATTTTTAGTTTAAAGAAAAAACATTCATTAATCAAAGAATTTTATAACAAAATAATCTTAATGTCATGGCAATCAAATATAAAGTGACATAATATGTGTTCTAGGGGTATGACAGGGTCTTCAAGGCTCACTCTACATGTCTTCCCTTACTTCCTATTATAATATTTACCTGAAAAATGTTAATATAAAGGGATGAGATTCCATGTCCTAGCAACTATTAAAGTTTATATCGTACACAAGCTAATCACATATGATTTAAAAGAATAAACTAATTACGTGTATATATGCATATATCATAATCCTCATACAACACAATTTCAAATTTAATCATCATTATACCAATCTCTATTTTCATCACAACATATAATATACAATTATGCAGTATGTAATATACAACCTCCCTTATATCACTGTTCATTTTTATTCCGCTGACTGGAACTATAAGCTAATACATAGTCTAACAAAAAATCATCAATTTGACTACATTGTTCCAAGCTCACCAGTTCTTAAGATGCACCCGGCCAAAGGTGTAAAGCTTAAGTCTGGACTATGACTTCCCTCTTTAAAAGAACAAAACTAAAGAGATGTCATATGTCCCACAGCTCCAATAGAATCCCAGCCTAAAGGAAAACATAGAAGAAGGGGCACTGACAAGTGCCTTCCACTATGCACGAAGTGATGGCATACCACATGGTAAAAGATCTCACCATACAAATTCCTCTTTATTTCAACTCTTCACAAATACAACCGGTATAATAGTTATATTCAATCACCAATAACTATAATATCATTAAAAGACAAGGTACAATAAATCATGCTTCCATTCGTATCAAATATCATTACATATTCAAACATGGCTAAAAGGAAACAATAATCCAACCATACGTTAATTATAATTAAATTATTAATTATATAAATAAAGTGAGTTATTAAAAAATTTACTTGTAACATCATTTACTTAAGAATTTACAATACATACACATATACATATAATTTAGTCCTTTTTTAATAAAAATAATCATTCAAAATCATACACAGTTTTCAAGTATGTAGAATAATATTCAAAATTATCTGTTGCTCTTTAGCTTACAACTAATCACACAAAGTTACTTTAAAGCTTCCAACAAGAGCCTACAGGTCACAAATATAAATATCTATTACTATTACCCCAAACTATTTTGGAGCCCTTAAACCAACCTATAAGAGTATCAACGTCACATATAAGTATTAACATTTATTAATAACACTTGTGAAGCCATTTTAGATACAAGTTGTTATGTAACTAATCTAGTTATAGTTTAGTCTGCTAAGCTTGTGAAAAGAACAGACAATTAATTTATTGACTGGATGTAATTGAGGCATTCAGAAAGAAATATATTTTCCTTAAATATTCTCTTAAACCAATACTTTATGTTTAATATAGAGAAAAAGGGAAGATTTCAGAGTTACAAAGAATAGGAAGACGAGTGTTTAAATGTTGTGATGAAAACACATTAGAGATAAAAGGGGTTTAATACAAATAAATAAACAATATACAGATACTTCTTATATACAGACCCAGGAAAGAACGGATAAAGGAGATGAATGTGATTTGAATGGGATGAATAGACCATGTGCACACACTATGGGTACTAACAAAGTGGGGGTTATGAAATTAAGTAAAAATAAATATTTTACATACTGAGGGCGAAGGGTCACATTGTGTGTCTATATATATATACACATATGCAAAAGTGTTTGAAAATATGTACATCAAGTTATAAAAGGAGAGAGAAGAAGCTTCAAGTAGGTTGAATGCATTTTATTAAGATATATATACACACACACACAACAAAGCGTGCGTTGGAAGCGGGTTCGGCGGAGAGAAAAGGATGAAAACAGTGAATAGAATGATTGATTTGATAAGAAAAAGGACTATCTATTCACACGGAAGAATAATGGTGATCATCAATATATTCTTAAGGGGATAGCAAAATAAGCCGTTGGTGTCAAACGGCTCCATTTGGCAAGCCGGTTCCATTCTATTCAGCTTCGTCCAAAGCTGACTGGATTAGAGCAGTGCCATCCCCAGGAAAAGATGACTCACTCCTTAGTATCACTTCAACGTGTCTTACTCAGTATTCATTTCTCTGACATTTGCACGCAGTCGATGGAGATCTTTCTTTCCCAATATGCTCCGTTCCCATAGTCTTCATTCATCATTAATTTTGGTCCATCTCTTCTCTCAGCCTTGCACAATGCATCGTTCTGGAAAGCACGTTTCGGGAAAGTTGATGTCTTCGTTTAAGCAGATTCACCGTTGTTGTCGTCCGAAAACCAAGCAATCATATGGGTAAGGTTAAAAGAGTAAAGGCTTCGATTTTGTGTTTGTTTCCTCCACTTTTCCGTTTAATTTTTGCATTTTTTCTTCTTCTTCCATTCCGAGTTACCTTTCATCCAGATCTCATTCAAGTTATCATCCTTAACTGATCCTTCTAATTGTCTCATTCTCGCAAATGCTTTCTCGCAAAGGCTTCGATTGTGTTTGTTTCCTCCATCTTTTCCGTTTAATTTCTGCATTTTTTTTCTTCTTCGATCCCGAGCTACCTTTCGTCCAGATCTCATTCTACCCATCATCCTTAACTGATCCTTCTAATTGTCTCATTCTCGCAAATGCTTTCTCGCAAAGGCTTCAATTTTGTGTTTGTTTCCTCCATCTTCTCCGTTTAATTTCTACTTTTTTTTTCATCTTCGATTCCGAGCTACCTTTCCTCCAGATCTCATTCCGCCCATCATCCTTAACTGATTCTTCTAATTGTCTCTTTCTCGCAAATGCTTGGTTTTCGGAAGCCTTGATGCTGTAGATCCTCACAACACTGAGGTGACAGTGTTGGTCAAGGTTGAGAGAGAGTTTTGGAGGACAGCTCTGGATCTGAATGGGATAGAGTGTGGTTATCCACGGAAGATTACCTCTATCGATTATGTTGTATTCGATGAGAAGGTGCTTTTCCATTTTTCTACAATCGTTTTCTTTCCGGTTGCGACTGATTTAGTTCTGATACGTTTGTTATTGATAAATATTGAACAGGGTTATAGAATGTTGATGAGGTTAGGTGATGATGAGGTGTTGGACCGATTCTCAAACATACTTAAGGAAGGCCGAGAGTTTTTAGTCCAGAATTTCTCCGTGACATGTGATGGTGAAAGCATCCATGATAAATTCCTCATAAATATGATGCTGAACTCAAAGGTTTTGGAGTGTCGAGCTTTGTTTCCTAAGCATTGTTTCATGCTTTGTGATGTTGTTGATTCGGGAGAGGACTACCGTAAACCTTCCATGGTCACAGGTGAGGGTTTCTGAATTTCTTTCCTCTTTGTTATATCACTGCCATTTATGCTTCTCTGTGTTTTATTTCAGATGTTATGGGTTTTCTTTCTAGCATTGGTCAATTGAGGAAAGTTAGGCACAATGGAATGATGACATATCAGCTTGCGTTTGTGGTTGGAGATAGACGGTTGAGTGACAAAAATGTGAACTATTTAGTTATGTCGATTGTGATGATTCCAAATTGTCCTTCCTCACTGTTTTTTGCTCCAGGGGAAATCGTTTAACTGTTGTTCTAAATGGTGAGTCGGCAAAGGAAGCGAGGAAGGACTTTGAGCTTGTATCTCAGCTGTTCAACCTCATGCTAATTGTTCAGTTTGGGCTGATCAGGAGAGGACATTGTATAATATAGCAAAGCCATGATATAGCTGTGCTACCCCATTTTGAAATATTTATTGCTTGATAGTCTCTTAAGTTCATCATATTGTATCTGTTCTGCTTCAGTTTCTCACTGTATATGCTTATTGATTAGTTTGGGAGAAGAAGGAATTTTAAAATTTTTAAAATTCTTATTCAAGGATGAGATCCTTTTGTTTTGGAGAGATGACTTGAATATTACACAAAGGCTAAAATTTATTGGTTCCTCTGATTTTTCTTTTTATAGCAAGATTATTGTTGTTTACGCATATGACATGTTTGTGAGTATTTGTGTGTCTGATGAGTATGTGAATATGACGCATAGGAATTTTGTCCCTGCTGTGATTCTGGTCGGCAGTGCTATCCTTTATTTCAGAGAATTCTATCACTCTTGTGGTTCTATCCTGCTTGATATGAATTAGTTCAATGTAAGATTTAGGTATATAATAACAAGAACGCTTTGCTATTCTAGTAATTGCTTAGAGCATTATGTCACTGCTGTGATTCTGGTCGGCTTAGTTGATATGGATTAGTTCTATTTAATTTACACTTTAAGTATATAATAGCTGTCCAGGAGAGATGTACTATTTTTGTGGTTTTGAGTTCTGCTTTTTTCTATCATTCAAATGCAAGCTCTATTTGACAAAATTATGTCACTCTTGTGGTTATATCCTGCTTGATATGAATTAGTTTTATATCATTCATCTGGTCGGCTTGAGCGAATTTTTTTTTCACATTATAAGCAGCAATATCTTTCATCATTTAGAAGTCTATTCGAGTTCAAACTTACTTTTTCAATAGGTTAACTTGAGTTAAGCTTCATTATTAGCTCAGTCACCTAATGTCTTAGGAATTTATTCTGCATGTCTAACTGCCTTCTTCTTCATTTCCTGGTATCATGCAATTATAGGCAAAGTGACCATGGTAAACTATTGTTCGGCAACAAGGGTTTTTTGGAACCCAAGATTCAATGAGATTCTTCCAATGAGGATTAAGTTGTTGTCAAAGGGGTGTAACAGGAAGATGTAGCAAGTGGAACTATATGAGCATAGGTTGTTTTCTTTTACCAAATTCATGGTCTTGCACGACCTTATTTTGACATGTTATGTGTATTCCAGATTCAAACTTGGATCAATACTGCTTTTTCTCAACTCTAGATTTTAAACTCTTACGCACTCATGTTATTATTTACTAATTAATTAGTTCATGCTATGTTACCTATTTGTTTTAGCTTTGGGATAGTACCATATCCAATGACTATCACAGGGCTGAATGGGGTTTGGTTAATACTTACATGAAATCTTTCAAATCTGAATTCATTTAGGAGATTGTCAATGGGGTTCAAATATGGTACTAACCAAAAGAAAGTTGAACTCATGCTATCAGCCTGAAATTGTGTTATATATATATATATATATATCAGAAATAAACTTAACACCAATAGACTTTTTTCATATTATAGAGTTCTATACCCTTTGAGTAGTGTTATTAGCTAATAATAAATTAAGAATGTTCCCAAATGTTACTTGTCCTTAGTACGTCCTATAGCTTCCATGAAAGTTGTGCAGGGCGCTTGATTAAAGAACTAGGCAAAAATATTTGTTTTCATTCGAGCTGCCAAATGTACAATCAATTTAATAAATGTTAATAACCAAATGACATTTCTGTGAAGTGAACTATCACTGAATTAAGGTTTTTTTATATTAATCTTTGATGTTATCGGTTTCCATCGTTATGCCTTTCAAACTCATGTGTTGTTCATTTCTGAGCAGAATCAACTGAGGACAAAACTTATTCCTTCAAGGGCAATAAGTATTGTCACATCAGCTATATACAAGGTATTGGAAACCCTCAAACCTGAGTGTGGCATGTCATTGTTTGTACCTTCACTGACACCTTTTCAAATGCCTGTCAAGTGAGGTTGGATAATCAAGTTTTTACCTCTGTTCTGTTATAAACCATGAAAGAAAATTTCCTACTGCACTTAGTGGGTAGATTGACAATGCTGTTAAGGACTAGTACAAACCAAAAGGATGTTTCATAATGTGTTGTTTCTATTGCACATCAAAAATAATTATGTCTATTGCATATTCAAACTTAAAAGTATACTTGTTTTTGTATAATATGGAGCTCCACACTTTCTAAGTAATGTTTGAAGTCAGTAATTTACATAATTGTTTGTTCCCATGTATCTCCCTTTCTTATATTTAATTTTGGTTATTATGTAGCACATGGTTCAAGAAAATAGCACTGCCGCTTGATTTTTGTCTAGTGGCCTATAAGATTTTTCAATCTTATACAATTAATGTTTGTTCCTCCATCAATAAGATTTTTAACTTATATTTTATACATTTATTTCTCAGAAACCACAAAAGCAGAAGGAAATACATATTGAAGGCCAGTTTTATTCCTTCCATGGGGAAATTACAAGGTATGGGAATTCCTTAAATCTCGCTCTAGTATCTAATTCTATGTGCCTTCTCTGACGCCAACTTAGATGCATGTCAATCAATAAGTCATAATAAGCATTTCTACAAACTGATGAAAGATAAATGAAGATATGTTGGAGACATGCATTCATAATCTACAGATCATGAAGTACAACCCTCAGCACTGAACAATAATTAACTGAGTTACAATCCAGAACCTCTACCATTTCACAACCCTTTTTATTGATATAACAGGTTTACTACATATTTATTTATATTGCAACTGGTATTTCAGTGTTCCAACGAAAGGCAGCAAATAAATTAATCATGAGAAAAACATTTTAAAAGATTTCGGCTACAAAACATACACAGAATTATCAGAAAGTAATATAGGAATTACATATGATATTATGCTTCATCATATACATGTGCTACAAATGCTCAGAATCTTAACCGTCTATCTTTAAACATGTTCAATATATTTCAACAACAGCAGACGCGTTGATTTAACTGACCTATAAAATTTTTAGAAACCTTCAAACTTTTTCATTTTGAAGCTGTTAATGGTCGTACCTTAATCAATATCCTTTTGAACTGATATTTTTTCCCCGGTCTCAGAGTGCACGAAGGTCAAAGGATAGTCATGTTGAAGGACATTTTCTTTCCTTTCATGGGTCAGACACAAGGTATGGTGATCTGAAAATTTTGAGTAGTGCCTAATTCTTTGTACCTTCTCTGACATCAACTTAAATGAATGTCAATCAAGGAGTCATAATCAGATTTTATACACTACTCTGTTATAAATGATGTACACTGTGTACCATCTGTCCAAAGGAGGTTGTATATGACTATGATGGTTATTAATGAAGTAGGTGGGATGAATAGTTATCTACCTTTCCACTGTTCCAACTTCCTTCTGATATGTATTAAATGTTTAATAGCTTATGACTCATTCTCTTCATAACTGTTATGTCACTTAGTCAAAAGTTACGTCCATGGAAACAAAACTGTTATGTCATAATATCTGATTGGTCATGACATCTGACCTCATTTTAAATGACTATAAGGTAATCCTTTCTTTACTAGTGTAGTTATGGTCCTATGATCAAGTGGCTGTCGTTGTTAGGCCCTCCTTCTATATAATTGATATTTGGTTTCACATTGTCTAAACATTGAGTATATTGGTCTATGTTGATTTAGTGACTTATTTCCTTAAGGTCAATGGCAGGAAGGAAGTGTTCAATGATTAGAGAGGTTGATGATAGCACTGATATGTGGAGGATTGTTGTGCGTGTCCTCAGGAGGTGGAATAGCTATCAGAGAGATTCACCAACACAATTGTTTGCTATCTGTTTTCTTCTTGTGGATCAAGAGGTTAGTAGGTTAACTTTAATTCCCTTCATTTCTTATCTACGATGGGCATGGTTACATGATAGTTTACATGATACTTTTTTGTTTGTAGGGTTCTAAGATCCAGGCTTCTATCATGAACAAATATTTGTTCAAGCAGTATGAGAAAGACCCTATTGAAGGCAATTCCTACTTTATTGCCAATCTTGAAGTCATACCTAATGGAAAGGATTTTAAAGTTTCTAAGCACAAGTTTAAGTTGCTTTTCAATTCTGCCACTTTTGTCAAACAAGAGAATACTACGATTCCTCTTTCTGTTTTTAGCTTCTTCCCCATTTCAGACATTCTTGGTCAAACTGTGGACAATCACACTATGTATTTATTTGGTGAGTCATACAAAAATCCAGTTTTTCCTTTATTAATTTGCTTATGACCTTTTGTTCTCCTTATTAGATGTCATTGGGATTCTGATAAGCGTTGGCCCTTTGGAGGAATACCATTCAAGATCTGAACTTAAATCTAAGATGCGTCTGATTTTGAGTGATGAGAGGTACATTGGCAATCTTTTAACTAATTAGTCAATTCTGTAGAAATGCTTTCGGACATTCTAATTGAAATCTAAGATGCGTCTGATTTTGAGTGATGAGAGGTACATTGGCAATCTTTTAACTAATTAGTCAATTCTGTAGAAATGCTTTCGGACATTCTAATTGAAATGTAAGTTATGTGTGGCAGGGAGAACACTGTTCAGCTGGTGTTATATGATGAGTGTGCGGTGAATTTTTGTATGCACGATTTCAATACCATTCAGAAGCCTATAGTGTTGGTTGCTCAACTTGCAAGGGTTGGGTTTGATGAAAGGGGTTAGTATACTGTCAGTTTTTCCAAGAATAGCATAATGCAGTTTTGTTCATTTTTTCTATTCTTAACTATCTTAAACGTTGTGGATCTTCATCTAATTTCTATATATGTTATTGTAAGGTACACCTGAGGTATGCAGCTCTTTCCATGCAACTACGATATACCTAAATGGGAAGTTTCCTCAAGTTAAACAATTTATTGCAAGGTAAAAAGAAAAGATCGGCATCATGTCTTGTGTGCATTTCACTTATTTGGGTTTAACATGGATATGTTCTTTTGAGCATAGAAGCTCCATTTGCACTGCAATATCTGTTTAAGTCCATCAAATCCTACTTTTTGTAAGTATTTCCTCACATTTTTCTTACCTTCTATCATACAATTTCTGCACAAATTTAAAGTGGTCCCTTCCAGTTTGAGGCATCTTTTATTATTGGTAATGTTGTTTTGGAATCATGTCTGACTTTTATTGCTTCTGCATTCATTTTAAACCATGCCAAATTCTTTACAAAATTATACTGCTTGACAATGTCATTTTGATGAGGTGGTTAACTTCAGACCAATGTTCCCTTAACTTATGACACAAATTCTGCATGAAGGGTCCTTATACCTTCATCATACAGTTTCTACTCGTGTTAAATGGTTCCTTCCAATTTTAGGCATATGTTATTATTGGTTATGTTCTTTCGTATCATGTCTGCTTCTCAATTTTCCTGCATGTAATTAACCCAAATCAAATTAGTTACAACTTCATGCTGCTTCATAATAAGTCATATTGATGAGGGGGATAGGTTTAGGTTTCTGTTCCTTTACAAAATCTACAGGAGCTGTGCTTATACTTTCTTTGTACTTCATGTTCAACATGTCTTTCATGTGCATTCCAGTTTGTGTCTTTCCTATTGATTGATGCTCACTTTTTTCCATCTTTAAAGTGCTGTGAACCTGCCATCCCCAACCATTAGTTCACTTAGTCAAAGTGTTGAGTCGCAAAGGTCTAATTCTGTTGTTACAAGCATGCTGAAAAACACACTTAGGATCAAAGTGTCTGACATCCATTACCAGGAAGTGGTGTGCTTAACTATACATTTTGTAATGTGCATTTATGCCCTATCACATATTTCTGTCTTTACTAATAATACAAATTCCTCCAGGACAACTATTTTGCTGTTATGTGTGAGTTCAAGAAGTTTGAAACCCGTTACCACTGGGTTTATGATGGTTGTGCAAGGTGTGGCACTAAACCTAAATTTGTGAATGGATCACCTTCATGTGGCAGTAATTATTGTAAGGGCAAACCGTGTACAATCCAATCAAAGTATGTTCATTAGCCATATGCGTAATACATAGCAGTTATGCTTACTGTTTTCTAAGAATGAATATATCTCATTCATGTCGGTTGCATGTAGGTTGAGACTTAATTACCTGATTGCTGATGAATCTGGCACTGCATCAATTGTCTTCTTTGACAAGCATGCAACTGAGCTTATGAAGAAAAGTGCTGCTGAGTTGAAAGCTAATATTCCTGAAGTATGACTTTAGATTTTTTTTTTCCACAATCCACTAAACTGCTGCACTCAGTACTTGACTTTTGCATTTATTTTCTAATTTAAGATGAACTTGAGTATGAGTTCCCCAGTGAAATAAACAGTTTGATTGGGAAGAAAATGCTTCTTAAGATGAAGTTGAACAAATACAACAAGGAGTACCCTAACTCAAGTGTTTCGGTTGCCACATATGCTGAGTGTTCTGACCTAATGGATGAGTTCAATGATGCTGCTCCTCAGGTGCTGTGTACATTAATCGACATTATTTTACTAAACCAATTCAATTCCTTTTAATTTACACACTTATGCTTCATTCTGATTTTATTAGATGGGACAATCAAGTGGTGCAGTTAATGATGAAGAAGAAGATGTTATCTTGATGAGTAATGTAATTGTTGAAGATAAGGTCACACCAGATACAGATCCATGTGTTACACTGTCCGAAACTTTCCCTACTATGGAGCTAGATGGAGTGTATGTTCCTGATGTGGCAGCTGCAATTCCCTTCAAAGGGAAGAGGAAGGTTTCTTCGAAGAAAACTCATACAATGGGTTCAAAGTCTGTTGCAATTGGACTAGAGTCTCCAGCTAAGTCATGTCCAAAACCATTGAAGTCCATTAAGCAAGAGAGGAATTAAGTAGAATCAAGAACTTCATTTATGATTTTTAGTTGTTGTCTTTAAATCCCTTTGTATTGCTTATCTTTTTGGTTGCCATGTCCTTCCAATGTCCTTATCCATGTCATTAGTGTGGTATGCCCCTTCTTTAGTAATGCAGTAGTCATTTTGTGTTTGTTGTCATGTTGTATCAGTCCTTGAATGGATACTATCTAATGTAATATCTTTTCTTATAAATGATATCAACTTAAAAGAAGGTGCCTATTTTATTCCGATGTCTGATGATGCTTCCCATATGATTATGACAAAGTAATGCCATTATTGTTAAATATTTGCATTGTAATGATGAAGTTCATTTTACTAAGTCCTAAGTGTATTCAAGAGTCTAGCAAACTGATTCATTTAGAATTTCCAAGGTAGAGACAATGTAACAAAAGGTGTTCTTCAAAGTATGAATATGCATCATCAATAATTTTGGCATTTCCCATGATGCAGTCATATTTTCCCTTTATCATACTATTTACTGGAAAGCTTCCTCTTTACTCAATTTAATATATGATTCCATACCTTAGTTGTTAGTCAGGTTATGACCATGATATCTGGTCAAGTTGTCTATGATGTATAAGCATATGTGTTCACAAGTTGTAATTAAGGGTTTTTTTAGTTGTCCTTATTCGTTTTACAATTACATGAATCATATCACTTGCTTAGCCCTTATGTATGTCCAATATAAGTTATCATGTTCGCAATATAGATCAATTATGCTACAAGCTCTATAATATCAGCTGACAAGTCATATTATTCAAGTTTGAGTTCTGCTCTTTTAAGCTAACTGACCTATAGTTCCTCAAATAAATACTATATGCAATGGTAGGTTGAATACAGTTTGATATTAAGTCAGCAATAGATGCATACATAAGATCTTTTCTAGATCCAATGAAGATGACTCAGTATCCAGCAGGCATTTAAGAGGTATGGCAATTCCTTACTTTTCAGTGGAAATATGTTACATAGTGGAAGATTTACATTGACTTTGTTGCCTTTCTAGATTTTGCATTTACACTTGACAGTCTGTTCTGATATTTTGCATTATAATAAGCTAAGGGATACATACTATTAATTCACAAGTGATGTGATGGGATTTTTTTAGTTCTGTCATTCACAGTACACATGTATATGTCTTCTCAATTAATTTACTCAAAAAACTGAACGTTCAAATCAGTTTCTTAATAGTTTTGCAATATATGTATTGATATTCTCCTCTCAAGCATGTAGTATCTTCATATAAAACTATCAGAATGTTCTAAACATTGCCCCTTATTTGTTTCGACCAGAAATCTTCACTCTATTCACAATTAAACTCCAACCACACACAAGCTTCCTTCTACTCTGCGCTGTGTCCCCTGTCACTACAATGTCTACATGTTTACCTTGAGGTTTGTTAAATAACTTGAGTTGCTATTTTTTGCCTGAGGTTTATAACATAACTTGCAAAGTTCAATTCTGTACTGCTGTAATTGTGGTCTTTCTATTCAATTCTAAGGCCACAATAAATTATGAAGGTCATATAGCATTTAACCTCAAAGTTTGCCACACTTTGTCCGCTGTAACAATTATTTTCTTCTATAATGCTGCCACAGTTTATCCTCAAAGCTTTTTTTTCTGTGACATTTATAACATAAGTTGCACAGTTCAGTTTTGTACTGCTATAATTGTGGTCTGTCTTCAGTTTTAAGGCCAAAAAAAATTATGAAGGTCATATAGTATTTAACCTCAAAGTTTGCCACTTTCTGTCACCACTCATTTCTGACTCTGCATGTTGGAACACTCATCACATCTGAAATTTCAGAATCATACTTCAGCATATATGTTGCTCTTACATTGCAATATAGAATCAGACATGAGGCTGTACGCATGTTTTAAACTTATAGTGTTTTATATTTGAGCATTATCAGTAGGTTAATATATGGAAAAAAACAGTACTGTTTCATACCATTTTGTTTGAGATTGACATTACATTGGGTGATTGCAAGTATGTAGGATGAACAACTATCAAATATAGAAATCAATTGCATGACCTAAATAGAAGAAAGCATTTCAACACTCATAATAACCTTGAAGATTCTGAATTTTTTTAATGTTCAGTATTACTTTACTTCAGGAAAAACGTATACAGTAGGGGAAACTATTTCTGATTACTTTGAGGTCAAATACAAGATTTTGTTCTGCAAATGATGATGGCAATCAGTATTCAATAGCAAAACAAGATTTACTTAAACCTTCTGCATCTTTTTATTGCCCTTACTAGATAGGTTATCTTTCTATTATTTTGGTTGTTCCAGGTTATAGGATATGGTATAGCATCCTATTATTATGCTTCACAACTTTGTTGCTTTGCGTTATATTACAATCATCATAGTGTTGCAGCAAGTTTCATTTGAAATATGTTTACTAGCTTTGACAGTTGTGATCATCTATTGCCTGCATATGTTAAGGATTATCGGTGATGAAGTTTGAACGTGTGACACCTTACCTACTGCAATTGAAGAGCACATGCTTCTATTGCGTTGTAGTAGCACTCAAGAGGACCATGCTACAGATATTTATATCAAACCCAAATACATATTACTGGTAATTACCAAACATTATTAATAACTGTACACATATAAATGAGATAATTATTTTTCACATTGGTCACTATAACCTACTTTTGTTCTCATTTTAGCCCTTTTAATACTAATTAGGTTATCTTGATAGTTCTTTCGTTATCTTCTAATACTAATTATCACTAACTTCCCTTCTACTCTCTCAAGGAAGGCTTGTGAGTTTTTCAATATGGTAAATAAAGGTCAATGGGATTTCATTATAACTTAGAGAAGTATGTATCATTTAATTTGCTTTTTTATGAGTTCTTTTTTAAAAAAATATAAAAAGATACTTGCGTGATTCAAAAATAAGGTTCAAGAAAAGTTTTCATTGCTATTACAACATATGCAGTTTCTATTGTCAATGTATAAATTGATGGCTAGAGATGATGAAGTTTTTGTTGTCTTGCATGCTGGGAGACTATTTCAGCAATATGTTGTATATGCATATACAATGATTGAGGCTCAAAGATTGTTATGGGTTAGGACACACCAGAAAGAACTTCGTGTCGACATGTACCAAGGTTTGTCTGATGCTCTATTCAGTGGAGAGAGAAGTGTGTCGGCTACTGGTAAAAGAATTGTTCTCCCTTTGTCATTTACTGGTGGGGCACGTTACATGATACAAGCTTATCAGGATGCCATGACAATATGTAGATTTGTTGGGTTCCCATATTTATTCATCACATTTACATGCAATCCGTCGTGGCCTGAGGTATCTAGATTTTGTCAAAGTAGTTCTTTATCTGCTGCAAACAGGGCTGATAAATTATCCAGGATTTTCAGACTCAAACTGAGGGCTTTAATGAAGGTTATTAAGAAGAAGAAGATATTTGGGAACGTTCGTGCAGGTATTTATTATTTATATATTCATTCATGGAACTTCAATTTATCTCATTGACATATCATTCTAAAAGACACGATCATTTACTTATATTTTGTTCCATTACCACCAACTGTGTTATGCGTTCTCTTATGGAGTCATTCTTTAACCTTCTATTTATGTCAACAATTAACTAAATTTTATTTATCTCTTTTCCCTAACAGAGGTTTATACGATTGAATTTCAAAAAAGAGGTCTGCCCCATGCACATATCCTCATATGGCTTGTTGAACGTGACAAAATAAAAGATCCTGTTCAAATAGACAATATTATATCTGCTGAAATCCCAGATGTCGAGTCTAACCCTCAATTGTATGAGTTGGTACAGAAATTCATGATGCATTCTCCTTGTGGGCATCTCAATCCGAAAGCGCAGTGCATGGTGGACAAAAAATGCAAAAAGTTCTTCCCTAAGAAATTTAATGAAGCAATTATTGTTGATCAAGAAGGGTTTCCTACGTATAGAAGAAGAGACGATGGCAAGACAATTGAAGTCAAAGGCATTCCATTGGATAACAGGTTTGTGGTGCCATATAATCCAACATTATTGTCAATGTTTCATGCTCATATTAATGTTGAAAAATGTAATCAGTCTACTGCGATCAAGTACCTATTCAAGTATATTAGCAAAGGGAATGATCGTGTAGTTGCTTCAATTTATGATAGTGGGCAAAATGGGAATTCTGATAGATCATTAGATGAGATTCAACAATATTACAATTTTTGTTACATATCTGCATGCGAGGCAGCTTGGCATATACTTGGATTTGATATCCATCATAGGTTCCTACCCGTTGAAAGGTTAAGTTTTCATTTACCAAACCAATAATGTGTCATCTATTCTAACACTGATGATGTGGCGGAACTTCTAGACAAGCCGAGAGTGTGTGAGTCTATGTTCCTTGCTTGGATGAAACAAAACAAAGATGATGATTTTGCAAAGACACTATATTATTATGAATTCCTGCAATATTATGTATATCATCGGAGGCAACGGATATGGAAAAAAAAGGAAGAGAGGATTTGCAATTGGTCGACTTACTCATACTTGACCTTCATCTGGAGAACTATATTACCTCCAGATTTTATTAACTAAAGTTAAAGGACCATTATCTTATGAATCTATTAGGACAGTTGATGGAGTTGTACGACCTACATATCGTGCGGCATGTATTGCATTAGGATTGTTAGACGATGACACTGAATTCATTTCTGCTTTGAAGGAAGCTTCTGTATGGGCAACAGGTCGGTTACTTCGTAGTATGTTTGTGAGTATGTTATTGTGTAGCTGCCTTAGTCGACCTGAAGTTGTTTGGAAGGAGACTTCCCATATTTTATCTGAAGATTTATTATACATCCCGCATCAAGACCCTTTATCATCAGGTTTGCTCATATTCGTTACCTTTTTTTGTTTAGCATCTATTTATATGTGTTTCCTTACACATCTACTTCCACTTATGTAGCTATTCAAATATCAAATTTAGAGAGACATGAAGCTGCTCTTAATGAGATTGAAACTTTATTGTAACTAAATGGAAAGAGTATTATAGAGTTCCCTTCCCTACCACTGCCTTCATCATTCAATCATTTGGATGTTGGAAATTATTTGATTCTTCAAGAATTAAACTATGATAAATTTCAGCTGGGCAAGCAGGCAGAGGAAATAATTCAATCATTGACTTCAGAACAAAAACATATTTACGATACAGTCATGTCTTCACTTAACTCTGGTATTAGTGGTTTTTTCTTTGTGTACGGTTATGGAGGAACTGGGAAAACCTTTCTGTGGAGTGCGTTCACCTCATGACTTCGGTCCAAAGGTGAAATCATGCTTATTGTTGCTTCTAGTGGCATAGCAACAACATTGCTGTAATCTGGAAGAACAGCTCATTCGAGATTTGCAATACCAATTGAAGTTAATGAAGATTCTATGTGCAATATCAAACAGAATTCAGTCTTAGCTGAAATGATTAAGTCCACTAAGTTGATTATATGGGACGAAGCACCAATGGTACAACGTTTCTGTTTCGAAGCATTTGACAGGTCTTTAAAAGATATTATGCGTTGCAACAAACCGTTTGGTGGGAAAGCTGTCTTGATGGGTGGTGACTTCCGCCAATTGTTACCTGTTATTCTAAAGGGATCTAGACCTTCCATTGTCAATGCTTGTATTACTTCCTCATACTTATAGGATTCATGTTCCATTTTTCATCTCACAAAAAACATGAGATTGTCATCTACATCGCAACAAGATTATCAAAAATTACAAGTGTTTTTAGAATGGCTACTATCTGTTGGTGATGGTAAATTAGGTTTGCCACATGATGGCATTGTTGATATTGAGATTCTTGACGAATTCCTTATTCAAAATTATGATGATCCTATGGAAGTTATTGTGTCATTCACATACCCAGACTTGCTAGGAAATTTATCTGATTCAAAATACTTCAATAGCCGAGCCATTCTATGCCTTACCATCGAGAGTGTAAACCATGTCAATGAATACATGTGTTCTATATTGCCTGGTGAATTGATGGAGTATCATAGTTGTGATACTATTTGTAAGTCATCACAAGAGGTTGATGGCTTTGAAGATTTATACACAACGGATTTTTTGAATACAATTAATTGCTCAGGTTTGGCTAGGCATACTATTAACCTAAAGGTTGAAGCACCTGTAATGCTGTTACGGAATATAGATCAAGCTAATGGGTTATGTAACGGTACCAGGCTACGTATCACACTTCTTGGGAAAAATGTTATAGAAGCAATAACATTGAATGGATTAAACCCAAATCAAAAGGTTTTAATTCATAGAATGGATATGAATCCTTCAGAGGGTACTCTTCCTTTTCGCATGAAGAGAAGGCAGTTTCCTATTTCTCTGTCTTTTGCAATGACAATTAACAAGAGTCAAGGCCAATCTCTGCAAAATGTGGGATTATATCTATCTACGCCAGTGTTCACACATGGCCAATTATATGTTGCTTTATCAAGGGTAAAGAATATTGCAGGTTTGAAAATTCTTATACACCACGAGAGTAAAGATCACTACAATACAAATACTAATGTGGTTTACAGGGAGATATTTAGGAAGATTGATCAGCTTTCATTTGATGATGTGCACACACCTCAGATGTAGAACGTTTCTTTCTGTCTTAATGTAAACTATTTGTTGTTTCACCTTTTTTCTCCTTTCATTACTATGTTGTAAAACACATTAGTTGCACATATCTTCTTACAAATTCGTATTGTGCTTACTGTTGCAAGGAATATTTCATTTTTTTCATTTCCATACTTGGGTGAAGCATGTTCTGGACAAAATTCTTGCAATGACCTATATTTTGCTGACGATTGATGTAATGAAGTTCATGCTCCCGCGCAAAGCGCGGGGGGATTTTTGGCTTGTTGACAAGATAAAGGAATAAGAGAAAGAGGATACCTGAATCAAGGGTGGATAGAGTCAAGAAATTGGGCTGAGTCTATCGGATCAATTTGTTTTGGTCTAAATCTATCAAGGGTTGGATTTATGATTTAGAGCATTTAAAAGAAGGTAGGTCTAAAAGGACCAACCCTTTTAGACCCGTTTAACTTTTTTTATAAATAAATAAGTGAACAATAGTTAATATATTTAACACTAGAGTCTAGACGGGGGAGACACTGATGATGATTTGAGACTACACTTTCAATATTCAATCTGGCTGTGAAATTATTTGATTGGTTGTGGACATTAATTATGGTTTAGACTTAGGTTTTAGTATTTATGTTTTATTAAACATAGATAATGTTTATATTTTAAATTAATTTTGATAATATTTATCTTTTAATTTAGATATTTTAATCTTTAGACGTATAAGTTGTGGGAAAACGTTAAACGAGCCTAAGGCCCTCGGGCCATCACTTCCCCTTGCTTTTTTGAACTCAAGCCTAAATGGACCGGCCCGTTTAGGCCCAAGCCTGCATGGCCGAGCTGGGCCATTTTCCTAGTGCTAAAGGTGGTGCGGAGGAAGGAGAAATAGGTAATTATAGGAGTGGGGCCTAGGGTTTAGCTCCTCTCATTAAAATAATATTTAAATTTTAATATTAAGAATAACAATAATAATAATTTACACAAACATGCATATTCCCGAAACAATTATTTTATGAAGGAATTTCTTTTACAAATTTTCTTCATGCCTATTAAGGTGTACAATTATTTTCTTTCTTATAAATTATTAATTTATTATATTCTCTTTAAATATGTGCCTCAAGCTACACATATGACTTTCTAAGTTTTAAATATAAGGATGTCACAGGAGGTGCACCTCACTATTGAAGGGAATTCAAAAAAGCTCAAGACTTGTGCTGAGAACTCAAATTCTGTCAAGGCATGGGAAGCTGTCTCTCCAAAGCTTCCCATGGACCCATTAAGTTCCTAAGTTGGAAATCCCGTGGTTTTCACAAATCCACGACAGTTAAAAGGTGCAGGTGCCTTGTAAATAATTATTCCCCAGACTTTATATTTCTTGCTGAAACTAAGATATCTAAGGATGCCGCCTGCAAGCTTTTAGTTGATTTAGGTGTTAGTTTTTTTGTTGGAACTAGTGCTATTAGGATTGGTGAGGGTATATTAGTGTTAAATTATAATTAGTATTTCTGTATAGGTATAATTGTACAGCTGTAATATCTTGTGCGTATCTTTATCATAACACGTGTATGGTGTAGATTGTTTTTGTAACAATATTCTGTTACATTGTTGTACTATATATATCAAGCAAGAGCCTGAGCAATATCATCGACACAGCCTTTATTCATTTTGAGTCTAAATCTTTCTTGGTATCAGAGCCAGGTTGATCAATAAGTTTGACAACGATCACATTGTATTCTGCATCTAAGCCATTCAGTGTGTGAAGGATGAGCTTGTCGGAAGTAATCGGAGCTCCGGTAAGCGCTAAATGATCAGCGACAGTTTTCATCCAAGCTAGATATTCCTCCATTTTCATAGCATTCTTCCTAGTTTGATGTAGTTCAGACTTGAACACCATTATACGCGATTTAGAAACAGCAGAAGTCAGAGAGCGAGCACCATTCCATAGATCTAACGCTGTGCAGCAGTGAAGTAGCTGAGCACCAACATCCTGCGTCATAGTGTTACGGAGCCATCCAACAAGCATCCTATCAACTGAATACCACTCCTCAAATTCAGGATTTAGAGTAACCTCCTGAGTTCCTGGAGCTATGCAAGTCATGGGAGGAGCAGAGCCTACACCATTGATATGAGACTGTAACCGATTGCCTTTGATTAACGGAAGAATAACGGATTCCCAAACCAAAAAATTTGTCCTATCCAGCTTGATGGACGTGGTCCGATTGGAAGACTGAAATAAGGAATAAGATTTGGTGACTGGGATAGAGGAAGCATCATCGGTGGTATGAGAAGAAAGTGACATTTCAAAAATGAGCTAGAGGAGCTCTGATACCAAGAAAGATTTAAAACTGAATTCGATGCACTGCAAAGAAACAGAACATGATACTTGGTTCCCTATAATGGTCAGAAACTTGTGGATTGTAAATGGATTTACAAGACCAAGTTTAAAACTGATGGCTCTATTCTCAAACATAAGGCATGGCTTGTCGCGAAGGGGTTTCAACAATCTGCCGGAGTTGACTACGGGAAACGTTCAGTCCAGTTGTTAAGCCTACAACCATTCGCTTAATTTTCACTCTGGCAGTTACTTACCGATGGCAATCTGGCAGTTAGATGTCAACAATACGTTTTTGAATGGCTATTTGAGAGAAGAAGTATTTATGTGTCAACCTGAAGGATTTCAGGATACACAGAAGCCTAATCATGTCTGTAAATTAGTGAAGGTGATTTATGGCCTTAAACAGGCACCTCGCGCCTGGTTCGATAGATTGCGCCATACACTAATGAAGTGGGGATTCAAAAATGCTCGAAGTGATGTCTCACTCTTCTTCCTTAGAACACAAAAGCTACTGGTATTTATTCTCATTTATGTAGATGATATTCTTATCACTAGGAATAATTCTGATTTCGTTCAACTTTTCATTGCTAAGCTCAATGCAGTTTTTGCTTTAAAAGACTTGGGTCCTCTGTACTACTTCCTTGGATTGGAAATTTATCATGATGGTACAAAAATATATGTTAATCAGGGAAAGTATACCTTAGATTTGCTTAAACGCTTCAATATGTTTGACTGTGCCCCTGTGCCGACACCCATGGTAACAGGACCATAGTTCTCTACTTTGGATGGTGAGGTTATGACTGATCCTTCTATTTATAGAAAAGCAATAGGATCCTTACAGTTTCTCACAACGACTAGACCTGATATTGCCTATTCAGTTAATAAACTGAGTCAGTTTTTGTCTAGACCAACAAATGTTCATTTCCAAGGTGTTAAACGGATCTTAAGATATCTCAAAGGTACTTACCATTATGGTTTACATATCAAACCATTTAAGTCTCTTCAATTAATGGCTTTTACTAATGCGGATTGGGCAACCAACATAGATGATAGGAAATCCATGGGAGGATTCTGTGTATATTTAGGAGGCACACTTATTTCTTGGTCATCTAGAAAACAAAAAGTTGTTTCAAAGTCTAGTGCTGAGTCTAAGTATCGGTCTTTATCTGATGGTGCAGCAAAAGTGCAATGGTTGTGTTCTCTAATAACAGAGCTTGGTTTATTTCTTAGACGACCTTCTGTTATTTGGTGTGACAACTTAAGTGCAAATGCTTTACTAGCAAATCCTGTTTAACATGCTCGTAGTAAACATATAGAAATATATGTGAATTACATTAGAGATCAAGTGTTATCTGGACAAATTGATGTTCGTTATGTCCCATCATCACAGCAGATTGCAGATGGTCTCACTAAGGCTTTATCACATACTTAGTTTATGCAGATGAGAAGCAAACTTGGCTTGTGTCCTACACCCCTTCGTTTGAGGGGGAATGTTAGTGTTAAATTATAATTAGGATTTCTGTATAGGTATAATTGTACAGCTGTAATATCTTGTGCGTATCTTTATCATAACACGTGTATGGTGTAGATTGTTTCTGTAACAATATTCTGTTACAGTGTTGTGCTATATATATCAAGCAAGAGCCTGAGCAATATCATCGACTCAGCCTTTATTCATTTTGAGTCTAAATCTTTCTGGGTACAATTGTGGCATGGATCAGAACCATTCCTTTATTGTTGATGTTATTAATCTTTCTGCTATGGTCTGTCATTGTAAGGTGCTTGGTAATGAAATTATCCCTTCCTTTTATGTGTCATTTGTTTATGGTCCTCTTAATTCCTCTGACCATCATTATTGATGGGGTTGGTTGCTTTAAACAGCTCAAAATATGGATTATTCTTGGTGATTTTAATCAAATTCTTCATTCAAAGGGCAAGATGAATATGAAGGGTTCCTCTATTTTTTAAACAAATAATTGTATTCCTGGTACGTCTTCTGTTGACAAAGGAATGAAAACATTTTGAATTGCTTTCACCATAGACCTGCCACTTCATCTTTGCTCTTAGGGCCCAATCACTCATATCACAATCATAGAGAAATTCTAATTCATGCTTTACAGATTCAATCTGAGAGGCTAGAGAAGAAGGAATGCCATTATCGATCTGAACCTGAGAAGATAAGGAGTAAAGGGAAGATTCAGACTGCTTGATTCTCTGAGAAAGATTCCCAATACAAGTCTTACTCTAACAAATTAGAGATGATAAAGTGCGATCAATCCTTTATCACCCTACCTCTACATCATTGCTTCAAATGTTTTGTCTTGCATCATCCTTGATATGGAAAGATCAAATTAGTGGAAGGGGATAAAAATCAGTCAAGAGGCAGCTCTTATATCTCATCTTCTTTATGCAGATGATTCTCTTTTCTTCCTTGAAGGATCACATGCAAGTTTCTCATATTTCAAATCGGCTCTGGATTTGTTTTGCTCCTTATCAAATCAAAGGATAAACAAAAGTAAATCCACAATTGTTTTTAGTCATAACATAAATCATGATTTAAAAAAGGAGCTTGCAGGAATTTTGCAGGTCAGTTTTGCTTCAAGACTAGCCAAATACTTGGACACATGGATTGATCCAGGAAGAAATAAAAATGACATCTACAATCAGGTCCTAGAAGATGTAGATAGGCGTACAGCAGCATGGAAAGGAGGAATATTATCTCAAGGTTCTCCATTAACATTGATAAAATCTGTTTTGTCTGCTGCTAATCTCTATCTTCTTTCATGCGTACGTTTGCCAGCCTAATATGTGGCAAAATTGATTCACGTTGCATTGATTTTTTCTGGAGAACGTCATGTGATAAGAAAAATATTCATCTTGTAAAGAAAGATACTTTATTTCTTCCTATTAAAGAAGGTGGACTAGGACTTAGGAGCATCGACAAGGTTAATTTATCCTTTCTTGCCAAACAGTTGTGGTGTATCATTGTTGCTCCTTCTTCATCTCTCATTGGATCAACTTTAAAGAAGGAATACATAGATTTGTCCATGAATCCAATTATAAAGAAGCCTTATAATTGATCCTAAGTTTGGAAAGGTATTTTGCATAGTGCTGATCCCATTTTGGAAAAATTGGAATGGAAAGTAGGTGATGGTTCTTCGATCTCTCTTAACCACCAATATTGGTGGCCTATGCAGTCAAGGCCTGTAACTGTTGGTTTAATCAACAAAGTGGCAGACCTTTTAATGCATAATGTTCCTCTCTGGTTCCAATCCAATGGAATTCATCCTTGGTGCGATCTATATATCCCCTAAGTACCTGTACCTCTTCCATCATTTTATCCATTCCTTTGTCTTTCACAAAAATGCCGAATCAGCCCATTTGGAAAGGTAATACATCTGGATGCTACTTATCAAAGGCTGGGTTTTCTTTATTAACAAGTTCTTCTCATCAGAATAACAATGATCAATTCTGGAAATTTCTGTGATCTGTTGATCTTCCTCATAAATCTTTACTGATGATTTGGAAACTTCTGAATAGTGCAATTCCATCATGTGATATTCTTGTTGAGCATCATTTGAATGTTAAAGGATTATGTCTCTTTCGCTGCAGTTGTCATGAAAGTTTGGATCATTTATTTTTATTTTGTCCTTTTACTCGAGCTGTCTGGTTTAGGAGTCTATCTATAAAATTTGATCACGAGAATTTCTCGGTGTTCAAATCATGGTTAAAAGAAACTCTCATGCAGCTTTATAGGGATAATCACTTGGACATGGTTCATCAGTCTGTTGCTTTTTCCAGCGCATGCTTTAATGCATGTTCTTCTCAGGTTAAAGAAAAAGTCCCTGGAAAAAATCTATACCTGGTATCTCCATCTATTAAAATTAATGGATGGATCATTCTTCTCTCCAAAATTAAAGAGAAGAAAGAACCAAAAGTCTTATCTTGGATCTGTTTTGAACAACCACCAATCCAAAAGTTTGAATGGAAAAACTTGGCAAAGAATAAGACTTCTTTCTTCATTATATGCCTGAGAGGTTGCCTCTGGTGGATTATCAACAATCCTTTTTTCAACAGGAACAACGAGCTATCCATTTTTCTCCACAATATCACACTGTCTAAATGCTTCAATTTAGACTGTTCAATCTCAAACATGGTGGAAGCTGATATCCATTCAATTCTAAAGAATTTTCGTAGTATCAACTCTTATCCTAGCTGTGTATAAAAAAAAAAAAAAAAAAAAAAAAAAAATCTTTTATCCTAGCTCCCCCTTCCCTGTTCATTTAATTTCCAGCTTAGATAACTGTCCTTCCAGTATCATCATACTTGAATATGATGGGAACTGATGTAATGATTTCGTTTTAATTAATATTATTGTCTTTCTCAAAAAAATATATATACATACATACATAACATCCTTATATATGAGATCTTTTTGTTTTAAATAGGCTTGTCCCTGTATATATAATATCATTGTTTTTTAATGGGTTTGTCCCTATAAGGTCCCATTTGACTTTATCTGAATAATAAATGCACTTTTACTCATTTTATCGTCATTTTCTCATACCATTTATTTATTATATATCACTTTAATCCTATTTATAGGTCATTTTTTACAAAAAAAAAAAAAAATTAGTCCTATTTGTAAGTCCAATTTCAATATAGTAAATAAGATTGTGACAATTTTAGAACAGGCTCCCCTCCCTGGCACTTCCCATCCATTGCCTTTCCCCTACCCCAAAACTACACTGTGTTGGGGATAAATGGTAGGGGACTTCACTTTTTTTTTTTTTTTTAAGTAAGAATAAAGGCCATGAAGTAGTTTTTTCAATAGCAGCTAATATTGTAAAATAACTTTTTGTACACTATAAGTGGCATCCAATATTTGGCAAGTTATACTCTGAACTATTTTAGTTGCAACGAGCAGCCTCTAATTCACATTCAACACCCTAAATTATTTTTTTAATTGTAACAAACAGGTTCTAAAATATTTTTCTAGTTGCAATGAGCAATTAAGTGTTGGATACGCTCAAATTAATTTATGATATGGAATGTTACTTAAAAAAATACTTCAGGATGCAGTTTGTCAGATACCAGGTACTACTTAAAATTATTTTATGCTACATTGTGCACAAAAAATTATTTTAGAATATTATGTGCTATAAAAAAAAAACTTCAAGGTCCTAAATCTTATTTCACCAAAAAAGAAAAAAAAAGTGTGAAGTCTCCCTCCCATTTACCTCCAAAACGGTGTAGTTTTGAGGTATGGGAGAGGCAAAGGATGGAAGGCGTTAGGGAAAAGAGCCGGACGTAATAATTTTGCCCGTATTTATTGTACTAATAAAAAAATAATTTAAAGATGGATAGAGAAGAAATAATTGAAAAGTACTCATTTATAAATAAAGGTATAGTTTAAAATTTATCCCATAATCATTGAGTTAACTACCTCTCCTTAATATATGAGGTTTAGTTTAAAAGAACTTATAAATAAAAACAAGAGTCATACTGTCATAGTCATACATTCTTTTTTTTTTTTTTCTTTTTTCATCATTACTCTCTCTTTCAATCGTTCATGAAGTGGGTCCTTTTTAAAAAAAATTATATTTCTTATATATATTACTTTTAACTAATTTAATTATGTTCTAGAATCCAACGATTCCGTTTTTTTTTTTTTTTAAATCAAAGCTACGATTCCGTTTAAAAGAACGTTATATATACACACACATAAGGAGGGAGTATTGTTTTCTATGCATTCGCCCTCTTGGATCCATTGCCGCGCACAGCCACCAGACATTGGGCCTCCCACTCTTTCTCTTTGCAGATCTGGTTCTTTTCACGGTCTTCTTCCTTGGATGCTTCTTCCATGGTGTCTTTCTCTCTATTGAAGCAGAACGGCGTTCCCTCACTCAGCTCCTTGAGGTCCGGCGATCTTGAACGGAGGAGAGGGAAACATTTTAAATTTATATGCTTTCTTATAGTCAAAGTCCGCACTTCTGAATTACCCAAACATGCTTTCACGTGATCGTGTCCAAAAATTCCAAGTTCATCTCTCTGTTGTTCGGCTTCTTCATTCTCACTCTTCCAATCCAGAATCCCCTAGCTCTACAACCATCTCTTCACTGTTGAACGGCCCCATTTCACGACCTCATCTTCTTCAAGTTCATGCTCGTATTTATCAACTAGGAGCTCATCAAAATGATTGGGTAGCGACGCGTCTCATTGGTCGTTACCCATCTCAAGTATCTCTCCGAATTTTTCATCAACTTCAGAATCCTAATATCTTCCCTTTCAATGCCATTATCAGAGTCCTCGCTGATGAGGGTCAATCCTCCCACGCATTCTGTGTGTTCAAGAATATGAAACAACGATCTCTTTTGCCTAATGATTTAACCTTTTCTTTCCTCCTCAAGGCATGCTTCTTGTCCAAAGATGTCCGTATCGTTGAGCAACTTCATTCTCAAATTCAGAAGATGGGGTTCCTTAATGAATTTTTTGTCAGTAACGGTTTGGTCTCTGTCTACGCCAAAGGGTTTAATGATTTGGTGTCTGCACTAAAAGTGTTTGATGAAATTCCTGACAGAACAGTGGTTAGCTGTTGGACTTCGTTGATGAAAGGTTATGCTCAATTGGGTAAGAATGAAGAAGTTTTGAATCTTTTCAGGGTGATGATTCAGCAAAATATACATCCAGAAAATGATACCATGGTCAGCGTGTTATCAGCATGTTCTAACTTTGAGATACCAAGTATTCAGAAATGGGTTGCCATCCTTTTGGAACTTGTTGATAACACTGACCCTGAAGAAATTCGCCGTGACTTCATTAATACAGTCCTTATATATCTTCATGGTAAGTGGGGAATGATTGAGACGAGCAGAGAGAGATTTGAGCAGATTTCTTCTACAGGTAAAAGAAGCGTGATTCCTTGGAATACTATGATAAATGCGTATGTTCAGAATGGCTTGCCTTCGGAGGGTTTAACTCTTTTCCGCACAATGGTGGAAGATCAAATAACTGAACCTAACCATGTTACCATGGTTAGTGTGCTTTCAGCTTGTGCTCAAATTGGTGATTTGGATCTTGGTGTGTGGGTTCATGAGTACATGATGTCTAAAGGACGAAAGGGTATTATCGGATCAAACCGAATACTCGCTACAGCGTTACTTGATATGTATTCTAAATGTGGGAGTTTAGATAGGGCAAAGGAAGTTTTTAAACATACAGAATCCAAAGACGTTGTCTTGTTCAATGCTATGATCATGGGTCTTGCAGTAAATAGTGAAGGAGAGAATGCACTGAGGCTCTTGTACAAAATGCCTGAATTTGGCCTAAAACCTAATGCTGGAACATTTCTTGGGGTCTTATGCGCTTGCAGCCACTCTGGATTGTTAGAGAGAGGACGTCAAATATTCAGGGACATGAACATCACCTTTAAGATTTCCCCCAACTCTGAACATTATGCTTGCTATATTGATCTCCTTGCAAGAGGGAACATGCTAGAAGAAGCTTTGGAAGTTGTAACGTCGATGCCTTTCAAGCCTAACAATTTTGTGTGGGGTGCACTGCTTGGAGGTTGCTTGCTTCATTCCAGAGTTGAATTGGCTCAAGAGGTTTCTATGAAGCTTGTTGAAGCTGATCCTGGTAATGCTGCAGGCTATGTAATGTTGGCTAATGCATTTGCCTCTAATCACCATTGGAGGGATGTATCAGCACTGAGGACGGAAATGAGAGAGAAAGAGATAAAGAAGCAACCAGGATATAGTTGGATTAGCTTGGATGGAGTTGTTCATGAGTTTCTTGTTGGTTGTTTGTCACATCCTCAAATTGAGGACATATATAATACGTTGGCCATCTTGGTGAAACATATGAAAGTGCCAAGTCTGTCTGTTAGTAGAAATGCTGTGGTTAGAGATTATTATGAGATAGCATCTGCGTAATTTTTTCTCTCTCTGTTTCTCCTATTTTTTGTTATAGAAGCAGCGTAAAATCTTTAAAAATAGAGAATTTTGAAAAAAAAACGAGTAGGTTTAAAATCGAAACTTGGCATCTTGCTCACCTCAATTTTTAAGATTGAGGCTATCATCGTCTGGAGATGTTAATCTTTGCCAAAGCTTCCTGGTTATTTTTTATTATTATATTTTTTGCAGGTTATCAGGGAAGCAAGGTTCCGAAACCTGGATCGGCCATTGAACCGGCAGGGGTATTCAAGGATCAGTAGATCAAATTAGAGCTAACCCGGAGCCAAATCAATGAAAAATTGAAGATTCTAAAGTTATTAATATAAAATTGTAAAGAAGATTTTAAAAAAATCTATTTTTAAAAAAAATAAAAAAAATTACTGAACCCAACCAATTTATCAGCCGGTTCACCGGTTTCCGATCCGGACTGGCCAGTCCAATCCAAGTTTAAGAACCTGGCAGGCAAGTGATTTTTTGACATGTTTGTTTGGACGTTACGATTGCTTATAAGTTGCTTTTTACGTAAATCGAGACACAACTCCTCTCACATACTTACTTCATATACCGTAAATCACTATTGAAAAGCTACTTATAAGCAATGCAATCGAATCGCTAAAACAAACATGCCCTTAAAGTTGTTTTAAAGGTTTTCCTCTGCCCACAGACAGTTACACATGCATGAATGTGGCACACCAACGCCTAGCTATCTCCTTTTGGATGTGAATCTAGCTTCTGAAACCTGTACACATGTTTTGTTCTGAATTGATCGCTGAATCAATAAAATTTTTGGTTCATAGTCTTTTAATTCCAGTACGGTTTAACTTAAAATAACATATGCTGATTAATATGATTTTGTCACTATTGCTTAATTATTTGACCGTCGCATTTTCTGGGGGCTCCAAAAACAAGTTTGAATCCTGAGCCACTAAACAAGTAGTAGTTCTTCTATGAAGTCTCGGGAAATCAACTGGACCTACGTAGGGGCCTATCTGTTGCTAATTGCTATATTTCAGCAGTGGACAAACTTTTTCACTTGCCGGGCGAATGTGGGGAGCATTTGGATTAATAAAAGACCAAAGAGACCGATCCTGAACGCATTACCAAAAAAACTCCATTTTGTACTAATGCTGATTCATTCTTAAACACTCAGTACACGAAGTGCACCTGCCAAACCTGTAGTCAAAATACCAATTTTCTAATTCGACCGTTTTAACATCACATTCTTGAATGCATCGCAGTAATTATCGTTCTTTTAACAACCCACACATGAAATGGAACCAAAATAACCCCTTTCTTTAAAATTATATCTTGAACTTGGTGTAGCAGAGTGTTGGACTATTCACCAAGACAGTACAGCTTTCTCCATGTTTTATCGATCCATGTAGACATAACATCAACGGGAGCTTTAATTCTCAGGTAAACTACATCCCAGCCAACATGAAGTGTACAGAACAAGAGCACAAAATGGAAAGCGGAAAATAATGAATTGGCGTATCTTCACAGATGTGAATATTAAAATACTCGCAGAAAGTTTTATTTTTTTCGATACATATAATTGCAGAAAGTGTGTAGCACAACGTAAAATTATTCATAATTTTATCACACAAATAGTAAATTATTCACACCTAGAAATTTATTCATAATTTTATCAACTCTTTATTACTGGATCGAGATCATAAGTGACAGTTTGATGTTAAGACATCACATCTGCATCTGGCATCTCAGTCCGCGGCAGTCTCAGCATTTACAAAATCCATGATTGATGTATTCCCCAGGTGACAATAATTCCACTTCGTTCTTCCAACAGTCCAGCAACAAGAGGAGATACATGAAGTGGCAATTTCGCAGTAAAAAAGGAGACAGGATTATTCTAGCTCCAAGCAGAAATAATATGGCACTTGCTTCCGTGCTTGTTGAAAAGATGGATCGCAAAGAACCTCAACATGTCTATGTACAGAAGGCACCAAAACTAGATCAGGATTCCAAGCAATTTACTCACTTCCTGGTGAACCATTCTCAGCTGTCATCACTCAGGGATAGCAATTCCATCAACTCCATCCTGTACTCAAGGCCTCTAAGATAGTGTCCCAACAGCATGCACCTACAAGGAGAAGAGGAAAAAGGTAACTAAATGTCAGTTTTAAAGAGAATATTAGTGTCAGCAGCCGCAGCACTGGAAAACTGCTTTACACCAAACACAACCAATCATCTCAAGCTACATGGTGAGTGATTAGTTTGCCATTATAGCGAACTTTAAGACCAAGGCATTCCCCCTAAACACCCTCCAACAACAACAACAAAGCCTTTATCCCATTAGGTGGGGTCGGCTACATGGATCGCACGATGCCATTGTGCTATGTCGAAAACCATATTTTTTGATATATTATTAATCAAAAGGTCTCTCTCTATGTCTTCATTAAGCGTACGCTTTGGCCTTCCGCGACCTCGTTTTACAGGACTCCATACGGCTTGATCCACCCTCCTCACCGGTGCATTCAACGGCCTTCGTTGAACATGTCCAAACCACCTCAAACAACTTTCTACCATTTTTCCTTCAATAGAGGCCACTCCAACTCTTTCACGTATATGATTATTGCGAATCTTGTCTTTTCTTGTATGACCACACATCTATCTCAACATCCTCATCTCGGCCACCCCCATTTTATGCTCATGTAATCCCTTAAAGCCCAACACTCACTACCATAAAGCATTGCTGGTCTTATAGCAGTGCGGTAGAACTTCCCTTTTACCTTATTAGGTACTTTCCGATCACAAATAACTCCAGTAGCTTTTCTTCATTTACACCATCCAGCTTGAATTCTATGATTGACATCACCATCAATTTCACCATCTTGTTGTATAATTGATCCCAAATACCGAAACTTTGTTACTTGCGGAATGACTTGCCCTCCCAATTTAACTTCCACTTCATTTCGACCTTGACTCTTATCATAATTACAATGCATATATTCAGTTTTGCTCCTACTCAGACGAAAACCCTTCACTTCCAAAGTCCGTCTCCATATCTCAAGTTTAGAATTAATTTCCTTCCTGGATTCAACCAACATAACTATATCATCCGCAAAAAACATACATTTAGGGATCTCCTCTCTTATAGGCTCAATTAGAACATCTACCACTAGGTTAAACAAATAAAGGCTCAAAGCTTATCCCTGATGTAGGTCAATCCTTAAACATCTACCCCTAAACACCCTCCAAACCAAAAAAAAAAAAAAACCTTTCTTCCCACTAAACCATTTCTATTCACCCCACCCACTCCCCAATCTCAGAAAAGCTAATGGCATCAAATTATGGAAAAACGTTTAGTTTCTAAAATAGTAGGGACATGCCTCAAGTGTCCTAAGGTAGAAAACAAACATGAGCAGCAATTTTTGATGAGCCAACTTCACTTGCACTTATCCGAGCATGATAAATAAAAATATAGATATCAAGATAAAATAAGGTACAAAAGTAAAGTATGTAACTAACCAAAAGAGCAGACGAGCCAGATAGTCTCGAGTTAATGAAATAATAGGCTGAAACTGTAGTGAAGCGTTCTCAACAAATTCAGTATCAATCCCCCCATTTATAGTTCCAGCAGTTGCGTTCTCAGACATTGTTGAAGCTTTTGAATGCATCTTTGGTGAAAGAGTAGCAAGAAGACCATGGACAACAGAATGGATGGTATTCTTAAGTTCAGATGATGTAGATTCTGATAGCTCAGCTACCTGCTTAGGACCAAATAGTATGAGTCACATGCACAACTGACAATTTTTTTTGCCAAAAAGGAAGAAAAAAGAGAATGTATATGAATTGAAAACCTACTCGCCCCAAAAAACAAAAAAGTAAAAACCTAGTTGATCCAGTGTGCACAAGTTCATGATGCTATACTTAATGAGAAACACATAGAAGAGAGGACAATAAAAACATCGAGTTTGGTTACATGTACATCCTAAGATTTTTCATCATAACAATGAAGGAACAAAAGACACTTTTAAGAGGCGAATATCTTGGAAAATCAAGTGAACTTCCGTAGATTATTTTTGTTTAAAAAAAAAAGTATTTTATCAGGGGAAAAAGACAAAAACTAGAAACCTAAAGGGTAAGCGAAAGATGTGTCAAGAGTAGAGAACAATGTAATTACTTTTTACCAGATAGCACACCACTCTTTCTTTATGCTCATTCATAATCAAAATACACCAATACAAGAAGAATATGATAGCCAAGAAGGATTCTCAGTACTTAGTATCCAAATCATTAAGAGGAATAAATGAACATAACATGCAAGGATGACAAACCAGGGCCAGGAAAAATCACATAATGCTGAACTATAGCAAAACGCCATAACACAAACAAACATCACACAACATAGGAAAAAATAAGGTCTGAGAGCAATGCCAATTATGATGTTTCTGAAGACAAACCTGTTCAGGTTGAAGAGATCTCAAGTAATCCAGTAAATCATTTTTTTCTTCCCCAACAAACTGTTGCATCTGAAGAGCAGCACTCTTCCTCTTCACTTCGTTAAGTTCCTTTGAAAAAGTTCCAATAAAACAAAACAAAAAGACAATTTAAAAATCGTGTACCACAATGATGGTCTTTTAGAATACAGTGAACATAATTGCAGATTGATCATAGTAAAGCGCACAAACTATAAAAGATTCAAATTAACAGCTGAGATCACGTATCATGATATTTGACCATCAAGCATCTACAATGTTCAATATTAAACATATTACATTGACCACATGATTCCCCATTCCAAGAAATCTCCCACTAAACTCTTTGTTCCTTCATCCTTGAATTCTGGTGGTATACCTTTTTAATGGAAGACAAACGAGATTGCAAATTATAAATATACTGCTGAACTTCAGTGGACATTTCACCAAGGTTTTGAAAATCAACATTCCTAATTGTCTCTTCATCCAACTTCTCAACTTCGGGAGACAAATCATTCCTTCTGCATAAGTCAATCATATCTAATCTGTCAAATATCAACCCATGTGCATTGAGCTCAGTACTTCCTGCCTTCGGGTTTTCTAGATCTCTTTCATGCATATCAAGGTTCTTCTCAAGGCAAAGTCTATATTCAGCATTCCGCAATGTATACCTGCATTAAAAGAGAAAATTTTTCCATAACACTTCAAAATTAAAACTACACAAGGATTTATTGATCACAAATAACTATTTGCAAAGGTAATTTCATATGCAATAAAAAACAAATAATTAAAAAAAAATTAAAGGTTGGGCCAAGCTGTACTGCTCTCATCTACACAAGGATTGTCCACTAATCCAAGAAAACCAGCCATTGAGCAGAGAAACTAATTACAGGATTCAAGAGGGTATAATTTAGCTAAAAAAGAAAACATCATTCCCACAACCATACTAGCAGAACAATGGTCTCCAATTTTCCATACTTTCTGGGGTCACAGAATTATTTTTTTAAGAAAAAAGGCTCAGGAATTGGACCCAGATATTGAACTTACCCCGTGATTATTGAAGAAATTAATAACTTGGAGAGGGGTTCCCACAAGGCTTCAATAACAACTTGAAATTGATCAGACGGAAGCAAACCCAACATACTAGATATAGTCCTTTTCATGGCATCTACTGTAGTTGGAGGGACATCTTTCTGGATATGGCTTACATCCAGAGGTTCTATCTCTTGTATCAACTCTAAGAGAACTGATTTCTGAAATAAGAAGAAAACCATTATCTATCTCATATGTGAAACACAACCAGTACAACATCTAGCCAACAATTGTCAATACTATGCAAGGAATATTTCAATAAGGTTTGCTCTGCGGGTTCTTCCAAATAACCAATAAAAGGCTTGTCTCAAAGAGCATCATTTTGAAAGCTGACAAATGTTAATATAAAGCACAATACCTTCTAGTATTAAAAATAGACAAATCCAAGCCATAGTGTAAACAAATAACATAGAATATGGTGATTAGTTGAAAATTTACAAAACGAGGTCACTTCTCAGTCCTCACTTCATTATTTGTAACAGGGTCAAAATTACACGATATCATGTACAAATCGATAGTCATATTTTCTTCCCAAACATGATCTTTTAGTATATGATAGTGCTCATGCCAGCATAGCACAAGTGACGAAATTATCATCTACTCCATGTCACCATTTCTAACGTAGTACACCAATCCATTCAAATCAAGCTAAATGGAAAACATAACTAACAACCCCTAACACATCCAAGCAAAACTTGAAATGCCATTGTAACCAAGAGTTATGTGATGCTGTTAATCTAAGTTAAAAGAAAATCTGATTAAGTAATCCATTTGGATTGATCTGAACTGAATGATATACCATGCCAGCTCCAAGTGACTTCACACCATAATCAGAATCAGCATAGGAACTAAAAAGTCTATTACT
The DNA here is from genome assembly GCA_963210345.1 of Inga oerstediana. Classification (NCBI taxonomy): domain Eukaryota; kingdom Viridiplantae; phylum Streptophyta; class Magnoliopsida; order Fabales; family Fabaceae; genus Inga; species Inga oerstediana. The sequence continues at coordinate 30,421,936 of OY723399.1, read as the reverse complement.
CAATAAAATTTACAATTCATTTCATGCTCAGCGGAAGGGAAAAGTAGCCAATCAAAGGTACCAAAAAGAATTTAAAATTAGGTATTGCACCATAAAGCTCCACGAAAGATAACAGACGATAAAAAAGGAGTTCAAGAAGTCAATTTAAATTATAGATCAGGAGAACAATTCAGAAGAAAGAACTGACCTTGGAAGAATTGGGTCTCAGCCTTTTGGAGCTGAAATCGTCGAAAGATTGGGCTGACGAAGCAACAACCAGCAACGGGGTCCGAAGTTTTCTAGGGTTCGAATTAGAGCTCAAAGGAGAAATACATAAGAGCAGAGAGGAGCGAGATTGGCTATGTGAGGGGATATGAGGAAGACGAGGAAGAGAAGGCGAAAGGAAGGAGGCAAGGGTTGCCATGAAAAACAACCTCCACCACCAACCTTGGTCTCGCTCCCCCTTATTACAGCCAGAGGGTTACACGAAGAGGAATGAGAGGAAAAAGATCAGCAAGCGAAGACGACAAGAAAGCAGATGAGTGGATGGTGTCGTTTGAGTAACGTATTGCTTATTGCTTATTGCTTAATAAATTAGAGGGAGGATTTAGTGTTAGTTTGGAATAGTTTATTTTTGAATAATAAGTGTTTATAAATCGTGATTCACGGTATATAAGGTAAATATGTGAGAAAAATTTTATCTTAACTTACATAATAAACACTTGTATTCAAAAAATAAATGTTTCCAAACATACACTTAATTGATTTTGCTCTTTTAAACCATTAATATCTATGTCCATTTTTTTTCCATGAATATCTACTGTCCAAATAAAATATAAAATGTATTTTAATTTTAAGGGGCACTATTTATAAAATACATAGCATAATTAATATTCGAGTAAATCCAATGGCCTATTTTACTTTTAATATTATTACCATCAATATAAAAAAAAAAAAGCTCTATTACTTCTGAGATTAGACGCACCCAATCTGTCCTTGATGTACAGATTGAGAACTCAGGAAAATTTTGGCTAAGCCCCTTAACCATTTTATTTTAATCAACCCCAAAAAATTTCTAAATTTCGGTCAACTCTCTTGGGCACAACTAATCTATCTCTGTGGGTGTCACCAAACCCTAAACCCAATCCACACCCCCTCCAGAGTCCGGACCCCGATTTGTGGTTTTGTTATTATGATTAACATTTTCGTGTGGGAATGAAATGGATACTTTGAAATTTATTAACTTATAAATAAACAAATACTTGAGAGTAAAATATTTTAATCTCCCTTGAGTCATGCATTAATTATACAAACATCTCCTCTATTTTAAAAACATATACTTAAGTCTAAATTGTTAACTCCATTAAGGATTTTTATTTTTTAATTAAAATTTATATTAAAATAACTAAGTCTGCTCCAAAGTAAGTATTTTATTTGTTGGTATTTGATGATAAGAGTCGATTAATCATTTAGGCTTATCGTGTGCAGGGTGCCAAGGCTAAATATCTTCTTCATCATAGTTATCTACCATGGGTTCAAAATGATGTTGTTATCGCAAAGACTTTGTTGATTTGTTAACTCTTGCAAGTACTCTATCTTTTTAGTTGTAAACTTTATTTGGACCTTACAAGTCAAAACAAAACTTTATTTTTTATGAATGTGTGTGGGGCATCAAGAATTTGGAATACATATGAATATGATGAAGTGGGGCTAAAAGAATTGGGGATGTGAAAGGGCTATGTTTTGATTCGGCCTTCGGGCCCAACCAAAAATGGGTTTCTGGCTTAATAAAGTATTTAAATTAATATTTGGAGAATAATTTCAATAGGGAAAATGATAAAAATGATTTTAGATGAAGAACATCTCATTTAAAGCCGCTTAAAATATATAAATCCAAAATCAGGTTTTGAAATTAACCAAATCCTTAATTAAGTCAAGTGATCCACTTTGTAATTTTAAAATCTTATGAATTTACTCCACTGTCATCCCTCTCTTCTCAATCTCAAATCCCTCTGAATTTCTACAGAAATTTGCTTTATCATTTTAGTTTTCTGATATAATAATCAGTTGAAATCGCATTAGGACTAAATATATGCATATATTTGCTCCACGACGATCTCAAAAAATCCCGTTTCAGAGACTTTCTTCTGCTTCTTCTATCTATCAGCAGGCGGGATGATTGTTCCTTTCAGCTTTTAGCCCTAACTTTCTTCTTTGATATTAAAAGAGCAACCAACTCCATCAATTGAGCAGATTTGAGCAAGCAGACCTTATCAATCCATGCGATAATGTTATTGTGGACTTCCTTGCTAAGAAGGTCCTATCAGTGGGGTTTGGGTGGCAAATGTTATCGTGCGAAACCATTTGTAAAATGCTTCATGAAAATGACATCTCGTAGTGTTTTGGCTTCTCTTGATTTAGTTTCCAGTTTTGGCTTTTTCGCTTTTCTTATTAATTTTTCCTCATGTATGGAAAAAGAGAAACCAACTTAAAATGTCAATATTTTACAATTACAAGAGAAAATAAAAGGAGAGAGAGGAAAAGAAAGGTATGATGAAAGGGTGAGGGTGGCTTTGAAAAAAGAACTATGAAAAAAATATATAGAGGGCAATATGGTAAAATAACCCGTATTTGCAAATTCTAAATTGGGTCTAAGACCCAATTAAAGATTTGTTGAATTTACTAACCTAATTTAAAATTTTCCTAATTTAAGCGGCTTTAAATGGGATTTTTCCTTTTAGATAATAGATTTTATAAAAAAAAAAAGTAATTTTAATAAAATGATAGTTTTTGGATATTATTATTAGAATCACTTTTTCATATTCAAATTACTAAAAAGGACATTATCTTTTGTGATAATTACATATAAAAGATGAGATTTTATTTTAAATATTTTTAACATTGAATTTTATAATAAATACCAAAAATTAAATAAATTTGTTTATAAAATTAAAATTATAACATTAGTCAATTATGTAACATTATAAAAAATAACCCAAACATATATGTATTAATAAATCATATAACTGGCATAAAAATAATAAATTATATAAAATAAAATCATTTATAAATAGTAAATATCTAAAATAATATATTTTAGATTAAGGGTCTGTTTGGAAACACGTTGAGATTGAAAGAAAGCCCAATTAGATGGCAAAAGCACCCAAAAACCTAGTTGACTATTTTTCACTCCGTTTTGGAACCGGTCAGTGGCACTAAGCTTCAAAAGAAAAAGCCGCATTTAATAGAAGCTCTCAACTAGACCTTTTTTCTGGTAAGCTGCTTCAACGGTGTGGTCACGTTGACTTGTTTGTACTTTTAACCAACCAAGTTTCTCCACGTTGCACAGTAGGGTCCATTATAATGGAGAACTGTTCGATTTCTATATTAATTTAAGGGTTAAGGTGCAAAAATACCCATGAACTTTTGTCAAAAGTGCACCCAACACCAAATGCTTTTTTTAGGAGCAAAAATACCCATGAGTTTGCAAAATCAGAGCAAAAGTGACACTGTCGTGAGAAGAGGCCAACTTCTGTTAGTGGGACCCACACTATTTAAAAAATAAAAATATCTACATTTTTTTATTTCCCATTTTGCCCTCCCCTTATCTCTCCCACCTCCACCCCCGACTCTCTCCCTTCTTCCATATCTCCATTCTCTTCTCAGATGCTAGTGGTGACACGGCGACGACGGCAGCCTCCACCAACGACGACGACGTATCCATAGCAACAACAACAACTATCCTCCACTACCGATCGCGGTGATTCTCGTCTCTCCTAACGTCTTATAGATCTGAGGCTTCAAACGATGAAAACATGTTCGGTGGTTCAAATTCGACCTACCACAAGAGGATGCGCGCCATGGTGGCGGGGAGGCCAATGGGAGATGGAGAACACGAAGGATAGAGGGATCAATTTTGGAAGAGAGAGAAAGTGATGGGTTTCTCGGCGATGAAACATGAAGGCATCGATTTGGGAGTAGAGGTTTTGAGGCCTAGATTTTTTCCTTCAATTTCTTGTCTGCAATCTGCCTTGTCTAATAGTGGTTCTTGGTGAATCAGGAGGTTCACTCTAAACACAAATTATCCCAACTCTATGAATCAGGTAGCTCACTCTAAAAAAATTAATAGGTGGTCGCTTTCAATTTCTTCAGAAATCAGAATTTTATATGCTAAAAAACATATATTGCTGTGTTGGTATACTTATTTCCAGCTCCATTCTACTGAAAGAAGAACCATAGTGGCTCACTCAAAGCTGCTCTGTTTTTCACCCTTTCTCCTTTCCTTCCTCGTCATTCTCATGTTCGTCCCTTTTCATCCCTACCCATGTGCTATAGCTCTGCCAAATGTTTAATCTCCAATGGGTATTATTTAAAATCGGAACTCTATGTTATTTCCTCAAATGGGTATGTTTCCAAATCCAAGCTTGAGACTTATTCCTCTAAGAGTGGAAGAGAAAAAGAAGAAGATGAAATAGGGGACTCGGACTCTGGTTTCTGTTTGATATCGTTCTCCCTCCTCTTGTTTTTTCTCGCCCTCGATATATGCCTGTGTTTGTATTTGTTATAAGGTGCTTAGCGTTTCTCATTTTTCTGGAGACTTTGTTGGTTTTATGGTTTGAATTGGATCGCTTGTAAAATTCAATTTAAAGTTTCTTTTGTTTTCTGCGCACGTCGCTGTGGCATTTGTATTCTTCGAGCCTGGGGATATTTTTCATACCAGTCAACGCTTGGATTCATGTTACTAAGGAAGGAGTTTAGGAGAGAAAGTGAAATGATTATGAAGGAAAATAGAAAGTATTCGATGGTTGTGTGGAGGATTGAATAAACAGAGGATGAATAAAGAGGAAGGGAGATGTTTCAGGATTTTTTTTTTTTTTGAGTTGAGGGGCATTTTGGTATTTTTATATTGTGTTTAACATCTGTTAAGGTAGTTTAACGATATTGATATTTTTGCTCTGATTTTGCAAACTCATGGGTATTTTTGCTCCTAAAAAAAGCATTTGGTGTTGGGTGCACTTTTGACAAAAGTTCATGGGTATTTTTGCACCTTAACCCTTAATTTAATAATGGTTTGAATTTGACATTACGTTTCGCATGCTACTGGCGGAATATAAATATATAAAATGATTACAAATTTATATCATTTTCACTTCTTGATATTTGTTTATTTCTTTTAAAAAACATTTAAAAATTGGCTATCAAATGATTTGAAAATTAATTTTTCTTATCAAATTTTATTTATATTTTTTATTTCAATTATGAATTATCACAATATATATAAATAATATATATACACACACACATGTAATATTCAATCAGATTTATTTCATTTTCAATCATTTTCTATCTAAAATGACTTTTCAAACACTAATCCAAACAGGTTTAAGGTTAAAAAAAATCACTTCTACCATCGTCAATCCAAACACGAATCATATCTACAATCTAACTTTATTCTATCTGACTTTTCCTGTAACACCCCAAATTTTATTCACCAAGAATATATTGTAATTATTTTATATATTCAATGAAATGGTGAATATTTAAGGCCAAAGGAATTAAATATTGAAAATTGAAAGTGGAATAGTGGTTCCAGTGAAATCGCCTGCGAGGCAGTGAGATTGTCATATAGTTTTGAAAGACCAAATGATGACCAAAAATTATGAAATTTTACAAGGTGAAAGTAGACATCCTAAGCTTTAATTTGATAGGTCATATGACTCAATTGAAGCTATGTACAAAAATATATGAATTTTTGAAATTAATCCAGAAAATCTGGAAAGTTTCTGGAGCAGCGGTCAAAGATTGAAAATCTGGGAATAATATGATCCTATCCAGTAAAATTCCATATTTTTCCTTGAAACTATACTTAATGAGGGTTCCATAGGCTTTGGAATCGATTCAAAACGATGTCTACAAAATTAGTTATGATTTTTCAAAGTTAAGGCAGAAAATCTGCCAAAATTGGCATTATTCCAAAAATTTAAGAAATAAAGTAATCTTCCTTTTTCTCTTAATTATTTTAGAAATTAAGGGATGAAGGAGGAGAAGACAAGTGTCAAAATCCAATGAGACCAAATGTCAACACCACATGAAAGATGATGGAAATAATTGTTGTGTCATAAGTCCTTACTTATGTCATAAGGTTAGGTAGCCAACTCTTATACCAATTGACTTGAGTAAATGGAAGGAACACTTGATTTAGTTGGAGCATAAAAGGGAGCACGTTTTTGGCCAACCAAGGAAGAAGGAAATGATAATCAAGGTTGAGTGTATACAAAAAGGAAGTATGGCAAGGTTGAGTGCACACAAAAGGGAAGTATGGTGCAATCATGGAGGAAAGTATGGTGGTTGGCATGTGTCACTATAACAACCTTAGATGAGATTAATGGTTGGGAATCAAGGGAGCACTTTTATGAAGGCTTTCTCTTCCCTTCCCTTCATGTATTTTCGTTTAACATAGAGAGGGAGAGAGTTTGGAGAAACTTTGAAGAGTTAGAGGAAAGAGGAAGAAGAAATCTTAAGGTAAGAGTTGATTCTTAAGCTTTCATTGTAACATTTCCCCTAGATCCTTCTCTAAACCATGTTTCTTCATGAATCTATGATCTTGAAGACTCATTCTTAGCTCAAGGAGAAGAGAGAGAGGACGTCCTAGAGAGAGAGACATTAAAAATCAAGAGGTAATCTCCAAAATCACAACTTATTAGTGTATTGAAGTTGTTGTTGGTGATTGTTGTTTGGTTTTGAGATTTTTGGGTTGAGTTGTAAAATTAGAAAAGTCATAACCCTAAGGGGTTATGCTGCCCAAAATACTTTAAATCATAATTAAGAAGTTTCTAAATGAGTTAACCAAAAATTAGAAGTGGAAAAGTACAAGTTTTGGAAGATAAAACAAAAGGCTACATTTTTCTATCTTCCCTTCAATATTTCGGTCAAACCAGAAATGGTAGTGGAAGTTGGATTTTCATGAAATAAATAGTTCCATTGGACTCAGTGGACAAAAATAGGTTGGGTTACAATTGGGCATTTTTTCGGTAGAGGCTGAAAAAGCATAATTACGAAAACGCTACTGAAATCCCTAAATAAGGGCTATCAAGGGCATTTTCGTAATTTGACAGTGAATTTGATAATTTCGAGCCTGGAAATGGATTCCTTGGGTGAAAATAATTCAGAATAGCCTTAGTCAAAATTTTGGGAAAACGTGCCATCGGGCGGGGTTCCCGAGGGCATTTTTGTAAATTTTCACCATGGACTAATATAACCACAATAAACACTATAGGAGAGTATAAAATGATACTTGGATAAGTTATGACCTATTTCTGGTACATTTAATATTTTAGGACTGAGTCGGACGTCGGAACAGCACGCTTTTTGAGACATCATTAAAAAGAGGATTATAAAGCATGAGGTAGGGACATTATCCTTCATACATCATGCCATAGTTATATGATTGTGTGGATGCCAATGTTTGTAAATGCGCTTTATTAATCAACACGATTTGCCCAGAAAGGGGCCAGAAGTGTCAGAGGCACTTAACTGGAGTTGGTGAGAACCCAACCGGTGCAGAATAGTGGGGCTATGCCCTACTCATCTATACATGCAGATGATATGTTTATAATGTTCATTAATTGGTGCATACATGGCATATATCATATTTACTTTTAGCATTTTCTATGAACGATAGCATATTTCTACTGGGGTTCTCCGGAATCTCACCCTATTTTTAAATAAACACCTCAGCGGGTACCAGTGGGGCAAAGGGAAAAGACATAGGGGGCGGAAAGTGAGCGGCACATGTTTCGAGGCAAGGACAAGAACGTGGTCATAATTAGTCTATTTTGTGATATTTTGGTAAAAATTGTAAATATTAAAACTTCCGCTGTATTTTCTATTTTCGTCGACGAACAATATCAGAATTGTAAACGAATTTTTTTATCAGTATAATTGTACTTTTCTGTATGCCCATTGAATTCCGTCTTTATTACTCTTCGATTATCGAAATGGAAACGAGTGTTGACATTTCCAAAAACCTATCTACAAAAAAAACTCCTACTCCACCACTAATCCAAACAATCACTGAAATATGTCATGTACTTGGAGGTGAAGATTATAGAGCACAGAGGAAGGAGCAAAGGATTGCACAACCCAGTGCATAAACATTGTCTTCCAACTCGAGAAAGACGTCACCGCCGTGTCTTCAAACCACCAGCACCCACCGTCATCTCCGATCGACTAAAAGAAGGTAGTCGAGAGTTGAGAGAAATGAGAGAAGACGGAACGGAGAGAAATGACAGAAGCAAGAAAAAAGAAACTCACCAGCACCCAACGTGTAATATCCCAAAAAGTGATTAAGGGCTAATGACTTTAAAAGTGGATATAATTATTGTTGAATAAACACTTTTGGAGAATGTGTGATGGGAATTTGGACATTTTAATGATTCCAATGGCTTCCTTGTGAAAATTCGTGTGGGGAGAGTGTTTATTGTGAAATTGGAACCATTGGGAACAATCGTGCAAAAGTTGAAAACTCTGTCCATTGAAACTCTGTACAGGGCAGCCAATTTGTATGGACGTTTTAAATATTCAAATGGTGTCTAAAAATTCTGAAATTTTCCAGTATTAAAGTTCACATGTCAAGCTTCAAAATGAATAAATAATTTGTATCATTTTGATTTGTGACCTAAGAGTTTTGGATTTTTGAAGTTTGCCCAGCGAAATTAATTATTTTCTGGAACAGTATGCAAAGATTGAAATTCTGGGAATTTTGTGGTGATGTTCAGTAATGGCCAATATTTTTCCTATGAAGAGGACTTAAATATATTTCATTTGGCTTTGGAATCACCTCATTTCGATTTTTCTAGAATTAGTTATGATTTTTCAAAGTTGGGCAGAAAATCTGCCAGAAAATCCGAAAATGTGAAATTAGAAATTATGACATCATCATGTGGTAAGGTGACATCAACATGGAATTAAAAGCAATTCCATCATCTTGATCAGCCATTCCCGACCCATTTCAGAGAAAAAAAAGACGTGAAGAGAGCTTGGAGAAAAGAGAGAAAAAGAAGAAGAAATCTCGCAAGGTAAGCCGATTTCTCCGACGATCTAGCTCCTAACGCGTATAATTCCGACTCTAAGCTACTCCTCTTTATTCTTTAAGGTTGTGAAGCTCAAAAATTTGGTGTTTCAAGGAGGCTAGGGTTCAGCCAAATTTGGGAAAAGCCAGAGGGAGCTTGAGGTAACTTCCAAACTTTCGTATATTGCTTATTCTGGCTGCTATGGGCAATTTAATCGGTGAAATTTCGCCGGATTGCCATTGGTTTTAAATTTTGGAAATTGAGTTTCCTAAGGGTTATGCTGCCCAATTTTGGTTCAAATGGTAGTTATAACCTAATGTAATAGTGAATAAAGTGGTTAGGAGTAGAAAGGAACGCGTTTACGGAGCCGAAATCGTAAAACCCCAATTTTTCCCGGAGAACATGTATATTTCGGCCAAGGCTGTAAATGGGTCTTAGAGTTGGATTTTCAATTATTTGATGATTCCATTGGATTCAGTGGGCGAAAATAGGTGGGGTTACAGTTGGGCACTTTTTCAAAAAAGGCCGAGAAAGCATAATTACGGAAACACCCCTAAAATCCTAAAAGTAGGGCTGCCAAGGGCAATTTCATAATTTTACATTGAATTTGATAATTCCGAGTCCGGAAATGGATTCCTTGGGCAGAAATATGTTAGGAAAGCCCATATTAGAATTTCGGGAAAAGTGCAACCGGACCGGGTACGGCGGGCCCGGGCCGGGTCCCTGGGGGTATTTTTGTAAATTTTCATTATAGACTCATATAACCCCAAGTAACACTATGGAAGTGTCTAAATGGTGCATTTGGAATTGTAGGATTCGATATTTGCCGCCCTCGGGAGCCAACTGCGCCGAAAGACGTCAGGAAAGGACAAGGTAGTGACTCTCTCTCTTATACTTTGTGTAATGCACTGTATGTGTGTTGTATCACTGTTTATGATGATTTCTGATGCTGCTGCGGTTACAGCTGGTGATAGCTGTCGTTTACAGCGCAAGCTGTCGTTTACAGCGCAAGCTGTCGTTATTGTGATTACAGCGTAAGCTGTCGTGATGTTGATTACTGATTACAGCGTAAGCTGTCGTGATGTTGATTACAGCAAGAGCTGTCGTATTGTGAATACAGCCGTGAGTGCTGTCGTTTGTGGTGAAAACCATGTATCTGTGAATTGCTGCTGCTGTTGCTGTTTGTGATTTATGTACATGCTTTGTGTTTATGCATTGTGTGAGTGGTTTGTTACTACTGAGATTCTCTCGAATCTCATTCTTTCCTATGACTAACATTTCAGACAGGGCGTGTGGCTCAAGGGAGAAGCGGCCAACCCGGAGCAATTAGGACCCTTAGGGGTATATAGTTGAATTGGAAACGTTGGTTATGTATTTTGAACTCGGGATTACTGTATATTCTGAATCAGGAACACTACATTCGATTTTGGTTACGTAATCCCCTAGTGTATACTTATAAACCTTCAGGTTTTATGCATAGAACCCGGGAGTTGCCGGGGATGCGGTTATACACTCTGATATGATTGAATGTATATTAACTGCACAGGTAATTATATTCGAATATTGAAATTGAGACCTGGATGGGAAAAAGAGTTTTGAAAGTTTTGTAAAAATTTTACTGTGAGACAAAAAGTTTAAAACGAGGTTAAAGCATCCAATGGTCTCTAATCTGATTTAAATATGTGTTATCGAATTATAATTACGTGTTTAAAGTCAGGGGGTTACACAACGCATTCCCTAATCGCCACAAATCTCCGGCACCCACCGCCTTCTTCGATCGGCTGGAAGAAGGAAGTCAAGACTAGAGCGTTGAGAGAAATTTGAGAAATTGGAACAAAGAGAATGATGAAAGGATATTGAAGAAAAAGAAGAAGGAAAGAGAAAAAAGGAGCAAAGAGAAAAACTGGAAAAAAAATGAGTTTTTTCAAATTCATGATTTTGAGGTCCCAAATCATGATTTTGTCCAGAAAAGTGATTTGGGATTTTTTTTTTTTTCCATGTGTTTTAGGTAATTTTCTGCTAGACCATTGTTTTCTCCAAAAAAAAAAATGGCTTTTAAATATTATCCAAACACACACTTATATATATATATATATGCTCACTTCATATTTATTTTGTACATATTCGTTTTAATTTTTTAAAAATATTTTTACGACGCATGATTTATCTCAATTCACTTAAAAGTGTTTAAAAAAAATCTTTTTGTGCTTCCTAAACAAACACTTTATATTCTTGGTCTCTTTCTCCCACGTATATGTGTAACTAGGATAACAATTAAGCTTCAACCTATTATATTAAGTATAAATAACACCGGGTAATTTCACTCTATCAATAATCAAGTTTTTAAATGGATTGTTAATTAAAAATTAATTCATTAATTAATAACTTTATTGCACGATTTTTTTTTTAATCTACTTTTTCAGAGAGCTCTGTTGTCTATTCTACTCTCTTTAATCCTTACCTATCATTTCAACCATTTGTTTTTGGTCCAAACTCTTCCTCTTATATTTATTTTTGGACTGAAACTAACTCATCCTCCTCTATAATCTTTTTTTTTTTTGGCCAACTCCTCTCTAGTCATTCTGAATCTTGTCTTTTTATTTTTTATTTTTGGTCAAACTTATCTTTTTATTTTATCACAACATCTGAATACAAGTCATGACAATTGACCAAAAAAAAAAATACATGTCACAACAAACCGAATTCAACTTTATTTAATAGTTAGTCTCTTAGCTGCTAATTTTGACTCACACTTCATCACTTCTATTCAACTTGTCCATCAACTTGATTACTACATGTCCAATAACAAGATACTTCCATCTTATTTATAAATAATTTTTTTATTGAGTAAAATTAACTAATAGTTAAAAAAAATAAAAGTGTCAAAAATATCATATTTTTTTTTTCATATATACCTCTATTTATGAAAAAAGCATAGGAAAGAGAATGAATAAAAAGTATGAAAGATAACTCTTAGTGTGCGTGATAATTAATTATAAATATATATATCTAACGAGGGTAAAATAAAAAAAAAAAGCTTATATTTTCTAACACAAAATGAAAATTACTTATAAAAGAGATCAAACTTATGAGAAAGAAAATTATTTATAAATAGGAGCGGAGTGAGTAGTATTAGCCGTATCAGCCTTTTCTCCTCTTTCCATCGATATCTATACTATTTCCTTTTCAACTTCATGGAAGCGGATCCTCCCATCATCTCATTTTCTCATCATCTCTTATGAGCCCATTTGGACCGTTGATTGGGAAAAGGAGCCCATTTAGACCGTTGATTGAGTAGATGAGAGAAAAGTCGAATGAGTGATAACTTGATGACGTGGCTCATTTTTTACCTTTCAGATTCATTGGACGGACATGATTTAAAAAAATATGAGAAATGATGAGAAAAGGGATAATGAGAGAAACCGGACGCCAACTTCATGAAGGGTCCCATATATTCCAGGATTTTTGTTATTATTTATTAAATAATAAATTTAGTATTAGATGAAGTCATATTTTATATATGCATTAACTAAACATTAACTTGTGAAGCAAGGCTGTCTTTCTCTTGATTTTTTTTTTAACCAGAATTCTTTCTCTTGATCTGATTCTGCTATTTATGTTTTTTTTTTTATAAATCTGTTTGACTGACCCTTGACTACACCTTGAATCTGAACATCTTTCAAATTATTATTTAATTTGATCCTCCTGATTTTTTATTTAAACCAAAGAGTTCAAAATTGGACGAGACAACACTAGTCCATTGCTTTTAGCCTTGGCTTTTACTGTTCAAAATTGGATACAGATTAAACGTGAGGGACAAAATCAATATGTGAGGCCAGCCTGAAGGACAAGAATTTTCATTATCCCTTAATCATATTTTTCTATTTGTATTTGATTATAAAAAATCAATTAATCATTTAGGTCTACACAAAGATGATGTCCCAAAGAACAGAAGTGACCAAAAAAGAGACGCTAGCTGCTGCTTCTTCTTCATCATCATAGTTATCTCTCCATGATTTTTATATGTTGTGAATTCTTTACTGCTAGTTGTTCTATTGGACTATGAAACATGTTGTAAGGTTATTAATCAAGTTCTTACTTCATGTAATATTGCATATGGGTATATATACACGTAAAATGAAATCGGAATCCGACATGCCGTTCCTAACTTCTCCTAACTTCTATGACTTCATCTACATGTTATGACTATTCTTCCTGTCGGTAAGGGATTCCGTTGACAATCTACTTCTAACACTCCCCCTCAAGTTGGAGCATATATATTTATCATGCCCAGCTTGTTACAAAGATATTTAACTCGTGTCCCATGTAAGGCTTTTGTCAGAAGATCTGCCAGTTGGTCATCGGATCGTATGTGCCCTGTAGATACAACATTTTCTTTGATCTTATCACGAATGAAATGACAATCAATCTCAATATGTTTTGTTCGTTCATGGAACACAGAATTTGAAGCTATATGAAGTGCTGCTTTATTGTCACACCATAGTTTTGCAGGCAATATCGTGGTAATGCCAATTTCCTTCAAGAGTTGAAATACCCACACAATTTCTTGTACTGACTGTGACATGGCTCTGTATTCTGCTTCTGCACTTGATTTTGACACAACTAATTGCTTCTTACTTCTCCAAGATATCAAATTTCCACCAACAAACACACAATAACCAGTAGTGGATCGTCTTGTGGCTTTAGATCCTGCATGATCTGCATCACAGAAACACTCGACTTTAGTGTGCCCATAATCTGTATAAAGAATACCAAGACCTGGAGAACCTTTCAAATAATGCAAAATATGTTCTAAAGCTTCCCATTGTGCCACTGTTGGTGATGCCATGAATTGGCTGAGCCTACTAACTGAGAAGGTTATATCAGGACGAGTTACTGTTAGATAATTCAGTTTCCCAATAAGTCTTCTATATCTCTCAGGAAATGGAAATGGCTTTAATTTCTCTGGATCAATCTTCTTCTTCAAATCATCAGGAAGCTCATCAAACATACTAGCATCAAGATCTAGAAAGGGATTTGGAATCATGGGGATGCTGCTTGGTGCAGCTCCAAGTTTTCCAGTCTCCTTTAAGAGATCAAGAACATACTTTCTTTGAGTCAAAAGAATACCTTTCTTACTTCTCAAAACCTCAATACCAAGGAAGTACTTTAATGATCCCAAATCTTTTGTCTGGAAGTGAGAGTTCAGAAAGATTTTGAGTTCTGAGATTCCAGAACAATTACTTCCTGTAATCACAATATCATCAACATATACTACGAGAAGAATCATGCCTGTATCAGATTGTTGGTAGAACACAGAGTGATCACTCTTGCTTTGACATAACCCAAACTTCTTGACCACATTACAGAATTTATCAAACCAGGCTCGAGGACTTTGCTTTAGACCATACAGTGATTTCCGAAGATAGCACACTTTCCTATTCTCCCCCTGAGCAACGAACCCAGGTGGTTGCTCAATATAAACTTCTTCCATAAGATCTCCATTTAGAAAAGCATTTTTAACATCTAATTGATGCAGATCCCAATGATATGTTGCTGCCAAAGAGACAAGTAGACGAACTGAAGTGAGTTTGGCAACAGGAGAGAAAGTCTCGGAGTAATCAAGACCATAAGTTTGTGCATATCCTTTTGCAACCAGGCGAGCTTTTAGTCGTTCCAAGGAACCATCAGCCTTAGTTTTAACAACATATACCCATTTACATCCAATGGCTTTCTTGCCAGGGGGGAGATCGACAAGAGTCCAGGTACCAGCTGTTTCCAATGCCAAAAGTTCTTCTTCCATGGCGGCACGCCAACCAGGGTGATCGAGAGCTTGTTGAAGAGTAGTAGGTGTGGTAATGGAATCAAGGGTGGCCACAAGAGAAGATGAAACAGTTGATAAAGAATGGTACGAGACAAAAGATGAGATAGGATAGATACAGTCTGCATATCTTTTGGGAGGGCAATGTGAACGTGTACCTTTACGGAGTGCAATGGGTTGGTCATCAGAAGTATCAAAAGTAGTAGCAGGAACACGTGGTTCAGTAACTGCAAGAGGAGGATCGGCAGAAACAGAGGCAGGAACGAGGGAGACATCAACAGAATCAATTGACGAAGCAGGAGCTAGCGACTGTGAATCATTTGTAACATCTGCATCAATGATGATTTCAGGTTCCGGAACAGCTGCCTGTACTGGTGAGAGATGGATAGGATAAACCAGGATGTCATCTGAATTCTCTATGACAGAAATAGACTCAGAAACTGACGTATTCTTGAAGAAAGAGGAGGACTCATGAAACATAATATCAGTGGACACAAGGTAACGACGGAGATCTGGAGAGTAACACCGATAACCTTTTTGAATTCGAGAATAGCCAAGAAAAACACATCTTAGGGACTTGGGATCGAGTTTGCTAACACTTGGACGGACATCTCGAACAAAACAAACACAGCCAAAGATTTTAGGATCAACAGGAAATAGCTTAGAGTTGGGAAACAGAACAGAATAAGGAATATCCCCACCAAGAACAGCTGAAGGCATGCGATTGATGAGAAAACAAGCCATAGAAACAGCGTCAGCCCAAAAACGTTTAGGGGCAGAGGAATGAAACATGAGAGCTCGTGCAGTTTCTAAGAGATGTCGATTCTTTCTTTCAGCAACACCATTTTGAGCAGGGGTATCAACACAAGAGGATTGGTGAAGAATACCATGACTTTGCATGTAATCGGTGAATGGTGAGGAAAAATATTCTTTTGCATTATCACTTCGTAAGATTTTCACAGGAAGATTAAACTGGGTTTGAATTTCAGCACAGAAATGACGAAAATGGGTAAACAATTCAGAACGCTGTTTCATTAAGTAAAGCCAGGTGGTTCGGGAAAAATCATCAACGAAAGTTACAAAATAACGATAACCAGTTTGAGACAGAATTGAACAAGGACCCCAAACATCAGAATGTACTAAATCAAAGGGGGACGCAGCCCGTTTATTGACGCGAGGTGCCAAATGAACACGATGGTGTTTGGCAAACTGACATGACTCACAATTTAAAGTAGACACAGAAGAAAACTCAGGGTACAATTTCCGGAGAGAGGACAACGACAGATGACCTAAACGACAATGAACTTCAAAGAGAGACAACCCACTAGAACAAGCAACAGAACGTGGAACCTGATCATCAAGGATGTAATGTCCACCAGATTCATAGCCTCTACCAATAATCTGCTTCGTCGATAGATCCTGAATTAAACAATAGTCAGGGAAGAGTGAGATAAAACAGTTTAAATGACGAGTGAGTTTACTAGGGGATAAAAGGTTAAAGGTGAGATCAGGAACATTAAGAACAGAAGATAATGAGAGGGATGCGGTAGGTTGAACAGTGCCGGAGCCAGTAACATGGACGGGAGAACCATTGGCAACAAATATGGTGGACGGGTTGGCGTAGGGTGCATATGAAGAGAATAATTTATGATTACCTATCATGTGGTCTGTGGCACCGGAATCAATAACCCACTTAGTTGAAGCAGTAGTAAGACCAGAGGGTAGAGTACCTGTGGCCAAGGCCCCTGCAGAAGAAGATCCAGAGTCGGAGGTAGCAGGGTTCTGAGCAATATGAGCAAGGCCACGCTGTTGATCACGCTGTTGTTTATTTTGCAATTTTCGACAATTTTTCTTAACATGTCCAGGTTCTTTGCAATAATTACAGATAATACTGCCAGAAGGTATTGTCGGAGGATGGTTGTGTTGTCTGTACCCATAAGTCTTGTTCTCAAAGGAACCACGCCCAGCTAGAGCACTTGCTGTTGGATCAACAGTAGATTGAATCAGGCTATCAGCACGAAGAACTCGGGAGAAAACATCTTCCAGAGAAGGAAGCTCTTGACTAGACAGAATCTGAGAATGAATAGTCTCAAAAGACGGATTTAGAGCTTCAAGGAAACTGATGATAGCCTGAAGTTCCAAGTTCTTGATACGAGTTGGGAGATCTGCTTGTGGAGACATAACAACTTTCATTTCTTCATACATCCTCTTGAAATCCAAGAAGAAATCTTTCAATGATCGATCTTGCTGCTGGGAACGATAAAAACCTTTACAGACTTCATGAATTCGAGTAATATTTCCTTTGTTAGAAAACATAAACTCGAGATAGTTCATAATTTCTTTGACAGTATTACAATGGCTAACAGAAGACAGGATCCGTGGTTCAATAGAATTGCGAATTTGAAACAGTAGTTGAGCATCTGCTCTTTGCCAAGTCAGAAGTTTGGTTTCATCACCAGACGGAGGATCCGCAGTTAAATGGGTTTCCATTGCAATCCCCAAAATATAAACGTTAACAGTTTTGTTCCAATCACTGTAATTTGTCCAATTTAATTGAGAAGCAGTAATTCTCGCAGACATAGGCAACATATCAGAATTTTTAGAATCAGCCATAATGAACAGTAGCACACGAACAATTCGCACAAAAAATCACAATTGCACCAAGTGAGTAGGATTAGTACGATACACAACAATCCTAGCGTGATTAACTTACGCAAACTTCAACCCAATGGTCCCGCAGAGCAATATGAAGGCAAGAGAGATAGAGTACCTCAAACAAAAGCAAGGTGGGACCCGCAGACAGAAACACTAACCTCAAGTATTGAAGTTAGTAACAATATTCCATTCACAAGCTGAAAACGAATGCGGAGATGATGCGGAGAGGAATGCTTGAAAATTCAAAAGTCTCGGATGGTTATGAAATTTCAGGGCAAGGTAGGAGAGGCTCAGTCGATCACTCTGGTGGAAGCGCCGTCGCGAAAGGTGGCCGGAGCAGTCCTCACGCGCGGCGCGTGTATATGGACGGCGGTGATGCAGGCGGCGCGTGGAGGCTCACGCACAGGCGGACGGCGGCCAAATTTCTGGGGCAGGCCGATCTGGTGGCTGGGAACACAGGTGGCCGGCGCGTGTGGCTTGTAGGTGCTCCGGCGATGGTGGATCTGAAGGAACAAGGGGTGCTTTGTGAGAGGAAAAAGAAAAAACGTGATGTTCTTGCCAGAAAAAAAAAAAAAACTGAAGCTCAGATACAAAATGAAGAACCTAGCTCTGATGCCATGTAAGGTTATTAATCAAGTTCTTACTTCATGTAATATTGCATATGGGTATATATACACGTAAAATGAAATCGGAATCCGACATGCCGTTCCTAACTTCTCCTAACTTCTATGACTTCATCTACATGTTATGACTATTCTTCCTGTCGGTAAGGGATTCCGTTGACAATCTACTTCTAACACATGTCATTCCTAAAGTAAAATCCACAGATTATACAATTCGACACATGTACTTGTGCCTAATCTCTCTTGCTCGATTTATAAACTTTTTGTCGGCTCATAATCAGAATATTCACACTACAGGAGCTCCAATCTTCCACCTTGTTGGCCAAAAACAAATATCTCCCGTACCTGTATATCTACTCAATATATAACAAAATTATTACTAAAGCGAGATGAAAAGCTGAAGAACCTAAATCTCAAGTGCGTAAATTCGATCTCAACTAGTAAAAATTAGTAGTACTTGAATAAAAGAATATAGTAAGTTGACTTCAACTTACTTTTTTGTCAGGCACAAGAAATAAATATTCTTTTGACCGAATTGTGATGAATTAAAGTTTGATGAGTGAGTTATATTACAGACTCAATAAAACTATAAGTATCAAATAATTACAGCCCGTTTTGTTTAATCTCATTGCATACTTGTAATAATAATCATGATTGCATTATTAAGAGAAGAGTGTTTGATTACTCTTTAGCTTGGTAATAGGGTTTAGCATGATAATGATAATTATCAA
This sequence comes from Inga oerstediana, assembly GCA_963210345.1. Classification (NCBI taxonomy): domain Eukaryota; kingdom Viridiplantae; phylum Streptophyta; class Magnoliopsida; order Fabales; family Fabaceae; genus Inga; species Inga oerstediana. Next base: position 30,403,056 of record OY723399.1, on the reverse strand, counting down.
AAAATTGATATTCTTCATTCATACCTCCCCTCCTATGAATTCTCATTACTATCTCATTACATAGTTAAAAAAGTCCAATTTACTCTTTAGTTTCATATGCCTTTATTTCACTTATTTCATTTCACTTGGCATATCATAATATAACCGCCACCACCTCCTCCTCCTCTTCCACCTCCGTCACCTCCACTCGTCGCCGCTGCCCCCTGCCATAGTCACTACTTCCTCCTCCGCCACCCCCACTATTGCCACCACCTCCTCCTTCTCCACCCCCACCGTCGCCGCCGCCACCACCATCTACTCCTCCGCCACCCCCGCCATAGCCACTACTCCCTCCTTCGCCACCAACTCCTCCTCCACTAGTGCAGTTGTCGCCACCCCCATCGTTGTCGCCGCATCTACTACCTCCTCCTCCACCCTCGCTGCCACCCCCTCCTCCTTTACCCCAGCCACTGCCGCCGCAGCCACAACATTCTCCTCCTCCACCCCGGCGTCGGCGCCACCGCCTCCTCCACCTCCACTGATGAATCTAAACTATTTTTTCTACAAATGCTATATTAAGGGTAAACTAGATTTTACGTGATATATTAATTTTAAAAAATTATTAAAATAATAACTCATTGCACATTGCATAAAAATCAAACCAAATACTAGTCATGTAATTAATATTACATTACACTACACTATAATACAGGATGTAATGAGATTGAACCAAAGATATCCTATTTTCCCAATGTTTTACTATCAGTTCTTCCTTGAATTGAATTGAGTGATGTTAAGAGTTAGATGTGGATACTGCTGGGCTTTACTAGGGGCAATCAATTAAAGAAGCCCTTCGCCCCGCGCCTTAATTCCCCAACCAGGCATGTTCATGGGACGGGACTGTTCCACGTCTTGTCCCAGACAGCAAATATGTCCCGTGTCCCATCTTGGTCCCGCCAAGACTGCGAATGGACCAAAATGGGGACGGGAAAAGAACGGAAATGTGACATCCTGTTTATTTTGACAGGTTTTTTGACTTTCCCCCCTCTTTTCTCGACGTGTAAAAACTAAAATATATATGCATAGTTAGATGCTAAAAGCCTAAAATAAAAACATAAGAACTAATTAGGGAAAATTTCAAAAAAAATATAATTAAAAATAAAAAAAAGATAAATTAGTGCTGCGAATTTATCAGATCCCAAATCAGACATGAAATAGGAATTTAGGATTTTTAATTCTGACCAAATGATCAAAATACCCTTAATTCAGTTAACAAATTTTAGGGATTAATAATAACATATGTATTTATATTAACAACATTATATTTTATATTAATGACTTTACTTTCATGTTTTACAACTTCATATCCCAAAAATCAGAAATAATTTTGAGGGCACAAGTTTCAGAGTTTAATAAAAACAATTATATATATATTAACAACATCATATTTTACATTAACGACTTTACTTTCATGTTTTATAACTTCATTTCCTAGAAACAAGAGATAATTTTGAGGGCACAAATTTTAGATATCAATAGCAATATCTATATTTATATTAACAACATTAGATTTTATATTAATGATTTCACTTTCATGTTTCATAATTGAGCTAAGACCAATTTAGTCAGTTGGTCAGAATTAAAAATCTCATATCCTACTTCAGTTCTGATATGATATTTTATAAGTTAGCAACACCAATTTATTTTTTTCTCATTTTTAATTATATTTTTCTAAAATTTTCCCAACTAACTAAAACTTGAATTCGATAAGTGTCGGATCATAAATAAAAAGATAAAGCTTGCACCTAATTGTAAATAAAAAATAAACCTTGAACATAATAAGAGTCATGATCATAAATAAAAAACCTGATTGTAATGTAGGAAATAAAAAACTAAAGATTCAATAGGGAAACGATTTGAATTTAAATTCAAATCCTCAAAATTAAAAAGGGAATAAAATTCATTAGCCCACACTCAACATTAGTCTAAAGTCTAAATAACAGTAGTGCTTGTTCCTTAGATATTTCTAATATTTTTTATTAGAGATAGAACTAATATCTTTAATATTTTGTATTAACCAATATGATAATATCCTTTTATATAACCAATATCCCTATAAAAAAGATATTAGTTATGTCTTTAATAAAAAAACATTATATATTTAGGTAAAAATAAAATATTGGACATTAAACCGATAACAACATGATTCTCTGTGCCTTACTCATCATGTAGACATAGGGGACCTGTAATTCGACCAACTTAATTCCCACATGAGCTAGTGGACCTGGTTCTCCCCTACAATTGATGGAGCCGGCCCAAGTCAAAGTTCATAGCTTTATACTCTTATCAGAACGGTTGGCCCAAAGAAAACATTTATTAAATGGAACATAATCAATTATTTTAACCTAATTAAAAAAAACTAAGCAACAATCAAATGAAAATTAAACAAATAGTGACCAAAATAAAATTCCTCAAATGAGCATGAACTTCATCACAAGTTAATCAACAATATCATCATGCACTAATATAAAAAAAAATACTTTTGTTCATAAGCCACAAATATATTTCATTCTTAAACTCCATTTAAAAAATACATGAAAGAAAGCATATGCCTAGTTAAAATTACAAAATTAAATATGAGTCCCGATACCAACATACAATAATCTTAAAAATCGTGTTTCCTACACACCCACAGACACAGTTTAAAAGAAAAGGGAAAAACTGATAGGAGGTTTAGAATAGCAGTGGAAGACTTAAATCTAAATACATCTTACAATGCTAGATGATTTTAAACCCTAATCCATAAGGCTCTTGATATGAAATAGGAATAACTAAAATCTCATAGCTTGTCAATAGAAAAGGATACCGACGTCTCTTCCAACTGGGATGTGACACAATGATATCAACTAGAGAACGTCGTCATCAATCGGAGAACCCTCAAGTGATGTCGCTCTTGCTCAGTCTACCGTCCTCTTAATTACCTCTCATCAAGGTTATCAATGACTAAATGGAGTGAGAAGAAAACTCCATAACCTGAACTATGCCTAAAATGACTAAGGCCACACTCAAAACATTTTAATTATCTAACCAAATTTTAACAACAGAATAACACACACACACACACACAGAGTATAATGATTTAAAAATCTAGCTAACAGGTGAGAGGCATATATAGCAGAGGTGGCGGTCAGGTTGGTATTGGTACAGACCCTACAAAACGAAGCGTGTGCATGCAATGTGTCTGGAAGAAGATAGTTAGCTATTTATGTAACGTTCATACAAACAAGCATTAGGGCCAGCCACATCACCGACAATATGGCCAACTTTGATCCTATTAAAAGCAGACAAATGCTTCCAACCAGAATGAGTGGTTTTTGCTTTTGTCTCTTTTTTTACGTAAGAACAATCAGGATAATATTAATTATGCCTCCTCGTGTTCCTGTTTGTCCTCCCCAACAATCAGTTCATTCGCCTAACTCCTCCTCCTTCTGCGTGCATATATTGCTTCAGGATTAAATTCGTGGTTCCAATTTGTCTTCCTATTATGAACGATTTGTTGCAGAAAAGTTTGGATAAGAATAAAGCTGCAGATTCTGCACATGGCATGTTTTCTTATTTTTCACAGACTTATCTCAAACATGCTTTTTTTTTTTTTCCTTTTAGAAGATAACTATTATATACCCACCTATCTATATACGTATATGAAAGCCAACAAAGATTATTGGGAATTAGGATTGAGTTTTGTCATGTCAAGGAATCTATTTTTTTCCATTGAAAAAGAATATCAGCTAATATATATTAACCACTATAAAGGATAAACCCTAGCCAACTACACATACAGTCATATATCAGGTAGTTCCCAGGAACATCACTGTATCACATACAATAATATCCTTTTTTTCATTGAAAAAGAATATTTGCAGATACTAACCCGGTCATTGAAATAAAAGTTAGTTGACTAATATGGATAGATTAAGAAAATTAGTTAATTAAGTTAATTATTTGTAATAAAAAATATGTTAGTTTTCCTAAAATACTAATCTTTCATCATAACTACCTTTAGATAGAAATTCCTTAATTAATGCAATCAATAGAGATATTTTAGGGGAAAAAGACATAAATTTGGGAGCCAATGGATAAATAAATTAAAGTTTTATATTTTAGGACTAAATTCAATCATTAACTAGCTCTTATATTAAGGGGTGGAGGTAGTATATACATTTACCTCTAGGATAAACCCTAGCCATACAGAGTCATGTATCAGGTAGTTCACAGTAACATCACTGCTGTATGAAACCAACGACAAAAAGCACACGTTATATTATTAACCTCAGAAGACAGAGACAATAAATGGTGTAATCATGAACATGAGAACCCACAGACATTTAATAACCTGATGATCTGGTCGGCTTTTGATATCAGGAAAAAACCTAGGAAGCCCACTACAAGATGTGGTTAGGAAGCAAGAACATGCTAGGGTTGGACCAGAAATTGCACTTTAAAGACCAAAGAGAAGAAAGACAGCCTTCACTTTTGGACCATTATATGCATAATATCTAGTTGGGAAGGCGTTGGACCGCTGGTCTCTCTTCTCATTAAAACACCTTTAAAAGTTTAGCCTAGGTCATCAATGGCTGGCAAATATTACTCTATTTGTGTGTGTGTGGAACAGCTACAAATTATGTATGTTTGGTTGGGTTTATTTTTAGACAATAAGTTCTTATTACGTAAATTGAGATAAAACTCCTCTCACATACTTACCTCGTATACTGTGAATCACGATTTATAAGTACTTATTACCTAAAAATAAACTATTCCAAACAAACATTATATGTCACAACTATAATTTCAGTCGGTTTTAGTTATTTAAAGAAGAAGAGACGTTTCATGGACCTTTGTGCGGTTCATTTATATGGAGTATAATTTTTTTTTATAGAATATAATTATGCATTTTAAAAAGATAAAATGTAATGTAGAAAGCATCTGAAGAGAATCCATATATCATCTCGTAATAGATAGGACAGACTCCAGTGGATATTTTTTATCATAGTAATAACTTTGACATGACAACGCCTAACAACGGATTGGATAATGGTTTGGATGCGAAACTTTATGAAGTACATTTAATTTGAGCTATTGAACGTAAATTCTGATCCATTTTAAGGCATGTGAAATTAATTAAATTGATACTACTATATATATATATATATATATGTATATATATGTGATGATCAATTTAAAAAGTTGAGTGTCAAATTTCATGATGATACATTTCATCCCTCAGACACAGAATCTATGCTAAATTGCTAATTAAACATTCACACTTACTAACACAACGTGTTGCACTTGTAATAAATATTCGACAAAATCTTTAAAAATAATATGTTTTATAAATTATCCGTTTTTTGTCATATATCAGACAACTTTTATCGAAAAGAAAAAGATTCACCGCCATGCAAAAGCCACTCAACCATTATGGAGATTCCTGTACTTTTTTCAGACTGTTTCAGATGTAATGATAAGAACAATGATGCTGTCGAGGCAGTAGTAAGTATCAAGATAAAAGGAGCTTAAACTTTTTTCAAATACATTCAATAAAATTATTAAAAAAAAATTCTCCTGTCTCTCCTAAGTCCTAATTAGAGATATATAAACTGTTGTTCGTTTGTTTCATAAAAAATATCATTATTCCTATAGTATAACTGTTATATCTTCATATAACTCTTTTTTTTTCAAGAAAATTGAGAATCAGAAAAGTGAGAATGAGGGAGACGTGGATGAATATAACATCGAATAAGAACAATATGTGGAATGCATGAATTTTGTACTCACAATTAATCATAACCTGACCAAACTATTAGCTTGGTTTGGAGACGACATAATCCTTAATTAATTGTAAATATTGTCTGGTTGTTTCTCTAGAACAATCCCCCTTTCATTAATTCTGAAAATATCATCAGAAAAACGGTCTTCTTCACATATCTCCATCCTTCCTTCTTGTCTGATACAACCCGAACTTGTCTTGTGGCCTCTTCTTTCATTAATACCCACGTGGCCTTCATATTAGACTATTGTTTGATCTACATTCAAAATCAAGTTTCCTCCAAATCTTATACTTTCATGTGATCTTAAATATAAGATATATTTAATTAATTCGTATAGATTGAAAAATTCGGTTAAATTGATTGTCTGTCATCATCATGTAAAAAAAGTCTGTCACTTTCCTTATAATGCCCCTCTTTTACTAAGTGTATTAAATGTGGAAGATAGAAAAATGAGAAAAACTATAAAATTATCAGGGATAATATATATAGGAAAAATATAAAATGAGTGAGACAAAAACTATTAAGGCCAAAAAAGTTCTTCAATTAGGCATAGTAATAATGTTTCTCAAATTTTATGTTAAGTAAAACTTCAAATCTGATCAATCACCTTATATTTGGATAGGAAGAAAATTAGGGAGGAAATGATACTGTGAGGGGCCGGCCGGAAAACTCTAAAAAATAGTAAATTTATTTTACTGTTTTGAAAATTTTTCCTTCTGAGCATCTCATCCCTCATATTTTCAGATTATTTAAGATAATGTTTCCTAAAGGCACTTAATTTATTTGAGAAATTTAAGATTATTGATAAAAAAAATATTTGGCTGCATAATATCTTATTAAGAGGCCTATAGCTAGGGTTTAATTAATTAAATAGCTGAAAACTGCAATAAATAAGTGCTTGAAGTCATCATTATTTATCTATGGGTAAAAAGTATAATATCTTGTGAAGCATGTTTTTGTAAAAGGGGTCCACTTTCCAAATTCCATTTTTATAAGTGGGCCATAATGTTGTTGGACAGAGAAAACACATAAGCCCTAAAATAGTGTTAACGATGAAGTTAATATAAGGAAACTAAGTAGTACCTTCCTTATCATATTTATTAATTAATTATGTGGATGTTAGTTTCAACTATGTAAATGATAGTGGCTTGAATAATTAATGCTTTCTTTCCTTACTATTTTAGAAACATTAACCTGGCACATGTATGTATTCATTTTGTCGTTGATTTTTGTTGATTGGATTCCAATTTTAAACCTAAATGGGGGGCATGAAAATGAATTTAATATAAAAAATTGTAATTTTAATTAGCATAAATTCGAATGCTAATTGTGTTGGGAAGGAATGATTAATCGAAGGAAGATATACATTAAACTAATTACGAATATGAATAAAAAGATTTGTCACACTTGTATATATGAAATTTGATAATCGAAAGTATGACATTTATAAAGTTAAAATAAATGCCAAAATTTTAGTATGATCTCTATTTTTTCAATTTTTGAAAAAGCTGTGTGCCTTTTAGGCTATATTGGTTTATATATTTAATACCAATCTAACAGAGTTAGTTGAAATAATTCAATTAAAAAATAATGAGAAAGTGCTGTTCAACTATTTGGATGAGTAGGGGGGTCCACTTTGTAGCATCACTTTTTAAAGTGCATGAACATTGTGAGAAAGTGAAAGCATATAAGCCTTATCATGATATTAATTAAAAGATGAGGCTTTCGTAAAAGGAGAAATGTAAGAAGTATAGAGCACTGAATATTATATATTTATATTATTAATTGATCAACAAGTTAAGTGTGATTAATGCTTTTTTTCTAATTTGTTACTAGATTGCTCACATGCAACACAAAGTTGTTAGACATTGAAATTGTCCTCAATTAGGGTTGATTAAGTTCCAAGCTTTCAACTTAATGGGGAGCATGAAAATGAATTTCATCACTATAAAATATTGTAATTAAGATAAAATATAATTAACAAGTTCATTAATTGTAAATGAAAGTAAATTTTTCGTTAAAAATGGTAGTTAAAAAGAAACGGATGGATTGATATCTAAGCAACCTTATTTTAAACAAAAATAATTTGCGTTTGATTTATATATATAATAACGGAAAACATATGCAACTTGTTTCGCACGTATTAAGCTTTTTACTTTGTGAGATCCCTATGTCTAAGAGGACATTTGGTTAGTATATAAATGAAAAGGTCCTTTGTTAGTGTAGGAGAAAAAAGAAGAAGAAAATTTGTCTCTATTATCATGTGATATTTAATAGTGATCTCTTATTAATTATTATTTTTGTTATTAAAAATGGTAAAAGGAAAACGGGAGAGTGTGTGTTTGGTTGGGCTTATTTTTAGACAATAAGTTCTTATTGCGCAAGCCGAAATAAAACTCCTCTCACATATTTACCTCGTATATCGTGAATCACGATTTATAAGCACTTATTACCCAAAAATAAGCTATTCCAAACGAACACAGAGACGGCTAATTAGTGAACTAATCAACTTTCTTATTTTATATATATTAGGTTATCATATCATACCACTTTAATTTGTTTCAATTATGTAAATTATGGTGTTTCTTGTTTTTTAAATATATTACTTCATCATAGGTAGTGATATTACTTTAAATTTTTCAACTATGTAATTAATTATAGTGTCGATTGTAAGCCTTTCCTCCACTTGTAGCAATATTCCCATAACATAAAGTTGCACACAGTATAATCTTCCCGGCTAGTTTTATTAAATTCAAAGTTTGCAACCCTAATTGGGGGCATCAAAATTAATTTAAGAACAATATTGGAATTAGCTAGAATCATGTCTACGCTAATTGTATCATTGACTATCAAGATAAATTGAAACTATAAGAGGTAAGTTTACCTAATTTTAGATTTTATTTACTTATAAGATAAATAAAAGTAATATAAAAATATAAATATAAATAAATCACATAATTTTTTTATGATCAAATAACCCATTAGTTTTTTTTTTTTTTTGCTCAAACAATATAAATATATATATATATATATATATAGAGGTAAAGCTTGTGATGAGTGGAAGCTGGATACCAATTTATTGAATACAGACCAACTCTCTCTAGAAGGAAAGACTTGAATTACTCCAATCTTTTGAATACAAGCAGGCCAACTCTCTCTAGAAGGAAAGACTTGAATTACTCCAATCTATTGAATACAAGCAGTGTTGGTAGGTATGCTCCCTTTAGTTTTTTTTAAAGGACCATTTTAACCGAATTACTTTATTTGAGAAATCAATAAAAATTTGTTAAAAGTAATAAATATTTAAAATAATACAATTTTTCTTAAATATGTCCTTATTTATAAGAAGACAAGAAAGAGAAAAAAATAATAATGAGAAAAAGATAAGAGGAGGAGAGAAAATAAAATTTATTATAGGTAAAATTAGTAAAAATGCATTTAATATTCAGACAACTTTAAACTGGAATTTATAAAAATGACCGGATTCATATAAAATTATTTGTGTGGTCTCTGTGTTTTTTTCTTAATTAAAAGGGCAGATATTGACAGCTTAAGATTACAAGCGAAATTAAATTCATAACCTCATACTTATAAAAAAAACTTTCCTGTAACTAGACTATGAGGATATTGGTTGTGTTATGGTCACTTATAAGAGCTAAAGTGGTTGATAGTCAAGTGAATTGAATTCTGGCATCACAAAAAACTGCTACCGAGTTCCATGACATTCCTTCATCATCATTACAGTAAGGGAACATTTCATACACTGAACCATTCCACTCTCTACTACTGCACATAAATTAGAAAAGTCACAAGTTAATTCAACCAACTTACATTACCCCGTGATCTTTTCTTAGCCCTCTCTTACACGACCCTACTTTAAAATAGGGTAAAAAAAAGTCTACATATGACTTTAGAAAAATAAAATAAAATAAAAATGGGTCATTGTTGTTGTTTCTCATGCACTTCCTATAAAATCACCTTCTCCTTTCTGGAGTCCAACGTGGCAGAGAGGGGCTAAAATGCGCCGACACAACCCTCGAATCTAATAGCTCCATGATTGGTGTAAAATTCACACACCGTGGCACCTTATACTGATTAATGGACGCTCCCCTCGAGATCGCGTAATCCATCAGTTCCTCAAACGTCTCGCTTCGTACCACCCGGATCTCCAATGGCCCGATTGAATGGTCCGCAACCCGACCCTGTCTGTAAACCGAGTTCAGCGATTCCTCCATTTCCAAACAGCACCGATTCAGAACCTCCTCACTCGGAGGGTTTGACGGGTCCTTCACCAGAAGCTCCCAGTATATCACGTAGTGGCCAGGAATCGTCTTCGTGTCCGCGTAGCTTGTGTATTCAACCACGCTGGTGTTGAACTCCGCCAGGAGCCTCGACGAGTTATCGACGGCGTTCTGTAACTCCGCCTCGTCGGTCTTGTCCGAGTCAATGCTGAGGAGCACGTTTTTCCTCCTCACGAAGTGGAATTGCGGGGCGGAGTTGTGAAACCCGGTGACCCGGAGGATGTCGCCCACCCGGTACCGGGATAACCCGGCGTAGGTTGTGATTACGAGTTCGTATTCTTTGCCAACTTCGACGTCCACAAGGTCAACGAGTTTCGGAGGAGAGTCTCGGGTGAACCCGGATCCGGATCCGTGCTCCATGAATTCGAAGTAAGCCATGTTTGGCATTATGGTGTAAGAGACCTCGGAGGGCTTGCACATCGGGTTGAGATTGAGTCCGAAATAACACTCCGAGGAAGCGTACATGGTGCAAGCAAGTGGTAACCCGCCGCTGTAGTAATTGAGAGTGGGGATATACTGAGCCATCGCACCAGTCACAATCACGTCGAGATATTTCGTGTTTGGCCAAATCCTTGTGATGATCCCCTCCCAACTTTCCTTGCAACATTCCTGAGAAACAAACGAAGCCAATTCCGGGTCGGGTTTGAGCACCATGGCCATGTACTCTCTTATGGCCGGATCGGTGATTTTCGGGCTCAAAGTTCCGGTTCGGATGTCGTGGGAGAGTTGAGACCAATGAATCTGGAGGAACCGAATTGCACGGAGGAGCCCAGAGGCGAAGACGGCGCCAAGACGAAGGACTTGCTTGCGTTCTATGAGGCCACAGAGCATTTGGGTGTACATGCTCTGGAACGAATCGGGGCAGAGGATTGCTTCATTGGGGCTAGTGTACACATTGTATGGGTCGTAGGGTCGGGTCTTGAAGTGGTCACTCTTGTAGTAGCTGGTGAGGACGGGTCGGGCCACGAGCCCACCCGGGGTCTTTGTTTCAGACTTCACGAACAAAAAGTATAGTCCCTTGCCTTTGTCCAAACCCGGTACATAACTGTTCCATTGAAATAAAAAACGCGTTTGGGTTAGTTAATGCCAATTGAGTTTGAAAAAATAGAAGCACATGTGCTGTTGAATATATATATATATATATATATTCTTTCAATATTTAGTTCTTCGAGAAGGAACTCACAGGTTCATAACTGGCATGAGAAGACTGTATAAAAGCTGCCGACGGTCCAGCTCTTCCTTAATTGTAGGCATGAGTTTTCTTTCACCAGCCGAAGTTCCAGAGCTGAAATTTTAAAAAAAATCAGAACACTCACGTTTTTCAAATGATGATATTAGAGAATTCAGAATTCAGATGAGACGAATTACCTAGTTAAGAATTCAGAGATAGGGTGAGCAGAAAGGATAGGAGAGCGATCGCCATTGGCAATACGCTGAATTTCAGGCTGGACGTCCTCGTAGGTGATGACGGGGAGTTTGGACTTAAAGGTGGTGCGATCGGTGGCGCCGCCGAGTTTGAAGCGTTTGAGGTACTCGGTGTTGGCGTTGCGAGACAATATTTCGGTCAACACCTTCTCCTGAACGGCGTCGGCGTTTCTGGTGGTTTCCTCAATGAATTGCAGGGCCTTAGCGTCCTTCTCGCAAGCAGGTGGGCCCAGAGGGGAAGAGAGTGCAGAATCCACGGCCATTTGTGTTTACAGGAAAGTTTTGGGAAGGGATCGATGGAATTAAAGATTCAGATAAAGAAACAGAGAGGGGGGGGGGGGGGGGAGAGAGAGAGTAATGTGGAATGGAAATGAATGAGAGAGGAAGGGGTAAGGGGCAGTGAGGAGGAAGGAGTGGAGTTTGGAATTTATATAGAGGAGGGGGAAGGGGGGGTGTGCCACGTCGGAGGGGTGGGCCCATGAGGGGGTGCGAATAGCGCGATGAAGTCTTGGGGCGTTTTTAAGAAATAGTGGGGACCGGGGAGGGGGCCGGGAATGAAAGAAAGCAGGGCAAGGGGGAGTGTAGGGGGAGGAGGGGACAGGGTGGGGGCCACAGCACGAAGAGGAAGGCATAAAAGAGGGAGGCATGTGGGGTTGGGGGAGGGAGCCACGTCAGCAAGAGCACGTTTATTAAATTAGGTAAAGGAGGGTAACAGTAATACGCGTAGCCCAACCACACGGCCCGTTTCAGGTAAAATTGTTGGACTTGAATAGTGATATGTCTTGCTACCGTACCGGCCACTTCCTCCTCCCAAATTTGTATTTTCTATGGAATCCTCGAGAGCCTTTTTGTTTTTAATACCTTAAATATTGAAAAGGGTTCAAGAGCTACAGTACTTATAAACTTTTATTAGAAGTACATTCAGTACTATATATATTTTAGAGCTGCAAAAATACTCATGAATATTAAAATGGGAACAAAAATACTAGCGTTATTAAATATAATCTAACATCTTTATAAATGTATGTACAAAAAGAGTGTGGGTCCTACTATAAAAAAATAACAGAATTAGATCAATTTAACAGTGCTAACAATTTTACTTCCATTTTGAATGTTCATGGGTATTTTGTACCTCATTCGATGCACTTTTAGTAAAAGTTCATAGATATCTTTACACATTTATCCTATAAAAAATAATGAGAAAATTGCTGAGAAACCCTCATCTCAAAATTTATTGACCAAAAATAGCTATGAGCTCGTGCCATTGGACAGTGCAGCTTATTTTCATTGTGGGTAATATATCTTTAAATATATACAAATGTTTTTCGTCTTGCACATATATAATTAGAAAAAATGCACATAATTGAGTGAGAGCTGCACCTTCTAAAAGCACGTGGCTTCTGAGTTTTTAAACAAATTTTAAAGATTTGATTTTCTTTACACAGCATAAGAGTTCGAATAATGTGGATGGAACAAAAACTATATTGGGACAACTATCTGAATTAAACTCGGACAATACTTAAATCTAGCATAATAATATTATATATTAAATAAATTTATGAAAATGCGAGTTTATACATTGTTATCTTGTTGACATATAATTTGTAGTTATTTTTATTAATACTTTTTATGAAATGTAATGAACTTTGTTCTTTTCAACTATTCTTTCAAACTTTAGCTCATTCAATACATTTTGGTGGCTAAATGCGAATTGTCTGTTTTAAAAAATTAAATTTGAGAAGATTTGAATTTTGATCAGACACTTTCTTAATATTAGAATATTTGAATTCAGCGGCTTCGTCGCAGGCTCGCACTTCATGATCTCATATTTCTTACTTAAGCTTGTGATTCAAATTTAATTTGTGAGTTTATGCATATATTCAATGAATGTGAGGAAAAAGTGGTGACGTGACATGGATACCTATTTTAATTTAATTATAAATATTAAGTGTAATTTTTATATTATACTCCCTTTGGTCCTAATTATAAGACAAAGTTGACTTTTTTGGAGAAATTAAGGAAGCCAATTAAATTATTTTAGAGTATTTTTATTTTTATTTTTTTCTCTAAACTAATTAATTTGACTAATATACTAACATATAATCTAAGGATATTAAAAATATAAACATTTTAAAATAATTTAAATGGCTTCCTTAATTTCTCCAAAAAAAATCAACTTTGTCTTATAATTAGGACCGGGGGGAATATTAGTTTCATTATAGCAGCCGGTATCAGTGTTCCTACCATTTTCTTATTTCTCTTATTCTCTTTTCTAATCCTGTTCTTATTGCTGACCCACCAATTTTGATTTTAGTTGCGACTTGCGACAAAACTTATATTCTTTCCGCCCACAGCAAAAGTATATTTTGTTTGTATTCCAACATGAACATATATTCATGTTTTCTTGTTAATATGCGTTATTTAATAAATTAACAATTAATTTGTCATAGATAAGACAGCTTTAAGAGAAAAGTCTCACAGATACAGTCTGCATATAAAAGCCTTTTTTTCCAAAAAAACAAAAAAAAGGTTACTGTTGGATGAGATTCAGCAGTTAGTTCTTTAATTAATAATTGCATGATAAAATTAAGAAATGAGACCAAAAAAAAAAAAAAAAAGGTAAGGTTCGGTTCTTTATTTTGTCCATAACAATTATTATATGAGTATGTGCTCGTTTGGGATAACTTATTTTTGGGCAATAAGTACTTATAAATCGTGATTTACGGTATACGAGGTAAGTATGTGAGAGGAGTTTTATCTCAATTTACGTAATAAGTGCTTATTAATCCCTAATAAGCAATACCAAACACACACTTAATAAGCAATACCAAATACTGATTAAGTCAGTCTGTTATACGTTGAAAAAGAAAAATCTATTTTAGGTTTTAGAGGACTATATAAGCGCTTGAAATCAAACTCCGAGTTATCTCTTGTTTAAGAGGTAAGACTTAATTAAGAGCCCTCATCAGTCATAACTCGTAAACTTAAGTTTGTTTCTTCCAATGTTTGATTTAATTAATAATAAATTAATGAATTAATGTATCTTGTTGAGGTATATTTCACGTTTACTGTAACTCTGATTCTGACATGGCAATATAAAACATTTTTCTGTACAAAGTGGAAAGTTAAAAGTTGAGTCCATGCGGCGTGTTTCAAACTTAAAACAATCAACCACTTAAATTGAAGGAGTTAATCTCAGTCAAAACCCAATTGTTTAAGATCTAGGCACGTGTTCAGTTAAAAATAAAACAGATTTAGGTATGTGCTTTATATGTTCCCTCGGGGTCCTCTATATATGAGATTTTTTTAAAGATCACCTTTTACTATTTATCTTTTTTTTCTCAGAAACTTTTACTACACTAATAGTATATATCTATGTCATTTTTCATTTTTACCACCATTAATTATTGGTAATTAATCTCCTTGTATTTTTTTGTTTGCTAATCTCCTTGTATTAATTGCTCACACACACACTCTCTCTCTCCCCCCCTCCAAAAATAAGGTTATATTTTGGAAGTTAAGTTGTACTACTCTTTTAATTCTATTTATAATTTGCTTCTAATATTTTTCACTAAAAAAAAAAAAAAAAGTTTAACAACTTTTAAACTTTATTACTATTTAATATATAGACTATAGCCAGGTGAGCAAAGTCTACATAAAAATAGATGAAAGGTCAAAATTTACATTTACATAAAAAGTTTAATCATGTGACTTATAAATATGACAAAAGATTTTATCTCCCTCTACCTTATAAAAAAGGACTAGAGGAGTATTTTTACATATTTATTTCTTTTAAAAAATTCTAACCAACTTTTTTATCTACAAAATTCAGTTATATTTATATCTCATGAAGAGAATAAGAGTTTAGTGATTAGTGAGAAGCCCCTTCCCATCTCCCCCTCAGTTTCTCTCCTTTCTTGCCAAAAGATCAACCAACATTTTAATGATTCAAATATGTTTATAAAACATTCTTAAAATTTTTGGTGAAGTTTAAAACCATTGAGGTTAATTTTTTTATTACATCTCAGGGTTAAATTTTAGTAGTTTATATTTTATGATTTTTATAATTTAACATTTTAATAATGATTTAAAAAAATCCTCTCCCATAATATGTAAGAGAAATAACTTTAGTCATTAGATCCGTCGCTTATGGTGAAGGGACAAAAGCCCATGAGAGAAGAAAATGACAGTGGACCGAATTAATTATAGTTAATAAGCAAATTAATTAATTAATTAAAGTGTATAATAAAATATATACTAGTACTGGTAATTGTTAACTTAAATAATTAAAGTGGGGAAATAGTAATTAAGTGTGGAGAACACAGTTTTGTTGGAAGGATCTAGCGAGAAGAACACATGATGGGGAGGGTGAAGATAGAACAACCGCCACAAGATTCACAGAGATTTGAACACTATAAAATATGTTGCCCCAATCACGTGTGCCTCAATTTCTCCGAAGTTTCCCACACACAACACATCCAACTTTTATTGTTGGCAACAGCCAAAATAATACTATAATTAATTTAATTTTTTTTCATGGTCGTGTGCTAGTGTTTTTTGTTTATTTAGGATAAAAAATAAATCTTAAGCTATAATGATTGATGGTATGTCTAACTATTTTTTATTTGTATCTGATCATCCCAAGGCACATACTCATATATAGTCTCTTGATTGGTTGGGTTTTTTTATAAAAGAAATAATAATAAGAAACGGTTTCACACACTAGAAGGAGTTTGAAAAATAAACTATATTTATTGATTAGTTTTGAATAATATGAGTTGTTATAAATTATTGTATATTAATATTTTGATTGGTGTGCTATTTTTTTTTCTTTTTTTGAAGTGTTTAAAAATACATATTAAATTGTTACTTAATTTTGTGTTTTTCATTGGTTTGAAAAGAGTGGGAAAGGAAGCTAATTATTTAAGTTAATATACCTTTATTTTTTCTCTTGTGTTAAAGAAAGTCTAAAAAGGAAAAAGCAGGCGTTCTTTTTTTTTTTTTTTTAAAAAGGTGAAATTGTATAGTTTTTGCCTATAATTGTCGCCATTTGCTAACTTTTTTTGCCATCAATATCTAAATTTTGTTGAAAGTATACAGGTTATTTTTATTTTTGAAATGATAAGAAAAATATTTTGGAAAATATGGGAAATATTTTCAGTTTTAATAATTTATGAAAACTTTTTGCTATATAATTTTTATTCAATAAGGCTTATATAAATTTAAAATTAAAAACAATCTATCAAGTTTAAACAAGATTTAAAATATGCAAAAGACGATTGTGTACTTAAAAACCAATTAGATGAGGTCCATCAAAAAAATAATTTAACTGTTTTAATCAACATTTTACTAAAGGGTTGCCATATAGAAAAAAAAAAACTTTTATATTTACTCATTGAATTAAATTCATATATTATTAGCATTTTGTCAGAATATTTGATTATAAACATTTGAAACTAGAAGCGAGACAAATTGAAGTTATTAATCCAAATGGCAACATCTTAAAAGTTAAAAATGGTTTATCTTTTTTTTTTTGGCCAACTAAAATATGGTTTATTTGGTCTTTCTATAAAATAAAACATAACAACTGACGAAAACAGTGATGTCAGTTATTTAAGGGTGGAAAAAATCAAATGGTATGATGCACAGTGTCATATAGCTAGGCCGGTGAATTTGTTTAATAAGGTACTGACATAATTAATTAATAACTAACAACGACATTATTGAATAAACTCTGTGATTAATTAAGTAATTAGAAAGAGAAGAAGACGGCTAATAAGCATCACAATCATGGACGGTAAGCTATAATTAATTAATTTATTTATTTATTAAAGTTTTGGAATCTAAGTTATAATAACATGCCTCAACCGACATTTCGTTATCCTTGTTACTAAGTCATCCCCATATTCAAAATCCTTATATATAGTACATATTTTCTTATTTAAACATTCAAACTAATTATGATATTTTAATCAGCAGGAAAAAAAAAAACGAATTGTGGTCCTCCTTCCTTGTTGTTCCATCAAGTAATGTTTTGTATATAGTTGTACTTATTTTCAAATTTAGGTTCATCAGTCAATAGATATGACTAAGTCATCATTAAACACCTAATTTTAAATAATCATGCATAAATGAATTGGACAATTAAAAATAATTGTCACATGAGATATATTAAACACCCCAGAGTTGATTATTTTTTTTTTGGCATTCTTTAAGTATTTCAAACTCGTATTTCTAAATAATATGGGCATGCAGACAAATTTTTATATGGCTGAAAATTATATCAGTTTGAAATTTTAAACAAGAATTCATGTATTCAAACATTGAATTTGTCCAAAATTAAAAAGAAAATATAGATAATAAATAATGATAATTGAATCTATTATAATCCAACACACGGTCCAAATGTAACTTAAATATACATATTATTTCATACTCTATTTATTAATTTAAATAAATCACTTTAGACTTTTCATTTACATACAAGTTTTAAAACCTTTAGTTTAATATCATAAACATTTAGTACTGGCCAAAAAAATATCATAAACATTTATAGCTACTCAAATTTGAAAACCTGTTATACCTCAAAATTAGTATGGACTAACTTCAAATGAATGTGACATTGATAAAATAATTCGATTTAGATCAAGACAAATTAATTTCTTTCTTTCTTTCATTTTTGTTTTGTTTTTTTTTTTTGGGCAGAGACAAACGTAAGTTGACGAACAATTAAAGAAAACATCCATCCAACTAACTAAATACTAGTTAAACCTTAAACTTGAGATATGAAAATTAAATGGCGGTGCAACCCCATATTAATCTTTTTAATTAATTCTTCTTGCCGAGGCTGCGGTGTGTTTGTCCTATCTTGGTTTTCTCGTCAACTTAATCCAAAATTTTCTAACCTCCATTTGCTTTTTCTTAATTTTCCCATTAATAATGAGGTGATCAATCAAGACCCATGAGTGTTACTTTGAATATACCAATTCTCTTTAATTTGGTCAAAAAAGGAAAAAATAATAATATAGCGATTGTCGATTCTATAGTTTTTCTTCGTTTCTTTTTTGTTTTTGGCTTCGTCTAGGGTTTGGTTTAGAAAAACGAGGAAAAATGTTATGTGCACGTCATTAATTAATGATGAGTACTTAGTTCGTTTGAATAAATAAGTTGTCGTTGACGTATATATTAATATTGAACTTCCATAACATATGGTAATTGAATATAGAGAAGGAAAATGTGGAAGCATGTTCTTAAAGTACAGTATTAATATTAAATATTTAAATTTTCTAATGCAATTTGGATGACAATCTGCCAAACTGCAGCATTAAACATGTAACGAGTCTCTAGGGTTTTTAATATTATTGTTATTGTTATTGTTAATTAATTAAGTAATGCTATGACATGTGGGCTAGTTTTTGTTAGTTTGGGAAACAATCGTCTTGAAGCTTAATAACCTTATGCTTAGTCCTAGATGTCTTCTAGGCAAAGTAACAATTCCCATATTAGCAACAACATTATTGGTACTACTTCTGGTCTTAAATATAAGATATAGTTGATTTTTTTTGGAAAGATTAAGGAAGCTAAATCAGTTACTTAATCATATCATATATTGTGTATTCATAGATTATATATCAATTTATAAGTTAGGCAAAATAATTTGGAGAAAAAATGATAAATATAAATACTTTAAAGTAATTTAATTAGCTTCCTTAATCTATCTAAAAAAGTCAACTTTTAAGACAAGAGGGAGTAATTAAAACATCACCGTATTAGTGTCCTGCTGTACTCCCTTTTGGTCACAATTTATAACAAAAAATAGAGAGTTTTTCTTATAATTAAGTCAGGATAGAGTATATATCAATATCAATATTAGCGATATTATCAGGCTAGTTAATTAAAATATGCAAGGAACGAAAAACCGGACCGGGTAATGAACCGGTCACAACACAGGTTCAAGGGTTAATGGGTCAACCGGGGTCTAACCAGTAGTTGAACCGGTAGTTGAACTAGTCATATTAAAATATTATAATTTATTAGTGGCAATATATATTAATATATTTTTAAACTTCTATAGATAAAAATGAAGATTTTTAGAAAAAAAATACTTAAAATCTATTAGTATTAGTTATAATACCTATACTTATGCAATGATATCTCTTTTTCTATAATTATTATATCTTTTTAAATAATTTGTTTCAATATCTTCTTCATTTTTTTAGATTTGTTATTTCTTTACCTATTTTTCTCTTCATTTTGGTCTTCAACTTCCAATTTTTCCCTAAAAAAATAAAAAAAATGAAACCAATCCAACCGGTTGAACCACTCGGTTCAACCGGTTTCAGACCGGTTCCCTGGTTTAACCATCAAACCAGACCGAACCACTTGCCGGTTCCCGGTTCAACCGATCGAACTGTCCGGTCCGGTCCGGTTTTTCGTACAATGAAAATATGAGTTCCATAAATATTGCATTTTCCTTGATTCAGAATAGAAAGAAATTACTCCCTATGATCCTTAATATTAGATTTATTTGAAGAGTTGGTCTGGTCTTTGTCCCATATATAAAACATATTTTTTTATATTATTTTTTCTAAATTTTATATGATGCTCCTTCAACAATAATAAAAGAAAACATAAAAGGGGGAATTAAGGAAGACGACTTGTTATATGATGTTTTAGTAAATTCATGTTTGAATAATTAACTTAACTAATTAACTTTCTTAATTTAATTAAATTAGATAAATATATCTTATAGAGTATTAAGAACTGAAGCGAGTAATTGTTATTTGATTTTCAAGAAATATTGTTACCAACATTTTAACCTTTAAGGGATATACGTGTCAACAAAATGAGAACTCAAGGGTTTATATATGCTATGAGTCTATGAGCTCAACTTGGTATAACAGCACACTTCAAGGATATAATTGTTATACAATATAATCCTTAACTAAAATATCATGCCAAATGAAACTTATAGTATTGTGTTCTTTTGTGATCTTCATCTAGTGTGACTTAATTAAATGAAACACTACTGTTATCTTTATTCTTCCCATATTTTTTTTATTAATTGCTTGAAAAATTAGGTCATCAAAGGACTACCATTGCTACAAATTCACTTTAAAAGATGTAAGGAAAATATTGTAAATTTAAATATTCAAGTAAAACACTACTGTTATCTTCATTCTTCGTTCCCGTTCGATTCTTTTGTTCGCTGTGATGCTCGTTGGACGCCTCTTGTGCTTGTTTCAGACCCCCAATTCTTTCCGGGCGTCGCTTGGTTCCTCTGTAAACGATAAAGGAATATAAAAATAGATGACAATGACAATAATCAAATAATAATAATAATAATAATAAGGGTTAAGGTGTAAAAATACCCATGAACTTTTCTCAAAAGTGCATCCAACACCATAAACTTTTTTTAGGTGCAAAAATACCCATGAACTTCTAAATTGGGGCAAAAATGTCAAACCGTTAATTGGTACAAACGTCCGTTTTGTGGGATCCACAATTTTATTTTTTGAGTTGCAAAAATACCCATGAACTTTTTTAAAAAGGGCGCCCAATACCATAAAATTTTTTCTGGGTGCAAAAATGCCCATGAACTTTTCAAAAGTTTATAGTGTTGGGTGCACTTTTTAGAAAAGTTCATGGGTATTTTTGCACCTCAAAAAATAAAATTATGGGTCCCACAAAACCGACGTTTGTACCAATTAACGGTTTGACATTTTTGCCCCATTTTGAAAAGTTCATGGGTATTTTTGCACTTAAAAAAATGTATGGTGTTGGATGCACTTTTGATAAAAGTTCATGGGTATTTTTGCACCTTAACCCTAATAATAACAACAACTGAAAATATATTTTTTTATTCCATTTTATTTTTTCAGAATATTAAATTATTATTCTTTATTATTAATATCGTTCTTTTATTAAAAATTGATGTTTATCATGAAATTCAATAAATCATGCTCTAAAATGATATCTTATCAAAATCTCATTTAAATCTCTTTGAATTAGGATTGATATGACTCTCTGGTATATTAAAATATATCTTAAAATTATCTAAAAATAAGAAATCATCGCTTACAATGTATTCTTTTGTGATCTTCTAGCGTGACTTGAGTGAAATTCTCATGGAACAAAAAACCGGACCGGACCAGTCGGTTTGACCGGAAAACCGGTGAATCGGTCCCTAATCTGGTCCGGTTCGTTGCTTGAGAGGGGGGAAGAGTTGAACTGGTACAAAACCGGAAAAACCGGTGGATTACTAGTTCAACTTGTTTGTTTTTTTTTTTTTAATGAGATACCTCTGGAGGGGATGTAGAAAAATGAAAAAAAAAACAGAGAGGGAAAATATGAGACGTTTTAGCAACTCCTCGTGCTCTTCTGTCTGTTACCTCATGTAGTCTCTGTTTGTTTGAACATTTCCCTTCCTGACATTAACCCACGCCCATGAAAGAAATACAGCGACCAGAGACCAAGAAGAAGAAGAAGGAAGGAGAAGTGAAAATGTCGAAGTGAAAAAGAAGAAAGAGAAAAAATATTAATCAATTCCATTAAACTTTGCGTATTGATTATTGGGCTCCATTACTTTTCAAATTGTCATATAGGAAAACGTGTTTTGGGACAAGTGAAGGCTAACACTAAAACTATAGTGTAGGTAGTAGGAATTGTACTATTAACTGTGTGTTCTGATTAGTTTTTGGAGAATAGTTTTTACAGTTTACGAGGTAAGTATGTGAGAGGAGTTTTGTCTCGATTTACGGAAAAGTGCTTCTAAAACCATGATTTTAGGGTAAAAGAACACACTAAGTCAGTTTCTCTCTCTCACACGGTTTTAGTAATGTTTTTAAAAATAGGTTTCATTTTTTTCCCCCAATATAAATAGGTTTCATATATCAATATATATTTGAAAAGTTAAACATTTTTAATATTATCTATTTTTATATTAAATTTTTAACAATTTTAATTTTACTTCAAGGAATCAAATATAATATAATCAATTAATTTTATCTATAGAAATTTTAAAATATATATATATATATATATATTATTAATAAACTGTGATATTTTAATATGATTGGTTCGATCACCGGTTAGACCTTAATTGACCCATTAACCCTTAAATCTGTTCCGTGACCGGTTCATTATCCGGTCTGATTTTTTGTTCCTTAGAAATTCTACTGTTGTTATGTTATTTCTTCCATGCTTTTTTTTATTAATTACTTGAAAAGGTAGGTCATCAAAGGACCATTGCTACAAATTCACCTTAAACGAAGTAAGGAAAATATTGAACCTCGTATATTTCATATTCTCTCTCTCGTATACGAGCATTTTGGGCAAATATCGCACGTATATTAGCCTCAGTTGAGAAGCTCTTCCAAATTTGTTTTCTAATACGTTATGTACTTTTGCATTTTATTTTATTACTACAGCCAATTTAAACACAAACAAATATGTCAAAGTGAGTTTTGAGCATAAGATCGATTTTGTACAAATATCTTGGGTAGGGCAACTACTAAGGGCCTGTTTGGAAAGACGATGAGGACTGAAAAAACAAAGTATGAAGTAAAAAAACATGATAAGAGTAAAATGAGGTGTTTAAGTTGTCATTTTTTTAAATAGGCTTTTAAGCTAAAACTATTTTTAAGAAGAAGTCGTTAAGGTTTGCTTTTCACAATGTAGATGGGCTTCTACCACTACCAATCCAAACATAAATCACACTTACAATATGATTTTCTCCACTACTACAAACAACGCTTTTGACGTCCGTTTTTTAGCACTTGTAATGTCTGAAAACAGGAGGACACCTATGTTGGGAATGTAGTAAAGTCAGATACAATGTCCGTTAAAAAAGGGACATCATAAGAAACTTACGGCCTTTTGGTAAGTTTTTTAAACCATGAACAATGATGGTGAATAGTGCATGAACACTGACGATGAACAATGGCAGCTCTCTTTTCTTCTTTTTCTGGCCCTCCGCTCCTATAGTCACTTCCCTTGTTTTAGTTAAACTTCTGAATTCAAAAATCCATTCTCTTTATCTCCATATGCACCGTACTAGATCTGATTGTGAGAAAAAAAAGATAATAATAATAATAATAATAATAAACAGACAAGAGAGTCAGATCCAAATGCAAAGAGAATGTAAACAGAGGCTGGCATGTTAGATGTTGAGAAGTGATAAAGAGAGAGATTACCGTTATGAATCTCAAGTCGGTCACGCACACCGCTATGGATGGTGGACCTCAAGTCTTTTGTGAACTCTGATAGAGAGAGAGAGAAGAGGAAGAAGCAAGAGTTAAAAGAGTAGGAAGAAATAAGAAGTCTTAGATTAGAGGAGGAGGAAGTTAAGAAGAGATATAAATATAAGTAGGCCAATAAGACAGAAATCAGCTTTTGGCATTCTTAGGTGTCCCTATTTGAATCAGGGACGCCAAGGTGATTCTTTGGCGTACGTTTTTTGAATTGGGACGCCTAATCTGTCAAAATTGACACATAGAATTACAAAAATGCCGTTGCCTTTATTTTTTACTTCCCTTTTTGAGAAATGGACGTCCTTTAGTGATCATATCTTAAATTTGTAAAAGTTAAATTGAAAAAAAGCCACTTCTACCACCGCTAATCCAAACGAGCCCTAAGACACTTATACACTAAGTTTTGCGCTTTTGTATTTATATGAGATGATACTTTTGAAGAGCAGGTTAAAACCTCATTTTTAGGACATCGTGTGTGTTTGAATTAGATTTTAGAGAATAATTTTTATGATTTACGATATAAGTATGTAATAGAAGTTTTTTATCTCAATTTATAGAAAAGTTCTTTTGAAACGATAGGAGTTTTTTGTCTCAATTTATAGAAAAGTGTTTCTGAAACCATGCTTTCAGAATTATCTAATTTCAAAATTATCTAAACACTTACTTAAAACAACTCTGATCCCGAGACATTTTTTATTTTTAATGTTTATAAATAAAGGAGTAAAAGACATAAATATATTTTATAATCATATTAATACCGTACCATATTGTAGTACACTGCAAATCTCCCTCCCTCTCTTCTCGTCCAAGCAACGAAATCATGAAAGTAATTATTGTGGGAAGCAACTAGAATCTAATAGCTGGCCGGATAAGTCCGTACTAATACTGCTCTCCTGCCTTCCTTGATCACTCCATCCTCACCGGCACCTTCTTGACCGTGTTTTTATGCGGAATCTGAATCAAATCATGTTCATCATTAATTTATCAATATTTAGTGTGATTTCTTTTTATGAATTTTAAATTATGTGCTACTAAAATATGTATGTGTATTTGTGCAAAGTTAAAAATCAACCTGAGAGCACAAGAGGAATAGCGTATACAATTTACATGTACGTCTAAATGAAATTAATGAATCTCGCATTTTCTTCTGTCTTATATGTTATTAGGCAAGCCATATCACTCTTAATAATTTTTTTAATCATTTTATGCAGCATTTAGTGAGTGATTCATAAAAATGTTTTACTTTTTTTTCCCCATAAAAGATGACCATATAATAAAACTACTCCAACAATGTCTTAAAACATCACAAGCATAAAAAACAAAAACAAAAACAAAAACAAAAACAAAATACATTAACCAGATCTTGCTTAGCTAGCATCAGCCAGTAAACCTTCATCAACATCCCTAATCAACAGCATCAAAAGAAGAGGTGGTGCGCTAATAACCCTGTTAGAAGGGCATACTTCCTTGGTTATGATGCGTACTTAGCATGAGATGACTTATATATAGAACTGAAGGGAGTATTTTCAATATTACCTCCTGTTCTAAATATAAAAATAAAATGATTAATTTGAGTATATTAAAGTAATTAGTTAAATTAGTTGTTTGTTAAAAATGAGTTGATCTTTTTAAAATGCCCTCTTAATAATATGTGCAATCAATAGGAATAACAGGGGAAGAAATATACTCCTTCCGGTCTTTTTTATAAGTATAAAATTTGAATTATTTTAATCATTTTTATAAAAACCTGATAAAAATTGTCTGAACATTTAACGACTTTTTCCATTTTTGCACCTCATTAATTATATATATTCCATTAATTAAGGGTTCTTGATACCTATATTTAGTCTATTTTTCTGTTTTTAACTATATTTAACCATTTTCTTAAACTGCGTAATTCGGTTATTAAGATCTTATAAATAGGAGCGGAGGGAGTATAATTTTAAGAAACAAAGTAAATTAAGATCCTGTATTTATGATCAACTCCAACTCCTAGGTAGCTGTTATACTAGGGACTAGCGATAGTACTCCCTCTGACCCTTTTTATATGAGCTCAAAATTTGAATTATCTTGGTTATTTTCATAAGAACCTGACAAGACTTATTTAAACATTTAATGAGTTTTTCCATCTTTGCCACTCATTAATTATATATATTGCATTAATTAAAATATCGGTGATACTTATATTTACTCTATTTCTCTCTTTTACTTGCCTGTCCCTCATTAATCAGGGCATACTTGAAAAAAAAAAAGCTTATTTTAGACATATTAATGTTTTTAACTAATTTTAAATCTCATAATTCAGTTATCAAGCTCTTATAAATAAGACCGAATGAAGTATTATGTTTTATTATATTATTACTTAGGGGTAGGGTTTATAAATTATAACCGCGCACACGTGAGGAAGCTATAGAAAGAAACACATGCAATAGCAGGGGAGAGATGAACAGTACTGTTAGAGGACAGAAGAAGCATTAGATTGAGCAAAAGCTGTGTGGTTCAGGCAGAGTTGTTGAATCCGGACCGGACCAGCCGGTCTGGCCCGAAAACCGGCGAACAAGCCGGTAGACCGGTCCGGGTTGTTATTTAATTTTTTTTAAATTTTTTCTTTAAAATTTTATACTAATAAGTCTAAAATCTTCAATTTCTCACCGTTTTGGCTCAAGTTTAACTCCGGTTTGGTCTCGGTCTGACCCACTGACCCTTAACCCAATACCCCGACCGATTCAATACCTGATCCGGATTTTAATACCTTGAGTTCAGGTAATGTTGTCCACTCGGTCACAGGCATGTTTTAGCGTTCTACGTACAAGGTTGTTCCTTCCGAGACTTTACTATTTCCCTCTCTCCACATACTTTAAATATTATCAGGAAATCCAAAAAAATTTATCAACAATGTACATAGCAGGCCTTAATTATATATATTGCTTTAATATGCTGACATATATATATATATATATATATATTTTGATGTAATAAATGAAGATATAATATATTGAAAGAGGGATATATATGTATATACATATATATAAGAGAACGGAAGGTGAAGTGAGGATAACAGGGAACAGAAAAGGTGGAGGAAACATGGTGGAGGGCGTGAATGGAGAAAGAAAGTGGAAGAAACATGGAATTATGTTTCCTGACGTGCTTACCTTCTTCATTACTTAGTCAACGGTCAACTCTCTCAATCATAGGCACGTGAACTCTCAACAACACTCGATCTCCTCTTATGTTTTCTTAACCACCATTCCCATTCATCTTCTTCTTATCACTCTCCTCTTCCTTCTATCTATATATCAATTCTGCACATTATACGGTTCCACACACACACGCGAGCTTTTCATTTTCATCAACATTTGCTATGTTTGGAATAGCCTTTTATTTTTTGAAAATAAATGCTTATTACGTAAGTCGAGATAAAACTCCTCTCACATAAGTATTTACCTCTTATACCATAAATTACAATTTATAAGCACTTATAAGTAAAAAAATAAGTTATCCCAAACGAACACTAAGAGTTTTAAATCCAATGTCGCGGTTGATCTTATCAACCCTAGAATATCTGGTATAAAATATTATAGAATATATATACTCATCTAATCCTATTTATAAAGGGAGAGAGAAGATTTTTTTGTCATTTTATAAGTCACATTATTAAATTTTTCACCATATATTTTTACCTTTCATTTATTATTATGCAAACTTCGTACTCTAAGAGTATATTAAATAAGATAAGATTAGAAAAAATGTTAAATTTTAAGACAAAGTTAATGTGATTTACAATTTTTTTTTTTAATTTAGAAATGACTTAAAAATAAAACGAGTGAAGTAAGTTCTAACTGAGATATAAAATTTTAGGAATTAAATGAAGGGCAAAGTGAGAGTGTCTTTTATCCTTGATATGACATAAATCACATCATTAAATTTATTATAGGAAAAATCCCTTAAAAGAATTTTAAAAATGTCAAAATATAAAAATATGTTCTAAATATTTATAATGCAAAAAGGTGTTAAAATCTGATTTGTTCTTTTCAAAATTAAAAGAAAATGATATAGTTGTCTTTCGGAGTTTAATTTTCATTTTGACATAATTAATTGTGAAAACCTTAGCTGAAACTATTTAACCTTTATTAAAACTTATAAAACCCTTATTAAATTTTATGAATTTTGATTTACAACTTGTGAAATAATTCTTTAAGGAAGTTGAGAAATTCTTTTGAGAACTTATGAAACCCTTATAAAAAATATTGTGAATCAAAATTTGTAATTTATGAAATTCTTTAAAGAAGTTATGAAAACCTTATATGAACTTATGAAACCCTTATTATATCTTGTGAATTCAAATTTCCAACTTATGAAATTATTTATGGAAGTTGTGAAGTTGTTTTGATAACTTATGAAAACCTTATCCGAATTTGTGACACCCTTATAAAATATTGTGAATTTTGATTTGCAACTTGTGAAATTTTAATGAGAAATTGTGAAAACTTTATCTAAACTTATGAAAACCTTTACCAGAACTTATGAAATAGTGTCTTCCCCTCTATTCTTAATTTTAAATTTAGAGGGACAATTCTATCACTTTCTTTTTTGAAAAAGATGAATCAGGCCTTAACATCTACCACTCTGATCTTATTTATAAGTTTCTTTTAACTACATCTCACATACTAAGAAGAGGTGATTAACTCAATGATTATGGGTAAATTTTCAACTCTGTCCTCATTTATGAATGGGTGTTTTTTAATTATTTATTTTTTCTTTATCTTTATTAAGGGCAAAATTGTCACAATCTCATTTACTATCCTAAAACTGGATTTATAAATAAGATCAATTTTTTTTTAGTTAAAAAGAACTTATAAATAAGACCAAAGTAGTATTTGGTATTATGAATATTCATAATCCCTTTTGGTCTTTTGCAAGGTATTAAAACCCGGATCGGATATTAAACCGGTCGGGGTACTGGGTTAAGGGTCAATGGGTCAGATCAGGGTCAAACCGGAGCTAAACCGGGACCAAACTGGTGAAAAATTAAAAATTTTAGATTTATAGTATGAAATTCTAAAGGAAAAATTAAATTTTTTTTAAATAGTACCCAAATCGGACCGGTTTACTGGCCGGTTCGTCGGTTTTCGGGCCGGACCGACCGATCCAGTCCGGGTTACATACCCCTTATCTTTTGATACTTGTAAAGTTATTTTTAAGAGATTTTTCCTTTATTAGTGAAATGATGGGAGAAGAGAAAAGTTGGCATGCATTTGAGGGGTGGTGGGTTTCATGGATATTTCGTAGGGGTAAGTAAGTGGTAAAGAAATGGAGTCATGAGTGGGTAAAACACGGAAACCAATAAAAAAAAGAAAATAAATTTGTGTAAAGACGAGGCAAGGTCAAACGACAGGTACAGTGGGAAGGTCGTTTTGCTATGTTTTTTGAAGCGTGGCAGCCGAAGTGGGCGGGACGCCGGGTCAATGGGCCACGTTTTGAGGTATGCGGCACAACCCCCAACTCACTTCTACTGTTCTAACTTCAACGTCGTATAACACACTCACACACGCACACACATTCCTAAGCTGCCATAACACCTCCCCGGAAGCTTCCCGACAGGCCCACACTCTCTTTCTAATTTTGACCGCCTCGTTATTCTCTCTCCTTCTCCCCACTGTTCATTTTAACTACTGAGTGCAGTTTACATTTTAATCATTATCATTTACTACATGTGAAAAATATGATTCCCCCACATCTTCACACAATGTTATTTTATTTTATCTCACTGTGAGTGTGTCTCATTTTTTTTTTATCTTTGATCAGAGATATCCGGCGTTAGATCTGGACCCCGGAACCGGGCCGTCCGAGCAATCGACTAATCCCCGCTGATTTGTAGGTACCTCGATGGGTAGAACAGTTGGCCAGAAGATTTAACGCTACTCCATACCCAAGGCTAAGGATCGAACCCCCGACCAAGGTTAAGGGTGGTACTACCTTAATTTGTTTTGTCCCAAGCTATTGCTGGTGGTTGGAAAATTAAAATAGCCAATCTTATCCTTCCTCTAGCTAAAAAAATATTTCATTTAACTTTTAATATAAGATCTCGTTTATAGTTTAAATGAGCGGGATCTTATATTAACCACATATATTGTGAGTGTTAGTCTATAATAAGCTCCCTCTATCCTTATTTATGAGATTCCATTAACTGAATTCAATTGTTTAAGAAAACTATTAAAACTAGTAAGTATATTTAAAATATACTTGTTCTTTTAAATATGTCTTTATTTATAAGTGGGTAAAAGAGGGGGAGTAGGGTAAAAATTAATGCTCTTGGCAAAAAAAAGGTAACAATTAATGTAGTATATAAAATTAATTACGGTAAATGGGCAAGAAAAACATTTATCATTCACTCATGATCAAGGAACGAAAAACCGGACCGGTCAATGAACCGGTCACGGCACAGGTTCAAGGGTTAATGGGTCAACCGGGGTCGGACCGGTGGTCGAACCGGTCATATTAAAATATTATAATTTAATTGACAATAACAAAATAATCAACATTCATAAGTCATAAGTCATCACAAACATCAAAATAGTTAAAATACCTAGTTAGTTCTTCAAAAATCCCTGATTCAAAAATGGTTAACCAAATTGAAACCAACCATTTAGCTTACTGAAATCCTGCAGTGACAACCACAGTTTGAACACTATCTCTTTCAACCTTCAATAAAATGATTTGCAAAAGTTACAGAATAGACAAACATTTTTCAGTTTAACAGACCAAAATGAATGGAGCACATGACCTTCTTTCCTTCTTTTCAGTTGACCTTCTTTCAGTTAAACAAAATAACAGCTAGCAGAAAATAACAAACAATTTTTTTATACAACTTCAAAGCAAAGATAGAAATCCAATGAACCTAAAATCGCAGCTCATCGGATTCAGAACACTGAGAACAGTGACAACAGACGTAAGGCCAACAAAAATGAATCAAAAGTCAAAATTAAAAAAAAAACCTAAACAGGTCGCAGCTCGCCGAAGTTCGTTCAGATCAGCCGAAGGTCGAAGGTCGCCATCCGCCACTCACTCACTCATTCTCGGTTCGGTTCGCGCCTGGCAGTGAAGATGAAGGTCGAAGGTCGTTCAGAAGCCGAAGGTCGAAGTTCGTTTAGATTCTCGCTTTCTCATTCTCGGTTCGCGCCTGGCAGTGGAGTTCAGATCATCCGAAGGTCGAAGTTCATTCAGATTCTCACTTTCTCATTCTCGGTTCGTGCCTGGCAGTGGAGACGAAGATTCGAAGAAGCAGATGCATCCCAATTCGATTAGGGATTTAGGGCAAAAAGTCAAGTCGGGTCGGGTCGCCCGCTTTGTCCTCTCCAAAATGACCCAAAACGGCGACGTTTTGGCAGTTTTAAAAAAAAAATTTCCCGCCCGGCCGACCCGCTTAGCCCGCCGGTTTCGCCGATCCAACCCGGTTCTCCCCGGTTCGACCGCCTCCTCACCGGTTCGACCCCTCCCCCCTCTCCAGCAGCGGACCGGACCGGCCTGGAGACCGGTTCACAGGTTTTCCGGTCCGACCGGCCGGTCCGGTCCGGTTTTTTGCTCATTGCTCATGATATATACAGGAGGTGGTTAATCTAATATTGGCCTCGTGGTACATGAAACTCAAAATATATTGAAGAAATGGAAAAGAAGGAAAATGGGCCGTACGGATGAGAAAACTTAAAGCCCAGAAGGTTGAGGGCTTGAGGCCCGTGAAGTTCTAAAGCATCAGACAGTTGGAAGTTTCAAGGCCAATCCATTATCTCTTCCTCCCATTGGGCCGTTCAGAAGACTACTCGTGCACATATTACATACTTTCATATCCGTCGGTGAAATTGTATCAAAAAAAAAAATATTTGGGGAACTAGAGTTTGAATTCTTGTAAAGAGATCATTTAGTCATCTAATGTCAGATAGCGTCTTGAAGAGCGAAGGATATCACTGCCTTGTATGGAAAAAATGTCCTTACCAATTCCCTTTTTTATTCCTTTTACAAATAAGTGTTACCCCCTCTTGTCCTAATTATAGGACATATTTACCTAACTTTTGAGAAATTTATGATAGTGGTTAAATTAGTTAATCATATTTATTTTTCTAAAATACCCTTATTTAAAATTTAAAATAGCATCTAATTACGTTGATTCTCTGTTTTTTTTTGTACCACTCCTGCCTCACATTCAGCTTCTCCAAGCTCTCACACAATCCGGCATCGTCAATCTCCCTCAACAATTTCTGATATACTCTTATTAAATTATTAATGTGTTTAATTATTATTGAGAAAGTATCAATATGGGATATTTTGGGAAGAAATTGACAAAAATTAAAACTTTGTCCTATAATTAAAATTAATATCAACTCTAAAATGTTGTTTTATAATTAGGATCGAAGGGAGCATCTCCTATCCTTAATATAAGATCTTGTTCGTACAAGATCTTATATTAAAGACTTATGTTAAAGGATGAGACATTATATTTCACAAATATAAAAGAGTTGGCAAGCATTTTTGTCATGACATTATTTGTCACAGAGGATGTCCTCTTTTCTATGGCAAGATCAAGCAATACTAGGAACAATCTTTCTCTCCAAATGTTTTCGAGCAGCTCTTTATTGGATTCATAATTCTAAACTTCTGCAGCTAGATCACAAGCCTCGACTCACAACTTATTGTGTCAACAAATGTTTCCTCCAGATCTCTCCTCGCTCCTCGTTAGTGCTCAACATTACTTGACAGGAGATCATGACTCTTCTTTTTGATTTCTCAATAGTCAGCATTGGGTTTATTTCTATGTATGTATTTCATAATTTTATAGGTACTTATATAAGTTCTATAACCGTATGCAACTTATAAACCTTGTTTGTCTTAACATCATCTTGTTTTCTATTAAAAAAAAGGACTAGAAGTAATATATGACTTTATGGATAAAATTACAATTTAGTCATTTAACTTTATGCAATGTTTCAATTTGGTCCCTTAAATTTTCAAAATATCTTTTTAGTCAATTAACCCCAACATTCACTAATTAAAATGATGATATTAAAGTTTTAATGTTAATGTTAACAAAACAAATGCTAACATATAAAGTTTAATTTTCAAAATAATAATATTTGTTATGAAAAAAATCATCATTTGAAGTCGGGATCAACAATGTTAGAGTTAAAGGACTAAAAAGATACTATATCCGGATAGTTCAAGAGAGCTTAAGCTCTTGAGTTTGTGGGTTCCAATAGAAACTAGAACATTGCCTCTACTCCATCATAGCATAAATTCATGCTATTAGAGTAGGGTTGTAAACTTGCAAGTGTGTAAGAATTTTGGGCTTAAGAAAATTAGGTATTAATCAAATTCTGTTGAAGTTTTATAGAAATTGTTAGTGGAGTATGGTCCATACCATCCACTAATTGTTGAGATTGGTTAAGATCGATTGTTAATTTTTCCTGATTGGGATCTTAAAGTTATCTATTCGAATAAATATGTGGATTATTTAGCCAAATTGGCCCAAAAGGTGAATAATGAGCTAAAAGCTCCCTCAGTTTTTTGTTCGGATTAAATATTAGCTGATTTTAGCTAAGATTTGAGCATATTTAACATTGTCTTTTTTTCTTTTTTTTTTTGATGTAATGACCTAATGTTGTGTCATTAACTCCCAACTCCCAAGCTAGTCTTTGTCTTTTTTTTTTTTGGGCCAAAAATAGTATTTATCTTTGTTGTTAAAAAGAATAATTACTCTTGTCACAAATGGCCCATGGGAAGCCTGCTAAGTCTCGGACCCAATTGTCGAATCAGTTAATCATAGAATGTCAGAATTAAAGGTGTTCATAAAGCCCGAATGCCTATCCAAGTCCGATAAAAAAATGCCTAACCCAATCTTAAAAAATTTATTTATAAATTATTTAGATATTTTTGAGTTGAGCCAAATACCGAGCAGGGCCTGACATTGGGCAAAATATATTACCTTACCCATTTCGCTATGTTCGAAGTGTATATATAATTATATTTAATATATATATATATATAATATATACATATATTCATTATTTGATAAAATTTAACAAGTATTTACATACACTCAATTAGAATATAAATGAATAAATTGTATTAAAAAAAGAATATAATAAATAAACATATTTTCTATTTATTCAAAAAATATGCATATTTTTTAATAAATATATTTAATCAAGAAATTAGTAAATTGAGTTCTTGAGAAATAAATTATTATTAAATAATAAGAAAATAATATTATTAAATTAATTTTCTTTATAGCCTATGAATTGAATATAAACAATAATAAAATTTAAAAATAATTATTTTATAGAATATGTTTTTGAAATATCTAACTATATATATATTATGTTTCTTTTTTTTTTAATTTTATGGAGATTTTTGGGTGAAAGCCCGATCTACTCAACCCTATCCAATCCAGTTCAACTCAAAATTATTTAGTAAGTGTTTGGAATAGTTTATTTTTAGGAAATAAATATTTATTACTTAAATTGAGATAAAATTCCTCTAAACATACTTATCTCATATATCATAAATAATAAATTATAAATATTTATAAATAAACAATAAATTATCCCAAACACACACGCACTCTCATCAAGTAAGACCGGACATCTGTCTCCAAAATGCCGCCCGTTCGTTCTTCTTTCAGATTTGGTATCAACTCACTATCAAGCAAGGTCATGCCCCCACCATAGTGAATCACCATTTCAATCTCCGGTTTGCCTCTGAATTTTGAAAAAAAAAAAAGAAAAAGAAAAATCACCCTTTCACCAGATAGGCACGGAGCGAGAAATTCCGAAGTAAAAGTAAACGAGTCCACGATGGAAGAGAAGGTCGACGAGAATGACCTGAAAGCCGCCGGTGCTGAGCTCCTAACCGGGGATGGTCGCAGTGGTATTCGCATCCACGGTTGGGAGATTGAGACTTTGAAACTCTCTATACTCAAGTCCTCCACTGCTCAAGAGTACGCGCTTTTCTAACTGTTAACCCTAGTTGATGTGTTTTCCCATTTTAGGAACTATTTCCTGTTTTACCTGTGACTGAATCATTGCATTCTGTTTTGTGCTTGCTTTGTGCTTTTCTTGTTTCTGGAGGCGTATTTCTTTTTTAATTTTCTATTTTAACTAGAAATTGCTGGTTTCTCTGAGGGATGGAGGGAGAGTAGGCGACTGTGTTCAAGGGTCAAGGGTTTGCTATGCATACTGATTCTTTGTCAGTATTAGAATATAACCAATCATGTTGTTTCTCTTGAACTTACTATAAATTTACTGGAATTTCAAGTTTCAATTTTCCCATTAGTCAAAGCGCTTCACTAGCTTGATCTTTGACCCTAAAGTTTTTAATGCATTAATTTGATGCATCGTGCAGATGGGAACAGAAACTTCAGACATCTCATTTACCAGAAATGGTTTTTGGGGAAAACTCTTTGGTTCTAAAACACGTAAAGAGTGGCACTAAACTTTACTTTAATGCATTTGATGCTCTATCTGGCTGGAAACAGGAAGCCTTGCCCCCAGTGGAAGTGCCAGCAGCTGCGAAGTGGAAGTTTAGAAGGTAATGAGATGAGTTATTTTGACAAAATTTTGAATTTTTCGCCCCAAATTTTTGAATATGTCCACTGCTGAGTCCTTATATTGTTGCATTCTGCAATCTTGTTACATTGGGTTCTCTCTTTCTTTGAGAGAATACATTACCTTTTATGAAAATGAACTGTTCGATACATTTTCTCTACATGAGGAATATTATCTTTATCTACCAGCAAATAGTTCTTGCTGTTTGTCTCACACTCTTTAGGAAAAAATTGCAGCAAACCCTCTCAGCAAGTAATACTAGATTATGACTATACATTTACAACGCCTTATTGTGGAAGTGGAACTATTGAGATTGATAAAGATAAGGTATGTGCTCCCTCTTTTTTCTTCATTTGTGGTGCAGGCAGCATAATTGATTTTGGGTCTTGATAAATCACGTCAAGGGATACCAAACCTGCACTGAATCTGCCACACCAAACGTCAAGTTCTTTTATTAAAGTTCTGTGTACAAGTCATTTGTAGAAGATTTTGCTTGTTGAATGAGTTTCTGCCAATTTGCTACAATTTGACCATTTTATTCAGGCTCCTATTGCTGCTGTTAGTTGACATTTGTGTTAATGATTTTGACTTTTAATGGTAGGATGCAAGTGTTACTGAGGAACAATGCAATCTCAAATGGGAAGACTGCGGGGAGAAAATTGATGTAGTTGCATTGGCATCAAAAGAGCCTATACTATTTTATGATGAGGTGAGTAGTTATTAATTTAAATGACAACTGTGCAGTGTGCACAAACCTATTCTATGCACAAATTAATTTGTGGACAAAGTAATTTCTTTTGGAAGTATTTAGGAAATTACTTTCCACTGGAAGAATGAAAAAGTACTTAATTTAGGACAAATCTCCATTTCCTTGGAAGATTGATTACGGGGAACAAGAAGAGATTAGGAAAATTATTATTTTAAATTAGGAATAAAAAATAAAATAGGAAATAGGATTTTAACTATGATTAGAGATTAATATTTTAATTTACTTTTTCATATAAATTATGTTTTTATTAAGTTATTGGGGCTCTATATAAAGCTCTCACCTATTGTACCAAGGTACTCTTGGATTTAAGAATAAAATGTTGT
Organism: Inga oerstediana; assembly: GCA_963210345.1. Classification (NCBI taxonomy): domain Eukaryota; kingdom Viridiplantae; phylum Streptophyta; class Magnoliopsida; order Fabales; family Fabaceae; genus Inga; species Inga oerstediana. Next base: position 30,366,589 of record OY723399.1, on the reverse strand, counting down.
TTAGAATTTCTTACTTTGTGCCCCTTCTGGTCCTTTTTCCCTCTGATTGCCCTCTGCACTCCCTCCTTATACTTTCTTTTGTTCTTTCATCAATTGACATGCTGTAAGTTTTTAGGAAGAATGGATTTGATTATTGAAGTCTGATTTATGCTAATGCTATTCCAGAATATATGTAAATGGATTCATTCTAATGTTTCTCATCTTCCTTGATGGCATTTGCTTCCTGTCACAAATTGATCCTCGTTATCAACAGGTGATCCTATATGAGGATGAGCTAGCTGATAACGGAGTATCTCTTCTTACTGTAAAAGTGGTAATTACTCACTCTTTTCTTCTCTTGGATATGTAGTTCGTTTATTTCTATAAAAAAATCAGCAATCACTGATGATATGGCTTTTTGGTTTGTATAGAGAGTCATGCCAAGTTCTTGGTTTCTTCTCTTGCGATTTTGGGTGAGCTACTCCCTCACACACTATCATACCGTTGGCCATATTAAAATGCAATTAACTGAAATTGCTCTAGTATTCTCAAGAAACTTGGTGATTTAATTAGAGATTTACTTCTTATACCAGTTTTCCTAAAAGTGTGATTCTATTGTTGATTTGTTCATCTTAACAGCTAAGAGTTGATGGAGTGTTGATTAGACTGAGAGACACTCGTATGCATTGTATATTTTGTGGCACTGAAAATCCTGTTATACTTCGAGAGACTTGCTGGAGAGAGTCTACATTTGAAGCACTGTCAACGGTAAGTTTGTGCCATGCATTAACATGTCTTTCTGGAGTTTATTTACTGCGATGGTCTAACCTTAGCGCCTATGTTTGAGGATCATTTACAATGTTGAAACTGCGGACATTATGTATTGTTTTTTTAGGTTTATAACTGTATAGATCATAGATGCTAGTGCTATAGAAAATTGTATTTTCTGGTTGAATCTATATTTATATGAATGGTTTTAATGACGCTTGTCAATCTTGCATAATTGGAATGGTTAAGATTCTTGATTATGCAGCTATTATTGAAGTTTGTTTGTTCCCAGCTTCAAGAATTGAAGAACTGAAACTGATTGATTTCAGAGTTATGATTGAATTAGGTGCATATGCATGTAAGTTATTGTTGAATTTGTGTCCAAGTGCACTAACCTCTGATTAATTGGTGCAGAAAGGACACCCTATTGATCCTGGTGCCTATAGTGATCCTAGCATCATTAGCTCGAAACTCCCTGTGATCATGCATAAGACCCAAAAGTTAACCACTTCCGCTTAACCTGTAAGGCCGTAGATTCTCATTATGCAAAAGGGATTCAGTGGTATGCCTGTCTTGCTCGTATTGTGGTTTCATTTCTGACTAATTTTTTTGTGGGGAAGAAGATTCAATTTTGCAGCGGCCGTTGAGTCCATCAGTTGTTTCGATGTGAGCTCTTGGACATACCAGCTCACACATCTGAGGAAATAGTAGATAGATAGCATGCTAATCTTGAAGCTTTTCCTTGTAATTTAAAAATTACTTAGGTCTTGACGCCTACAAATGGTTTTATTTGGGAGAAGGTGTACTGAAACTGGAGTAACGGCAGTAATTGAATAATTATTTTGTACCGTTTGCAAAGGTTTTTTTTTTTTTTAAAAAAAGAGTACAGGTTGAAGTGTGTGTCTATAATCCTAGTGACTGTTTGTGGTGATTTTTTAAGAGCTCCTTTGTTTGAAACTGAAAAGCTTCAGCTATAATTGTGTAAATTTTGCATCATCTTATGGAATGTATCATTACCTAAAGACAGCAATTAGCCCAATTGCTTCGTTATTTCCTTGAGAAGCTTGACAGGAATTTATCAAACGGGATTATTGAATGGATTAATTAGTATTTTTTCCCCGTCGTTTTCTTTTTTGGGCAACCTATTTTAGAGTTTTTAATATTCTTTCCCTGTATTTTGACATGATTTACTCGCCGTTTTTTTTTTCGCCTTTAATAAGCTCGTGTGATGCCAACTGCCAAGGGATTTCAAGAACACGCGAAGGAAGTTTCTCCTGGGGTCATTTATTTTTTTAAAAATGAGCTAAATAATTATCTTATCAGTAAGACTGGACTATTATTTTTATTGAAGCATATAATAGAATCACGAAAATTGAGTTACCATGGCTTGGAAGCAAACCAGACTTCCTACGTGTACCGAACTTCAATAATTATTTTCAAGCATCAATGAACTAAAAATAATATGCGCCCTGGTTTGGTTATTTTCGAGGTTCTACAGACCAAAACAAAACATCTCAGGCAAATTTAAAAAAGAAACAAAATAAACATCTAAGACTCTAATTCTTGTAAGCACGAATTCGCAGGAGAACCATAATCGAATATGCTGGCTCTTAGAGGTCATAAATCTCCTACCTCAGGGCTACATGCTTAAATCTATGAACAAACTCATAAATCTCAGAAAGGAACTATGAGTCTCCATGACCTATCCAACAATAACTAAGTCCTCATACTTCAGAGTCGAAGGTCTAGATCCAGCTTGATTGATTCTTTAGGCGTCTCAGCTTGTTGGTGGTGATCTAATCGGAAGCTTCCAGGCCAAACCAAATCCGCACGATCATCATCATCATCATCATGAGGCATGAAACAATTCTTCAATCCCATTATTCCAACCCCTCCTTCTCCATGAGAGCTTGGTGGTGCTAGTCTTGTTGCTCCTCCTCTGCAAGTAGGCTTGTGCACCAGTGAATGAGGCTGAACTCCGAGTGATCGAAAGGACAAACCCATCATCATCGCCGTCGTTGTCATCATCGTCTTCTGAGTCTGATAATATCTCCTAGCAGCTCCTCTTTCTCTTTTGTGTGCGTTCTGGTGTCCCCCCAAGGCCTGTGAACTAAAGAACTTCCTCATGCAGAAGTTACATGAGAAGATCTTGGCATTTGTTGGTGATGATCCTGATCGTGATTCTGATAATTCTGATGTTGTTGTTGATACCTGTGTTCCTCCTCCTAAACTCAGGTTCAACCACTCTTCTGGTTCTTCTGGATTTGCATGTTCACTTGCTTCAATATTTTTGTTCATCACTTCACTTTCTAGTTCTTCTACTTCCTTGTTGCCACTCACATCACCATCAACATCTTCCTGAATGACTATCATTCCCTTCTCTGAAACTTTTGAATTGTGGTGAGGTTAAACTGAATAGAGAGATTGAATGGCTGCTTGTGGAGGTGGTATGTAATGGTGTGGAAGAAGGAAAGACTGGACTTTATTTATTTCTTTTCTTTTTGGGTAACTTTTTTATAATAATATTTTATGTCTATCTAAATCAGTGAGAGTGACCTAACCTATGTAGTTGCTTGGTGCTTGAGAGAACAATGCTTATGTCATCTTCACAGTTGCTCTTATCAAACTTCGGATTCCCCACTTTTTTTATATTTCTTATTTATTTCTCCTTTTGAAAAAAGCTACAACCTTCATAGTTAACTATCTTAATAGTAACCATATATAGGAATGCTAGGTTCAACTAGCAGCGCTGTTTGCTACTCAGCTAACAAGGAATTCTCTAAAGAGTTTTCTTATATTCCAGTAATTTCCTTAATTAGATTGTGATTTGAGACTAGATAGTAGACAATTTTTGTCCAAAATTGAATGAATCAAGTGGTTATCGTTGTCTTCAAGTTTTTTTTTTATCTGATATATATAAACTTAATATAAAATATAGTTGATTTTTTTTAAAGAGATTATGAAAATTAAATAAATTATTTTAAAGTATTTGACTTAAACTAATTTATTTGACTTATAAATTGATATATAATTAAATGATACACGAGATATGCTATGATTAACTAACTTATTTAGTTCCTTTAATTTCTCTAAAAATTCTCAAATGAAATCATACATTTGGAAAAGAATAAAATAAGATTCAATTCGAGTTCATCCTGGGTATTAACTACTTCTACTATGGGTTTCTTCGGCTCCTCTCTCAAAAACATGGTTTGGTTGCCAAACACCCAAAATTTTGCTAAACCATGGTTTTGGAAAAATCTTTTTTTTTGTCTTTTCCCTTATATGGGCCCCACTATCTCTCTCTCTCATTGGTTCTTTTTCATTATGTGGGTCTAACATCATTAAAAAAAATATTCTGATCATAATACCTAAACACTTTCATTTTATCAAACTTAGGTTTGCACAAAACGAGATAAAACTCCTCTCAGACACTTACCTCATAAATTGTAAAAGCTATTCTCAAAAGTTAATCCAAACACACACTTATTCTATTTAGAATCTATTCTCCAGAAACTATTCTCCACTTTTTCTCTAGAAACTATTCTCCAAAAACTAATCCCGACCATCCTATATCAGATGAGTTTTTTGCATAGTACTGTAGAATAAATAAATGCGTGCGAATCTAAGCGATAAGCTCTTTTCCGGGTAGGCTGGATACGATAGGGATTTGGTGATTGGCAGTTTCATTGAATGAATGATTTGATGAATTATATTAGTGAACTTTTTTATTCCAAAACTGTTTGTGAAAGTAGCTTCGTGTGCCTTCTGGGCCTTTCCTTTCCTCTCCTCTCCTCTCAGTAAAAGGTGTTATTGTAAAGTTAGGCACTTGCAGATGCATATGTCTGCAAAGTGACACGGTTCTTTGTTCAACTTGACAATATCATTCACACACTCACACACTCACACACAGTAAGTTGCATGATATGCTTCTGCAAAGCCTCAGAAGAAGTGGTTCATAAGCTTCAAGATCTGATGTGAACACAAATGAGTGTCTGTTTGGATTAGTGGTAGAGAATGAGTTTTTTTTACAGATGAGTTTTTGGAAAAGTCATATAAAAAAAAAGGAGTTTTGTAAATGTGATTTGTGTTTGGATTGGCGGTGTTAAAAGTGACTTTTTTTTTTATAAAATTTGAGAGAAGTAACTTGGATGAGCTTCTCATAAAAGCTCCATTTGCTTCATAAGCCCAGCCATCCCAAAAACTTTCCCAAACACGATCTTTTGGAACTTTTAGACCCCAAATAAACTTTTTTTGGATCCAAACGGGTTCCCAAAAAGACCCTGAGTTGTGAGTGTTTGTGGTGTGATGTGATTCATTGGTTTGGCTTCTCATTGCTTTTTTGTGAATGGGCCCATGATTAGATTTTCGAAAACAACGGTGATGCGAACGACTAACGAGTATTCCTAATGCTATTTATAAGATAGAGAGAAATTTTTTTTAAAGTCTTATTTATGAGTTTCATCATTACATTTTTCACATAAATGTATAATTCTATCTTTCATTTATTTTTGTGTACTTGGTAGAATGTATATTAAATAAAGGCAAAGTTAAAACATTATTAAATTTGTAAAACAAGGTTAATAAGATGTAAGGTTTTGTTTGGTTCAATTGAAATATATTGAAAGTTACCTATAATAAGTATGAGAAAGTAAACAGGGGTTTTTGTTGACTTTTACAAAAAAAATTAGGGTTATTCTGTCCAGACAGGAAGCAGCAATGTCGGTGTCTTCTTGGAATTCTTTTCAAACGTATAAGGCCCACTGTATTTAATAATTTCAAAAAATTGAATTCAAATAAATAAAATTATTCACATTCATACATTTCACATTATATACATTCAATGTGTGATTGTAGAGATTTTGAATAATTGAATTTCCTAAAATTTACCCTTTTTTATTTTTTATTTTATTTTTTGTTGAATTACATTACATGCAAGTACTCTCTTCAGTCCTTGACATTTCAAGCCATCTCAATGGAATTAAGAGAGATAGTTAAATAATTAAATTTGTTTGAAAATAAAAAAAGACAAAGTTACCCATATTTAACACCTGAGTTATAACTTAAAAAAAAAAAAAAAGTAAGACTGCATCGAGCATTAAATCGGGGCAATTTAAAAAAAATGTAATTAATACCTCCGTGACTTATAATAAAAACCACTCATTCATTTTAAAAAGTGTTTATAACAAGGACCCAAGGGAGTAATTTATAATTTTAAAAGTTACAGACTTGACGTATATTTCTATAAACTTGGAATGATTTTATGATTGAACACCTTTCTGCTTCATTTGATTAACTTTAATTAAAATAAAAGCAAAAACTGGATTCCAAATGCAAAATGAAAAGTGAAAGACACAGCAGTAGAATAGTATGTTGTTATTGCTCCATGTCGTTGTCGATTGCCAGTATTTGTACATTGATTACTAGTCTATCTATTATACTTATAAAAAGCTTGTAGAAACTTTTCTACTAACTATTAACGGCATCCATTGAAATATTGTTAATAAAAGAATTAGTCTTAATGATGTTAATTAACAGTTTTCCTCAATTAAGGCTAAACAACAATTGACTGCTAACAATAATAAAAATAACAAAAATGAATCTACATAGAGTCATAATTTAGGCAATTAAAGGTTTGAGAAGCCCAAAAGTATTATATTAGACACACCCTTTCACATTTTCTTGAATACTAGAGTGTCATCTTTAAAAAGTCAAGTAAATGTTAATTATGAATCGTACGGAAAATGAAAGGCGCTTGAATGTTAACTATAAATAATAAATATCAAAGTGAATCGATTGTATTTGATTCTCAATTGTACGCCTTTCATATACTTTTGTAAATTGTAAATATTAACATATATGTTATAGGCTATAAGTGGTACGATTTATGTTTGTAGTCACATACTCACATGCAAGCAAGCTTTCAACTCATTTTGCTTTTTCTCTAAAAAATATTACAATATAGCAAATGTTCTTCAAGATCATTTCAATGACATCGATGCACGAAAGTATATATGGGTTATTATATTACACGTGTTCTGATGAAGTTTGTTCCTTACAAGAAGACTAAATCGTATGTTCCTTGGAAAGCTAACATGATTCTGGTGGATATCAAGCATGTCAATAATGAAGTTTTCTTACATATGTTTTGCAATGTAGAGGAGAGTGTGGGAACATTACATGAAAGAAATCAGGCAGGGTAAAGTTTATCATTTTAAACATTTTGAGGTATATGAAAAATGGCTAATATAAAGTGACCCAACACATTTGAAAGCTCATATTTCACAACAAAACATTATTTCCAAGATTTAGATTTCTAAATTATTAAGGAAACATTTAACTAATTTGTTCCTATAAATCACATCACAAATCATAGCTAACAATGGAGAAGTAATTGGTTAGAAACATTCAATATTTTTAGTTTTGGTAGTTTGCTATTCTAAATTGTAGTTGATATATTTAAAATATCTTGACAAAATCATTTTTGTAGAGATGTCGGATAAAGATGTGGATCAAATACTCTATGACTTGGTTATCAATTACATGATACATAAACCCTGTGGAGTATCAAATCGGATTAAGAAGCATTCAACTTGTTCTTATAAAACACATTGCAAATTAAATAGTAAACAATGCAGAATAAATTGGCTAGATTCAACATTTATATTTTCATAGTTTGCATACTCTAAATTGTAGTCGGTATATTTAATATATTTTGAAAAAATTATTTTTGGAGAGATGCCTGACAAAGGCGCAGATCAAGTACTTTGTGACTTGATTAGAAATTGCATGATGCATAGACATTATGAGGCTTCAAATTGATTAGAAGGAGAAATGAATATAGGAAATTATTGGAATTTTGCCATTGTCACTTCTTTCTCCCTACTGCACTTTAGCCATTTTGACATTTATCAATGTTGGTTTTATTATAATGGTTAAACATTGGAAGGTCACGTTTCTAATTATAAATTTCCTTCAACAGTTAATTTCCATGTAATATAAAGTACATCAACATTTAGAAGATCATATTCCACAACAAAACATATTTCCAATATCCATGTAAAACTAAAAATTAATGGAGCCCATGGGTACATTCTATACAAATTAATGGTTTTATATCACATTGAACATAATATGGAAAAATGTGTAAAAAAAAAAAACCTCTATTAATAAAAATAAACCCAATAAACTTCAATTGCTATATCAACATACACACTTATATTGTCATTACTTTTACTTTTATCCCCCAAATAGAATACATACGCCACATGCTTTATTATAGATATGTACATCAAACAATCAAAGTATAAACTAACAAGGACAAAAGAATAAATAGAATCCCCTTACTCAAACTAAATATAATAATTTTAGATAGGTCCAACACACGACATATATTTATTTAATCTTCAGAAAACATCAAAGCTTTTATCCAAAAAAGATCTAAATTTATGTGCGAGAGCATAAATATCTTATAATAAATAACATAGTTCTCTAAAACCAAATCTTAAATATATTATCAAATAATGCCCATCAATCCAAGCAATTTAATACAGCAAGTTAGGCCAATAATATTATGTGATCCGTAACTTGGGTTAAGTGGTCGTCAATTTTCTTTCATTAATTTAGGACTGACCCTCATTCAGAATTCAATAATTATTAGACTGAAGGACGAGTCAGCCGCGAACTGCCACGTCTAAAGTTAGTTTATTCCAGTACACCCAACCTGGCGTGGCACGTTTCAGAATTCAGACCACTAAATTTGGTTACATTTGCTTTGTGGTCAGCAAGGACTTAATAATATTAGGAAAAATTACACTCAAGTTTTAAAAAATAATAAAATAAAAGAATAGTTATTTGGAATTGTAAATTATTAATGACCCATTCGTAGAATTGTCAATAGGATAATTTCTTTATTTTCCTTCTTCTTTAGAATTTGAGTGTTGATGGGAACGCCAACAGCTGGTTTTTGGTTTTTAGCCGGACGGGCCAAGCTATGCATGATTATCTCATTTGTCTATTTGCTTATTATAAAAAACGCCTTTCAAAAAATTATCTCTATTTGAGTTTAAACAATATCCATACTGAGATTTGACCTAATCCTTCCAGTTATTAAAAACTTGAAATTTTTCTTAAATTTTTTTTTTTTTAAGAAAAAGAGAAAATCTCATTGTAGAAACTTAAACTCTTAGGAGAGTATTCTTGATAGTGACATCGCCTTCAATCTTCATAATATGAACCTGGCAGGGTCAGACTTAAGGTTGATGGCTTGAATCAAGCGAGCTTGTAACATTACCTTCGAACATGTTTACAAGAAGCAAAACAACGCATCGATAAATTGGCTGAAAATAATTTTGATGTTGACATAATTAATAACCCTTCACACCATAATTTTCACAATGTTGTGAAAAACAGGGATTGATCTCAATCATCCTCATTTTAAATTTAGATTCTATTAAATCTATCTTTGTTAGCGGTTAACTATGCCCCAAGGAAGGGCTTGCATGTTAGACATACAAATCTCAGAAATGGTCAGCTAATGCCTTGCACCACTCCCCGAGTTCGTCCGATTCCCATCGAGCAAGCAATGGGGAATTAAATTTATTTCTAACAGTACAATGAAACAAAAATATAGCAGTTGCCCAAAACTAAACAAAAAACATGATGCATAAATTAATCCCGTTGAAAACTATTGAAATTTGGAAGGAAATCCGCCCTTCCCCACGTCAGTAATAGCGTAAAAGATGAGTGTTAATACACAGATTTCTTTGATGCTGCCCTCATCAACAACCCTTGATCTGCTTGAATGCAGCCATGCCGATCTAACAGCTCCGTCAGGTAACTGCAGAAACAAAAACAAAAATATTGGATGAAGTGAACAAGAAGGTTCAATTAAGCGGAATCAGATTGTTAGGAAATGCCATTACAGCAAGCATCAGATTCGCAGATAAACTGTCCCCAGAATCTTAAAAGAAAAATATTCACAAATCATCACACTTCGCTGACGCAAGGCATTTATTACAGTGAAACCACTGTGATCAGGAATTTTTTTGAATAATATTGTCAAGAACAAAACAATCACATCCAGAAAAGCACTTCCACTCGGAAGGAATGTATTGATTCAACGTGGAAGAAACCAGCTTTCATATAAGAATTGGCATCAAGATTAATTGAAAAAGAATAATTTGAACTCATCATTCAAATGAAAGGGGCTGGAGCATTTGACAGCAATTCCCTAGCAGCACGAAGCTTTCAAATTTGACTTCTTAGTAAGAATTTTATGCATATGGCACAAAAATTCAGACGATTCAGAGCTATGAGTTTGAAGCTGGATCAAGGGGGCCATTTAAAATAGTTTAACCATAAGAATCTGAGGAGATTTAGAACTTCACCTCAGGAATCAGGATCACCTGTGAAAGGAATTGAGTTAACCCATTATTAGTAGAAATAGAATCGAAGGGTCATGCAGCCAATTTCAAGGACGACTCTTACACACATTTCATTTTTATGAAAGTAGCAAATTTATTCATAAAATAAATTGTCAGTAAATTTCTAATCTAACATAAAACCGCCTAAAAAAACCTAGACGTATTGATTCATGGTAGGAAGACTACAATTTTAATTTTGAGAAACAACAAATTTTCTGATTCTAATAATCCAAAATTACAAAGGTTATCATATAAAACCTACGAGTGAAAAAGAGATGATTGAAAAGGGTTAGCAAATATACGAGCCTGTCTAGATGCCATTTATAACTTTCATTTAGTTTGGAGACCAGATCAAATTAGCTGTTAACGTAACAAGTGCTTGAACTTTAGAATTTGCCATGCGCTTTGCACAAAGTCTAAGATGAGCCGCATTATTAATGACATGAATAATGTACAGCTTTTACAAAATATATAGAATATAGAAATAGAGATATATAGATTCAAGAATGTTAAAATGAGGAGCAACAAAGTGCCACATGGAATAAGTTGTTGACCGTGTCTTAGGAAAGTAAAACTGATTTTAAAAATTCATCAAGCAGTCACTTGTATAGGATTAATATAAAAATATTAGAGAATTCAAGGTCGTGAATTCAGTAAATAGGAGGCAAACTACAATTAGACATTCTTACATGCCTATGTATGATCCATGTCCTTGTGCATCACCCATCTTTTCCACACATACCAATAAATCTGTGTCTTAATACCTCCTTATCAACAAAGTTCAATAGACTAAGTTCTGTCCAACTTACAGCCCACCAAAGCTGGAAGGTAAGGACTCAATTCAGAAAGATCTACAGTCCTTATCTCTTTTGTTCTCAAGTCTTAGAGGTATGGTCAACTCTACTTGGCTATCAAGGTTGATGGGCCCAGAGGCTTGATTTTTAACTTTTACATTGTGGTCTGCATTTCTATGTATTTGTTCTTCCATTAAAAAAATACATTATCGCTTACCATGAGCAACACAACACTTAATAATCCTCAACACCTTTTAGATTAACAACTTAAGGCTCTCATGTCATGATTCAAGAGAAAACCATCACGAGCATATTGGAGAGGGTTTTCCAAAAAACAGTGACAATAAACCACAATCCGTCTTCATTTCTTTGGTGTCCTTAGTTAAAACAGCAAGACTCACAAAGAGACTACTAGCGATCTTGACAAGAACGACGGAAGGTACCATTGGACAACTCGCAACAAGCACGAGCGCTGACAGTGAAGCGTGATGAGAGACAGGTTGCAGCCATGGAACTATGTAGCGGGATGAGAGATTGCGTGCATCCCAATTCCCCCAAATTCCTAGGAAGAAAAGAAAAAGCATATTAGCACATCAGTACAAAACGTAAAAGTCAATTATGAGAAAAGATGGAAGAAACACCCGTCAATTCCAGATGTTACAAAAATATAAGACAAGAATTTAGCAGAGCATGAAGTTATTGGCAAGATTGTCCCTCTAGTCCCTCTAGCTTACTCGTAAAGCAATTTAATACTCCACTTCCAGGTTGAGAAACGGTGTCCTTATAAAATGTTTATTGGAGAAGTTTAGTTGTCGACAAATTGTAGGTTTCAAATCTCAAAATAGTAAATCAGAGGAAAGTCCAGAGCAAACAATCTAAAATCGACCATAAGTATGCCCAGTAACGATTACGCTTAAAGCATTTCGAAATTATATGATTTGTGGGAGGGCGTTGAAGCGAAACTCCAGAATGAGAAAGAAGGATGGTACCTGGAAGCGGATAAGGAAAACCGGCGAGCTTGTAGGCGAGGGGACGACAGAGGCGGCGGACGAAGGCGGGGAAGAGACGATGGAGCAGCAGGGCGAAGCGAAGCCCTAGCTGTGGACATCAACGAGCGAGAAAGAGATCCAGAACGCCATGCCATTTTCGTGAGGTGAGTCGTGACAGTCAGTGGCGACGCGATGAAGAAACAAATGAGAAGGGCTTTGCGAGGGTTTAGGGTGGTGCTGTGGGATTCGGCTGCGGTCCGCTGCCTAGCGGTCCGCTGCCAATCCTTTTCTTCCAAACTACACCGTTTTGGTGTAGTTTGGGGTAAAGGGGTGGGTTTTTTTTTTTAAAAAAAATAGAATATAATATTTTAAAATAATTTTTTGGAAGTATCTGGTATCTTAAAATATTTTTTAAGTAACATGTAGTATTTTAAAATAATTTTTAGTACTTTAACCCCTTAAAATATGTTTTCAGTTGTATCCAGTGTGTTAGCAAACTGATTGCAATTTAACTCTTAATATATTTTAAAGAGTTAAAAGCACCAAAAATCACTTTAAAATAATTTTTTGGTGTTTTTAACCCTTTAAAATATGTTTTGGTGCTTTTAACTCTTTAAAATATATTAAGGATTAAATTACAATCAGTCTGCTAACACACTGGATACAACTGAAAACATATTTTAAGGGGTTAAAGTACTAAAAATTATTTTAAAATACTACATGTTACTTAAAAAATATTTTAAGATACCAGATACTTCCAAAAAATTATTTTAAAATACTATATTCTATTTTTTTTAAAAAAAAAACCCACCCCTTTACCCCCAAACTACACCAAAACGGTGTAGTTTGGAAGAAAAGGATGGGCAGCGGACCGCTAGGCAGCGGACCGCAGCCGAATCCCCCACGGATTCGGCTGCGGTCCGCTGCCAATCCTTTTCTTCCAAACTACACCGTTTTGGTGTAGTTTGGGGTAAAGGGGTGGGTTTTTTTTTTTAAAAAAAATAGAATATAATATTTTAAAATAATTTTTTGGAAGTATCTGGTATCTTAAAATATTTTTTAAGTAACATGTAGTATTTTAAAATAATTTTTAGTACTTTAACCCCTTAAAATATGTTTTCAGTTGTATCCAGTGTGTTAGCAAACTGATTGCAATTTAACTCTTAATATATTTTAAAGAGTTAAAAGCACCAAAAATCACTTTAAAATAATTTTTTGGTGTTTTTAACCCTTTAAAATATGTTTTGGTGCTTTTAACTCTTTAAAATATATTAAGGATTAAATTGCAATCAGTCTGCTAACACACTGGATACAACTGAAAACATATTTTAAGGGGTTAAAGTACTAAAAATTATTTTAAAATACTACATGTTACTTAAAAAATATTTTAAGATACCAGATACTTCCAAAAAATTATTTTAAAATACTATATTCTATTTTTTTTTTAAAAAAAAACCCACCCCTTTACCCCCAAACTACACCAAAACGGTGTAGTTTGGAAGAAAAGGATGGGCAGCGGACCGCAGCCGAATCCGGTGCTGTGTGGGCTATGCCCCTGCGGCAGAAAACGATGTCGTTAATCTCAAACTAAAAGAACCTATTTGGGCCTTCCCATTTACAACTATAACAAAATTATAGTTTTATTTTGGGAGAATGACAAAAAAAATATCACTTAAACTTCAAAAACCCTAATTAATCTGTTAATAAATATTTACGTTGTCAATCCCATTATTATTTTTGTCAATCCCATGACCATTCTTGTCAGCGGGATTTTGAAGTTCAAATGGTATTTTTCTGTCATTCTCCCTTTATTTTTTAATTTTATGAAGCATCTTTCAATTTTCTAACATAACACTAATCTCAAATGATGATATTTTTCATTTTTATTTTTAAAAAATAGTTAACATTTAAAATGGTAATATTGCCATTTTTTGTTAGCTACACTATTGACAGAAAAAATGTTTGGATTGACCCATATTTGGGATTAGAAAAATATTTTCAAACGTAACTTATATTTTGGAGCAAACGAGTATAAATCTAAGAACGTTAATAATGTGATACTAACTAAAATCATTTTCCTGTCCTGAGCCACTCATATGATCTCTCAAAACCTAGACTCTGACACCTTTATCCTCTCAAGTGTGAAGTAAACAAACAGTACAAAACATTCATAACGCATTGAACTGCGCTACAATACCAAGGGGTCATCATACGAAGGAAGCAATTGATTGATCTCCAATTATTCCGTCCCTAAATGATTCGTGGAGAATGAAACAAAGCAGCAAAAAGATTAATGTTAGATGATCATGGGATTTGAGCAAAGTATATAAATGAATACAACCTCCTTCATAGATCTATTCCGAGGGCTGAGTTCAAAAAAAAAAAAAACTCCTCCAAGGAACAATATGACCGCAAGAATCAAGAATTCACTTCAGTTATTGAGTATGTCCTCACACACTTGAGCTTGTTATTGAAAGAGTAAACCTTGCCTGATGACAACCTTGCCAAGACTTTGGTTCCCCTATAATGGAGTCTCACTTGGGAATCATGGTTTTCTGACCAAAGGCCAACTTCATGCATGTCTCCTTCTTTCCAGCAGATGTTGACTGTAACTCCGCCGCGTGCTTTCAATCCTTTCACACAACCATTGGCCCATTTGTCCCTAGGCAAAGCAGGAAGCAAGTAGAGATCCTTTACCGTGCTCTGTACAAGCATTTCTGCAATTGCTGCTGAAAACCTGACACCCCAAAGAAAATGCAGAATGTGAGTTTGTTGCTGCAGATTACAGGTACTCTAAAATATCACTCCATCTGAAATCAGATGAGATAGAGACAGAAAATTCATTTCATAGTGGTAGTAGAAAATAGTTTCTTCATATTTTCGGAGCTGCTTTTCAATCATATTGCATTGCTTAATTTTGCCTCCAAAGTTCTCGTTCAGTTTGATGAGTAAAGCTTGTATTCCCTATTATCAAACTGAGTTAACCCTTCAGGGTAGCCGGGCATAAATGTATGGTGTAAGGTCATAGCCCTGAACAACATGCAACAACTGGATTTCTGTGACAACTGAGTGTAAATAATGAACCCATCATAACCTTTAATACTGCAGAACTGAAAATTGAACAGAAAGAACAAAGGTCACAGTGATTCACTTTAAAAAAAGCTTACCCAAAGTTGGCATCAATCTGAAAAGGAGGATGTGCAGTAAACAGATTGCTGTAAAGTCCTCCTTCATAATTAGCTTCATGTTCAGGGTCCACTAAGTCAATCAAATGTTTTACCATGCGATATGCATGCTCACTGTTATGAAGACGTGCCCACAGTGCGGCTTTCCAAGTAGTTGACCACCCTGGACCTTCTTCACCTGTAGCATTGTGAAAGAACATCAACCACTACCATATTTTTCTACATAATATAGCCAACAAATATACAACTTTACATATATGCACAGTTGAGCATATATACAGTGGTTTTTAATCTGACTGCGGCATAATTCAAGTAGTGAAACATTCAAATAATCTTCTACATGAACCAAATAGAAAACTTATAGCGGCAGATGATCTCAATCCCATTGCATTTAATACCCCTCCGTCTAACATATGACCTTAAATGCACAAGTTCCAACTCTTTCAAAGTATAGCATAGCAACCAAAAAGATAAAATAACTCAAAGCATGAAAGAATTTAGCTTCTAAAGTTCTCATGGTGAACCTCGTTTATATAGACTATAGTCCACAGCTTTGCAGAGGTCTGGATTTTTCTCAAGAGTTATTGTGTGCCCTGGAAACAGGCCAAAGAGGTGTGAAACATGTCGATGATGTATATCTGGGTCCTGAAAATCTACTGCCTGCCATACACACAAAATAATGTGACCTTAAAATGCGATTACTAAACTGCATTAAAACTAGATAGTGCAAAAAAAAAAAAAAAAAATGCCCAACTTGCTCACCCACTCCATAATGGAACCATCCCGAGCGATTTTGGTTGGTAAAAGCTTAGACTGAACCTCCATTGCTCTCTTGATGATATCGTCATCATGTCTTCCCAAAACCTGTTCATAAGAATTATTTACTGTCAAAAATAAAATTAGGATAATTGTTAACTAGAATTAGTCTGAGTACTAATATCAGTTTCACCTCAGCAGCAGAAATAATGTCTGAGAAAACTTCTCTTATGATTGACATGTCCATGGTAGATGAGTAGCTCACACTGGCCTGCTTTCCATCTGGGGCGACGAACATGTGCTCAGGGGAAGTTGATGGGTTGGTTTCTAAGAATGCACCACGGCCTTCAATTAACCAATCCAACAAAAATAATGTACATCCCTCCATCAAAGGGTATGCTTTATTTTTAAGGAAATCCTAATGTAAAAGAAACATCAGCCATCACTTGTGTAAAATCTTGGTTTCATGTAGGTAATAGCAGCAGTGCAACACAGAGCAAATCTGATTTACAATTTATTAGAATTTATAAATAAGAAGACAAAATATATATGGACTATAATAAAGAAATCACATCCCTTGCTATCTCAGAAATCTACAGGATCCTTAATTAAAACAGTGGCAGATAAGTTGCATCTTTATCGTCATGTTGCGATAAAATGAGACTCCAATTATGTCACTACATACATCTTTACTTTAAAACATTTTTACAATGCACACCGATGTCTTCCTAAAGCTATTAGTAGACATAGCCAAACGAAGACGCTATTTAAAGCAGTGAAATTTACTGTGACAGGACACCAAAAAAAAAAAGAATGGTTTTGCAGCTTTATCATGTTGCCCTCTTACTTTCGTAGAGCCCTAATCACACTATTAAATAATTCAAGCATGTAAATAGTCCCACTTTTACTATTGCTGTGCCATGAACATAGTAAAGTCAGTTGGCATGCAGAGAACCCTCATCTCTAACAACTATCATAGTCCCTGACCTGAGCAAATTTGACAACTCGGAGAGAATTAAAATGGCCAACTTCCCTCTATATAAGATGAGTTTTGTGTGAAGGATTTTAAGTCATTAATGCCAGGATAATTTACTGAAAACTCAGAACTTACCTTATCCATTGTATAGGTATAATGTTCCCATAGATGAGTACAGAGCCAAGCTCCACCCATTGGCCATAAAGCCCAAACGGCTTCACCACGATCTGGAGATGTCTTGGCCCATATGTCAGTCACTTGATGTGCAACCCAACCATTGGCTTCATAGTTCACCTGTATTGGATCAGAGGATTAAATATTTTTGGGATAGAACATAAAATTCCCAATATGGAAGCCAGATGCTAAACAAATGGTAATTTGCTTAGTTTCTGCCCCTTTCTATAAAATTGTTCTCTAGGTAGGTATTCTGATGGCATTTTCCCATGGTAATGGCAGCTGTTCTAGTTTAATGTTAGACTTCAGAGCATAATACAAACTCACTGGCAGGCAAACAAAGTGATCTTTTCCTAGTACAAGTGAAGCAAGATATGAAATGAACAGCAAAAAGAAGGAATTACCTTTGCAGTTTTACTTCCCGCAACAGCCAAAGAAGATATAAAGTCAAATAAAGGATCTTGGCACTCGTGTAGGTTGCAAGGAAGGGCTGGCCAATAATTCATTTGAAGATTGACGTTCAAGTGAGGTGCACCACTGAATCACACATACCAAAAGAGGGAGAATTCATATTTTGCTTCAACTTTCATATGAGTTCTAGATGGAAATATTTTCTGGATATAAAATTGATATTCCGTGTTACTTTAGCAACCTGCTGTAGAACCAGTAAGGGGGAAAGGAGGAGAGGAAGGAAAAGAGAGGGGACAAAGAAGGTAGGAGGGAACTCGATGGAATAAACTTATCAAAAAACTATCACACAACTAGTAACAGGACTATTTATGAGTAACTCACTAAAAGGGCGGCCCACTGCATCTATAAGGAACTCACTACAAGAAACTACAAGAAACTATAATAGATATAAATCCAAAAATAAAACAGAACGCATCATTAGGGGGGAAACAGAAAAAGCTTCTAAAGATTCCAAAAAGTCCAGGATGCACTCTAAAGTCAAGAATTTCCTACACTTTATTAAACAGGGGGGGATTTTATGAGTTGAATTTTAAAAAAAAATAGAGAAGTGGGGTTGAAAGTTTTTAATTAATTTCTCTCTCTCTTCTATCTTACATCTTCACTTTATTAAAATTTTATAATCCCACTTCTCCAATTTTAATAAATTCAGCTCATAACAATTTTTCTTCCCCTCCCTTTCCCTCCTCTCCCCTCATAGCAAACAGCCCCTTAAAGTTTCCACTATTACCCATCAAAACCTTAAGCCACCTTATCATTAAGCCGTAACGTAAGCATACTATTACTTTTTTTCTTCTGGAAAAGAGTTAGGCAAAGAAGGGAAAACATACTCCCATGCAGGCTCAACGTCTTTGTTCCATATGCCCTGCAGATTTGCTGCCTGAGTTCCAGGACGTGAACAAGAAATTAATAGATATCTACCATATTGAAACAACAGCTCCACAAAAGAAGGGTCTTCATCAGTTTTAAAAGATTGGACCCTTGCTGCAGTTGGAACAGTATCACTGGCCCCCATTTGAGAACTGTTACCAAGTGAGGACCCAGATTTCCTCTTGTCCATAACATTCTTGGAGCTCTTGGAAAGCTGCAATGAGACACGATGAAATAGATTCTGATAGTCATCCAAGTGGTGTGCATAAAGGTCAGTATACGACAAATTTTGAATTGACTTCATTTTGCTTTGGGACTCAGAAGTAGGATCCTTCTTAGAGTCTTTAGGCATAGTAAAGGGGCCATCAAAAGAAGAAGAAGCTGTCAAAAGCAGGACAGCCCAATCTGAACCTTCAACTCTCAGTTTTTTATCCTCTAAAACATGTATAGTTCCTTTTCCATTACTAATCTGTAAATTAAGAAGTGCGCTGAATTGAATTCCCTTTGGATTGTCATCAGACACTTTTGGCGCTCTCCTCTTGCCAGGGCAACTTCCTTCGATAATTATCTGATTTTGGCCTCTAACCTGCGAATTGTGATGTAATTTGCTATCCAGAGATACTGTGAACGATAACGACCCTGATTTGCTTGCAGAAATCTTTGTCACTATCACTTGATCTGGATTAGAAGCAAAATGTTCTCTGGTAAATTCTACATCACCAACAGAGTATTTTATTGTTGCCGTTGCATTATCCAAGTTCAACTCCCTAGAATAAGTCTCTTTTGAATATGCAAGATGAGAATTATCGAATTCCAACTTGATATCACCAAGAAGTTGGTAAACCTTCATACCAAGAAATTATGGTCAGGAATAAATCTAATGCCATATAAAATCTTTCTTAACTCAAACTTCTAAATTAAAAATCAACTGATAACTAACTAAACAAGCATTTAAGCAAAAACATAGGTAGCCCAAGAATGAGAACAATAGTTGAGTAAATGTGTGTTACTAGTCTTCGCATTTGAAGGTTATGTAACTAGCATAAAGCAGTGAATTTTTTGTACGGGTTCTCAGGTTACAGCTGAGGCAAATTTACATAGAATAGTCGCCCAGAAAATTTCAGGCTATCACTATGTATAATAGATAAAGAGCTCTTCGAAGCTCTCGGTCTCTCAATGATCCCTACTCCTACGGGCACACATAAAGAATTAAAGGATAACGAAGATTAAAAAATCCAGTATTAGGCATTATTATCCAATCCGTCACATCCATCTTTACAGGCAACAGCCATCCCTTATTTCTTTCCTTTTTCCCCTTTCCAGTGTTTAAAATCTACGAGCATTGAAGAGCTACACGAGCCCCGTTATTTGTCCGTCCTTTTCAACTACTTCAAATTGAGAAAATCAATATAAAGTAGAAGCAATAGGTTTTAAATTGTATTTGTATTACTTCATGACTGGACCAGGAGAAAAGGTTTCAGGAATGCGTTCATGTAGTTTGTTTGAACAGAATAATTGAAAAAAAAAAAAAAATACTATAGACTGCATTGTACGTTTTGTATGTAGTTTGCTAGAAGGAAATAAAGTTTCTTCTGTGATAGGTTGTATAGGATAGGCTGTGTTGATACGCTTTTTATAAGCCATAATTACCTCGGTTTATATTCTGTGTATATATACCCTCTTTTCAGATGAAATAAACAAGCGTTTGAATCATTTATCTCTTTATATATATCTACAGTTTCTATTGAATCATTTAGTTTTCCCTCTCCCTCTCCCTATATAAGATGCATCTCGTGAAATGGGAGTCAGTCAAACCATAACATCAGTCCAATTTAGACAATCCTAAAATTTGATTAGGGGCAGACGATAATAGAAACAAGATTTTACATACTTCAGAAGGATATCCCGACAACTTGACTGCTGCTGCTGTCGCTTCAGAGTATTTTCCATCATCAACAAGTTTTCTGACTTCAGCAAGTGATTGTGGAGCATCTTTATTGGTGTAGTCACCAGGGGTTCCAGTCCAAAGTGTGTCCTCTGTAAAAGAATGCCGCGTCTTGAAGTAATTATTCTTAATACTCGAGGAAAGAGAGCTAAGGATTTTATTATGCAGAACACATGATCCCAAGATCCTTAAAATCTCTTAATATTATGAATTTACAACTAAGAATGCCTATAGTATTTGCCATCTATGAAAAATACGGAAATTGCTGAGAAGATTATTCTAACCAATTCTTGCGGAATCCAACAAGAAACCGGATTATCATCTTATAGGATATGCAAAAAGATCGTGGAATCTGAAGAGTGAAGATATAATGCGGTCATCCAATTACATCTTCTGTGCCCTTTTAAAGTTACTGTTCCCAAAAAAAGTGAATAATTAGAACAAGGCCAAGAAAAACCAAAACATAGAATCTACCATGTAACTTGTTTCCCGTGTTTACAATGACCACCGACGGCATTGTATCAATCAACTGTTCGAGAGACTAACTAAGTTCCATAGGTCCATGAGAAAAGTAAAATTAGAGAATTCGTGATGGTGAAGAGGCATAAGAAAAGTTGCCTGCCTCGGCATAGAAAGGAAGGGGTAAAAAGAAAGAAAAGCAAGACTCTCTATGGATTAGATTTTCAAGAGTAATTCCCTTCAGCAGCTATAATAAAGCCCAGATGTTTAAAAAGTCTCATTCACATTGTCATTTCAACCAAAGAACTAACAAGTCCAAAACCATGTCAATTGCGTTCAAAGCAAGAAGGTTACGATGTTTAATTACCATTGAGCTGGAGAACCTCTGAAGCCACGCCACCCCAAACCATAGCACCAAGCCGGCCATTGCCGATGGGAATAGCATCAGTCCAATGCGTCGCGGGGCCGGAAAAGGTAAGCTTCAATGGCCTAGAAGGCTCATCCTGTACATCACCGAACGAAGTTGGGTTCCACCAGTCTTTTTGTGGGGGTCTTTGCACCAGAACCCACTCCGCATCTTCCATTAACAGACTGTGAATGAGAGTAAGAGGGCAATCGAAATCACGAGAGTGGTACTGAGTCGGTGGTGGTGAGGGGAAGAAGCAGACGGAGTGTGAGCGTTGAAGTGGAGACTGTTTGAATCGAACGGAAGAAATTGAGAGGACCCCACGAGAGTCGATATTATTAATGTTGCTGCTCCCTTCCTAAAAATGGCGGATGGACATAGGCATGCTGTGCTGTAATAGATTAGGTAATCAAATTAAGTCGTACCTACATTTATTAAATATTTGTCATCAATTTTTAACGAACTAATATAATCACCCATTTATTATGTTGAAAATATTTAAAAGGAACAGTCTTAGCTAGAAAACGAGAAAGGCAGAGAACAGGGAGAATATTAAAAGAAAACAGAGAGAAAAGTGAAGGAAAGGAATTTTTTTCTCAGTAATTGACTGGGAGAAAATAGGGAAGGAAAAAGTGATTATTTGACATAAACAATAATCACCTTATTATTTTTTTAAAAAAAATTATTTATATATTTCTATCATACATTCATACTATTATATATATTATCTCAATGATATATTAGTAAATGAACCTAAATATAAATTTAATCTTAATTTATAATTATTTTGTCCAACTTTAATCCTCTATTTTAAGTTTTTAACATTAATTTTTATATAATATTTTAAAAAATTAAAATTTAATTTTCAAATATTACATTAAGAAGCGATAATTTGATGAAAATAGAGCGGGGTTCATACCCTATAAGCCAGAAGAAAATGGAGCTGGAGGCATATGGGAGGAGAGTGGAAAAAATTATAGGCAAATTTAAAAGGAGAGCTTTCTCTTCAAAATCCTTCTATTTTTTTGGAAAGGAAAAAAAGTGGGGGAGAAAAACATAGCCACATGCTATTTTTCTAGGGAAAATTTGAGAAAAATATAATTAAAAATGAAAAAAGATAAATTTATGCTGTGAATTTATCAAATCCCAGGTCATTACTGAAGTAGGAATCTGGGATTTTCAATTCTGACCAAAATGCCCTGGGTTAAGTTGTGAAATATGAAAGTGAAGTCGTTAATGTAAAATATGATGTTGTTAGTATAAATACAGATGTTGTTATTAACCCCTGAAACTTGTGCCCTCAAAATTATCACGAGTTTTTGGTATATGAAGTTGTGAAACATGAAAGTAAAGTTGTTAATGTAAAATATGATGTTGTTAGTGTAGATACAGATGTTGTTATTAATCCCTGAAACCTGTGCCCTCAAAATTATCCCTAGTTTTTGGGATATGAAGTTGTGAGACATGAAAGTAAAGCTGTTAATGTAAAATCTGATGTTATTAGTATAGATACATATGTTATTATTGATCCCTGAAACTTATGCGCTAAAAATTATCCCTAGTTTTTGGGATATGAAGTTGTGAGACATGAAAGTGAAACTGTTAATGTAAAATATGATGTTCTTAGTATAGATACAAATGTTATTATTGATCACTGAAACTTGTGCCCTCAAAATTATCCCTAGTTTTTGGGATATGAAGTTGTGAGACATGAAAGTGAAGCTGTTAATGTAAAATATGATGTTCTTAGTATAGATACAAATGTTATTATTGATCCCTGAAACTTATGCCCTCAAAATTATCCCTAGTTTTTGAGATATTAAGTTGTGAGGCATAAAAGTGAAGCTGTTAATGTAAAATATGATGTTGTTAGTATAGATACAAATGTTATTATTGATCACTGAAACTTGTGCCCTCAAAATTATCCATAGTTTTTGGGATATAAAGTTATGAGACATGAAAGTGAAGATGTTAATGTAAAATCTGATGTTGTTAGTATAAATACAGATGTTGTTATTGATCCCTGAAACTTGTGCCCTCAAAATTATCCCTAGTTTTTGGGATATAAAGTCGTGAAACATGAAAGTAAAGTTGTTAATGTAAAATTTGATGTTTTTAATATAGATATAGATGTTGTTATTGACTTCTAAAACTTGTCCCCTCAAAATTATTCCTGCTTTTTGATATATGAAGGTGTCAAATATGAAAATAAAGTTGTTAATATAAAAGTTGATGTTGTTAATATAGATACAGATGTTGTTATTGACCACTAAAACTTATTGAGGGCAATTTGGTCATAATTGAAAATCTCATATTCATACTTTAGTTCTGACTTAAGATTTAATAAATTCGTAACACCAGTTTGTTTTTTTCCATTTTTTATTTTTTTAGAATTTTCCCTTATATGTATACAATATACAAGAAAATATCAATGATAATGATGTAAGAAGTAAGAACAATGATAAAGAAATACTGCTAAAGTAAAAACTTAAATATTTTATATATATATATATATATATATATTATTGATATAAATAATATGAAACTATTAGCAAAAAAAAAAAAAAATGAAACTAATGAAAGGGAGAATCTTAATTGAATCAAGCTAAAATATCAAAATCTAAATGTAGGTTTACGTTTTTAACATATTTCTAATCAATTGAAGAAGCTTAAT
The DNA here is from genome assembly GCA_963210345.1 of Inga oerstediana. Lineage (NCBI taxonomy): Eukaryota > Viridiplantae > Streptophyta > Magnoliopsida > Fabales > Fabaceae > Inga > Inga oerstediana. Next base: position 30,342,721 of record OY723399.1, on the reverse strand, counting down.
TTTTTTAATGTTTTTAAAAGACTAGAATGCCCTCAAATATTAATGGACATTGAGGTAAATTTACAGGATTCAGAAATCTCTAATTAAGCTTGTTGCTCTGATTGAGAATTTACAAAAGAGTTAAGGTGTAAATTTACCAACGAATTTTTGTCTGATGAGCGTCTGGCACAAATATCTTTTAGAAGGGGCAAAAATACTAATGAACAATTAAAAAGAAGTATCCACCACAAAAACTTTTAATCCGTACTAACAGCGTTAAATTATAAAAGAAGAAAACCCCTAAAAGCGTTAGTATGGATTTAACGGTTTTTGTGGTGGATGCCCTTTTTTAATTGTCATTGATATTTTTACCTCTTATTAATTATTTATTGGTATTTTTGTCCATTCTAAAAGATATTTGTACCAGACGCTCATCGGATAAAACTTCATTGATAAATTTGCACCTTAACCCTTTACTAAAAGTATAGATCTGAATTTAGATTTTTATATTTCAGTTAGATTTGATTGATATCATCCTCTAATGAAATTTATACATTTTATTTTTAATTTCTCTATTTTGATTTGAAATACGATGGATATGAGGATAAGGTAAGAAAATTAAGAATGAATATTTTGGTTCAAATATTATTGCCATTCAGAGGGCGTAAAGCCTGGGCAGGGGTATGCTTTTGAGGGAGGGAGAGCGTGTTTTTATTGATTTCTTTTTTTATTTATTTTTTATTAAATATATTTATTATTAGATTAATTTTAATAGTTAAAATTTAATAATAATAAATAATATTACTCCCTCCGATCCTAATTATAAGATAAAGTTGTTTTTTTTGGAGAAATTAAAGAAGCCATTTAAATTACTTTAGAGTGTTTATATTTTTAGTATCATTAGATTATATATAAGTTTATTAGTTAAATTAATTAGTTTGGAGAAAAAAATAAAAACTCTAAAATAATTTAATTAGCTTCCTTAATTTCTCTAAAAAATCAACTTTATCTTATAATTAAGACCGAAAGGAGTATCATAATAGCATTATTATAATAAAAATTTATAATAATATATCTCAACTACTAAAAATTGATTTAATGATAGATAAATTTAATAAATACATCTATAATCCCTCCCCTCCCGTGTTCCACGAATAAAAATATAATTGGCTGGCTTACGTGACGTGGCAGTTGCCTCGGAAACACGAGAGGGAAAGACACACGTGATTGATTCTTTTTTTTTTTTGGTCGAAACACGAGATTGATTCTCATTCTTCGAAAATATCACTTATCTTTTGCTTTACGGAAGATTATTACTCGTATTTAATTTCGATATCAAGCCGGGAGAGAATCCCGCTGAAATGTTCTCGCGGTGGAAGAGGCTATACTAATTAACGACTTGTTTTCCTTATTTGTACTGCGCATGTCATCGAATCGCTCAGTTTTATTTCTTCTATGGCCATCCCTGCTCACCCCAAGAATTTATCTTCTACGTTAAGCATTTCTTTTATCAAATACCTTAGTTAATGACTTAATGCTTAGTTTTTCAATTAAAAAGTCATCATTAGTTAAAACACATCTTATTCTTATTAGCGACAATTGAATTTAGGAAGTATGTGTTTGGCATTATAATTGGAAGGCCCAATCCCACGATTGGACACCTAAAAGTCCAATTTGAAGAATTGGTTGGTTTTTCTTGTGTTTGATTGATTGATTGTTGAAAAGCAGTTGAAGGTTTATAAGCTGTTTTTACTGTGTGTTTGTTCAGAATAATGATTATAATATTTAAAAATAATTTTTTAATCGTGATTTACGGTATATAAAAAAGTATGTGAGATGAATTTTATCTCGATTTACATGAAAAACAGTTTATAAACAATCTCAATACCATAACAAACATGTAATATGTTTTTACTGAGCTTATTGCGATTGGATTGCCATTAGGTTCATATGTTTTTACTGTTAATATAGCATTTAATGCTCAACAACCCATATTTCATTTCTCTCTCTCTTTTCTCGTCTTCTTTGGGACGGATCTGGCTCCCGTCCACTGCTCCTCTTGTTTGCTGCCAGTGCTTTTCCTGAAACTACACCGTTTCGGTGTAGTTTTGGGTGTAAAAAATGATGGGTTGAATTTTTTTTATAAAAATAGTGTCTAATATTTTGAAGTACTTTTTTGGATGTATCTAATATTTCAAAATATTTTTTAAATAGTATGTGATATTCTAAAATAATTTTTAATGCTTTTAACTCCTTAAAATATTTTTTCAGTTGTACTCAATTTGTTAGCAGACTGATTGCAATTTTACCTTCAATGTATTTTTTCAGCTCCAAAAATTACTTTAAAATATTTTTTTGTGCTTTAAACCCTTTAAAACATTTTTTTAGTTGTACCTAGTATTATTAGCATATTAATTGCAATTTTACCTTCAATGTATTTTTTCAACTCCAAAAATTACTTTAAAATATTTTTTTGTGCTTTAAACCCTTTAAAACATTTTTTTAGTTGTACCTAGTATCTTAGGAGATTGACTACAATTTAACAGTTAATGTATTTTTCTTAATAGTAACGAGCATACAAGATTTAAGACACTGATTTATTGATTTCCACCCACTCTAAAATATTTTTTCAGTTGCACATAATATTTTAAAGTAATTTGTGGAGCTAAAAAAATATATTGAAGGTAAAATTGTAATCAGTCTGCTAACAGATTGAGTACAACTGAAAAAATATTTTAAGGAGTTAAAAGCATTAAAAATTATTTTAGAATATCACATACTATTTAAAAAATATTTTGAGATATTAGATACATAAAAAAAATACTTCAAAATATTAAACACCATTTTTATAAAAAAAATTCAAGCCATCATTTTTTACACCCCAAATCACACCAAAACAGTGTAGTTTTAGAAAAAATATTGACAACGAATGAGAGGAGTAGCGGACGCAAGCCAAATCCCTTTGGGACAACTTTAGTCTTTTGCCCTAAAAAAATAGAAGATTCTTTTTTCTCATATATCTAAATTTAATATATTATAAAAATATTATTATAATAATATTTTTATAATATATTAAATCTAAAAGTTAGAAAAAAAGACCTCATTTTCCTTTTGAGTGCAAAGGAGAGAAACCGGTACGTCTTCTTCCCTCTCACGGCGGCCACAGATTGTTTGAAGATGAAGAGTGTCTTTGCTTTAGCCGTGTGTTTCACCTGTGTTCTAGGCAGTCGTAACATTTCCCGGCGGTGGCTCTTATTTTATTCGCCGTATCGATATCTGCAGCCTTACCTGTTGAAGTGAGCCACCTTGTTTCAAGTCCCATGGAGGGTTGCAGTGTGGCGTCGGAAGCTTTTCACTCTGAACCGGTGGCGGATCTGTTCATGCAACTCAGTTTGGCGGAGGTTTGCCGTTGAAGAGTTGATTTACTCTGTGCTCTGTCATCTCTGCCCGTCGATATCCGATCTTCAAGCTACTGTCTGATCTGGTATCCGCCGGCGTGTTCTACCTTCGACATCTTCAATGTCGCCGATTGATGTTTCCGGCAAAAGCCTTGTTCTTCTGTTTAACATCCTCATTTTCTCTGTTTCTTTGCAATCTGAGTTAATCGATGAAAGGAGATCACATTGTTTTTAACCTAAATAATTTAGGTTTTACAGATTAAAATCTAAAGTGTGTCAGATTTAGAGAGCGCGTCTCGGTTTATCTTCAGCTTATGCAGAAAAAACTAAAATTAGTCTCTGTCATTCTGCTATTGTTTCTTCATCTATGGATCATACACGCCTACTTCTTCTCTGTTCTAGTAGTTCATAAGCATTCAAGTTTCCACCACTTATTTATTCAATGACACTTTTTTATTGTTGTTTGTACAGAAGCACAAGTGTTATAGGCTACCGTATTTATTTCTTTTTTCCCAGGTGCAATTCAAAAAAAAAAAAAAAACTAATTTGCCAACGTTGCTCTGTTTTCTTGACATGGGGTATGTGACAAATACAGACACCTAATTAGTTCTTTAAAAAAAAGGTTAAAACAAGTTATCCTTTAGATTATTATGTGTTAAATATGTTAGACAATCATCACTTGTTTACTAAAATGCACCTGTTCTGGGTCCCAAGGCCGTGTTGCTGCAGCAGAATGAATATCAGCAAAACCAGAAACCTTGTAAGGTTTAAAGGCTTTGGTATAAAAACGAAACAACATGGACTTATCAGTGTATTAATGAAGAACTTATGTTAACAAGAGAGTTAGTAGTAGCAGTATGGGGTTTGAAAACTTTGCCGTTGGCGTGTTTTATAACTTAAATTTTCTATTAAAATTTTATAATATTAAATATCATTTTTATCTTACAATTATTATAAAAACACTTATACCGTCAATCCAAACATAAATCATATTATATAATTTAATTTTTACTCAAAACTAAGATTATAAAAAATCATATTAAAAAAAAATCACTTTTACAATCATTATTCCACATATACCTTAATTGTGTATGATTTAATGTTACTTAAAATGAATTGTAAATGTGTTTAATGGTTTAATCGTCAATAACCTCCACTAAATTATCATTAAGTGAGTTACTGACTTTGCAATCGAGGTTTAATCTGTTGGAGTGTTCAGTGTTCTTTGATGATATATGGCCTACAAAAAGGGCATGAGCTGAAGGTTGAGCACACCCCACCTCGAGCTTTCAGCCAACTCTTCTTCGTCTCCTGCCCCTCTGGTGTTCTTGGCCTCGCTGAGTTTTTTTATATTTTGCTGTTATGCTCATCTTGTTTTTGTAGGAAGAGTTTATATAGGGAGTATCACAACTTCTTTTACTACTAGTTGAAGAATAACTCTAATGTCATGTATGTTATAATGTAAGAGTTTTTAATGGAATTGGAATTAGAATTAGAAGTGGAAATGAGAATGAAAGTGAGTTTTTAAGTGGATTTGGTAGGATTGGTAAAGTGATATATAAATTTTAGGGTTAAGGTGCAAAAATACTCATGAACTTTTTCAAAAAGTGCACCCAACACCAAATGCTTTTCGGAGGTGCAAAAGTACCCATAAACTTATAAAATCGGAGCAAAAATGCCGCTAGCGTTAAAATAGACTAACTTCTGTTAGTTGGATCACATTATTTAAAAAATAAAAATATCTACCTTTCCTAAATTCCTTTACTGTCCTTCCCTTAACTCCTAAACTCCGCTTTCCCTTCGTCCTTCATCTTCTCCATTCTCCAGTCTCTCCTAACGTCCTGTAGATCTAAGTATTGCGATGGGGAACTTTGAGTGCCTTCAACTCCTCCTCCTTCTTCGTCTATTTCTCCTCCGCCGCCATCACCACCGGATTCTCCACCGGCATCTCCTCCATCTTCAGCTCCCAGAGCCCCTGCTCCAAATGCAACCTCACCAATCCCTCCGAGATCATCCCCACCACCTCCATTGGCTGCTTCACCACCAGATCCTTCACCCCCTCCTGCAGAAAATCCTCCTCCCTCACCTATTTCTCCAATTCCTCCTCCTCCGGCAAATAACTCAACACCACCACCGTCTGGTAATCCTTCTCCGCCACAGGGAAAGCCACCGGAAAGTACTCCTTCGGCCCCTTTACCCGCACCATCTCCATCAGTTTCTAAGTGTCCTCCTTCCAAAACAACGCCTTCAACTCCTTCAGTCCCTCCTCCAAAGTCTTCGCATACTCCTTCACATAATGCATTTGCAGCTAACAGGCCCCGTGCACCCCTTCCAACGGCATCGCCCACTGATAGATCATCTAATCATAGAAATACATCCACAAAGAGCGCACCTTCAGGAGGAACAAATAATGGACTAGTCGCACTTATTGGCGCTATAATTGGCGGCCTCCAGCAACGACACCTATCCTCAACATGCCTCTCTCCTATCGTCGAATTGATGGGAAAGGGAGAGCGCGAGATCGAGGGTGTGTAGAGTGTAGAGGACGGTGGTTTATGGTGGCTTTGGTGGGTGTATTATTTTCAGTATTTCCTGTTCTTTAGTCTCATTTCAGAAGGGATGATGAGCCACAATGAAGAACCTAGTATGGTATCCTTTTGGCAAAATTCCAGAATTTAGTTGTAGTATCTAATTCCTCTGTTTTTTTGCAATGTATGTATCTTTTACTACGAAATGATCTTGAACAGAGGACTGAAGAACTAACGCTGGATGATGCTTTCAAACTATTTTCCTAGGATTGCACTGGGCGTTTTCTATTCTGATTTTTGTACTTGTTTCCCTTTCAATTTCTTTTTTTTTTTGGGTAACGTTTGAATTTCTATTAATGGTAAGGTATTTTCTGGGGAAAAAGCTATTTCCTCTGGTCTCTAGTGATCTTCGATAAGGAAAAACAGAGTTGCACAGCGATGAATGGGGAGGCTGGGAGCGAGAGGGTGTTTTTTTTTTATGTTAGGGGTATTTTGGTATTTTCATGCTGTACATAACGTCTGTTAATGAAATTTAACAGTGATGGTATTTTTGCTCCGATTTTGCAAGTTTATAGGTACTTTTGCACCTCCAAAAAGCATTTAGTGTTGGGTGCACTTTTTGAAACAATTCAAGGGTATTTTTGCACCTTAACCCTAAATTTTAATTGAAATATTAATAAATAATATGAAAATACCAATACACCCTCACCAAACAAATCACTACCACCAAAAAAAATCTCTCCCATCCCACCTGCGAATCTGGGCAGAACACAAAGAATCTATCAATTAGCAATGGTAAGCCTTGTGGGAATTAGAAAATTGATCGATAATAGAATCAAGAGCAAGTTTCAATTGAAGACATTATCATAGACAAGAAACAAAAATTATTTAAATTACAGAGCATTGTGCGATTCATCTAAAGCTAAAGATTCAATCATAGAAGAACCCAGAAAATCACATTTGCTGAAATGAAATATGAATCTAAGAAAATCACAAAGAATAACACTGTAAAAATTTTGAAAAATAAAATCCAACACTAGAAAATCCAGAAGTCTATTGAATCTGTCGTCTTCCTCCTCAGAAAACGCAGTTGTCTTCCTCATCACCTTGCAGAGACGTCGTGGAAGGAGAGCACAAACAGACGACGACGACGACGAGAGAAGGCTGGAAGATGGAAGCACAAATGCTGACGACAACGACAAGAGTTGAAATTGTGCGAAGAGCTTTAGGTGTTGAGACAATAAAGAGGGAATCGGTGCTGGGATTTCTTCGAACAATAAACTTGCAGATATGAGAAGTTTCTAGATCTGAGTTGGTGATGGGAGCCGCTACAAATCTCGCCGTCCTTTGCAGTGGATGTACTCGTCGTCACCAGAAGAGTGGGAGAGGGAGGTTGCGAGTTGCGAGTCCAAGGGTCAAGACACAAGAGGGGCAAAGTTGTAACATGATAAAATATATGTGGATAAAATGATCCAAAAGACTCACTTCCATATAACCCATATCAGCTCCTTAGGTCTTCTTAAGAAGCTCACCTCTATCAATCTTTATAAGAGTGATTTCTATAAGGAAGTGGGTTCCAATATATTAAACAGTCAAAATTTAGGATTTCACTTTTAATTCCAATTCTCAAGTCTCAATTCCGGTATAACAAACAGGCATAATGAAGTGTGAAAAATACAAAGCTTGAATTTGAACTCGAAACTATAAAAAATTTTGAATTAAAAGATCAGGTGAGAATGGTTTAATATATAACTAAGAAATTTTACGATTCTTTTCACGTATATCTCCAATGTATAACCCGGAGATATGAAGCATATATGAGTGCGTATATTACTACATATATTTTATATATGCCTGAGATTTTGATCTAACCTACATATATAAACATCAGGAAGCTAATCTTCTTGACGTCTTGAGCTATACTATTTACATCAACTATCCACTACTATGTGGTCCTTCATACGCCCAACTTGGGAGGAATAAGAGGCAAATCAACCTCGTCACACCATTCCACATACCTCGTCTCAAAAAAGGAAGTCTTTGCCTCATTTGGCCAATAACTTATCCAAAATTCCCCACCTATCCTCCATTTCAACACACTCCCTTCCATCTCTTTGCTTAGCTTCCACCCTACTTCTTCTCCATTCTCGTCCCCAGCAAGCACCACCGACCCGGTTTTCGTAAACGGTCTGTTCGCTCCCACATACCTCTTCCTCAAGCCGTGAACCGGATCCCCACCCGTTTCCCCATACGGCTTCCCCGTTGCCACCTCCTGACCCGTCGCGTTATCGTACAAAACGGCGTCGAATACCGCCGCATTCCCCTCCGCGTCTTGGTCCATCCTCCAATTCTTCGTCTTCGTCCTCGTAGATGTCCTCGCCACCGCTTTTGCCTTCGAAAGCTTCAGCTTCTGGAAATTCCCCTTCACGATTTTCTGTATCTCCACTTCCCTCTCCGTGTTCTCCGTTGATCGGGTCAAGCTCAACCCGCCCACCACGTACGTTGCTCCAACTTCCGGCCCGACCCAGATCCGAACTCTCGACGGGAAGTGCTTCTCCTCGCCGTATTCCGCCTCGCTGTTTTGATTCTTGAACCCCAGCTTCGCCACTTGGAGGCGTATGTTGTCAACACGTGCACGAACCTGAATGAACCCGTCGTGGAATGCGACGGAGTATTCTAACTGGACGAGGGCCTCAAGTTGTTGGTGGGCAAGAGCGTACTTTAGTACTGACTTCTTAGCATCAAGATGAGGAATTTGAGTTTTCAGGGTATCATCGGAACTCGCCACTTTCATCATGGTCATCATCGGTGCATAGCCTTTCAGAGCCCAAACGCCGTGAGCCTCCGTCGAGTACGAAAATCCCGGGCTTCGACACGGCGGCGGAACTAACAACGCCTGCAATCCCACGCAAAGCTCTCTAAAAATGCACCATTTTGCTACTATGTACCCAAGGGTGCGCATGAAGCATAACTCGGTGTCCAAGCCGACGGTGACTAAGAAAGTTCGCAGAACCGGCGAGGGGTTCGACGAGACGGTTTCGAGCGCGGAAGGTAGTAATGATTGGAAGTAGAGCGAGCCAGCTTCGGTGGGGGCGTCACAGGCGCAGAGCCAGAAGAGGCGTAAGATGAAGACGAGGTTGAAGAAGGTGGAGAAGGATTCGGGTGAGTGAGAGTCCATGATCCATGCGATAGGCTCGGGTTTGAGCTTCTGGAGCTCAGACCTTGGGCACGTGCTGTTTGGCGCGTTGGGGGAGAGTGATATGATTTCTTGAAGAAGCTGAAGAAACAGAGGAAGGAATGGGTTTTCTCTAGAAAGATGACATTTCTCAGAGACCCAGAGAGGTTTTTCAGAGTTGAGCGGGTGATGAAACCCCTGCAAGCAAACCGTGAAAATCACAGCAGCTTCGGATTCCGACCCCGAAGTCCGGTCCGCTTTTAAATGAATGGACCGAGTCGAACCGTCATGGTCATCAGCTTGGCCGCCTGAACCGGCGAGTTCGAATATAGGCGATTCGGACCACTCGTCGGAGTTGGGAAGCTGGCATATCCATGACCAAATGTCCATTGTTCAGAGGAAGCTTGCTAGGTCTGATTTCTCTCTCTCTCGTGGTGGTGTTTAATTTTTGAGAGATGAAGCATGAATATAATGAGGGATTTATTTATGGAAGGAATGAATGATGAAGGAAGGGACACCTTGGAAGAAGAGGAGCCGAGGGATGGATGAGGAACTGGTGGTGGTAACAAGTTAATTGTGTCTTGTTTTGAGATTTTATGTTGGAATCATTAATGAGGCCAGTTTTGTTTCGCTATCTAATGCAGATTCTTCTACCCCGATCCATTCGAAGAATTAATTGCTGATGCGCATGCACTTGTTTGCAACCGCATACGTAGTCCCAGTTTTTTTTGTCTCAGAATATTCATGGGGTCTAGAGGCTTCCACGTGTAAGAGAAAACGTATTTATTTATTTAATTCGATTATTTTTGTGGTTTGTATCATAAAACAAGGCAGTAAGACAACTTGAGCCTGTCTTACGTCTTGTGGTCTGACGGTCATGGGTGTAATAGATCATAGAGCAAATTACACTAATATATATATATATATATATATATTGCCCAACTGAAGGTTTGTCTTCTTTGTTTCAAAGGGTGGAGATGGAAAATAAAGTAAAGAGTTACTTTATTTTATTTGGTTGGTGGGAGAAGGAGATGATGGGGATTTTTTAATGATTTTTTTGTTTAGTTTGACATATAAAGAAAGAAATGATAGTAATTAAGTATTCTATCTTAATATATTTAGTTATATTTTTTATTTATATGTTATATAAATTAATTTACATCTTATCTAATTAATATAATAATATTTTTATTTATATAATTAATATAATAATATATATTTTGTTTTAAGTTAATTGTATAATTATATATTTTTTAGCTATAATAGTATTTTTATTTATAATAACATTTTTTAATTTTAAATTAATTTCATAATGGATCATACTTACATGAAGTTTTTTATATCTATTACATCAAGTTCTTTAATTACATATAATTATGTGTCCTATTTTTTTATATGATTTTATATTTAAATGATAATGATTCAAAAATAGGACACATGGTCACATATGAGTGGGAAACTTAACAAAATGAATATAAGGAACTTGACCTAAGTATTTTCCTTTCATAATAATATATTTTTAATATAAAAATAATATTATCTTTCATTATAGGGTTAATATAATTTTTGGTCCTTGAAGTTTGATCCAATTTTGGTTTTGGTCCCTCAAGTTTGAAATTGGTGGTTTTGGTCCCTGAAGTTTCACCCGATTTTGGTTTTGATCCCTCAAGTTTGAAATCGGTGGTTTTGGTCCCTGAAGTTTCACCCGATTTTGGTTTTGGTCCCTCAAGTTTGAAAAGGACTTGGTTTTTTTCCCGGGTCGGGTCGGGTTTCAAAAACGGGTCGTCAAGTCCTTTTCAAACTTGAGGGACTAAAACCAAAATCGGGTGAAACTTCAGGGACCAAAACCACCAATTTCAAACTTGAAGGACTAAAACCAAAATTGGGTAAAACTTCAGGGACCTAAACCACCAATTTCAAACTTCAGGGACCAAAACCAAAATTGGATCAAACTTCAAGGACCAAAAGTTATATTAACCCTTCATTATAATAATATTTTTATTTAAAATTATATTAACGTATTTTATTTTTTTTGGACAAAATATTAACATATTTTATAATTATAATTTTTTAAATTTTGAAAATTTATTTTTTATTTTAAATAAATTTTATTATAATATTTTTATTTGTAAAACTATAAATTTTTAAATTTTATTTCATAATAATATTTTTTAATGATAAAAATATATTTTTATTTAAATTTATAAGAACATATGTTATAATTATCAAGGAACAAAAAACCGGACCGGTCAATGAACCGGTCACGGAATAGGTTCAAGGGTTAATGGTTCAACCGGGGTCGAACCGGTGATCAAACCGGTGGTTGAACCGGTTATATTAAAATATTACAATTTATTAGTAACAATATATATTAATATATTCTTAAACTTATATAGATAAAATTAATTGTTTATATTAGATTTGATTACTTGAATCATATAAAATTATTTGACTAAAATATTATATATTATATGTATATAATATATAATATTTATTCTTTTTATTTTTTAAATTTTTGTAGCTTTGAAATTAAAATTTGTTCTTATAATTTAATAAAATATTATAGATTGTATGTATATCGGTCTAAATCTATGATTTTCTTTATTTTTCAGATTTTTTTTGAACCGGATATCTCATTTTTCAAAAAAAAAAAGAAAAAAAAGAGCAAACCGGTTGAACCAGTGACCCACCGGTTTTGGCCGGTTTGACCGGTTTTGGACCGGTTCGACCGGTTTCCACCGGTTCAACCCTCTCCCCCTCAGAAACAGCAAACCGGACCGGACTGAGGACCGGTTCACCGGTTTTCCGGTCGGACCGGCCGGTCCGGTCCGGTTTTTTGCACCATGATAATTATGATAATTTTCTATTCATAAATATATATTTTATATTAAATTATTTTTAATTATAATAATTATTTATAATAATATATTTTTATTTTATAATAATTTTTTCCTTTGAGGTCCTTTTTTTCAAAATTTCAAATTAAACGAGCGAAAGCACTCATTTTTCTTTCCCTTCTGTCCCCTCCCCTCCCACCATACAGGCCCATGGAAGCAAAGAAGCAGAAGAGTAAATCAAAATCACCATGGCTAGCGCCTCTCAAATCCAAATTGGGATTCAGCGGGTGCCGCAAAATCCAGTGTTCCATGATTTGCCCGGTAGTTCAAAATCGTTTGAATCCTCCGTCTCTGGGAAAAAATGATCAAGACCAACGACGTAGACAAACGAAGATGTATCGGAGAAGACGGAGAAGAAATCAAAGAAGATAGTCCAAAAAAGATTTCAAAGGAAAGCCAGGTATATTTTAAGTACTTCAAAAATAGTTGATATGGATATCGATTTGTCATCTGTGAGGTCCTCTTTAAAGAGATGTTAGATTCAAAAGGGGGATGGGGATGAGCAAAGATTTGGTGTCAAGAAATTCAGAAACGAAAATATAAGGGTCTGAGAACCTTTACTGCGCCATTAATTAGATGTTGATGGAAAGATTGAGGGACTCCGGTTCTTGCCTTCCTGGTACAATGATACAGAGGAGATCATAGTTTGGGATTGGCTTACAAGACATGAAGATCCTTTGTCTGAAACATGCTTCAGCTTCTCATATGCTGGTTTTTTATGGGTCGTTTGCCACGGCTTCACATATGGAATGTGTGTCAGAAACCCAATTTGGGGTTTCTGACAAATCTTAATCCTTTGCTTAAGTTGTGTGAAGGTTCTGTAAATTGGGGAGTGACAAGGTTTTTGAAGTTTTAAATGTTTCTGTTTGCAGCTAATTGTTGTTTAGATTTTTGTTATGTGCTTTTGGAGGTTATTGTTAGATGTGCCCTTATTACCGTTGTCATGTTTAAGTGGTCTCGGAGTCCATATCCCAACAAGATATCATGATCAAGTCTAACTTTGATAAAAATTTTAAGTTCCGAAAACATTGCTATTATTTTTATGGAACTTCCAACTTATTGTTGGATTTAAACCAATTTCTTTTAAACCCAATTTGAATAGATGCCCGTTTTTTCTCTTTTAAGAGGGAAGTTAGTGGCATGATCTTGTCAACTTCATGTTGATGGTTTCCTCCATATGTTATGTTTCAGTACAAGGATCTTTCTTAGAGTGTATTACTTGTTCATGTCTGGCTGTTGGAATTTTCACTCTATATTTGTGGATTGATCTCAGGCTTGTCAAGAGTCGGGCTTATGATTCAGAGTTTCTAGAAGGAATTGGGCCTAAAAGGCCAGGTCTGTAGGGCCACGAGCTTAAAAGGATCGGCTCTACAGTCCTGTAGGGCCGGCCCTTTTAGGTCTGTTTAATTTTTTTAAAATAAATTAATATATGTAATATCATTATATCAAATTATCAATATGAGAGATACCTAAATATCTAATAGGGTGTTAGTAACAGGCTAACATTTATTAAATGATTTGATTTATTTGGTTTTCTACAATGGTTTATTCATTTAAACTTTAAAAAAATAGATTAATTTGAACATTATATAATTATTTTAATTAGAAATTTATGAGTTTTAAAAATAGTATATATCAATTTAAAGTAAAATAATAACTAAATTATAAAATTTGAAAATAAATTTTATTTAAATTAAAATGAGTTTAGGCCAGTTTAAATTCAAATCCGTGAAGGACTGACCTTATAGAATTACAGATTTCATAAATTGAGGGTTTTATAAGAGTCGAGCCTAAACGGAGTGGCTCTACCGAGCCGGGCCGTATTCCTAACAATATTTATCTACAAACATGTTCCTTTAGGGTGGTTGTAGTAGTTGTGTCTCAAGTTTGTCGTCACATATGTATTGTTGGCTTACATGTGCGCCTGTCTTTATTTAATTATCTTTTTATGTTTAATATGATTCATCATTGTATCTAACATATATATATATATATTTTGCGTGAGTTTGTCGTTCATGCATGCAACAGATATATAAGAGCAAACCACATCCGTTATCCGTATAACTAGCACTGGGATATTCCTTTCAATTTTTAATATGAGGACTGTATAAATAATGTTTTAATATTAAAAAATATTAAATTAATTATTTATAATAAATGTGTGTTAATTTTCTTAAAATATTTATTTTGTCCCTTAATATTTGTAATTAGTAAGAATACTGAAGAAAGAATTATAAATTTAAAAAACAAAGTGTATTAAAGTCTTATACTAAAGACTAAAGTAAATTTGTTGCCAAGCTTTTGTATTTAGGACTGGTGGCAGTATTATGTTTGAGTTTTTATTCAAAATATTGTTTTAATTTTTCATTTTTATGAATATATTGCTGTATGTTTTTTTTAAAAAAAAAATCTCCATTTCAATATAATTTTTGTTAAAGAAATTAAGCTCTTAAACAATATACTAGTTTCATTTTACTATATCATCAAATTAAAAAATCATTTATTTATTTATATTACTTATGAATTTTATATATAGTAAAAAATGCAATGTGAATAATCTACTAAATATGCTCTTTCGTTGCTAATTATGAGCTGTCTTCTGTAAAAACTTTCTTAGTCCATAATATAAGATGCCATGTGATGTTATTCAATGGTTTTTTGGAGTCATTTTTTTATAATGTTTATATTCTTTTAATTAATTCTTGGAAAAAATATTCATTTAATTACTGAAGGTAAAAAATGTTCTTTTAATTAATAGGTATAAAAATGAAAAATTAAGCTATTTTTATTTTGGCAAATTATGTAACCATATAGTTAACAAACTCTGTTAACTGGAGAAAAAGGTAATTCATAGAGACTGTTTACAATATATGAGGTAGTTGGAAATATTTTTTGATACCATATTACAGTGACTTTCTTGCTCTGATACCATATTACATTAAGCAAGAAAGAAATGAAAAATTGAGAATCTTTTTTTATAACCAAAAGTAATGATACACATGTCTTTATACATCTAGAGGACAATGGTTAAGAAGAATTCACCTTCAAAGTGTTTGTAGACTAGTCCTTCTTTCGTCACTATTTTGAGAAGGGAATTGACATTGCTAAGTCCCTGAGTGAGTTCCTTGGAGGAAATGTCAACCTCTACTGCATAAAGTAGGTGTTTCATCTGACCTCAGTTTCTAGGGTTTAGCTTATGGCATTGTGGCATCATTCCAATATATATAAAAATAATATGATTTCTAGTTGCGAGCAAGGTGATTTTTTGATACCATATTACAGTGACATTCTGGCTCTGATACCACATTACAGTAAGCAAGAAGAGAAATGAAAAATTGAGAATTTTTTTTAATAACCAAAAGTAGTGATACACATGTCCTTATATACTTGGAGGACAATGGTTTAGAAGAATCCACTTTCGAAGTGTTTGTGGACTAGTCCTTCTTTCGTCACTCTTCATGAGAAGGGAATTGACATTGCTAAGTCCCTGAGTGAGTTCCTTTGAGGAGATGTAAACCTCTACTGCACAAAATAGATGTCTCATCTGACCTTAGTTTTTAGGGTTTAGCTTAGGGCATAGTGGCATTATTCCAATATGTATAAAGAAAATAGGCTTTCTAGTTGCGTACAAGGTGATTTTCTGATACCATATTACAGTGACATTTTTGCTCTGATACCATATTACAGTAATCATAAAAGGCATGTATGTTATGACTGATTTATTATTTTTAGTATATCTTAAATATCTTAAAGCCCATGATATTATTACACACATAATAGTATCATATGGGAATTATTTGGTTGCAGGGAATATTATGGAAAAGAGGAAGAAAGGAGAGGGTGAATGTGTTTGGATCGTACATGAGAAGGACATGCTACCAAACACACACAATTATGAAGCACATAGAGAATAATGGTGTTTTTTTTTTGGCTTCTTCAATCATGGAAATAAAGGGTTTGTGGAATAAAACCTTTAAAAGTTGAAACTATAAACTTCGGAGCTTCACGCTGGATTTTTACCCTTCTTTTTATACTTCTATTTGTTAGTATACTTATATTCAGTTTTAAGTCCCTATCTGATTCTAAATAAAGATTAAAGATGGGAGGTTTTTTTTAAAAAAAATAAAATATTTGCTTATATTAATTGCAACATCTAAATGGTGAATCCCAAGATATAAATTAATACCACATCATATTTTAATATCTGAATATGTTATAAATAAATGTGTTTGAATTTTGAAACACTGAAAATTTAAATAAAACGATATAAACACACACATACATATCTCTCATTTTAGGGGTGAATGAATCAAGTAATAAGCAGTTAGTCAGATATCATTATATATCCAATCAGATTATATTAATATTCGGATAGCTTTTAAAATGTGTACGTTTAAAGTTCATTTTTATTTTTTTTAAAACAAGCAATTAAGTACATAAAAATAAATCTCCTAATAATTTTCTCTCAGAACTATGTGGTGGCTAAAATTTTAACTATCACCGATGGGAAGAAAAGGGGAGCGAGAAAACGATAAAGAACTTAATTTTTTTATTCTCATGAGGTTGAGGACAGAGACTGTCACACGCAAGCCGTAAAGACAAGAAAAAATGGAAGAAATTGTACTAAGCTACAAGCTACCACGTTTGGTCTGACAAAAAGCTCTAGGAAATATGTGAAGGGCCTCATAACTTTGTTTCCTTTCCTTCGGTCTAGTTTGAATTTTTGGTCGGTGGTCTCTATTTTTTGGTCTCTCTCTCAACTTGAACAGCAAACATGGAGCCTTCACTCTCCCTTCCTGAAATCATCCATTTACTTTTCTTCCATGCTTTCTGTTATAAAAAACTTCTTCATTTCATCTTTTAAAATGATTTCTTTGGGGTTCTCTTCTGCCTTAAGGGCTTTTGGCATCTCATCTTCTATTTTCACACCTTCATTCTCTGTGTGTCTGAAATACTTATTAGGGCATTGTGGCATTATTCCTATATATAAAATAAAATAGACTTTCTATTATTAATAATACTTGCGTCCTAGGTGATCTTCTGGTGGATGGCGATTTTGCCTTTAAGGGGTTTGTGGAATAATTTAAACTTTGAAAGTTGAAACTTCTGGATTTGAATCCTTCCTTTTTAGGCCTGTGTTCCTTGTTCTGTTTTAAATCTCTATCAAAGATGTGGGGTTATTTTGAATAATTAGTGAATATTTTGGGCCTATATTAGAGAGTTGGCAGTTCTCAGTTCCTCCCATCAAACTTAGTTCCTTCCATTCTCGACAAAAGTTATCAGCACAATGAGTCTCCAAGCTGACTTGTTTCCTATCAAAAAGGAAGGGATCAAGAAATACTTAGAGGATAATTCTTTAGACGAATCCAGCTTCCAAGTGTTTGTGGACTGCTCCTTCTTCTGTCACTCTTCTGAGAAGGGGATTGACATTGCTAAGTCCTTGTGGGAGTTCCTTGGAGGAGATGTCGAACTCTACTGCACAAAGTAAGTGTCTCATCTGACCTCTATTTTCAGGGTTTAGCTTATGGACTCATCTTTTTCTTTGTTTTCTTCTCTTCTCATATGCATGCTGAACATCCTCAAGACATTGGTTTAAAAAAAATAAGTGAAGAATGTCACACCTTTATCTTATTTTTCATATTTTCAGAGTGCTTGTGTGCAGTTTGATGAGCAATACAGGAATAGCATAATAATATCAATATATAGTACATGATTACATTGATGAATTCCCTTCAGGTTAAGGTAATATATACAATTTATCTAAATACTTAAAATCAAAGGCTACATATAACCACAATCTTTGTCTAATTAAAATGATCATGAGTTATGGAGAAACCTTAAGACAATTCATTATTTCTCAAGTCTCTATGACTTTGCCAACTTAACTTCCTAGGGGTTACCCATCTTAGTATTTCCCTGGGTTGATCACGCTTAACTTTCATGCCCTCGTGTAAAAACGCAGATACGGGGGGCTTTATCTGCTTCCAATCGCCGGTACCCTGAGACTACCCTTGTCTTAAATGTCGTGCCCATTGTCTTCGGGTATCAAAATATTGTGTATAGTCGCATATTAATGCCGATACATGCAAAATATCAATTTTGATACCATTATTAGAATTGTTACTACTGGTGTTCTGATACCGTCATTGCGCGTATCAATTCTTCTATCCAGTACACTAGTCCCACTGACACCGTCAACTAGGCACTGGTACCTCCTTTGCATGTACTGATTTCCATCATCCTCTGATACTGTTGACGCACTTTGATACCGCTGGTACCATCCTAATTCTACTATTACTAGTATCGTTGCTATGTGCACTGGAATCATCGATACCGTCAGCTGGGTACTAGTACTGCCTCTGCGTGCACTGCTATTACTACTTCCTGATACCTTCTTGGTACCACTGATACCACTCTGATATCATCTCCAGGTGCACCGATACCACTAATACTGCCATCTCGATACTGATATCACTTCTAAGTGCCCTGATACCCCTATTGTCATACTACTGCTATAAAGCACTTGACTACCAAGGATCACATAAGGTTTGTACTTGATCCTTAGGTTAAGCTTTCAATCTTTGGGTAGGCGACTCTGGGGGGTCTCGGTGGCACCCAGAGCATAATCCCTAAGCCTTCGGTGGGCGGAGGGGGGCAAATCCTAGCAGGGGGTCTCGGTGACACCTGTCCTGCACCGCTAGGGACCCCGTTGAGGGTGAAACCGTGCCGTTACAAAGAAAGCCAAGCAGATGCTAGAATTCAAGACGTATGGACTTGCTTTTTAATTTTATTTTGCAATTTTCTCGACATTGAATTCCTCTGCTTCTTATTTTCAGATATACCTTTCTCCTTCGCATCATTGTTGTCTTGTATATCCTAAAATCAAATGCTGATCCTTTTTCTTCACTAATAAAAAAACTTGGATTATTATTAATTGTGTCTCTGTCTTTGTCTTGTCTAGATCTGAGAGTTGACCCGATCATGCCAACCTAGTGGACTATTTTACATCATAGTTTAGAGGGAGCTTGTGATGGAAAATGTGGGTTCTGGCCTCTACTTCATGGCCACTCAGGTTTGGGATCTCTCTGAAACTGAGTCTTCTCATATGGTCCCTTCCCTCTCTTCCTTTCTATCTCATTTCTTTTGGGTTTCCACAATCTGTTTTTTAAACTATTCCTTATAGGAAAAGGGATGTGTGTCCATGCTCACCATATCCTGGGATGGATCCGACCTGGTCCTGCGACCGAAGTTTCTTGGCCAGTTGGAGAAGGAAGGAGGGAAGAAGGGCTCCACCTCCACCTAAACCCATCTCATATAAATACAAGACTGCTGCAAAATATACTTATTGTATGGATGTTTTGCTATTGATGCAAACTATACATATTATACAGATGTTTTACTACTAGACTGATACCATATACATACTAGGTCGATACTTTACACTTATTTCTTACTTGTTGATGCTTTAATAGACTGATACTTGGACATGATATGTTGATACTTTACTACACTAATACTTGAGACATGATAGTATTAATGTAGTAAAGCAAGATTAAATTCAATGTGAAGAGTGATAAAATTTATTCCATATATATCATGTCTCAAGTATCAGTGTAGTAAAGCATCAACATATCATGTCAAAGTATCAGTCTAGTAAAGCATCAATAAGTAAGATAATAAGTGTAAAGTATCGACCTAGTATGCATATGGTATCAGTCTAGTAGTAAAGCATCTATATAATATGTATAGTTTGCATCAGTGGTAAAACATCTGTATAATATGTATATTTTGCATATACATAATATAAAAAAATTGTGTTAACTTATTTGATTTTATAATGCTCAGTTGCTTTATATATGAATTTTATAAGTTTTTTTCTTTTTTTATATTATCATCCCAGTTCTGTGTTTGTGGCTACCCCTCTCACCATAGATGTCTCATATGGGACTTAAACTTGAGACCCCAAGAGCTTTGTGTTGGTAATTGTTTTTGTTGAGTACTATAAATTATCAATGTTGATGGATTTCATTTCAATTATTTGGATTTAAAATATATTTAAATTAAATAATTATCATTTTTTATATTTTAATTATTTAATTATACACTATGAATACCAATTTATTGATAAGAGTAAATTTGTTTAAGTATGCGATATGATCTTACGTCATTGTTTACGTAGTATTGACAACCTTACTTATAAATATCAATTTAAAAAAAAAAAAATAAAGTTGAGATCACATGGACTAGTAAAATTGGTTAACCATAGAGGGTTGATTGTCACAATAGGAAAATTTAAGGCCTGATTATTATTATTTCGTACAAATTATACTTTGATATTGTATGTGCTAAATATTCCTGACCCTCGTTTTCACCAAAATGGCCTCTTAATTATAGGGTCCCACATATATTCCTGACCCTCATTTTCACTAAAATTAATAATGCATGCCACTCAAATGCACGTCACAGGATCATATCCTAGTGGCAGTTTTTACCTTGAGAAACAATAGATTACTCTTCTTGGAATTAATCTAATATATAAAACTCCCTCAGCCTTGGTAGAAGAAATATTTAAGATAAAAGCTAATCAAGATGTGGTCTAATTTAAACAATCGAGCTCAACAACTTACCTTTCAAAATATAAAAATATGATATGAGTTCGGGTGTCTGATATATAAAAAAAGCAAGTTGAGGGGTTGAATTTAATTTTAAATATAAAACCTTAATCTACTATCTCCTTCATATATATATCTTTTTTCCAAACTAGATCCTATTAATAGCACATGTTAAATGAGCTTACATCAAGAAGAGTTTCAATGCAAATGATTTCAAAAGATATTTTAGAGAATTCAACATATATTTTTAAGAAATAACTAATTTGACTGATTTTTTATTATACTCAATTTAGTTTAGTAGATTTTATATTAGTGATTAAAGACATTATAAGGAATTAAATTTTAAGTATTAACAGCATTTAATTTCAGAGTCATTATATTGTTTAAATTCCTTAATCAACATTTTTAATGACTAACAACATTAACATTAAGGCCGGTTTGGCACGCTGAAAGTCTCACGTTGGAAAAGAAAACTATGGAATGGCAAAAAAAGAAAAAAAGAAGAAGAAAACTTTGAATTTGAAGAGGGAGGTGATGTTCCCTTGTGTGAGGATCGCTTCCCACCATTTTTGGTAAAAATCTATTTTCAATTTTTTTTTACCAGTAAAAACCTATTTTCAATTGCACGTAGGAAAATCCAGAAGACAAATTTGTCAGGCACAACCTTTAGTTCTTCTATGTTGCCATTAAATGATGAAGTTGGCCTTTGGTTCATCTTCTTCTCTATCACTGTATGCCTAAAGTGAACCCGGCAAGTCGAGGTGCCTAAGCAAAAGCTGTTGCCTGCAATTGAAACTCCTAAGGCACCTCAAGTTGCCTAGGCAAGCTTTTGTTTGGGAGTGAAATTCCCTAACTCCCTCGGACCCAACTCCCAAGCAACTTTTTATTTTTTATTTTTTTTATGTTTGTATATTAATCAATATTTACATAATATTTAATAATATAATACTACTATTATTATATTTTATTGTATATTTATTTGTTGGGTGAAGGTGTAGATTCAGTAATGAAGTTTTAAGTAAAGGGCGACAAGCACAATTATATTTTAAATGGGGCAAAAATACATATAAGAAATTAAAAATGGAGTATCCACCACAAAACCGTTAAATTTGATCTACTAACGTTAAATTATAAGAGAAGAAGACCCCTAACGACGTTAGTCCAAATTTAACGGTTTTGTGGTTGATGTTTCATTTTTAATTCCTTACGTGTATTTTTACCTTTTTTTAAACATAATTGTGTCTGGTGCTTCTTACTTAAAATTTCATTAATAAATCTGCACCTTAACCCTTTATTCGTTTGATATTTCATCCTAATTGAGTATTAATACTAAATACTCGTGCTCGTTATTAGATGGTCATTTGCATAATTTCCCTACTTATCTTATTATTATTTTCAGCCTACTAAACATAAATTTTCCCTTCAAACTATATTTTCATTCCAATGCTAAGAAATTTTGCATACCATTTCTTCTAATTAATTCTTCCCAACAGCGAAATACAAGTGAAGCTGAGTTTGGGCTTTTCGTCATTTGATTGTCTTAGTGAGTGGGGGCTTATTTTGCCCAAATAAGCCCGTTTTTCCCAAATAAGTCTGTATATCGGGAGAAAGAGATATACAACACATAATATAATAGTTATATGTGATCGAGATATGTACTTTATGTTTGTGTTGGCGGGTTGGAAAGGTTCTGCACATGACGCTTGTGTGTTTCAATCTGCTGTCTTAAATCCAGTTATGAATTTTCCTTATCCACCTATAGGTATATTTTCTTTCCATTCAGTTGAATTACTTTTAGTGCACACTTTGCTTAATCTCACACCTTTAAAATGATTTGATCATTTATTAGGTAAATATTATTTGGTCGACGCTGGCTATCCCACACCAGTTGTGTTTCTTGATCCCTACAGATGTGAGCATTATCACCTGCTAGAATTTCAGCGTCAATTTGGTTTGACAAATGCTAAAGAGACATTCAATTACTATCATTCCAGTTTGAGGTCAACAATTGAAAGGACTTTTGGAGTGTGGAAGAATATATTCAAATTATTGCAAAAAATGTGCAAATACAGTTACGAAACGCAAGTCCACTTAGTTCGCGCAACTATGGCCATTCATAACTTTATTAGGAGAAATTCTCATAGTGATGCTAAATTCGGTGCAACAGAAACTGTCAATATAGCTCATGAAGATAATAATACTGTAGAAGATGCAACTTCCTCGTCCAATGATGCTGAGACATCTTCAACCTGTATGAATTGCATTCATGACATGATTAGATATCAACTTGTACGAGACATGTGATCCAATTAATTATGTGATATTTTTTATGTGAAATAATGTATTTTGACATCACATTTTCTAACCTCAATTTTTCCACTAATTTTTAATTTTAAATATCTTGTTTTATTATAATTAACACAAAAGCACTAATGTAATCACCAATCCAAACAAATTTTTACTTTTAAAAAAGTATTTATACAATCACCAATCCAAATAAGTTTTGACTTATAGAAAATCATTTATTCAATCGCTCATCCAACATATGTTTGGAATAGATTATTTTTGGTTGTTTTTCACATATGGCGAGACAAAACTCCTCTCACATACTTACCTTGTATACCATAAATCATGATCTAAAAGCACTTATTTTTGGACAATAAATACTTATAAATCGTGATTTACGATATACTCCCTCCGGTCCTAATTATAGGAAAACATTTGAGAGTTGATCTTGGTCCTAATTATAAGACAAAGTTCTAATTTTTGTCAATTTCTTCCCAAAATACCCCATGTTAATACCTTCTCAATAATAATTAAACACAATAATAATTTAATAAGAGTAGATCAGAAGTTGTTGAGGGAGATTGATGACGTCGGATTGTGTGAGAGCTTGGAGAAGTCGTGTGTGAAGTAGGAGGGGTACAAGAAAAAACAGAGAATTAACGTAATTGGATGCCATTTTAAATTTTAAATAAGGGTATTTTAGTAAAATAAATATGATTAACTAATTTAACCACTATTCTTAATTTCTCCAAAATTAGGTAAATATGTCATATAATTAAGACGGAAAATAACATTCTTGCTGCGTACTCTTCCCCTAAGAAACTGAAAATACAATGAGCTTCGATTCCTCTCGCTCTGCAAATTCAAAGCGAAGAGTCAGCAATTCAGCATCTTCTAATCGTTCTAATGATAGCACGAGGACGAAGAAGAAGAATACTAACCAGAAAACCCTTGGCGTAACTTGGGTCTCAAATTCTCGCTCTTCCTCCCGAAAATCCGCCTTCTCCGGTTTTGGCAGGAGGTGATTTTTCATTTTAGACTTCCATCTCTGGTCGAAATTGGAAATGAAATTTAATGCAATAGATGGTCTGGAAATCACTGCATTTCTGGTTTCAGTTTAAAGAAGCTACAAATGCCGCCATGGTCATTTCCGCTGAATTATTTGATAATTTTTATCTTCATTTGTTTTATTTTCATGAGAATGTACTTAAATGAAATAGTTTAAGATTGAGAGCGACCGCGAATATAAGTTTTATTCCTCTTCAGTAAGTTAAGAATAACCCTGCTTCCATTTTTTTAATTATGTCACACTCGACTGCCTTTTCAATGCAGTTATATGGTAGAAAAGAATCGGAAACTACATAACCAGTTTGATAATGAAGCTTCGGCATCTTCTTTTGGTGGCTCTAGTTCTGCAAAGCCTATATTTAGTGGAGTTTCGATCTTTGTGGGTAGCTTCACGATTCCTTCAATTGGGGTCATCAATTGTCTTTTTTAGTCAAAGCTTTGGGAATGCAATAACATGAATAATGGGGTTAGAGCGTACGTGGTATAGTTAACATTTTGCTAATTTTAAGGGACTGCATGCATATCTTAAGCTTTATATCTCTATCCTTATTTAAAATGTAATTCTAGGGGATTTATTGCCGATGCAAAAAAAAAAAAAAAAAAAAAAAAAAAATTCCAGGGGATTTATTTGCGTGTTTGGAAATGTAAAACCATGTTGTTTTGACCAAACTAAGCACATAATGTAGAAGAAGGGACTATTACTGATTGTATGTGGAGGAAGTTCTGCTTAGGATATGCATCTATAGTACTCTGTAATGTGTTTAAGATCTAAAACTTTTTTTTTGGTTTGGAATAAATTTTAATAAAAACAACTGTAATTTCTTTTTAATGTTTTATTTTTTCAAAGCTTTTGGCAAATTGAAGAGATGATGTGACATTGATAACAAGTTTATTTCAGGAATTGCGAGGCTACATGCTTACATATGGCGGAAGATTTGAAAATTATTTCTCAAGACATCAAGTGACACATATTGTCTGCAGCAATCTTTCCAACAGTAAAGTTAAGAACTTGAGGTTCGATTTGCCTTTCTTTAAGTTTCGAGGTTGTATTCCTATCATGATACATCACTTGATTGAGGTGATTCTAATTGTTGGATGATTCAATACAGAGCCTTTAGTGCAGGGCTGCCTGTTGTGAAACCCTCTTGGATATTAGATTCGGTTGCTGCAGGCAGACTCCTGAGCTGCAGGTTATTACTGTTTTCTGAATTTTTTCCCTCTCTGAACAAATGTCTACCCATATTTGTTGAGCAAGATTGAAAGAAGAAAAAAGCGATGAAACCTTCTTGAGGGAAGGGAACTGAATTTGGACTATTTGAATGCTCTCACGACACTGTGCACTTGTTAATGTTTTACTTCATAACTTTTTGTGGTTGGGAAAGTGATAATATATCACTTGTCTTTCTATGCCATCATGTATGAGTGATGCTAATTGTGTTTACAGGGGCGCCCTACCAACTTGATCAGCTGGCTGGTAATCAGCCGAAACTTTCAGCCTTCTTCACACCCAAAAGTAGCAAAAGGGCAGAGGATGCTTTTACTGATGCCCTTTGCCGAGTGGAAGGTGATATTGAAGATTCATCAGGGGCAGTTCGCCCATCAAAGGAGACACACTTAATCAAAGTTGAAAACATGGTTGGATTCGGAAAGTTGAAACTTTTGGATTTGACCCCTTCCTTTTTAGGCCTGTGTTCCTTGTTCTGTTTTAAGTCCCTATCAAAGATGTGGGGTTATTTTGAATAATTAGTGAATACTTTGGGCCTATATTAGAGAGTTGGCAGTTCTCAGTTCCTCCCATCAAACTCAGTTCCTTCCATTCCTGACAAAATTTCACAGTTATCAGCACAATGAGTCTCCAGGCCGATTTGTCTCTGATAAAAAAAGGAGGGGATCAAGAAATACTCGGAGGACAATGGTTTAGACGAATCCACCTTTCAAGTGTTTGTGGACTGCTCATTCTTCTGTCACTCTTCTGAGAAGGGGATTGACATTGCTAAATCCCCGAGGGAGTTCCTCAGAGAAGATGTCGAACTTTACTGCATAAAGTAGGTGTCTCATCTGACCTTTGTTTTCAGGGTGTAGCTCAGGGACTCATCTTTTTCTTTGTTTTCTTCTCTTCTCATATGCATGCTGAACATCCTCAGGACATCGGCTTCAGAAAAACAAGTGAAGAAAACCAAGCAGATGCTAGAACTCAAGACATATGGATTTGCTTGCTTTTTAATTTTATCTTGCGATTTTTTCGACATTGAATTCCTCTGCTTCTTATTTTTTGATATACCTTTGTCCTTCGCATGATTGTTGTCTTGTATATCTCAAAATCAAATGCACTTTCTCCTCTTCACTGCTATGATCCTTTTTCTTCACCAATCCAATAACTTGTTATTATCTGTGTCTCTATCTTATCTAGATGTGAGAGTCGACCCGATCATGCCAACCTAGTGGACTAATTTTACATAATAGTTTAGAGGGAGCTTGTGATGGAAAATGTGGGTTTTGGCCTCTACTTCATGGCCACTCAGGATTGGGATCTCTCTGAAATTGAGTCTTCTCATATGGTCCCTTCCCTCTCTTGCTTTTTATCTAATTTCTTTTGGGTTTCCACAATCTGTTTTTTAAATTCTTCCCTGTTTTGTAGGAAGAGGGATGTGTGTCCATGCCCATCATATCCTGGGATGGATCCAAGCTGATCTTGTGTCCGAAGTTTCTTGGCCAGTAGGAGAAGGAAGAAGGGCTCCAACTTCACCTAAACCCACCTAATATAAATACAAGATTGATGCAAAATATACATATTGTACGGATGCTTTACTACTGATGCAAGCTATACATATTATACGGATATTTTACTACTAAACTGATGTCATATACATATTAGGTCGATGGTTTATAATTATTATCTTTCTTGTTGATGCTTTACTAGACTAACACTTAGACATGATATGTTGATGTTTTACTAGACTGATACTTAAGACATGATAAATATGGAATAAATTTTATCACTCTTCGCATTAATTTAATCTTGCTTCTAAGGGTTTTATACCTTTGAAAGCTGAAACTTGAAGCTTTCGGCTTGATTTCAACCCTTACTGTTTTTCTTTCAACTTTCAAAGGTTGTATTCCATAAAATCCTTAGAAGCAAGATTAAATTCAATGCGAAGAATGATAAAATTTATTCCATATATATCATGTCTTAAGTATCAGTCTAGTAAAGCATCAACATATCATGTCCAAATATCAGTCTAGTAAAGCATCAACAAGTAAGATAATAATTGTAAAACATCGACCTAATATGTATATGGCATTAGTCTAGTAGTAAAGCATCCGTATAATATGTATAGTTTGCATTAGTAAGCATTCGTACAATAAGTATATTTTGCATCAATCTTGTATTTATATGAGGTGGGCTTAGGTGGAGTTGGAGCCCTTCTTCCTTCTTCAACTGGCCAAGAAACTTCGGACACAGGACCAAGTTGGATCCATCCCAAGATATGGTGGGCATGGACACACATCCCTCTTCCTATAAAACAGGGAATAATTTAAAAAACAGATTGTGGAAACCCAAAAGAAATGAGATAGAAAGCAAGAGAGGGAAGGGACCATGTGAGAAGACTCAGTTTCAGAGAGATCCCAATCCTGAGTAGCCATGAAGTTGAGCCTAGAACCCACATTTTCCATCACAAGTTCCCTCTGAACTATGATGTAAAGCAGTCCATTAGGTTGGCATGATCGGGTCGACTCTCACATCTAGATAAGACAGAGACACAGATAATAACAAGTTTTTGGATTGGTGAAGAAAAAGGATCATAGCAGTGAAGAGGAGAAAGTGCATTTGATTTTGGGATAAACAAGACAACAATGATGCGAGGGAGAAAGGTATATCAGAAAATAAGAAGCAGAAGAATCCAATGTCAAAAAAATTGCAAAATAAAATTAAAATGAAGCAAGTCCATACATCTTGAGTTATATCGTCTGCTTGGCTTTCTTCACTTGTTTTTTAGAAGCCGATGTCCTGAGGATGTTCAGCATGCATCTGAGAAGAGAAGAAAACAAAGAAAAAGATGAGTCTCAAAGCTAAATCTTGAAAACAGAGGTCAGATAAGACACCTACTTTGTGTAGTCGAGTTCGAAATCTCCTCCAAGGAACTCTCTTAAGGACTGAGCATTGTCAATCCCCTTCTCAGTGACAGAAGAATGAGCAGTTCACAAACACTTGGAAGGTGGGTTTGACATCTCCTCCAAGGAACTCTCTCAGGGACTTAGCATTGTCATTGACACTTGGAATGTCAATCCCCTAGCATTGTCATTGATACTTGGAATGTCAATCCCCTCCTTTTTGATCGGAGACAAGTCGACTTGGAGACTTACTGTGCTGATAATGTGAACTCTTGTTGGGAATGGAAGGAACTGAGTTTAACCCATACTATTTAGTTTTTTTTTGCCATAACCCATACTATTTAGTTTAACCTATACTATTTGTTTTTTTCAGCTTTCAAAGGTTGATTTCAACATAAAGATGCACATAGTCTTTTTTTTTGTTTGTAAATGCTAATACTATGTATCATTACCATTACTATTTTTGTTAATAGTGACAATTTATTGTAAGTAATGTATATGGAAATGACATGTTTTCTGGGGTGGATGATTTGTATGCATTAGATATACGTGGAATAAGTAATGTTCATAAGTCATTTGACCATTTGCATGATAGTTGTTGTCCTGAACATTTTTGGTTTTTTGTCAACACACGCCATCATTGCACTTGTCATTATCATTACTAAACTTGTTAATATCATTAACAAAATTAATCAACACATTTACTCATTTTGTCAGTACTTAACAATTTTATTAAAGCCATTACAATTTTTGTCAAAATCATTAATATTTTAGTCAATCTTATTACTTAATTGGTCATAGCCCAGAACTCTTGACCAATCCTTTCACACATTTTGTCAATACCTATTGATTTTGTCAAAACCATTATAATTTTTGTCAAAATCATTAATGTTTTACTCAATTCCATTACTTAATTGGTCATAGCCTAAAATCTTTGGCCAATCCTTTCACACATTTTGTTAGTATTTATTGATTTTGTCAAACCTATTACGATTTTTGTGAAAAACATTACTGTTTTAGTCAATCTTATTACTCAATTCGTCTTTAAGTGAGTCTTAAGAACATTTTGGTCTTTAAGTCAAAACATGAGAAACCTAGATTCCCACCCCATCCTTCTCTGTCCTTTACAAGTTTTAATTGGTTTTTCTGGATTTTGAAAATTGAAGTGGTATTTAAATATTGTTTTTCCTTATTATTTCGTACAAATTTATAATTTTATATTGTATGTGCTAAATATTCCACCCTTGCTTTCACTAAAATGGCCTCTTAACTATGGGGTCCCACATATATTCCTGACCCTCACTCTCACTAAAATTAATAATGCATGCCACTAATTGCACATGTCACAGTATCATATCCTAGTGGCAGTTTTTTCCTTGAGAAACAATAGATTACTCTTCTTGGAATTAATCTAATATACAAAACTCCCTCAGCCGTGGTAGAAGAAATATTTAAAATAAAAGCTAATCAAGATGTGGGATTGTGGTCTGATTTAAACTTTCAACATCAACAACTTACCTTTCAAAATATAAAAATATTATATGAATTCGGGTATCTAATATAAAAAACAGCAAGTTGAGGAGTTGAATTTAATTTTATATATAAGACATTAATCCACTGTCTTCTTTATTTTTATTTTTTTGCCTGCCACTGTCTTCTTTTTACACACACACACATATATATATATATGTATATATATGTATATATATATATATATATATCTTTTTTTCAAACTATATCTTATTAATAGCACATGTTAAATGAGCTTACATCAAGAGGTATTTAGAGAATTCAACACATATTTTTAATAAATAACTAATTTGACTAATTTTTTATTATACTCAAAATTAATTTAGTAGATCTTGTATAAGTGATTGAAGACAGTATAAAGAATTAAATTTTAAGTATTAACAGCATTTAATTTTAGAGTCATTATATTGTTTAAATTCCTTAATGACTAACAACATTAACATTAAGGGCCTGTTTGGTTTAAAGAGAGGGGATGGAATGGGAGGGGATGAAACGGGAGGATGGATGATCACCTTGTTTGGTTTGGTTGGAGGGGGAGGAAGGGAAATGTTTTTTAATGATCTTTTGTTTGGTTTAAGGGGGGAGGGGAGGGGAGGTAATATCTAATTTATCATTTTATCTTTAGACATTAGTTTATATATTTTTCCTTATATAAATGATTTAAATTAATTTACACCTCAATATAAATTTTATAATTTATAAAAAAAAATTGATGAAGATATAAAATGGAAATTGTTTTCAATTCCCCCCCAACTTAATTTTTCGTTATATGAATATTTCAGCAATTATCATGTCAAATTAAATGAAAAATTCCTTCTATTGAAAAAAAATGTAGAGGACTTGAAAAAAAATGGTAGAAAAACTTAAAAAAATTGTTTCTAAGTGGCAATGTTTAATTAGGTGCAAAATGGCAATAAAAAAAAATGAGCATGTGTCTCTGCCATGCACTAGAGAAGCATGCACTAAACAAAAATAAATACTCTAAAACAACATAATAGCCCAAGAGAAAAAAAATATTTTTTCTGCAGCAGATAAATCACCTATCACCAGGAAAATCTGAGTATGTATATTTCCGCTAGTGAGAAAGAAGAAGTTATATTTTTATTGAAGACTCATAAGATATAATTGAAAATATGAAAAGAATATGAGGGCAAAATAATCCCAAATTTTGGGCTCCCTCCAAAGCCTCCCAAATTGGAGGGAATCAATTTGAGGGAGTGGGAGGGATATGAAGCCCCTTTTTTGGAGCCCCTCCCCTCCTATTTTTCATACCAAATAAAGGGAGGGGGTCATTTTTTATCCCCTCCCCTCCCTTCCAAGCAAACAGGCCCTAAGGCCGGTTTGCCATTGCCACGCCGAAAGTCTTGCGGTGGAAAAGAAAACTTTGGATTTTCCATTGACGGTAGATGTTTGGTTGGCAAAAAAGAGGTGAGAGGCGAATTTAAAGAGGAGGGTGATTTTTCTTTAAATATGCGAAGATCGCCCACCACTTTTGGTGGAAACCTATTTGCAATTGTATATAGGAAAACCAAAGACAAATTTGCCAGGCTCTACCTTTAGTTCTTCTATGTTGTCATTAAATGATGAAGTTGGCCTTTGGTTCTTCTTCTTCTCTATCACTATATGCCTAAGAGTGAACCAGGCAAGTCGAGGTGCCCAAGCAAAAGCTTTTCCCTGCAAGTGAAACTCCTAAGGCACCTCAAGTTGCTGGGGGCCCGGGGTTAAATGTTTACTCCTCGTACCCACCCCAATTCCCAAGCAACTCTTTCTTTTATTTTTTATTAATTTTATGTTGGTACATTAATTGATGTTTATATAATTATTATAGGGAAAATTAATTATTTAGTTCTTATAGTTTCACTGAATTTGCAACTCAATCATTATACTTCAACTGGTGCTGACTCAATCCTTATCCTTGTACTCCTTTTGTTTTATATATAAGAGTCTTTCAATCGAATCATGAGATTCTAAAAGACAGTTAAAAATAGTTGAATATAATAATTATGTAGAAAATTTAATTTTCCTCCAAAAAATGCCCTTATTTATAAATGAGTGAGAAAGAGAATAATGATGAGAAAATATATGTAGTATAATAATTAATTGAAGACAAAATGAAAAAAAAAAATTATTAAGACACACTTAAAAAGAATTGTACACTTAGAAACAAACCCATTAAAAAAAAAAAAACTTATGTATAGGGACAGACGGAGTATTTTTCTTCGTTATCTCAGTCCATCCTTATTTTTAAAAAAAAAAAAAGTAAAACAACTTAGTCCATTAAGTGTGTGTTTGGTATTGTTTATTGTGAGTCAATAACCACTTATTACGTAAGTCGAGATAAAACTCCTCTCATGTACTTACCTCGTATACCATAAATCATGATTTATAAATATTTATTACTTAAATATAAGCTATCACAAACAAACACTAAGACTCATTCTATGTGGCACTAAGGGCATTAAATATGCTTAATTTACTGCGACATCTAATCAAAGAAAAGGACAATAAATGTTTTTTGAGGTAATTATATTCAAATGACGTACAAAAAAAAATAATTCTTGAAATTATCAATGGACGTACTTTAAATTGTCAATAAATACCCCCATTTTATTATTAACAATTTGAGAGACTATTTTTTTATTTCTTCCTCCAAAATAACAGGAATTGAATTTAAATGTCCGTTGTGTTGTTATAAGAGATTAGAAGATCCCTCAGTCTTGAACGCGTCATCGTCTTCATCGATGGGATTTCTTCTCTCCCTCTTCATCTTCATCCCGGCATCTCTGACGAAACTCCACCGGCGACCTCCCCCACACCAGCGACTCTCCTCCGCCGGCGATGCTTTTCCCAACATCACCACCACCGGCAATACTTCTAAAGCAGAACCATGATCTTCACCAACTTCAGTCATTCATCAATAAACTATCCTGAAATTTGTCTAATTAAAACATAAATGGTGAAATGAAGAGTGTGTTATTATCCACGCCCAGTAAACAAGTGTCACCATCTCAACGGAAAAAGGGAAATAAAAATTGCAGAGAAACCAATGGTCAGATGATTGAAATGGAAATAATGCAAGGGCGAAAATGAAGAAACACCAGATGCCTCCATCGATCTCTGCAGTTTTCATCAAGCTTCATCAGATGCCCTCTTCAATCGTTCAATCCCCCAAGCTTCATCGATCTCTCTCTCTCCCAACTGTTCGTCTTCTTGCAATCTTCTTTAGATCTGATTGCTCGGTCGTCCTCCATTATCCAGACTCGACATTCTTTGTTCTTTTCTTTGCTCTGAAAAATGATGCGGGTAGAGCGTCGCCGGCGGAGGAGGTTATCCCGGGAGGAGCTTCGCCGGTGTTTGGGAGGTTGCTGGTGGAGATTTGTTGACGATGCCGGAGATGAGCATGAAGAGGGTAGAAGAAAGTGACTGATGCTCCAATACTTGTTTTAAAAAAAACAATTATTGTCATTTTAATATTTTATAACAACTAGTTTAGAACCCGCCGATAGAGACGGTAATATGGGCTCAATCCGCGGGTTTAACCTATGAGTCCGTGGGTTTTGACGGGTTAGGATTGGAAAAATCCCAATCAGTAAAAATACGGGGCGCACAGGCCCGCACCACATAACCCGTGGGTTGGCCCGCTAAATTTTTTATTTACATATAATAAAACTTATAAATTTTTCACTCCTATCTTAATTCCTCCCAATCTAAAGAGAAAAAATCTTAGTTTATTCCCTTCTTTTTTAAACAAAATTATTATATCTTGATTGCTTGAGGATGAGTTTATGTTTTGTTTATAAACTTTAACAAATTTGATAACTTTATCTCTTAAATTATAGATTATGTTTTTAAATTTTTATTAGAGAAATGATTGATATTAGAAAGGTAAATTTAATTACTCATATATATGTGTCTCATATTTTCAATCCTCTTTAAAAAATATGAATTTTTTTTTAAAAAAATGCGAGCCCGCGGGCTGGCCCGCAACCCGCACACTGCGGGTTACGGTTGGCATTTTGCCAGCCCGCACTGTGCGGGCCGCGGGTTAGTGCGAGCCAACCCGCAACCCGCGGGCTGGTCCGTATTCCCAGCTATACCGCGGAATGCGTAGTGACAATGGAGTTGAAATTAATTTTACATAATGTGAAATAAATTCCTATAAAACTTAAAATTTTTTTATTTTTTATTTTTAATTTGATAACCCGGCCCTCATTAAAAAACTATCGGATGTAAAATATGCATAATGGGAAGGAAGTCAAAAGATAATTCAAAATCTTACCGATAAAATATGTAAAATAAAATAATCTTAGATTTCAAATCAAAAACAAATTTCCTCAAAATTTAAAACGTTTATGTCTTTTTAAGATAACACCCGTATGTGGCAAAATAGAGATAATGGTTACAAGTTTAAAGATACATGAAAAAAGTGAAAAGTTTGATTTTTTAAAATTCCTTAGCCTAACACATTCACACGGCATCTTATAATGCCTACTTTCAACCTTGCTATTATAAGTATAAAAGAGTGTAGTGCTTGTGTATATGCGAATATATGAGTGATTCTTTATGCAACATAGAAGTCTATATATATATAAAAGAAATAGTCTATCATCATTCAAATAATTGATTCAAAATTCAAAATATCATTACCAAAAAACCGTTTTTGTAAACAACAATGGAGATTTTGTTTGTGAGTTGTCCAGCACTATCTAAAATCAAAATTTTTAATACACCGTTTTGGGCTCACATGCAAGATGAATACATGCAATAGGCTATCCATTTTATTCAATCAACTCATTGAATATCTAACCCCTTTAAAATAACTCTCAACTGATTAATCAATCATTTGACATATTTTGCAAACATCAGTGCATGATATATAGTATATGTTTATCATTCCTCTTAACCACATATAGTAGCCGCTCCACCCCTTATTGAAAAAAAGAAAAAGAAAAAGAAATAGAGGTTAACTACAATATATACTTACAAAATAATAACAAATGATAATAAAGACTCTTGCATGGACAGTGCATAAGAATAAGATAAATTACTTGTTTGTAAGGTTTAGATTTTCGGGTCTTATTCACAATCCCGCCTACATAGTTTCAAAATTAACACCACTATGGGTGAAACAAACACAGGAAAAAACTAAACTAAAACTTGAACATTATCATAGATATCCAAACCATCATTGTCGAAGAAGATAAAAAAGAAATAGATGAAGCCACCATTATTGTCAAAAAGCAGTGGGGAATTGAAATCTAAATGATATAAATCAAGATAGCAAAAGTGAAATTTCGTTGAAACATTAGCAAAAGAAATCTGGTACTAAACATGGTGCAGAATTGCACCTTACCTTCATAACTCACATTCATATATTTGGACCAAAAAGAAGGAAGAGAATTGGTGATAGGAAAATTAGTTGGGATCGATAAACTCCGTTTTCTTTAAAATAACTTAGGTTGAGTCATAAGATACTTGAAAAGTTTTGTTCTTTTTCTTCGATTACATCTCCTTACCTTCTTCATGGAAGTTTTAAGTTCTTCAAATGCACTCGATCTTCTATCTCCCTCATACTTTCGCTTCCTTCCATTCCATTCTTGATGTGCACTTCCACTTCCTCCATGTTTGTTGTTAATGTGAGGCATATGAAATATTAGAGAGGAGTTACTGGCTTTCCTCCCATGATCGATGGTGGTGACATTTTTCTGGGACGGAGTTCCATTCCATGAGAGGTTGAGAGGAGAAGTTGAGAGAGATATGACGGATGAAGTTCAGAGACTAAGGCTGAAGAATTGCAAATTAAGTGAACATGATAAAGAAGTTATTGCACCAAGATGAATAAGCTTGTGGAATCTTTGGAGTTTGGAGCCACCCCAAAAACTGACATAGCATCGCATGGAATTCAAAAGAAGTAACCACTAGAAACTTCATATGGAATTCAAAGGAAGTAATCGCTTTCCGCACACTACAGGGTTGGTGGGCCGGATTGGGAATTTAAAATTGAATATTATTTAATTAATAAAATATTTGGACGCAAAACATGGATCAAATTAGTTAGTTTCCCAATATTTCAAAATTCAAATATAAAGAGAGATAAAGGACGGTTAGGTAAAAAATATTTTTAAATATTCACAACATTAAAAACAAAACAAAGAAATAAGAAAATTTTCAAATAAATAAATATAACAGATTGAGGGAGAAAATTTTGGAATGACATGGCATGCTGTAATGCATGTTATAAAGAAATAAGAAAATTTTCAAATAAAAAAATATAATAGATTGAGGGAGAAAATTTTGGGATGACGTGGCACGTTGTGGTGCCTGTTTTCAGCCCTGCTTTTAAAAATAAGATAGATCAGGTGTGTCAGCTAGCTGAGCATTTTTTAACACCGTTAGTGACTATTTGTGCCATATAGGATAAGTTTCAAGGGACTCGGTTGTTTTTTAAAAAATAAGGATGGATGGAGTTAAGGCATGAAAATACAAAGGCTGAGTCGCGACAAGTTAAAGTATAAAGATCAAGTTGTAAGCTCGGTGAAACTATAAAGACCAAATAATTAATTTTCTTATTATTATCTTTGATATAATATTTAATAATATAATATTATTATATTTTATTGTATATTTATTTATTTGATATTTTATCCTATTTGATTACTAATACTAAATACCAAGGCACAAAAAACCAGACCAGGCAATGAACCGATCATTGTATAGGTTCAAGGGTCAATGGGTCAATTGGGGTCTAACCGGTAGTTGGACCGACCATATTAAAATATTACAATTTATTAGTGACAATATATATATTAATATATTTTTAAACTTTTATAGATAACAATGAAGATCTTTAGAAAAAATTGCTTAAAATCTATTAGTATTAGTTAAGATGCCTATACTTATACAATGATATCTTCTTTCCTATAATTATTATATCCTTTTAAATAATTTTTTTCATCATCATCTTCTTTTTTTTATTCTATATCTACTTTTCTCTTCATCTTGGTTTTCAATCTTTCATTTTCCCCTAAAAAATAGCATGAGATAATAGTTAGAAGAATAATAAAATAAAACTGGTCTAACCAGTTAAATCACTAGTTTTCCCGATTTACAGCTCAATGGGTGAATCAGACCGGACCACTAACCGGTTACCGGTTGAACCGGCCGGTCTGGTCCGGTTTTTTGTACTATGCTAAATACTCCCTCCGGTCCTAAATATAGGACAAAGTTTGTAGTGCAAATTGCACTACAAACTTTGTCCTATATTTAAGACCGGAGGTAGTGCTCATTATTGGTTATATGGTCATTTGCATAATCTTCTTGTTAGGAAAAGTTTTTCTTGTTGGGCAAAGGGGCTAATTTAACAGCAAAATTATGTATAAAGGGCACCCATAAAGTTTTTGAATGAGCAAAAATACACATAAATATTGAAATGAAGAGGAATTTTACTATGCCGCGTCAAATGTGTTGCAGATTTCGTTAGTTCACTGTTAACCGGCGCACAATGTTTTACATATCACAGTTTTATTCCACGTTTCACCAGTTGCATGAGTATGTCCAATCACTTCTTCTTCCTCTGCATCACATTTCGAAGCTTCATAGATACCCAAAGCTTATCTCCTAGACCTTTTTCCTAACTATGACTTCAAGAAACCACCACTCTTACTGCAGTAAGTCACTTGAATTCGAGTTTTTGCATGGTCCGAAACCTCTGCTCCCCTCAACCCAACCTCCTTCCCACCGATCAACCCATCGCCAACGGTGTACTCCTCCCTCTCCACCTCTTCTCCAACCCAAAGTCCCAAACGTTGGAATCAGATTCGGTAGATCTAGAAACGGGTCCACAACCCAACCCCTAAACTGGATCAGAGTCTTCTCTAACGATAACACCTTCTTATACAACAACGGCGCTCTTAGCGTCGAAGCGGTGGAGGGATATATTTAAGAAGAGTGAGAAAAAGGACATGAAAATAAGCAATCCAGAAAAGAAGGGCAGAGTAAAAGGGAAGAAGAAAGAGAGGAAGACCGGTGGTGCGGAAACCAAAGTTTTGTGCTTGAATGTTTCCACGTTCATAAGTTATAGGCAATATTTGAGTTGTAGAAGCGACATAAACAGCGCTATTTCTGCAGCCAGCAGCTCCACTAGCGATTGGACTCGATTAATAGTGACTGGACATATAATGCAACTGGTCAAATATGGAATAAAGTCATGCCATGTGGAACATTGTCGGCCTAGTTAATAGAGAACTTGTGAAATCTGAAGCACACTTAACAACGTGGTAAAATTCCCCCTCATTTCAATCTTTATGTATACTTTTGCCTTTTCAAAAACTTTATGGTGCCTGCCTCCTACATACAAGTTAAAAGGAAAAAGATATATAATATCATTTCAACTTCCAAAACCTAAAAAAGTTCTTTAGCACATGCAAAGGACAGAGAGGGGATGGGGTGGAAATATGAGTTTTTCATGTTTGGGAAAAAAGGCCAAAGAGCTCCTATTACTCAATTCTTTTACACATATTGTCAGTACTTATTGAATTTGTCAAAATCATTACGGATTTTGTCAAAACCATTACTTTTTTAGTTAATCTCATTACTCAATTGGTCACAATCCAAAACTCTTTTTCAATTCTTTTATACATTTTGTTAGTACTTATTGGTTTTGTCAAAATCATTATAGATTTTGTCACACCACTATTCATTTTGTCAATCACATTACTCAGTTGGTCACAACTCAAAACTCTTTGTCAATCCTTTTACACATATTGTTAGTATTTACTGATTTTGTCAAAACTATTACTCTTTTAATCAATCTCATTACTCAATTTGTCACATTCCAAACTCTATCAATTCTTTTACACATTTTATCAGTACTTCTTGATTTTGTCAAAACCATTATAGATTTCATCAACACCACTATTCCTTTTATCAATTCTATTATTCCATTCGACACAACCCAAAATTCTTTGTCAATTATTTTACACATATTGTCAGCATGGATTTTGTCAAAATCTTTACTCTTTTAGTCAATCTCATTACTCAATTGGCTACAACCCAAAACTCTTCTTCAACCTTCTTCCTGTTAGAGCAATCGTTTCACCCAAAAGGGGGGGTGAATTGGGTGAAACTAAAAATTCGTCAGAAATGTAAAACTTTGACAGTGAATTTAAAACAGTAAAGAGTAAGAAGAAATATCACCGAAGTGTATACTGGGAGTTATACTGGTTCGGTCACAACCACTTTGACCTACATCCAGTCCTCAGAGTTCTTCTGAGAGTTTCACTATAACTTCCAAGATTCAGTGGGTTCTTGGCACCACAGTATAAGCAAGTTCCTTCACCTGGACACTCACTCCCCTTACAAGTTGTAATCCAATCCCAACTCAAGGTTCCACAACCTTAAGTTATCTCAATAACAAATATTGAGTTTGAATGAAATATCTCTCTTACAGAGTGAATAAGAATCACTGACGCATAGAAATACAATTACAACGTAAAAACAGAGCAATGAACTTGATGATATGTTTGTGTGTGTTCTTGTTGTTATTTCTCTGTTTGGATGTTCCCATATATATAGATATGTTGGTGAAGACCGTTGGAACATTTTCTTTTCGTCCGTTGGAGAGTGCGCAACCACTATTGACTTTTTCAGTTTTTGAAAAATATCCGTTGGCGGTGGTTGGCATTTGAACGTTTCATTTGACTTCCATTACTTGATATGATTTCTTCATTGTTCATATGTAAATAGGCTAAGAATACTAATACAATGAAAGATTAATCATATAGGAAACAAATCAATGAACGTTTGAATGATTTTTGGATTTCTGGGTTTGCTTACTCGAGTAGCTACTTGAGTATTCCTTGAAGTTTACTCGAGTACCTACTCAAGTATCATGGGGAAAGCTTTGATTAACTTCAAGTCAATGCACAAATACAAGATTACTCGGGTAGAGCTTGGAATAAACTAAATCTTAAATCTTTGTAAATAGTTGTTTACTCGGGTACCTACTCGAGTAATGCATTCTTTTCTTCATAGGTTACTCGGGTACCAACTCGAGTAAACCTTCAAGTGATCTTTTGGTTACTCGATGTTTTACTCCAGTAATGTTGGCAAGATTTCAAGGCCGAGAGCACATCAAGCTTGATTACCATGTTACTCGAGTAAACTTACTTTTTGTCCATAACTTACTCAGGTAATGACTTGAAGTTTTCTTTCAAAAATAACTCTGCATACTCGAGTACATACTCGAGTAATCCACTTAAAATGAAACATTAAATACATTCATACTAGAGTAATAACTCGAGGAAAATGGAATAAAATTATATCAAGTTATTCGGGTACCACCTTCAAGTTTTTGCTTACCATACTGCGTTACTCGAGTAGCTCCTCTAGTAACATTGGCAGTGGTACAAAATGCCGAGAGCACCACATTTTATGAAACAGAGTAACTCGAGTAATATTGGCAGGCCGAGAGCAACTTGAAAACTTTCACATGGTTACTCGAGTACCTACTCGAGTAACGTTGGCAGGCCGAGAGCAACTCCAAGTTTTTACCTGGTTACTCGAGTAGCTACTCGAGTAACATTGACAGGCCGAGAGCAACTTGAAAATACTTACACTATTACTCGAGTAAGGTTGGCAGGTTACTGGAAGGTGCCTCTGGTTACTTCAAGTTTTGTCTCATTACTCGAGTACGTACTCGAGTAATGCCTTAGAGAAATTGCTCCTGCTTAAGTTTCTCAGCATTTTCTCTTGGTCTTTCCTCATTACTCCAATGCTTACTTCAAGTGATGTTTATCCCTGTTATTACTTTGTTCAAACTTATTTATTAATCAATTCTTTTTCATACCATATTTTTGTTATCATCAAAACATGAGATCTAACACTTCCCTTCCATACCTAATAGTTAATGAACTCCAACATCAGAGCAAAACTAAACCAAAGAGATTCCCAAAACAAATAGTGAAGTATATAGCAATTGAGCTCAAGCATGGTGGTGGAAAGAAAAGAGTTAAAGGAAGAAAACAACAGGGGAATGAGAGAAAAGAAAGACGTTGAGAACGACCTTGTATGATCACAAGGATCTGGAGTTCGCAATGGATTTGTCAGTGCATGGAGTCAAAATTGCAGACTTTGGTGTGTGTTGGATTCTCGCTCAACCACGATTGAGAAAAGGAGAGCACAATTAGCCAGTAAACACTATGGATCCGTTGATGCACGAAGTCAAAATTGTAGACTTTGATGTGGGTCGGATTCTCGCACAACCACAATTGAGAAGAGGAGGCACGATCAGTAGCTAAACACCATTGTTCATCATCTTTTTCGGGAGTTCATCATCTTCATCGTTTCTCATGGGCAAATCATAGAACCAGAGGAGGTGTGAAAAAGAGAGAAGAGAGGCGGCTTCACCATTGAACCACTGTTCATCATCCTCAACTTTAGGCGTTTGAAGCAAAAGCAATCAAGAACCAGAGAGGAGGGAACATGAGTGAAGGTTAGGCCTGGGGAAGGCTATCTTGACCTATTTTGCATCTTCTTCTCCAAGTCCAACGATTTACAAAGGGAGACGGATGAAGCACTATTCATCATCTTCTCCGATGAATTTTGATAGTGAGGCATGTCAAACCCCTTAACATTTCGATATACACAGAGTAATAAGTGTACAGTTCCATAAGGCATACAAAAATAGCATAAACATACTGACATTAAGTGCTTATTTACAATACAGGAAATTCCCCATAGGGTCTGAAATACATTTACATATGAACATAGTGCTCAAAAGAAACTCAATCACAATCTAGATAAGCAACAATAGTTTCTATGTGCACCAGAACTCTACTGGTCGGTAGCCAATGTCTTGCCCTTTAAGCCGCTACCTTCAGCTGGAATGTATTTGAATATTTGAAAAAGGGTGAGATTCAAATGAATCTCAGTAGTAGCATGTAACCAGTCATATAAAATGCAACAATTAAATATGTTATGCACCATGTAATGCAATATAACACGAACAACACAAAACAATACAGCATTTGCATATCATAGCTGGGTCCTTTCTTGGCCGAATGGTATATATACCCTTCCCATCGTGCGGTACATATAATCTTCCCGCACCACATCTAGAATACAACATATACACATGAGTTGGGGCTACTCCCCTACTATCCGTACTCCTTGATCATATTCTTACTCAACAACAAAATCAAAGTGCCTACTCGCACAAATTGCCCTACTCGACAAAACAGTGTTAATCAATTATATCATAGAGTATGGCATATACAAACATATAGACAATTACATAGTATATGAAAGCGAGTGTTACTACCTTAAGTCCAAATAAGTCCTTACAGTCTAGTCCTAAAATTTCAAGTTTACAAGAATTAGGTTAATACCCATTTATGTATCACCTTAGGCTCTTCCAAATTATTTTTGTGGGTTATATTATTCTAATTCTACAAAATTACCAAAATACCCCTAGGGACTCTATCTAAGCCCCTTTTTACCTGGTTTGACTATACTTGTCCAAAAATTATGACCTGAGTT
This sequence comes from Inga oerstediana, assembly GCA_963210345.1. NCBI lineage: Eukaryota > Viridiplantae > Streptophyta > Magnoliopsida > Fabales > Fabaceae > Inga > Inga oerstediana. Next base: position 30,300,598 of record OY723399.1, on the reverse strand, counting down.
GTTTCTATACAGTTTTGCTTGTAGAATCCATTTTTGACCTCGGTTTCCTCAAAATCACTGTCAAATGACAGTTTTGCCCTTGACAACCCATACTTAGGGTTTTAAGGGTATTTTTGTCATTTCACTTTCTAGGGCTTTTCTCATAACATGATCAATATAAACCCTACACAATTTTCCCTTCTAAACACAATGGAACCCTCGAATTAATGAAATTCCAGCTCCTTCCCTTACTTCTAGACCTGGCCTAAACTTAACCTAAAAAAGGGAAAAATGATTTTTCTTGATCTAACCCTTAAAGCTTTCTCCTTTTAACTCCTAATCACTTATGGAGGTTAAACAATTATTAAACATGATTTGAGGAAATTTGGGCAACACAAGGGGTTTCAACATCCCAAATTTACAAAATGACTAATCAAACCACAAATCATGCCAAGATCAACAACAACAACAATAACATAATACCAAAGGAAATGAAATTCTTGAAGTTACCTCTATGTTTTCTAACTTTCTCTCTCTAGGCGTCTTCCTCTCTATCTCTCTTCCCTTGGGGTTTTGCTTGGCTACACATGATTTTCATGAAGGGAATGAGCTTAGAAGAGATACTACACAAGATAGAAGGTATGATCACTTGGATTAACAAGTGCTTATCTTGAATTTTGTCTTCCTAGTACTTTCTTTCCTCTATGACATAAAGCTCTCTTTTCTCTCTCTTTTTCTTGTGTTTATGGCGTGAAAATGAGATGAAGAAAGATGATGATGGTGTATTCAAAATATCCCTACACCTTTCTTATGATATAATTATTTTAATGGTTATGACATGTGTTTATTCTTTGGCCTTATCCCTTCCTAATTGTGTCATAAATATTTCATTGATTTTAGACTAATACTCCCCTTCTTCTTGTTCCAAAAAATGACGCCACTTTGGTCCTAATTAGAGCAAATGGGTTTTCCTCTAATTATCTCAACTAATTGCATCAAATATAATATTTTAATGAAATTCCAACATGTGCTCATATTTTCATAAATCCATATTTATTTTTTTGTCTTAAGACACTTGGCATCATATTAATCCAATCAATATTTTTTTCCTCCTCCTATTCTCTCCATTTAGGCGAAAATATCAAGAGAGAAGGGAAATAATATTTATCTAATGCATTTCCCTAAATCTCCCTAATTAATTTGTATACCTATCCACCTTGACTTTTCAAACTTTGATTTATTTGATTAAGAATACTTCAATTATATATTTACCCTTTATTTTCCTTAATTAATTGAAATTAACTTTAATTAATTGAGCAAATAATTAATCTTGTGCTTTATTGGTAAATTACAATTTTGCCCTTATATTCTTGGATTTAATTTGAGCTTATTCCTTTTCTTCTTCTATTTGGCCAAAATTATCCTTTATTATTGAGCCAAATATTGTGCTCTTTTATTCTTTCATTTTGGGATTTCATAATTGGCTTTTTGGAGCACCCAAAAATTAATTTCATGATTTATTTTAGCCCACTTCTAATGATAATAAAAATGGAAATTTTCTACTTTCGGAAATTCTAAACTCATGAATATTCACTATTCATTTTATTGAATGTTTCAAATAATTACAAAGTATATTGGTGAATAAAATTTAAGGTGTTATAAGGCAGAGAGTGAATAGAAAATAAAAAGAGAAGAGAGAAAGAAGTGAGAAATAGAAAGAAAAAAGAGGAAAAAATTTGATAAAGACAGATAAACTTTAAAATTCTAGATTCCTTAGGTCAAATGACCTTTCTATCCTTTATAAATACTAATAGACTTTTATGAATTTTAGAAGTTTACACTGTATTTATTTATCCTTTCCTCTAAGTTAAATTTGTCCATTCGCCCTTTCCTTTTTTCTCATTATTATTTCAACTTCATTCCAAATTTTCAATGTTCACATCTCTTCTAACTAATTCTTCCCAACAACGAAATCCAAGTGAAGCGGAGTTTGGGCCTTTCGTTAGAATGCATTTGTTTGTATTATATGCAGACGTTCCCGCGGAAATAACAATCTTGCTGGGTACTCTTCTCCTGAGAAATTGAAAAGACAATGAGTTTCGATTCCTCTCGCTCTGCAAATTCGAAGCGAAGCTTCAGTAATTCAGCATCTTCTAATCGTTCTAATGATAGCACGAGGACGAAGAAGAAGAATACTAACCAGAAAACCCTTGGCGTAGCTTGGGGCTCAAATTCTCGCTCTTCCTCTCGTTCTTCCTCCCGAAAATCCGCCTTCTCCGGTTTTGGCAGGTGTTGATTTGTTTTTTTAGACTTCCATCTCTGGTCGAAATTGGAAATGAAATTTAATACACTAGATGGTCTGGAAATCACTGCATCTTTGGTTTCAGTTTAAAGAAGCTACAACGACCCCATGGCAGCGGCCATGGTCATTTCCGCTGAATTATTTGATAATTTTTAGTTTTATGAGAATTTATTTAAATGAAATAGTTTAAGATTGAGAGCGACCGCGAATATAAGTTTTATTCCTCTTCAGTAAGTTAAGAATAACCCTGCTTCAGATTTTTTAATTATGTCACACTCGACAGCTTTTTGAATGCAGTTATATGGTAGAAAAGAATCGGAAACTACATAACCAGTTTGATAATGAAGCTTCGGCATCTTCTTTTAGTGGCTCTAGTTCTGCAAAGCCTATATTCTGTGGAGTTTCGATCTTTGTGGATGGTTTCACGATTCCCTCAAGCCAGGTTCATTTTTTTTTCTGATGGTCTTGTTGTTGTCACTTTGACTGCTGAGACTTGAAGGAAGAGGGGGAAAATTTTTGAATCTAAATGAAAAAAATGGGAGCAGGAATTATGCAGGGGACGAAGCTTGTTGGCTTCATGATGTGTATTAATCACGTTAACATTTTGGTTTTGTTTGGAGAATCAAGTGGGGTCATCAATTGTCTTTTTTAGTCAAAGCTTTGGGAATGCAATAACATGAATAATGGGGTTAGAGCGTGCGTGGTTTAGTTAACATTTTGCTACTCTGAAGGGACTGCATGCATATCTTTAGCTTTTATATCTCTATCCTTATTTAAAATGTAATTCTAGGGGATTTGTTGCCGATGGGGGAAAAAATTATAGGGGATTTATTTGCGTGTTTGGAAATGTAAAACCATGTGGTTTTGACCAAACAAGCACATAATGTAGAGGGACTATTACTGAATGTATGCAGAGGAAGTTCTGCTCAGGATATGCATCTTCTTTTTTTTTTTTTAAATTGGGACTCAGGATATGCATCTATAGTCCTCTGTAATGTGTTTAAGATCTAAAACCTTTTTTTGGTTTGGGATAAATTTTAATTAAGAACAACTGTAATTTCTTTTAAGTTTTTATTTTTTTGAAGCTTTTGCAAATTGAAGAAATGGTGTGACATTTATAACAAGTTTATTACAGGAATTGCGAGGCTACATGCTTACACATGGCGGAAGATTTGAAAATTATTTCTCAAGACATCATGTGACACATATTGTCTGCAGCAATCTTTCCAACAGTAAAGTTAAGAACTTGAGGTTTGATTTGACTTTCTTTAAATCTCGAGGTTGTATTCCTATCATGATTCATCACTTGATTGAGGTGATTCTAACTGTTGGATGATTCATTGCAGAGCCTTTAGTGCAGGGCTGCCTGTTGTGAAACCCTCTTGGATATTAGATTCGGTTGCTGCAGGCAGACTCCTGAGCTGTAAGTTATTGCTGTTTTCTGAATTTTTTCCCTTTCTGAACAAATAAATGTCTACCCACATTTGTTGAGCAAGATTGAAAGAAGAAAAAAGCGATGAAACCTTCTTGAGGGAAGGGAGCTAAACTTGGACTATTTGAATGCTCTCACGACCACTGTGCACTTGTTAATGTTTTACTTCATAACTTTTTGTGGTTGGGAAAGTGATAATATATCACATGTCTTTCTATGCCATCATGTATGAGTGATGCTAATTGTGTTTACAGGGGTGCCTTATCAACTTGATCAGCTTGCTGGTAATCAGCCAAAACTTTCAGCCTTCTTCACACCCAAAAGTAGCAAAAGGGCAGAGGATGCTTTTACTGATGCCCTTTACCGAGTGGAAGGTGATATTGAAGATTCATCAGGGGCAGTTGGCCAATCAAAGGAGACACACTCAACCAAAGTTGATGACATGGTTGGATTCAGAAAGCAGACAAGTATTGAATCTGATGATATTCTCCCTGAGGACATTAATGCAACTACTTTTGAAGAGCCTAGCAGTGCAGATAATTGTTGGGAAGTGGAACTTGAACCTGTTATTAAAGATGAGAGAGACGTGCAAAGTGAACTTGAACCTAGTCATCAAGGACCTGCTACATCAGCTAGTAGTCATTGCTTAGATGACCAGAATTCAAAAGGATGTCCAAGTTCTACAGCCACTGGACCTTCTAAACAGTGTCACTCAACTCTTGTAGACCCAAATTTTGTGGAAAACTATTTCAAGGTAGTTAGGTTGGAACAATCTCGCATTTAAATATTGCATGGTGAATAACAACTTATCTCGGTACATTTTTTTGGCCCTTCCATAACTCTTAATTAGTAGTTGCACCAGCCAGCTGAATCTTTTCAATATATTCCTCAATAAATATTGACCATTCATTGTATTCAATGGTCACCTTCATACCCTTATCTGATTTTCCATATTTAATTCCTTTGACCGTAAATATTCACCATTCTATTGAATATATAAAATAATTACAATATATTCTTGGTGAATAAAATTTGGGGTGTTCCAGTCACCATATCAAATAAACTCTGCATTTTTACTCTTTTGTTGATTAGGTGGATTGAGCACTTGCATATTTGAAACCTACCATTTATTTATTTCATTTTATTATTTTAAAAACTTGGATCAGTAATAAGGAGACAAATAAAGATTAAAGAAGTAATTGCTGAGTAATTTTGTATACCTTTGTGCTCATGCATTATTACCACATTATTTCTTGCCTCACGCATTACCACATTATCAATCTTTGATTTACATTTATGCTGCCAAAGGCACTGCGACTCTGTTTGGTAATGTCATGATAGCAATTTGGGATCTGCAGAGCTCGCGGTTGCACTTTATAGGAACTTGGAGAAATAGATATCGGAAACGTTTTCCCATCTTGTCTACTGGGTTTAATCCAGAAAGCTCCGATGTAAATGCATCTGTTATTTCTGGGAGGAAAGTCATCATCCATGTTGACATGGTGAGCTTGCTTGGAAAAATATTTGATATTCATTATTGTTGTCTATATATATTTTCCATGATTTGTATGAACTATTCTGTTGAACTTTAATTCTGTGGTGATTTGGAGGGTAAACTTTTATGAATATTCTTGTCGGTTTCCTATCTCAAGCTTAATTTAATAAAGCTAGTGAATTTATGCCTTTTGTGTCAGGACTGCTTTTTTGTCGCAGTAGTTATTAGGAACCATCCTGAACTTTTGGACAAGCCTGTAGCTGTATGTCACTCAAATAATTCAAGAGGAACGGCTGAGATTTCATCTGCAAACTACCCAGCTCGCAGTTATGGTTGGTGACATGCTAAATTATTGGACTTTGTCAGCTATACCGCCATGTTATGGATTAATTTTTGGTGCACAGATGACGCTTTATCCTTTTTGTTAGGTATTAGGGCTGGTATGTTTGTTCGAGATGCAAAGGCACTTTGTCCTGATCTTGTAATTTTCCCATACAACTTTGAAGCTTATGAGGAGGTAAGAGGCAATAGGACATCTATTGTTGGAGGTTTAAAGGAGTAGATGGGTTATTTTCTGTAGTTTTGATTTTTGAGATATAGTATGACTGGGACAATTTGTAGGTGGCTGATCAATTTTATAGTATATTGCACCGGAATTGCAACAAAGTTCAGGTTTGCTTATGATTGGGCACTCTTTATCTAAGTATTAGTTTAGCTTGCTCTTGGGGCGTAACTTATACTTGGTGTAGGCTGTAAGCTGTGATGAAGCATTTTTGGAGGTCACAGTTGCAGAGGGTGAAGATCCTGAACTTCTAGCTTCATCAATCAGAAAAGAGATCTTTGAGACCACTAGATGTACTGCAAGTGCCGGTATAGCAGGAAACATGCTTGTGGCTCGCATTGCTACTAAAACTGCAAAACCAAATGGTCAATATTACATAACTGCTGAGATGGTATGGTTTGGAGTATGCTGTTATTCAGAAGTTTGTCTTGTATGTTGTCCAATGTGGTTTGATAGAGTTATAAGAATCCTACATCTTATTCCACTGGCTATTTTTCCATGTCTATCCTTAAACTGCAGTTCCATAGATTTTATGCTCAAAGTTCCTGCTTACAGTTATATGTTTGCTGATCAAACTATTTGATTGTAACTACTGTAAATGTAGTTATGCTGTATTATATTTATTTTGTTGACAAATTATTGACGGTGATGTTATGCCGCACCTTAGTTATAGTTGTATGAACTCTTTTTTTTTTTTTTTTGCGTGACCAATAAATACTGTCTTTCTAGACCTGGGGGCTTGTCTTCATCATATTTTTCTCAGATTCAATAGTTGTTGCTCAAAAGGAAGAGCTTATGTTTATTAATGAAGAGAACTTGTACATTGACCTCATCTTTCCATCCTGGATTTCTAATTAGTATAGCTTCCTTGGGCATTAGAAATTACTCTTCTATGCTGGAATCCCAATTAGTTCTCCAATTATCATATGTACATTTGTACAGCTGACATAAATTTGATACCATAGTGGAAGTTGTGAATATTACCTCTCTGACTTGGTTTTATTTTCTCAGGTTGATGATCACCTGTGTCAACTTCCAATTAGTGAACTTCCTGGGATAGGGTATGTTTTACGGGAGAAGCTGAAGAAGCAGAATGTTCACACTTGTGGAGAATTGCGTATTATTTCCAAGGTTTTACTGTTTCTTCACTTGATATAATTTCTTCTGATTTTGGAACAAGATGTTTTTCCCTTTGTTTGAGGCGGACTTCTCTATTTTTGCACCTTTTGCATTGTCCTTTCTTCTCAGCAATAAATTTTCAACTTTTTATTCCAAAAAGGATTTAATATCTAATTTTGCTCATGGATCCAATCGTTTACATCATTTCTAATTACTGCTTTGTTGATTTTATAGGACATTGTTGGGATATTCTTCAACTTTTTCTTACTTAATCTGGAGTTTCGTTTCACTTACCTTATGTGTATGACATTGGTAATCTTGATAATGTAATACTCAAGATTGTGCATCTGCATGCAGGACTCCCTGCAGAAGGACTTTGGAATGAAAACTGGGGAAATGCTATGGAATTATAGCAGAGGAATTGATAATAGACTGGTTGGGGTCATTCAGGTAGTTTGAAAGGCCGGGATATATGTTGAGTTAAAAATCCATATTTTCTTGTGTTTTAAACATTTTGATCTGGGATGCCAGACAATCTGTGTTTTTTTTTCCTGCTTTTCTATTTTTCCTTTTACATGTTTCTTGTGCTTGTGTGAAGGTATCCCGTACTATATCCGTTTTCATCAATCTATTTTATTTTAATTATAAGTTGACTGATATATCTCTATTCTTATTCTAACAATAATGTAGTGGACTAGAAATACATTATATAAATTGCCCAGTTAATATATGATAAAGTGAAATGTGCCACTAGTTGGTGGCTAATGTCATGCTGAACTCTACAAAATGTGCCACTAATTGGACTAGAATTACATTATATCTTCTTATCTGTTTCCATGTCTTGATCATGCTGAACTCTACAAATTGTGCCACTAGTTGGTGGCTAATGTCACTTTTAGCCCGTTCATTTAAATACCAAGTTCTTTATTTTTTCTTTTCTCTTTATCCTGAATAGGTTAATCTGCCTATTCTAACGAACTTGCATTTGTTATCATTTCATTCTTCCTTAAAAAGTGGTATTATCTTTACTTTGCAGGAAAGTAAGTCTATTGGCGCTGAAGTAAATTGGGGTGTGAGATTCAGTGATATGAAGGAGGTCAGTTACTGATGCTCTATGTAGCTCACTTTATGGTTCTTTATCTTGCAAGCTTGAGTCAATCAAAATATTGACATACAAGTAATTCCAGTGCGAAAGCTTCCTTATAAACCTTTGCAAGGAAGTTGCATTGCGATTGCATGGTTGTGGAGTGCAAGGGCAAACGTTCTCCCTCAAGGTATTGGTTCTTAATTTATCTCAAGTGAGATATTTTCGGATTACTTACCTAGCAGCTTCGTTTTTAGTTGGTTAGCATTTGTAACTATGTTCTGTTTGTTTTTTGAGCTAGAATGCATAAGTCAACATAATATACTTCATATTCTTCGGTGTCAGCAAAATTCATAGTTCTACTTTCCATCTGTTATAGATCAAAAAGAGAAAAAAAGATGCTGAAGAACCTGCAAAGTATATGGGCTGTGGAGACTGTGAAAATATGAGTCACTCTATGAAGGTAAATAAGGAGATATGCTTCATACGTATGCTACTTCATTCTGCTGTCTTGTTTAAAATTTTTATTATTTTTATTTTTTATTGTTGGAGCTGATTGTGTTATTTCTATGGTAGATTCCACTTGCTACTGATTGTGTTGATGAGATCCAACGAATAGCAAAGAGGCTTTTTGGACTTTTCCACATAGGTAATTCAATAATGTCCTGCTCAGTCTTGGAAGGATCCATATCTTTTAATAAATAGTTAATTAAAATTTAAACATAATCTCCATTTGGTGATTTGACATAGATGTCAAGGACATTCGAGGTGTTGGTTTGCAAGTTTCTAGACTTGAAGCTGTGGATGCTTCTAAACAAGGTACCTATTTATTTTTAGTGTGGTTGGTGTTTTTTTTTTCAATGAGATGGACCATTTCGTCATATGCATGTGATGCAACTGACATATTGGTTTTTCCTTTCAAAAAGCAATGGAAACTTCTTTTTATGATGAGATATGCAGCCTGCAGAAATGCTGTGGTTGTTTTACCTTGCAAATTGCAATCATCATCATCTGTAATCTAACATATTTCTTTCATTGATTTGAAGGTACAGAAAAGAACTTTTTAAAATCCTGGCTTGCTTCAGGCTCTACAAGTAGGAGACAAAAGAGTTCTCGCTTAGGTAATGGAAATTATTATGAAACAGCAGATACCTGTGTTGTTATTATTCATGATAATATTTTCACTATTGTATATATACATATGAATGTGATCTCCACTTCCCCGCCCCCGCCCTCGGTATAAATTAAATTAATTTTTGTTTGTTTTGCCCTACAGTTCATGCCAATCAAAATTTGGGTGAGACTTCAGGTCAAGCACCTAGAGATTCAGACGGGCCTACAGTTCAAATGGATGGAAGTATGATAAATGATCAAGCTAGCTCTGGTCAGACTTCAACTCCACCTCCTCTATGTCACCTGGATGTGGAAGTTATAAAGAATCTTCCGCCAGAAGTCTTCTCTGAATTAAATGAAATTTATGGAGGAAAATTAGTTGATTTTCTTGTAAAAGGGAAAGGGAAAAGTGAAAGTCCTAGCGCCTTGGAAAACTTGTTTGTGGAGCAACAAGAAGGTAATATTTTATATACCCTTAATGCTGGGTTGGTTCTCAAATTGTTTACATGCATGCAAATTCTGTTTCGTAGCAGCTATGAACAAGGAACAAGAGCTTCCCTTTCCGGAGTTGAATCCCCAGAGCAAAATACCGACAGAAAATAAGGTAATTCTTATGTCATCCTACGGAAACCCACTCCCCCCCCCCCCCAAAAAAAAAACCAACACCAAACAAAAAAGACCTTTTCCATGATCTCTGTATTCCTTGGCTTACACCTGGTATTAGATGAGAGAGCTCAGATTTGTTTGAGACAGCTTTACTTCGCTTATCTTTGTGCCTTCAATGATCTCCATGCTTAAGTGATTAGATATGAAGGAATTATATTATTATATTTTTCATCGGTCCTATTTCTGGGAAATTGATACAACTTGTTTTCAACTTATATACACATATTCTTGTCCCAATCGATTCTCAGTCCTACTATCTTGGTTTAATTAGATTTTATGCTTTTATTGGTTAATAATTTTCAAAGAAGCTGATGAACCCGTTTTGTTTTAGAGTTACACATTCTTGCATATTTGGCACTTCTCATCTAACTTCATTTGCTCTGCCTTTTTTCAGACCAAAATTAATTAATTTTTATTTTAGTAGCCTGTAAAGCTGAGGTTTTTCTTCAAATAGAATTGAATCTTGCTCTTATGAGAAAGGGGCAAGACTTCCATTTTCTGTCAAGTAAATAATTTGTACCAGCATACTTGGCAACAGCTGAATTCTGTTTGATGGTGGTTTATTGCCATTGATATCACATTTTTTTAATTGTTTGATAGGATATAAAGGTGATTCTGGTTTGTATTTATTTGTATTGGTTGTTCTATTTTTTTAAGGAAATATCTTGTTGTTTCAATGTTACATATATTTCCAGGCAAGGCAGCATAAAGCCAAGGGAATTGCAGCTTCAGGTTCAGGAGCTGGAGCCCACGACAAGGTGCCTAACAACTCAAGTTTTGAAAAAGATGATCTAATGCCTTCTTCATTAAGTCAAGTAGATGCTTCAGTGTTAAGACAACTGCCTGAGGATTTGAAAAGTGACATCCTTGAGCAGCTTCCTGAACACAGGCGTCAAGCGTTTTGTTCCAAAACTGTTTTGACTAATCTTAAAGAAAGCCATCTGGAGTCATCGGTCAATACTTCTGAGCATCATGCAAGTTCAAGTGATCCTGTTTTGAATGGGAATGACAGTCTTTGGGTTGGGAATCCTCCTTGTTGGGTTCATAAGTTTAAAGTCAGCAATTGTTTAATATTAAAAAAACTTGCTAAAGTATATGAAAAATCAGGGGTCAATAACTCTTTATCTTTTGTTTTGTGCCAAAGTATGTCCGAATTTAGGCAGCTAGATCCTGCTCTCGAGAGTTCTGATGAAACTATCAACATCATGTTTGAGCTCCTGAAGCAGTATATCATAGCAAAGGTAGAAAAGGATATTGAAGAGGTTTATATTTGTTTCCGGCTTCTCAGAAGGTAATGTCTTGATGTGTTCTATTGAATGGCATGTTGTTTTATGTTTGTGAATGCGTGGCCGCGCACACACATACGTGTATATTTACTTTCCTAATCATGTGAAATTAGTATCTGTCTTGTTAAATTTTCAATTAAGTTGAATTTGCTTGATTGTGGAGATTAGGTAAAATTGACGTAGCATTGTTTAAAGTGAGGTTTATTTATGTTGATCTATATTTGATAAAAAAAATAAGATGTTAGTGCTGGGAGGACTTTTGGAAAATATTTTTGACTTTTGAACTCTACCACATCTTTTGATTAATAACACAGTTCTTAAAGAATTTCACTATGCTATTGCCACAGGTATAGAACATGACAAAATGGAATAATGGATACTGTTGAGGTGCATTTGAGTGTTGTGTTGGGTCATATATGCATTCAGAATGATACAGCTCTGTTTTATGCTGGTTCTTCACTGGGGAATTACATGGAGTAGTTGTAATCATTGTTATATTTATACTGGATTTTTCTTTTTGCCTTTTTATTATGTTGGCATTCTTATAGTAACTCAAAGCCATTGTCAGGTTTGCAGCAAAGTCACAATTTTTCCTACACGTGTATGACATAGCTTTACCATACCTCCAGGTATGCCTGCTTTCTCTCCTTTTGACTTGCATATAGAAGGACTAGGCGGGGGGTCACCCTAGATGTTTTAATGAATCTAAAGTTTATGTTAGTTTGTGTATATCCAAATGTTATATGAAAATGAGAGAAGACATTTGGTTGTCCCTGTTTTTAAATCCTTGAAAAATGTAAACTGCTCTAGTAAATATTTTATTGTATATGCAATTTTCTTTTTATCTACATCTAGCCATATATAGTCAAAATTGGCTAATTCTGTGTTTGTTGGATAATTTTTCTTTGTCATGCTAATGTTCTATGAAGCATCAATTTTTTTTTTTTGGTAACTGGTTTTACGTCTAGTTTTATATTGGAAATAGTGGTGTACAGTGATTTTGAGTACATTTACTGGGAATTTTTCACTCTTTCTTGACGTACGCCTTAGGGATGACAACTTCAAGGACTAGGCAGTTGAGATACCTCCCTGAGAGTAATAGTACATATTATCAATGATCTTCGTCACTATTTTATTACTTATACATTAAGTCTACTTTGTTTCATCATTTCTGAAAATTGTTTGAGTAATAATTTTTAAAAGGAAAACGCTCTTTTCATTGTACTGAATTAATTTACAATTATACAAGGACTAGTTATAGGAGACGCAAAATGAATAACTTTGCAATTAGGAGGCAGAAAAGAATAAAAATCCTCAGAAACTGGGACTCTAGGAGACTGATAACTGACTCCACTGACTTTTGAAGCTAATAATTATCCACATGCTAATACTAAAATATAGAATTTCTAGGTCAATCATTAAGATATGTTGAAATAATTTAAATATATCCAAATAATCCAACAGTAGCAATGTTTTATTTAAGAATTTAATTCATGCTTTTTCTATGTGTAGTTTGATTGATGTCATGGAAATTTTTATCTTGACGCCAAGAAGTTGTTTCACCTTCTTTCATGCTTACATGTCAGAGTTTACTTTTGTAGGCGGCTGTTGATGATTATTATGGAGGGAGCTTGCTAATACCTGCATAGTAATACTGGAATTTCTTAGTGTGGGAAACTTTCTCTTCATATTTAAATTTGTGAGGTCACAGAGAAATTGTTGTCATCAGCCATCCAACATCGGCATCCTGCAGAAGGTGCTTAACTCTGCTACGTCAGCCATATGTGTTCTTATTTTACCAGATGTCTATCCGAGGTCTTCATAGGGTAATCAATCATTTATCATAAATTTAGATTTTTTTCAAATGTTGCCCTTAACTTGATGTAAGACTGGCTCTTTTGTATATGCAAATGCATTTTGAAATGCTTCTTTTCGGTCAGAATTTTTTTCTCCTCTTCCTTGGTCTTACTACGTGTATTTAACTGCATGAATTCCTGTATGCAATCATTTTTTTGTGCTGTGCAATTTTGATTGCGTGAGTCCATTGGGGTCCATTTTCATGTTTTTCATGTTTTTATCTCGCCATCTTAGTTGTTGATTCTAATATAGGAGTAGTTCTTAACTCTGACAACATATATTCATAATTATAGCAAAGCTTTGTTTCCTTAGGCTTGATATGCATGATTTTTATAGGTTTGCATCCATAATGCACCCCAACAGCTTGCTGCTTCATTCTTTAGATTTTATAATTGAAAGGTGTTCTTTTGAATACCTTGCTTTCTCTTCAATTATTTCCATGACTAAGTGGATGTTTGCTTCCCACATCGGCTGCTTACTGTATTTACTCATGAAATTTTTATCCCAATCACCTAGTATTTTCCTTTTCTCTGCGTAATTCTAGTATGTTCTCTTGATATCATTACTAGTTGACTACCATCTGCTGAGCATTTTGCATCCTTGTTATGAGCTTCCAAGTGTGAACCCACGGTTAAATTGTTGACCTACCTTATATTTCTTCTTATTGTATCTTGTCAATTTGTGGATACACATAAACATGTGAGGGACTCGGGAGAGGTGCCTTTACACACATGCTCATTTATTCATGTAAACAATGTGTAAATGTACTAGTGTACGCTTTATGCATTTATATAAACATACACATACATGTATGTGTGTACACATATTATAAATAGACATATATAAACATGCGCTTGGGAATATACATTAAACCTTACTGTTATGTTGTGACCCATTTTGTAAAAGCTTCAACAGTTCTAAAATCTTTGTTTTATTCTTGTTTTGTTTTTAATTCTGGAGTTCAATACCTAAATGATAAATTTAATATGTTCAGTTATTATTTTTTTTAATGTTTTAACAGCCTCATTTCATCTTTGCACTTATATAGGGATGGTCACAATGGTAAAAATGAGAGACGAGATTCATTTGGACGGAGTTAGAGATTCATTTGGACGGAGTTAGACATGCAAAAGGCGGAAGATAGGTATTCATACTGGAAAGGTTTTCCCAGTCAAAGGGAGCGTCTTGATGTGAATGAGTGGCATTTCTCACTTGATGAAGACGGTCAGCCTGACCCAGCAACTCCATTCACCTCAAGACGAGCTCATTCAATTTGCTTTCGATGGGTCATCACCAGGAAGAAGTGTATTAAAAATAAAAGTCAGCCCAGTGCTCGAAGATTCCTCCACGTGGGATCTGGGTAAGGACAGATGTACACTGCCTTACCCTATAATTCAAGAGACTGTTTTCAGGATTTGAACTTATGACCTCTATAGTTACATGACAACCACCCTCCGTTGCTTTGAGGGTCACCCTCTTAGGAAGAAGTGTATTATGTTAAAAAAGAATAGTTAGGTAGAGTAATTGAGTCTTGAATTTGGATCAACAGTTGAATAAGCTTGGTCACTAGTGATTCAGATGGAGTCTGAAGTCTTCCCAGATTGTTCAGTATGGCTTAGACCGCTTGGACATACAGTGATGGCACAAAGAGCATTTAATTACATCATTTATTAGAATGCCAACAGTGGACCAGTTCAAAGTTCATAGGCAGATCCCAGTCCTTTTCCAATACTGGTTTGTCTAAGCACGCGGTTGAGAGTGGTTTGAATCAGCATTACGTGACTGGACTGCCTCAACCAAGGCTTGAATCAATGTTCTTGCAATTTATTGTGGGTCTGAATTCCCAATTTTTTTATTTATGATAATGCATAGAGTTAGAGAGGGAGTTGGATTCAGTAATTCAAATTTATTTATTTGCAAAGTTCTTTTTAATAAATAAAATATTTTATGAGATCTCTCTTTTTCTTTTCCCGCTAAGCACATGTATCCTTTTATTTGAGACATTCCTATTGGAGACACTGTCGGATACTAAATGTGAACACCTCTCCTAATAGAGATTAGAATCTTGGTTTGTTACGTTGTGAGGAACTAGCCCCTTCCATTAGACCCAATCTGTTGGTCTTATTTTAGATGCTCTAATAGTCACAATACATTAAGGAAAATCATGCATTCAAATACAAGTTGTCAAACATGTTCGACTTGAATTATCTCAAGTTAGTTGGTTTCCATTTCACATTTCGTTCGCAAGGTAGGATTACAATTTAAAACACTTCTTTCCACGTTTGTTTCTGGTGGGATTTTTTGAAACATTTTGTGATTAATATCATTACCACCATTTTGTGTCCATTATTTTTAACAAAAAATTGATTTCTCCGTGAGTGGGGGAAGGTGAGGTATTTTGAAAGATAAGTCTAATATAAGATATGGTCCAAGATAATGGGCAGGTGTCAGATAATAACCATTATTTTTGAATCAATATTCTTTGAAATTTTCAACAAATGGTTTTTCACTTGTACTACCATGCTTTAAGAGAAATAATACTGTAAGCTTACATGCCAATGAAGCATAAATGCAATTGAAATTTTGTCTACAGCAAACTATTTTTTAAATACATTTATCTACCACATATCGAAAGCTATCATATCATATTCAAATTTTATAGTGTTCAATTGGAGAAAACCCTATAAGGTTTGAACACAACCTTGTTTAGAGCTGAATTGATAATTAGCTCTTTCCACTCGGATCTAATCACCAACGATCTATATAACTTATTTAAATTAATTAATAATGATTTAAAATAATTATTCTTTATTTGACGAGGAATATGTGGCACTGATTGGTCAAATGCAGTTTTGGACATTGCATTCTGAAGTCTAAGGGCTGGTTTGTTATGAGGGAAGGGGAGGGAAAATGGACTGAGGGAAAATTTTTTTGAATTGAATTTAAAAAAATTATAGAAGCGGGGTTAAAAATTTTCAATTAACTTTTTTTTCTTACTCTTTTATCTTATATATTCTCTTTATTAAAATTGTATTACCCCACTTCTTCAATCTTTTAAAATTCAACTCATAAAAATTTTCCCTCCCGTCCCTTCCCCTCCAATTCCCTCACACCAAACACACCCAAAGGTCAAAACTCAAAAGTAAACGTGAAATTGAGGTACAAGTAATGTTTCATGTGGAAAATGTTAAAAAAAAAAGTTGAAACCAAGGAGTAAACTGGAAATGAATAATATACTTTACCTAGTTTGGCGAAGTACGCTTGGATTGTATGGTAGGTAGATTTTCCTTTCTAAAGATTTGGTTGTAATTTGAAAACAAAAATGATAGCTACCTTTTCCTAGCTTGCTTGCTTGCATGGAAAACCAAATTCATTTAGTTGTAATTATTTAGTTATTTATTTAATTTAGATAGAGAATAATATACAGGAATAAGATTACGTGTTGACGTTGTAAGTCATATTTATTCATATTAATTATAGAAGATTTAAATATCGTGACAAATTTACGTTTGAGCTGCGAGACATTTATTTAAAAATGAACCAAAATTCATTACTATAAACTTATAAAAATTAAATAAATTGTAAACAATGTGATTATAGACAATAGTATTACTACTTCCACACTTACATATAAAATATAGCTAGTTCCATTGCATTTGGTTAAAGCATATCAATATCAAGGAAAGGAAAAAGTGTTTGGTTTAGTCAAATCTACTCTTTCCCTCGCAAGTAAGGGTATTTCCGAAAAATAAAATGTCTTTTTTACAATATTGTTATTGCGTTAAACTAATTTTAGTCAATTTGTCAATATAATTTGATTGTTTATATTTTTTTTTTTTTTTTGATACATAAAAGTTTAGGTAGGTTTGGCACCAGTCCCCTACCAAGGCCAGGGCACGGCCCCAGGGCTCTTTGAGCGCTTACAAGGGACTTACGAGATCGCCTACCAATGAGGTCTCCCCATCGGTCAGAGGGTTCGAACACACTCCCTTGTGATCGGGGTGGCAAGACCTTAACCAACTGTGCCAAACCTCATTGGTATTTGATTGTTTATATTTTATGCATAGAATTGGAAAAGTAAGTTAGTACGAGGCAGAGCATTAGGAAGAAGTCGATATGAATATAATATTAGTGAAGTTGGTGAGTTTGTGGGCCTTCAATTTGAATTTTTTGTTTTTAGTACTTTAGTATATAAAAACTGTTAAGCTACTAAAATTCTTGGGAAAATCACTGTCAGGTCCCAAGGAAGTAAAATATTGTCAGAAAAGTCCCAAGAAAAACTGAAATATCTGAAAAGTCTCTAGGGACTTTTCTGATATTAATAACTACTACTGTTATATTAACAACCCCCACTGTGCGAATTAACAACAACTTATTTTTCTTCCATATCAGCGTTTTCATAGCACCCAACCACTTAAAACACACCACTTCCTCTGTTTTCTTTCCCAAAAATAGAGCAAAATGGCATCCAAACCTCATTTTTCGTATTAACAACTACTAGAGTTATATTAACAATTACTACTGCGGAAATTAACAACAACTTAATTTTTTCCCATTTCAGCGTTTTCACAGCACAATGAGGTTGGACTATTCATCATCATCATCACCTTCATCCCTTCCTTCTTTAAAAATGGCGGAAGCTTGAGATCAAAAAAATCCCACCACCTTCCTTCCATCTTCTTCTTCCTTCTATCTTACTTCTCATCCCACAAATCTTTCACCACCTCAAAGCTTCACCCTCCACCATTGCAAAAACTGAATCTGTAGATTATAAGAAGAGATTTGCGATCTGAAACGTTAGAGAGAGTGAGCTGAAAACGTGAGAGAGAGAAAAATAGAAGAGGGGCATGTGTGTAATTTGACTTTAGAAAATAATATCAGAAAAGTCCCTAGGAACTTTTCAGATATTTCAGTTTTTCTTGGGACTTTTCTGATAATATTTTGCTTCCTTGGGACTGACTGTGATTTTCCCAAAATTCTTTCTCTGACCTTTTCCTTCTGACTAACATATTTTATTTTGTGCTTTGTGATGCCATCATGATTTCGTATTGCTTTATATACTAAAGTACTAAAAAAAAAAAAATCAAATTCAAGGCCAACAAACTCACCAACTTCACTAATATTTTAGTGAAAATCACTGTTATGTCCCAAGAAAACAAAATATTATCAGAAAAGTCCTGAAAAAATTGAAATATTTGAAAAGTCGTCCCTAGGGACTTTTTTGATATTATTTTCCAAAGTTAAATGACACACATGCCCCTCTTCTATTATCTCTCTCTCTCTCTCTCACATTTCCAGCTTGCAGATCTGTGCTCTCTCTCTGCAGTTTCATTTTCTGCAATGGTGAAGGACGAAGCTTTGCGGTGGTTAAAGATTTATGGGATGTGATGTAAGATTGAAGGAAGAAGAAGATGGAAGGAAAGTGGTGGGATTTTTTTGATGCTCAAGCTTCTGCCATTTTTAAAGAAGGAAGGGATGAATGTAATGATGATGATGAATAGTTCAACCCATCCCCTTTTCCAACCTCATTGAAACCTCATCTCATAGTAGTGGGTGCTGTGAAAAAAAAAATTATTGTTAATTCGTGCAGTGGTAGTTGTTAATATAACAGTAGTAGTTGTTAATACGGAAAATGAGGTTGGGTGTCATGATGCTCTGTTTTTGGGAGAGGAAACAGAGGAAGTGGTGTGTTTGAAGTGGTGGGGTGCTATGAAAATGATGATATGGAGAAAAAATAAATTGTTGTTATTTTGTGCAGTGGTAGTTGTTAATATAACAGTAGTAGTTGTTAATAAAGAAAACGAGGTTGGGTGTCATAGTGCTCTGTTTTTGGGAGAGGAAACAGAGAAAGTGGTGTGTTTGAAGTGGGAATAGTTGATTCTCATAGTGCTATGGCGGTTGTTCTATTTAAAACTAGTAAAGCGTGTTTTGACTGTTTTCACAACAGATTCAGTGTGTTTTACAACCTTCCACACGTTTCTGCTTTGCAACTTGTTTTCTCACGTTAAGAATTTGTAAGGAATTGTGTTGTTTACAACTCTTAAAGCGTGTATTCACAACCTGTTGAGTGTGTTTCACAACCTCCCACTCGTTTCGATCTGACACGATATTTTCTCACGTTAAATATGATAGATGGTATGTTTACAACTCTAAAAGCGTATATTCACATCTTGTTGAGTGTGTTTATTTTTTTCCAACCTCATTTTCCGTATTAACACTACTACTGTTATAGTAACAACTACCATTGCATGAATTAACAATAATTTATTTTTTCTCCATATCATCATTTTCATAGCATCCCACCATTTCAAACACACCACTTCTTCTGTTTCCTCTCCCAAAAACAGAGCACCATGACACCCAGTCTCGTTTTCTGTATTAACAACTACTACTGTTACATTAACAACGATCACTGTACGAATTAACAACAATTTATTTTTTCTCCATATCATCATTTTCATAGCACCCCCCACTTTAAACACACCACTTCCTCTGTTTCCTCTCACAAAAATAGAGCACCATGACACCCAACCTTGTTTTCTGTATTAACAACTACTAATATTATATTAACAACTACCACTGCACGAATTAACAACAATTTAATTTTTTTTCACAGCACCCACCACTATGAGATGGGGTTTCAATGAAGTTGGAAAATGGGGATGTGTTGGACTATTCATCATCATCATTACATTCATCCCTTCCTTCTTTAAAAATGACGGAAGCTTAAGCATCAAAAAAATCCCACCACCTTCTTTCCATCTTCTTCTTCCTTCTATCTTACATCCTATTCCATAAATCTTTAACCATCTCAAAGTTTCGTCTTTTACCATTGCAAAAATGAAACTGCAGAGAGAGAGAGAGCACAGATCTGCAAACTAAAAATGTGAGAGAGAGAGAGCTGAAAACATGAGAGAGAGAGAGATAATAGAAGAGAGGCATGTGTGTCATTTGACTTTAGAAAATAATATCAGAAAAGTTCCTAGGAATTTTTCAGATATTTCAGTTTTTTCAAGGACTTTTCAGATAATATTTTACTTCCTTGAGACCTGACAGTGAATTTCCCAATATTCTATTCATATCGACTTCTTCCTAATGCCCTGCCTTGTACTAACTTACTTTTCTAATTCTATGCATAAAATATAAACAATCAAATTATATAGACAAACGAACTAAAATTAGTTTAACGAAATAGCAATATTGTAAAAATGACATTTTATTTTTGGAAATACCCTTACTTGCGAGGGAGAGAGTAGATTTGGGAAATAGATTTTCGCATCATCTCATTTTCTCATCAACTCTCATGAGCCCCATCTGAACCGTTGATTGGGAAAAGGAGCCCATCTAGACCGTTGATTGGAAAGAGAAGAGAAAAGTTGAAGGAGTGATAACTTGATGACGTGACTCATTTTTTATTTTTCAGATTGATTGGACGGATGTGATTTAGAGATTATAAGAAATAATGAAAAAATGGACAATGAGAGAAACGGATCCGTAGATTTAAGAGAGAATGGGTAGGAATAAAAAGATATGTGAGAGATCATTAACACATACAGCAATATAATATATAATTGATAGGGTAAAAATAAAAAAATGATTAAATTTTTATAACATCCTTTAAGTGTATCTTATAACTCTCTCTCTCTCTCTCTCTCTCTCTCTCTCTCTCTCTCTCTCTCTCTCTCTCTCTCTCTCTCTCTCTCTCTCTCTCTCTCTCTCTCTCTCTCTCTCTCTCTCTCTCTCTCTCTCTCTCTCTCTCTCTCTCTCTCTCTCTCTCTCTCTCTCTCTCTCTCTCTCTCTCTCTGAGTCTTATTTATAAGTCTAAATTAGTACACACACACCTAATTTTATTTATAAGTCTAAATTAACTAATTCTTATATATCAACACACACCTAATCTTATTTATAAGTCTAAATTAACTAATTCTTATATATTAAAGAGAGTTAGTTACCTCAATGCATATGGACTAAGTTGATAAATTTTTTCCATTTATAATTGAGTATTTTTCATCTCTTTCTTCTCTCTATAATTCAGGGTAAAATTGTAACACTCTCATTTATTATTATGAAAATGGACTTAAAATAAGGACCAATTTTTTTTTTTTCACAAAATAGCTCATAAATAGGAACATAGTGGTGTATATGGGATATATAGAATAATTGAGAAAATATAAAGATATGAACAATTTAGATTATTTTTTAATGATTCAAATTTATTTATTCACATTTTTTTTTTGTTATTTTATATTATAATAATATTTTTTAATGATAGTGGCGTGTACACACACACACACAAATTTTCAATAGTCAAGGGCGGCGTGATTGTTTCCTTTCACCTTCACATCATTTTGCCGTTATTAATTCATAGTTGGAAACATTTATTTTTTCCTCGGCTCTGATTCAAATTCAAACTTGAAGTTGTAGTGCTGAAAAAGGTTAACCATCCAAGTCCGCCATCTCAGCCCACACCAAATAGTCAAAGAACACAACTTGAAGAAGATCTCTTTCCTTATAAATTCCGTGTCCCACCGCCTACCTACGTGGATCTCTGTGTGTGTTCATATATATCTATATATATACAAACGTTATTCCTTCAGCTTCCAATCATTCTCATTTCCATATATACAGTTAAGTGTTTCTTCGTTTCTTGAGTACCACTTTCATTAACGTCTTCTTCAACTTGAAGCTCCCAAGAAGCTAATCTCTCCGCAGAAGAAAGAATAAGAATGAAGGGTTATTGTGGTGTGGTGGCACTTAACGCCATTTCCATCTCCACCATCATCATCATGTTCTTCGTGCTGCTGTCGCTGTGCATGAATGTTGAGGGAGTGAGGCCTCTGAGACATGAATCCAATAACCCTAATTCCTTCTTAAGCTTGATCATCAACAGGGCTCATTCTGGGCCCAGCCACAAAGGCAGAGGTCATTAATTAATTTATCTCAAAACATATATGCCTACTGCTTCATTCATTCTTATCATCTTTCACTTGTTCTATATATATTTATATATATATGTATGTATATATTACAGCTCTCTCTGTGTTAAAAGCAATGAAACGCACGAGAGAGGGATAGAGCTAGATATGGCTTTCTTTTCTTTCTTTTTTTGGGATTTTGTATGTAGGGAATTAAGGAGTTAATTATTTACTTGAAAGAGTCGTTACACAAGGTTTTGCTCCATTTTGTAAAGCAACGTTACGTTGACTGTCTGGATATGTAGCAGAGCGTAGGCAAAGCTTTTGTGTTAATTATTCTTCATCCTCTTGCCTTTTTCATCATCTACACACGCACAGATCTTTTTGGCGCGAATTCAGTGTTTGTCGACAAACGAAATATAATAGAGGTATGCGTTGAGATTATTTGTCTATATGTTTTAAAAGCTGGGATAATAACTAATGGTGTTATCTACAATACATGGCGCACTTGCAGTACAGCTAGGTTGAACAAAACCAGAGACTGTTCATTCATCTTATGTATGTTATGAATTAATTCCATGAGATATGCCATTTTTCAACAGAACGAGCCCAAACCATCATAAATTAATTACATCTACACCAGCAAAATCAATGTCTTTGACACTTACTTCGTATCCAATATGATATAAATAATATTAAGTGAAATATGACTACACCAAAGTCCAATGACAATATGTCAAAATACTAGTATTAAAATAATGGAGACAATAACTGAATTACAATAAAAAAATTGCTGGGTGGGAGAAAATAATTCAACTTTGCTATTTACTAATTAAATATTTCAGCCAATCTAAGAACATAAGGTGAGATTGCTATAACAAATTAGCCAGTGCGTCTATTTTTAAAACAATAGAAGCTTACAGAGAACGGACTTTTTTGTTTGGGGGGGGTGTTTGTTTTACAATTATTCTAAGCCATGGCTGTAATCATTAAGAAGCCCTAACGATAGTGAGAAGTATAAACCTGTTGCCATTTTTTACATCAAAATTTTTCATAATATGTTTCTTAGTTGTTATTGGACTTGTAGACAATTAAGTTTCTTCCTTGAAATCTCATTTTAATTCCCTAAAAGAATTTGATTAATTCAATTCAGAAAGTGGGCCACCCATTCAATTATTTTTTGGGCCTCTAGGATGGGCCTGCATATAAATCTGTTGCCATTTTTTATATCAAAACTTATCATAATATGTTTCTCAGTTGTTATTGGACTTGTAGACAATTAATTCTCTTCTTTGAAATCTCATTTTAATTCCCTAAAAGAATTTGATTAATTCAATTCCAGAAATTGGGCCACCCATACAATTATTTTTTGGGCCTCTAGGGTGGGCCTGGGTGAGTGAAACAATAAGTAGTGTTGGGCCACCAATACCGAACACACGTTAATAATGCCCCCCCCCCCCCCCCCCAAATCCAAGAAAGGGTAATGAGAAAATTGAATTCTTGGCTAATCTATTCCAATTGTAACTCAGTCCTCATTCTTTAAATTTGTGTAATCAATTTCCGAGCCTAGTAAACTGTTAGCAAATTAATCTTTTTATTTTGCATTGCTATGGCATCAAACATAATTTAAAATTCAATCCTGATGGGACATACTGTATGGATTGAATGGATTTATTTTTATTTAAAAAATATAAATGAACCAAAAGATTATATTGTGTATTTTATTCATAGCAAAGGATTAATTTACGTTTATTCATTTGTTTAAAAAATCTTTTTTGAAAGTGGGATTCCTTAATTCTAAGGGCAAAGGCGAAAACTTCATCAAGTCCAATTTGATTGTGATTGTTTGACGCGCATATCAATCAGGAATATAGAATAAAAAATATAATTTAAAACAGACAACATTTTCAACATTAGTGATAGTGAAGATATATAACAAATGATATATTTCATTCTTTGCACCAAATTAAACTCATGTATATCTATAATAACAATTGCCATACATGTTCGGAGGACACTAGATTTTGGAGAGAATTACTGAATTTTTTTATTAGATTACCAAAAAAAAACATACAAGTGAAAATAAAAATTTTGACCCAAATTTATAAAAAATTAAATTTATGCCCCTTTTTAACTTTTTTTTTTCACTTTTATAGTATGATTCTATTTGATGTTACTTCTCCGGCTTTTAATATAAGACATATTTAGGGAGTTGATCTTGGTTTTAAATATAATACATAATTTTCATATTTGTTAATATTTTTATAATTTATCACTATTGATGCTCCCTCAACAATGACAAAGGAGGAGAGGGAATTAGAAAATTAAGGAAGATGACTTGAATGTTTTAGAAAATATATACTATATTAACTAACTCAACTAACTTGCTTAATCTAATTAAATTTAGTAAATATGTTTTATATCAAGGACAAAGAGAATATATAGAAATAATACTATCCACTGTGATTTGTCAGGGCAATTAACTAACAAAAATTCCAGCTGTCTTTATTCGGAAATATGAAAATGGAAATAACATCTCACAAAAATATGACCATGGCAGTCAAACTTTTCAATTTCCATAATAATTATTTCTACCTGATCTCTTTATTGGGAGAGTTTCAATTAGCCTCCAAGGATATGATATAATTTCAGTTAACCCCCAAAATTTCCTGAAACTTTATTGCATCCCTTTGGATTAATATGAAAGTAAGTTTTGAGGTGAAAAAACAATGATGCTGTTATTTTATTTGTCTTGTAAATTGTCTTATTTGTTTTGTAAATGTTCATATTTATCTTATGAATTTTTATATTTGTCTTGTAAATGATTAAAATGTTTTTAATTTCCTAAGTTTTTTGGAATCCCTTTATTTGTCATATAAATGTCTTTATTTATCTTGTAAATGCTTATATGTCTTGTAAATTTTCATATTTATCTTGTAAATAGTCAAAATATTTTTAATTCCCTATTCTTTTAAATCATTTTATTTATTTTGTAAATTTTTTTATTTATCTCATAAGTACCCTTATTTATCTTGTAAATACTCTTCTAAAAAAAAAAATAAAAGAAGGACATTATTTGTCTTTTTACCAATAAAACTTAATTTCATTTTTACCTATAGGATATATTGAAATTTTAAGAAATTTTGAGGGTTGACTGAAATTATATCATATCCTTATAATTTCAATGAAATTATCCCATCTTTATTTTGAAGACCATGTAAACTAAATAGTACAGATAACAAACTAAATCACGTCAACACACAACTTTCCAATAAATTATTGCTCATCACACGCTCATTTATTCAAAGTACAGCTGCTTGGCCCTATAAACATTGTACACGTAAACCATATATTGATTTCATTTATTTTTTCCTATATTAAAAAAAAATAACAATGAAGCTAGCCATAATTTGCATGCACGTACGTAGTTTGGCTTGTTACTTAGTTAGCCACCATAAGCAACCTTGTAGTCAGTCCAAAGCTGATCCACAGGCTTTCCCAGCAGCTGATTGAAGTAATCGTCACTGTAAGTATCTCTCATCATCTTGTTCAGCTCAGCCACGAACCCACTTCTCTGACCCTCACAGTAATCCAAGAATCTCGCCGTCACGTCGTAGCCTTGGTCCCACCGATCACCGCCGCCAGGCTGAACCCAGTGGCTCGGTACATAGCCAGCCTTCAGCCTCACGAAATCCGCGATCCCTTCGATGAGCCCCATGTTTGTATTTGTCCCAAACCACTGCCACACATGAGCCATCTCATGGTAGAGCACGCCGTTGAAGTCGGTTTTAATGTCGCCGCTTATTCCCTCTATGAAGTCTGCCCCGACGTGGATCATGTCGTTGCTCGTGGCGGCGATTACCTTTTGGCCGTTGACTTCTACGGCGCTCTCGACTGTTAGGGTTACGGTGGCGACATTCTTGCGGTCGGCCTCGGTGTTCTGCTGGAAGATGTTCCAGACGAAGCTGGTGGCTGAATCCATGGTTTGCTTTGTGTAGTCTGCTCCAAGCTCGTTGTTGAATCGGGCCCCACCTGGAGTTGTCTCTGCGTTGTTTGTGACCACGAACTCAACTCCATGGACACCTTTTAGGGTTGCTAACCCTAAGGCTGCGACAACACACAGGAAGAAGAAAGAGAAGTGTCGATGACGATCCATGAATTGATGATATGTATGTTTTTCACTTTTGATTATTTTGTATGTGATGGGGAATGTGAATATGTTTGGTGTTTATATATATAATGGTCTATAACCTTATAAAACAAATACTCGTATGTTGTGAAATTTCCAAGAAAAAGAATAAGTCTTCGGCGTTAAGAATACGATCCAAAATACGATGACTATTATAAGTCTATAACGTTATTTCCCAAATTTCACATTAAAAAGTTTTAGACAATTCACTCCCTTCTCCCGGTCTATAGATTGACTCTAATAATTAGTTGAGAGAAATCTTAAGTTGGAAAAGCATATGATATTTAATTCACTCTAATCTTATTTATATATAGTACATTTAGCATCCTAAATAATAAATAAGATTAGGAAGCTGAATGTAACTAAAAAATAACAACAAAGGGTGCTGGATGCACAAAGAAAATAAGTTCAGGGTATTGAATGCCATTGAAAAATATCCGGTGTTAGGAGCTACTTCACCCTAAAATAAAATGAAAATATTTTAAGGAGAAATAGAAATAAACCAAAAATTTTTGTGATTAATGGGACAAAACATTAATAATAACTATAAAATTATAATAAATATTTTAGGAAAATAACTGTTCGGGTACTCGTCAAATTAAATTAATATATACAGTTAACACAGTTCACGGCGAAACTTCAGAACAAGTCGACGGGTCGGTGGCAAATAATCGTATTGACGGGGCACGCGGAAGTCATTGCCAAGCATGTTCGCACTTGGGAGGGTTATGACTCCTTATTTTGCTGACCTTCTAATGCTTAACGTAGAATGCTTAACGATGAAATTAGATAATTAATTAGTAAAGATTAAAAAAATAGTTAAATTAGTTATTTACTATAAAAAAATGTTTGTTGGTCTTTCTAAAATATCCTCTTTAATAATTTATATAGAAACTAATCATCAAGTGATTGAAACCTCTTTAATATATGCCATCAACAAATTAAAGATAGTTCTAGCTAAGAAAAAAATTATAAGATTTGAAGGCAATGTGAATTGAGATCTTAAATTTATGACCAAATCCAACTCCAACAAATTTCTATATATTATGATCGGAGGGATGACCATTAGGGAGAGCTAAGTAAATCTGGGCTGTCCAGTTCTAAATTAGACAATTGAGATCTAAGATTTTTTAAAATGATGATTTTTTAAATTAAAAATCATATTTTAAAGGGAAAATTTCAAATAAATACCATTTGAAAATCTATAACCCTAAAAAGTCTATTAACACTTTAAAAAGACTTAAAGGTACCAAGGACCAAATTGAGTTTTTCAAATTTTGACATATTTATCATTTTACCCCTAAATTTTTTTTTTTTAAATAATAGTGGTGCCCCCGCCGGAGCACCACCGCCGGCCGGCCGCCGGTGGTAGGAGCTCCGGCCGGTGGAAGCTTTTTTGGTGGGGAGGGGGTTTTTTTTTTTTGAAAAAAAGTTTCATAGAAATGGCAAGGGTGGGATCGAACCCATCCCACCCCTTTACAAGGTAAGCATGGTGGCCACTGGGCCACCAAAGCTTCTTTGTAATATATATGCATTATTAAATATGTATAATATAATTAAACGTGTAGTAGTTTTGACAAAGTCAGTAATGGTGTTGACAAATTCAATAATGGAAATAACAAGATTTGTAATGGTATTGACAAAACCGTTTGCTGTTGCATGTTTTCATCAGTATTTTTGTACAAAACATTTTTGTCAAAACCATTACCATTCTTGTCAAAATCATTACTAAACTTGTCAATCTCATTACTAAATTTGTTAAAATCCTTTTATTTATATTATGAATATTTTCTTAATAGAATCTCATAATGGGATTGTCAAAACTATTACAATTCTTGTCAATCTCATTACTAAAGTTGTCAATCTCATTCCTGAATTTGTTAAAATCCTTTTATTTATATTATGAATGTTTTCATAATGGGATTGTCAAAACTATTACAATTTTTGTCAATCTCATTACTGAACTTGTCAATCTCATAATAGGATTGTCAAAACCATTAACAAATTCAGTAATGAGGTTGCAAGTTCAGTAATGAGATTGACAGGTTTAATAATGAGATTGACAAGAATTGTAATAGTTTTGACAATCCCATTATGAAAACATTCATAATATAAATAAAAGGATTTTAACAAATTCAGGATTGAGATTGACAAGAATTGTAATAGTTTTGACAATCCCATTATGAGATTCCATTAAAAAAATATTCATAATATAAATAAAATGATTTTAACAAATTTAGCAATGAGATTGATAAGTTTAATAATGATTTTGAAAATAATTGTAATAGTTTTGACAATCCCATTATGAGATTCCATTAAAAAAACATTCATAATATAAATAAAAGGATTTTAACAAATTTAGTAATGAGATTGACAAGTTTAGTAATGATTTTGACAAGAATGATAATGGTTTTGACAAAAACGTTTTGTGCAAAAATGCTGATGAAAACATGCAACAGCAAACGGTTTTGTCAATACCATTACGAATCTTGTTATTTCCATTATTGAATTTGTCAACGTTATTACTGATTTTGTCAAAGCTACTACACGTTTAATTATATTATACATATTTAATAATGCATATATATAACAAAAAAGCTTTGATGGCCCAGTGGCCACCATGCTTGCCTTGTAAAGGGATGGGATAGGTTCGATCTCACCCCTTACCATTTCTATGAAACTTTTTTTTAGCAGGAAATCAAATTCATTATAACATCATTAAACCAATTCTTGCATTGCTCTTGATGGTGCGCGCGCGCATATATATATATATATATAGTTAAATAATTTTTTAAAAAAATATCAATTTCAAGAATAAGTGTTTGACATTGCACATTGCAGTGAAATTTCATAATTTTTTAGGGGTTAACTAAAATAAAATTATTTTCATGGGGTTTAAGTGATATTTTCTCATTAAAAAAATATTAAAATAATAGAGAGTGAAGACTAGTAAGACCCACAATGTAAAAAATAACAGAAGCTATGTCTCCTTAACAACGTTGCTATATCTATTTCCAAATAAATTGTTTATATCTACTTTTACACCTGAAAATATATAGTTTTTATTGGTGCTCATAGCGAAATTATTTATTACTAAATTTACACATTCACCCTTTAAATTAATTATTATGTTTTTATATTAACTTGAAGCATTCAAAATAAATTGTGTTAAATTACCCAAACAATGATTTTTTTTTAATATGGGTCTTGATTTGTTTGTTTGTAATTATATCTTCTTTGTTTAACACGTAATATTTTTTTTACCTAAACTTAACACGTAAATTGAAATAAGCATTATATTGCATTTTAAAGCCCACTCGTACTAATTAATATTATGTGGATATAATTCAAGTCGGGTGACCGTTTTTTGGTGGGGGTTCCAGTTTTGAAGAATTACTACTGATGGTCAAACTTTGACGGTTGCCATTAATAATCCATCGTCTAAAATCGATCTAGCTAGCTACCTTGTTGGGTCCAATCTCCTAGCCAGCCCAAATTAAAATTTATTATTATATTATTATAACAAAATATGAAAAAACAATATATATATATATATATATATATAATAAAAATTACACTATTCACATAGCTAATATGGCCATTAGCTTCAAATTTTGCGCAGCACATTAAGCGCCATATCCCATATTGTGGGTTTAGTTTTATGTTAAATACACTTAAAATAATAATCTTGGTGATTTTAAGACATTAAAACAAAAATATATAAGCAGTTCATATCATTGTTGTCAATCTCAAAATTTTAATTAATCTAGTTTGTTGTTTTTGTGTTTCTAGCTTATGAAGTTGTGTCAACTAATTAAACACATTATAGTTGCAAATTTAGTTGAATTATTATGAGTTCACTTATTGATATTATCGTTTTTATATTTTTAATTTATAAAATAATGTCAACTCGTTCTTAACTTTGGCTAACCTTTTAGGTTTGAATAATATGCTTTACCTAGTTTGGTGAAGTACGTTTGGATTGTATGGTAGGTAGATTTTCCTTTCTAAAGATTTGGTTGTAATTTGAAAACAAAAATGATAGCTACCTTTTCCTAGCTTGCTTGCTTGCATGGAAAACCAAATTCATTTAGTTGTAATTATTTAGTTATTTATTTAATTTATATACAGGAATAAGATTACGTGTTGACGTTGTAAGTCATATTTACTCATATTAATTATAGAAGATTTAAATATCACGACAAATTTACGTTTGAGCTGCGAGACATTTATTTAAAAATGAACCAAAAAATTCATTACTATAAATTTATAAAAATTAAATAAATTGTAAACAATGTGATTATAGACAATAGTATTACTACTTCCTATCTTTAATATAAAATATAACTAATTACATTTTTAAGATACAATATTATATTTGGTTAAAGCATATCAATTTCAAGAAAAGGAAAAAAGTGGAAGTGCGAAAAGCAATACGAAATCATGATAGCATCACAAAGCACAAAATAAAATATGTTAGTCAGAAGCAAAAGGTCAAAGAAAGAGTTTTAGTAGCTTAACAGTTTTTAACTTTTTATATACTAAAGTACTTAAAAAAAATTCAAATTCAAGGCCCACAAACTCACCAACTTCACTAATATTCTGTTCATATCGGCTTCTTCCTAATGCCATGCCTCGTACTAACTTACTTTTCTAATTCTATGCATAAAATATAAACAATCAAATTATATTGACAAATTGACTAAAATTAGTTTAACGCAATAACAATATTGTAAAAAAGACATTTTATTTTTCGGAAATACCCTTACTTGCGGGAAAGAGTAGATTTGAGAGAGAATGGGTAGGAATAAAAAGATGTGTGAGAGATCATTAATAGTAATACATACAGTAATATAATATATAATTGATAGGGGCAAAAATAAAAAAATGATTAAATTTTTATACATCCTTTAAGTGTATCTTATAAATAAGACTGGTGGCCTCAAAAAATATATTTTACACACACACACACATCACTCTAGTCTTATTTATAAATCTAAATTAACTAATTCTTATATATCAAAGAGAGTTAGTTACCTGGTCTGAGTTGATAAATTTTTTCCATTGATAAATGAGTATTTTCCATCTTTTTCTTCTCTCTACAATTTAAGGTAAAATTGTAACACTCTCATTTATTATTATGAAAATGGACTTAAAATAAGGACCAATTTTTTTCACAAAATAGGCTCATAAATAGGAACATAGTGGTGTATATGGGAAATGGGCTTCTCTATTTCCCTTACGCTCATTTCCCTTACTGTCCACTTCTCTCCACTTCCTTATTTACATCATTAGATCAACTCTGACAGTTGAAATTTAATATCCTATAAAAAATAAAGAATAATTTGAGAAAGTATAAAGATATGAACTATTTAGATTATTTTTTCATGATTCAAATTTATTTATTCATATTTTTTTGTTATTTTATATTATAATAATATTTTTTAATGATAGTGGCGTAAACACACACACACACACATTTTCAATAGTCAAGGGAGGCGTGATTGTTCCTTTCACCTTCACATCATTTTGCTGTTATTAATTCATAGTTGGAAACATTTATTTTTTCCTCGGCTCTGATTCAAATTCAAACTTGAAGTTGTAGTGCTGAAAAAGGTTAACCATCCAAGTCCGCCATCTCAGCCCACACCAAATAGTCAAAGAACACAACTTGAAGAAGATCTCTTTCCTTATAAATTCCGTGTCCCACCGCCTACCTACGTGGATCTCTGTGTGTGTTCATATATATCTATATATATACAAACGTTATTCCTTCAGCTTCCAATCATTCTCATTTCCATATATACAGTTAAGTGTTTCTTCGTTTCTTGAGTACCACTTTCATTAACGTCTTCTTCAACTTGAAGCTCCCAAGAAGCTGATCTCTCTGCAGAAGAAAGAATAAGAATGAAGGGTTATTGTGGTGTGGTGGCACTTAACGCCATTTCCATCTCCACCATCATCATCATGTTCTTCGTGCTGCTGTCGCTGTGCATGAATGTTGAGGGAGTGAGGCCTCTGAGACATGAATCCAATAACCCTAATTCCTTCTTAAGCTTGATCATCAACAGGGCTCATTCTGGGCCCAGCCACAAAGGCAGAGGTCATTAATTAATTTATCTCAAAACATATATGCCTACTGCTTCATTCATTCTTATCATCTTTCACTTGTTCTATATATATATATATATATGTATGTATGTATATATTACAGCTCTCTCTGTGTTAAAAGCAATGAAACGCACGAGAGAGGGATAGAGATATGACTTTCTTTTCTTTCTTTCTTTCTTTTTTTTTGGGATTTTGTATGTAGGGAATTAAGGAGTTAATTATTTACTTGAAAGAGTCGTTACACAAGGTTTTGCTCCATTTTGTAAAGCAACTGTATGTTGACTGTCTGGATATGTAGCAGAACGTAGGCAAAGCTTTTGTGTTAATTATTCTTCATCCTCTTGCCTTTTTCATCATCTACACACGCACAGATCTTTTTGGCGCGAATTCAGTGTTTGTCGAGAAACGAAATATAATAGAGGTATGCGTTGAGATTATTTGTCTGTATGTTTTTAAAAGCTGGGATAATAACTAATGGTGTTATCTACAATACATGCATGGCGCACTTGCAGTACAGCTAGGTAGAACAAAACCAGAGACTGTTCATTCATCTTATGTATGTAATTAATTAATCCCATGAGATATGCCATTTTCCAACAGAAACGAACCCAAACCATCATAAATTAATTGCATCTACACCAACATAATCAATGTCTTTGACGCTTGCTTCATAATAATATTAAATGAAATATGACTACACCAAACTCCAATGACATTATGTCAAAATACTAGTATTAAAATAATGGAGACAATAACTGAATTACAATAAAAAAATTGCTGGGTGGGAGAAAATAATTCAACTTTGCTATTTACTAATTAAATATTTCAGCCAATCTAAGAACATAAGGTGAGATTGCTATAACAAATTAGCCCGTGCGTCTATTTTTAAAACAATAGATGCTTACAGAGAACGAACTTTTTTGTTTTGGGGGGGGGGGTGGTTTGTTTTACAATTATTCTAAGCCATGGCTGTAATCATTAAGAAGACCTAACGATAAGTGAGAAGTATAAACATGTTGCCATTTTTTACATCAAAATTTTTCATAATATGTTTCTCAGTTGTTATTGGACTTGTAGACAATTAAGTTTCTTCCTTGAAATCCCATTTTAATTCCTTAAAAGAATTTGATTAATTCAATTCCAGAAAGTGGGCCACCCATTCAATTATTTTTTGGGCCTCTAGGATGGGCCTGCATGAGTGTGAGGAGTATAAATCTGTTGCCATTTTTTATATCAAAACTTATCATAATATGCTTCTCTGTTGTTATTAGACTTGTAGACAATTAAGTCTCTTCTTTAAAATCTCATTTTAATTCCCTAAAAGAATTTGATTAATTCAATTCCAGAAAGTGGGCCACCCATTCAATTATTTTTTGGGCCTCTAGGATGGGCCTGCATATAAATCTGTTGCCATTTTTTATATCAAAACTTATCATAATATGTTTCTCAGTTGTTATTGGACTTGTAGACAATTAATTCTCTTCTTTGAAATCTCATTTTAATTCCCTAAAAGAATTTGATTAATTCAATTCCAGAAATTGGGCCACCCATACAATTATTTTTTGGGCCTCTAGGGTGGGCCTGGGTGAGTGAAACAATAAGTAGTGTTGGGCCACCAATACCGAACACACGTTAATAATGCCCCCCCCCCCCCCAAATCCAAGAAAGGGTAATGAGAAAATTGAATTCTTGGCTAATCTATTCCAATTGTAACTCAGTCCTCATTCTTTAAATTTGTGTAATCAATTTCCGAGCCTAGTAAACTGTTAGCAAATTAATCTTTTTATTTTGCATTGCTATGGCATCAAACATAATTTAAAATTCAATCCTGATGGGACATACTGTATGGATTGAATGGATTTATTTTTATTTAAAAAATATAAATGAACCAAAAGATTATATTGTGTATTTTATTCATAGCAAAGGATTAATTTACGTTTATTCATTTGTTTAAAAAATCTTTTTTGAAAGTGGGATTCCTTAATTCTAAGGGCAAAGGCGAAAACTTCATCAAGTCCAATTTGATTGTGATTGTTTGACGCGCATATCAATCAGGAATATAGAATAAAAAATATAATTTAAAACAGACAACATTTTCAACATTAGTGATAGTGAAGATATATAACAAATGATATATTTCATTCTTTGCACCAAATTAAACTCATGTATATCTATAATAACAATTGCCATACATGTTCGGAGGACACTAGATTTTGGAGAGAATTACTGAATTTTTTTATTAGATTACCAAAAAAAAACATACAAGTGAAAATAAAAATTTTGACCCAAATTTATAAAAAATTAAATTTATGCCCCTTTTTAACTTTTTTTTTTCACTTTTATAGTATGATTCTATTTGATGTTACTTCTCCGGCTTTTAATATAAGACATATTTAGGGAGTTGATCTTGGTTTTAAATATAATACATAATTTTCATATTTGTTAATATTTTTATAATTTATCACTATTGATGCTCCCTCAACAATGACAAAGGAGGAGAGGGAATTAGAAAATTAAGGAAGATGACTTGAATGTTTTAGAAAATATATACTATATTAACTAACTCAACTAACTTGCTTAATCTAATTAAATTTAGTAAATATGTTTTATATCAAGGACAAAGAGAATATATAGAAATAATACTATCCACTGTGATTTGTCAGGGCAATTAACTAACAAAAATTCCAGCTGTCTTTATTCGGAAATATGAAAATGGAAATAACATCTCACAAAAATATGACCATGGGAGTCAAACTTTTCAATTTCCATAACAATTATTTCTACCTGATCTCTTTATTGGGAGAGTTTCAATTAGTCTCCAAGGATATGATATAATTTCAGTCAACCCTCAAAATTTTCTGAAACTTTATTGCATCCCTTTGAATTAATATGAAAGTAAGTTTTGAGGTGAAAAAACAATGATGCTGTTATTTTATTTGTCTTGTAAATTGTCTTATTTGTTTTGTAAATGTTCATATTTATCTTATGAATTTTTATATTTGTCTTGTAAATGGCTAAAATGTTTTTAATTTCCTAAGTTTTTTGGAATCCCTTTATTTGTCATATAAATGTCTTTATTTATCTTGTAAATGCTCATAGGTCTTGTAAATTTTCATATTTATCTTGTAAATGGTCAAAATGTTTTTAATTCCCTATTCTTTTAAATCATTTTATTTATTTTGTAAATGTTTTTATTTATCTCATAAATACCCTTATTTATCTTATAAATACTCTTCTAAAAAAAATAAAAGAAGGACATTATTTATCTTTTTACCCATAAAACTTAATTTCATTTTTACCTATAGGATATATTGAAATTTTAAGAAATTTTGAGGGTTGACTGAAATTATATCATATCCTTATAATTTCAATGAAATTATCCCATCTTTATTTTGAAGACCATGTAAACTAAATAGTACAGATAACAAACTAAATCACGTCAACACACAACTTTCCAATAAATTATTGCTCATCACACGCTCATTTATTCAAAGTACAGCTGCTTGGCCCTATAAACATTGTACACGTAAACCATATATTGATTTCATTTATTTTTTCCTACATTAAAAAAAAATAACAATGAAGCTAGCCATAATTTGCATGCACGTACGTAGTTTGGCTTGTTACTTAGTTAGCCACCATAAGCAACCTTGTAGTCAGTCCAAAGCTGATCCACAGGCTTTCCCAGCAGCTGATTGAAGTAATCGTCACTGTAAGTATCTCTCATCATCTTGTTCAGCTCAGCCACGAACCCACTTCTCTGACCCTCACAGTAATCCAAGAATCTCGCCGTCACGTCGTAGCCTTGGTCCCACCGATCACCGCCGCCAGGCTGAACCCAGTGGCTCGGCACATACCCAGCCTTCAGCCTCACGAAATCCGCGATCCCTTCGATGAGCCCCATGTTTGTATTTGTCCCAAACCACTGCCACACATGAGCCATCTCATGGTAGAGCACGCCGTTGAAGTCGGTTTTAATGTCGCCGCTTATTCCCTCTATGAAGTCTGCTCCGACGTGGATCATGTCGTTGCTCGTGGCGGCGATTACCTTTTGGCCGTTGACTTCTACGGCGCTCTCGACTGTTAGGGTTACGGTGGCGACATTCTTGCGGTCGGCCTCGGTGTTCTGCTGGAAGATGTTCCAGATGAAGCTGGTGGCTGAATCCATGGTTTGCTTTGTGTAGTCTGCTCCAAGCTCGTTGTTGAATCGGGCCCCACCTGGAGTTGTCTCTGCGTTGTTTGTGACCACGAACTCAACTCCATGGACACCTTTTAGGGTTGCTAACCCTAAGGCTGCGACAACACACAGGAAGAAGAAAGAGAAGTGTCGATGACGATCCATGAATTGATGATATGTTTTTCACTTTTGATTATTTTGTATGTGATGGGGAATGTGAATATGCTTGGTGTTTATATATATAATGGTCTATAACCTTATAAAACAAATACTCGTATCTTGTGAAATTTCCAAGAAAAAGAATAAGTCTTCGGCGTTAAGAATACGATCCAAAATACGATGACTATTATAAGTCTATAACGTTATTTTCCAAATTTCACATTAAAAAGTTTTAGACAATTCACTCCCTTCTCCCGGTCTATAGATTGACTCTAATAATTAGTTGAGAGAAATCTTAAGTTGGAAAAGCATATGATATTTAATTCACTCTAATCTTATTTATATATAGTACATTTAGCATCCTAAATAATAAATAAGATTAGGAAGCTGAATGTTACTAAAAAATAACAACAAAGGGTGCTGGATGCACAAAGAAAATAAGTTCAGGGTATTGAATGCCATTGAAAAATATCCGGTGTTAGGAGCTACTTCACCCTAAAATAAACTGAAAATATTTTAAGGAGAAATAGAAATAAACCAAAAATTTTTGTGATTAATGGGACAAAACATTAATAATAACTATAAAATTATAATAAATATTTTAGGAAAATAACTGTTCGGGTACTCGTCAAATTAAATTAATATATACAGTTAACACAGTTCACGGCGAAACTTCAGAACAAGTCGACGGGTCGGTGGCAAATAATCGTATTGACGGGGCACGCGGAAGTCATTGCCAAGCATGTTCGCACTTGGGAGGGTTATGACTCCTTATTTTGCTGACCTTCTAATGCTTAACGTAGAATGCTTAACGATGAAATTAGATAATTAATTAGTAAAGATTAAAAAAATAGTTAAATTAGTTATTTACTATAAAAAAATGTTTGTTGGTCTTTCTAAAATATCCTCTTTAATAATTTATATAGAAACTAATCATCAAGTGATTGAAACCTCTTTAATATATGCCATCAACAAATTAAAGATAGTTCTAGCGCTAAGAAAAAAATTATAAGATTTGAAGACAATATGAATTGAGATATTAAATTTATATATTATGACCGGAGGGATGACCTTTAGGGAGAGCTAAGTATATCTGGGCTATCCAGTTCTAAATTGGAGAATTGAGATCTAAGATTTTTTAAAATGATGATTTTTTAAATTAAAAAATCATATTTTAAACATATAGTAGTTAATAGATTATCATTATTTTAGATTTTATACCTATTAAAATAATATTTTTTAAAAAAACATATACTTTTAAGAAAATCAGATTTGTACCGTCTAGATTTGCCTTGCTCTCTCCCTGCACAACAAATCCATTATAAAATCATTAAACCCATTCTTGCATTGCTCTTAATGGTGCGCGCGCGCATATATATATATATATATATAGTTAAATAATTTTTAAAAAAAATATCAATTTCAAGAATAAGTGTTTGACATTGCAGTGAAATTTCATAATTTTTTAGGGGTTAACTAAAATAAAATTATTTTCATGGGGTTTAAGTGATATTTTCTCATTAAAAAAATATTAAAATAATAGAAAGAGAAGACTCGTAAGACCTACAGTGTAAAAAGTAACAGAAGTTAAGTCTCCTTAACAACGTTGCTATATCTACTTTCAAATAAATTATTTATGTCTACTTTTACACCTGAAAATATATAGTTTTTATTGGTGCTCATAGCGAAATTATTTATTACTAAATTTACACATTCACCCTTTCAATTAATTATTATGTTTTTATATTAACTTGAAGCATTCAAAATAAATTGTGTTAAATTACCCAAACAATGATTTTTTTTTAATATGGGTCTTGATTTGTTTGTTTGTAATTATATCTTCTTTGTTTAACACGTAATTTTTTTTTTACCTGAACTTAACACGTAAATTGAAATAAGCATTATATTGCATTTTAAAGCCCACTCGTACTAATTAATATTATGTGGATATAATTCAAGTCGGGTGACCGTTTTTTGATGGGGGTTCCAGTTTTGAAGAATTACTACTGATGGTCAAACTTTGACGGTTGGCATTAATAATCCATCGTCTAAAATCGATCTAGCTAGCTACCTTGTTGGGTCCAATCTCCTAGCCAGCCCAAATTAAAATTTACTATTATATTATTATAACAAAATATGAAAAAACAATATATATATACACATATATAAAATAAAAATTACACTATTCACATAGCTAATATGGCCATTAGCTTCAAATTTTGCGCAGCACATTAAGCGCCATATTCCATATTGTGGGTTTAGTTTTATGTTAAATACACTTAAAATAATAATCTTGGTGATTTTAAGACATTAAAACAAAAATATATAAGCAGTTCATATCATTGTTGTCAATCTCGAAATTTTAATTCATCTAGTTTGTTGTTTTTGTGTTTCTAGCTTATGAAGTTGTGTCAACTAATTAAACACATGATAGTTATAAATTTAGTTGAATTATTATGAGTTCACTTCCTGAGATTATCGTTTTTATATTTTTAATTTATAAAATAATGTCAACTCGCTCTTAATTTTGGCTAACCTTTTAGATTTGATAATGTTTAGTGACATTATATATCAATTTCATTTAAATTTCTTTGTTGATATGAAAAACTATGATTATTGATGAATTTAACTTTGACTGTTTGGATTTGAATTATATATATTAAATTAAATTTTTATTATTTTTTATATTTTAACTATTTAATTATATACTTTTTTATAACTATTTATTAATAAAAATAAACTCTTATGAGTTTAAAATCTAAGTTCATAATCCAAGTTTACATTCCTACCACAAGTTTAATTAGTAAATTTGACAACTTTACTTTATATTATATCAACTATGATTTATATAGGAAATCAATAAATTAAACTTGTGAGTTTAACAATATTAGTTGATATATTATATCCACTTAGCATTATATTATTAGTTTCCTTATTGATAAACTATTTCTAACAATATTTATTCAGAATACCATGAGATTCATTAACACATACATAACTTTATTTAGTCACACACTCGATCATTTTTTGCATAATATAGCTGCGTAGACACTACAAAAAAAAAAGGTATTTTGTAGCGGTGCAATTGTAGCGGTTATATTAAACCGCTACAAATTATAGTATTTGTAGTGGTTTTCACCTAAACCGCTACAAATTTGTAGCGGCAAGGTTTTTTTGTAGCGGTTGGTTACACAAAACCGCTAGAAATTTGGCACGAAATTCTCGCCAAAACTTGTAGCGGTGATTTTGTAGCGGTTAATCACGGAAACTGCTACAATATTCCCGCCAGTTGGCGCGCCAACAATATAGCGGTTATTTGTAGCGGTTACAGCAACAAAACCGCTACAAAATACCAAAGGTCAGAAGTTTGTAGCGATTCTTAAACCGCTACAAAACTGCTACAAAATACCAATAACTGCTACAAATGTATATATATAATTGCAGCGGTTTCTCTTGTGAAACCGCTACAACTATATATATGTTAGTAGCGGTTTTAAAATAATAACCGCTACGAATACTCATCATTTGAATTTTAAAATTTGCCGCCTTTATGCACATTTGTAGCGGTTATGTTATGTATAACCGCTACAAATTAAAAATTATTTTTAAATTTGCTGTCCAACGGCTTTAATATTAATAGCGGTTTTATATATATAACCGCTACAAATACTCAACAAGTAAATTTTGAATTTCCCAGCAATGTGTAACGGCTTGAATATTAGTAGCGGTTTTATATATATAACCGCTACTAATTTTTTATAACTGTAGCGGTTGGTGTAGTGGTTTAAGAACCGCTACAAAATTATAAACGTTGGAATTTCAGAATATAAGGTTTTTGGCATTCGTCATTATCTTCTCACTCATCTTCTTCTCTATACTTTCTTCTCTCTCACTTGTAGCTATGGATAAATCATGGATCAGGTTGCCGCGCAATTCTCCTGAATATTTGTACGGATTAAACAGTTTCTTAGATTTCGCATTCACTCACGCCAGCTGTAACGGCAAGATCGTCTGTCCGTGTCGGAAATGCAAGTTCAAGAAGTGGCATGCACGAAATGTTGTGAAGGAACATTTGCTTGTGAAGCCTTTTCCTGAGGACTATACGTTCTGGGCAGTTCATGGTGAGAAGGCCAGCATTAGATATGACGATGCTCTCCCTCGAAGTTCTCAAGTAGGCGTTCAAGTAGATGAAGATGATCCTGTGAATGATGATGTGCGTGATGCGTTTGGATTTCAAGGCGACAACTTCAACGAAGAAGTGCACGGCTCTGAGCCGGTTTTTATGGGGAATGAAGCAGCTCGGGATTTTTTCAGCTTGATGAATGAAGCAGATCGTCCTTTATATCAAGGTTGTCGCAAATATTCTAAATTATCTTTCTTAATCAAATTGTATCATATCAAGTGCTTGTGTGGGATCACAGATAAGGGAATGTCGATGTTGCTCGACTTATTACAAGATGCATTCCCCGACGCCGAAATTCCCACAACGTTCTACGAGGCCAAGAAGATTATCAACAGGTTGGGGTTGAATTATCAAAAGATTAATGCATGCCCAAATGATTGTATACTGTATTGGGGAGACGATTCCAGCAAGGAGACGTGTAAGAGATGTCACACATCGAGGTACAAGACAATTCGGAAGGGGAAAAAGCAGAAGAAGAAACCTGCAAAAATTCTCAGGTACTTCCTTTTGAAACCTCGTCTACAAAGATTATTTATGTCGTCAAAAACTGCTGAGCACATGAGGTGGCATGCCGTTGATAAAAACGAAGACGGTAAATTAAAACATCTGCGGGATGCAGCTGCTTGGAAAACGTTTGAAAACGACTTTCCAGATTTTGCGACTGACCCCAGAAATGTTCGGCTTGCGTTGGCGACCGACGGTTTCAATCCTTTCGGGAATCTTAGCATAAGTTACAGTATTTGGCCGGTAGTCTTAGTTCCCTACAACTTACCCCCTGGATGTGTATGAAACAAAGCTCTTTCATTATGTCTATGATCATTCCAGGCAAAAAGGCACCGGGCAATGACATCGATATGTATCTCCAACCGCTTATTGCGGAATTGCTTGACCTGTGGAATGTCGGCTTGGAGACGTACGACGCTTACAGCAAGACTTTGTTCAACATGCGTGCAGCCTTGATGTGGACGATTAGTGACTTTCCTGGCCTTGGCACATTATCTGGTTGGAATGTGCATATTGGGTCGGCGTGTCCAGCTTGCAATTTTGACTCTGACGCATTGCACCTTCCCCATAGCCGAAAGTGGTGCTTTATGGGGCATTGGAGGTTTCTCGATGGAACGCATAAGTTCAGATTGCAACGGAATCGCTTCAATGGGAAACCAGAGAAAAGAGGACCACCTCAGACTTTGTTCGGTACAGATATCTTACAGCAGCTTGAGCATCTTGACTTCGAGTTTGGAAAAAGCAATGATTCAGCACAAACTCGCCAAAAGACGCGCAAGACTTCGGCGCCTCAGCAGTGGAAGAAGATAAGTATTTTCTTCACGCTTCCATATTGAAGATCTAATTTACTTCGCCACAGTCTTGATGTAATGCACATTGAAAAGAATGTTTGCGACAATGTGCTGTATACGCTGCTTAACGAACCCGACAAGACAAAAGATCACCTTCAAGCGAGGAAAGATTTACGCGACATGAGAGTTCGTGAAGACGCTTGGCCAGATGAGCATGACAGATTTACACCGGCAAAGTTTACCCTCACAAAACCGAACAAGGATGTCTTCCTCGCGACGTTGAAGAAATTAAAAGTTCCTGATGGGTATTCAAGCAACATTTCTTGATGTGTCGACTTGCAGGCTCGAAAGGTTGCTGACTTGAAGAGTCATGACTCACATGTTCTTATGCAGCAGTTACTCCCTCTGGCTATAAAGAATACACTTCCTCCCGATGTTTCCATCGTTTTGGTGGAACTTTGTTCTTTCTTTCGGAAGTTGTGTTCTAAGGTTTTGATCGTTGAGGAGCTCGATCAGCTGCAATCGAAAATCATTCTTACGCTTTGTCATTTGGAGATGATCTTTCCTCCGTCCTTTTTTACTGTGATAGTTCACCTCACAGTCCACCTCGTTCATGAAACAAAGCTCGCTGGACCAATACAATATCGTTGAATGTATCCGATAGAGAGGTACTCATTTTAAATATGTGCTTTAATTTATTGTCTGTATTTAATGTTTTCTAGTCATCCTTTTCATCATTTTATATCAATTTTCTCTTCTGTACTTCGTAGGTTCCTTGGAAAATTAAAATCTTACGTGAGGAATAAGGCGTGGCCAGAAGGTTCTATAGCTGAAGGCTATATAGGGGATGAGGTGCTATATTTTTGCTCAAGGTACTTTGATGATCTTGAGACGGCTTTCAACCGCCCGCCTCGTGTTGACGATTGTCCTGAACCTGCGCCGACATCAGGAGAATTTATCCCTCGTGTTGGTAAACCAGTTGGAGCAACTGAGAACTTCAAACTAACGGCAACTGAGAAGTTCCAAGCACATAGACATGTCTTGATTAATTGCACTCAAGTTGAACCTTTCATACGGTAAGAATTGTACACTCACATGTTATTCGATCTATATCTTTCGTAACATTTCTCACTTTCATTTCACTAACGCCTTTCCATTATTAATTGCAGGGAATTCAGAAGTCATGTTAAGCGTCAGCTCAGGATCCGTACACAGACATCCTCGGAAGTTGATAGGAGGGTCCACAGAGAATTCCCGAGCTGGTTTGCACGCAGAATACTAAATGACCACAACCCACACTCACCAGATTTCAGAGCTCTCGCAATCGGCCCTCTTGATCATGCAAAACGGTTTACAGCATACAATGTCAATGGTTTTAAGTTTTGCACGGTTTCACGGGATCAAGGATTGCAAACACAGAATTCGGGTGTTTATGGCACATTTGGGACAAGGAGTTATGCGAGCAGCAGTGACGCCAACATGCAGTTCGGAGGCGTCCCT
Source organism: Inga oerstediana (assembly GCA_963210345.1). NCBI lineage: Eukaryota > Viridiplantae > Streptophyta > Magnoliopsida > Fabales > Fabaceae > Inga > Inga oerstediana. The sequence continues at coordinate 30,257,174 of OY723399.1, read as the reverse complement.
TATTATGGCAAGCTTCTTGATGTGGTCGAGCTTAATTATCAAGGCCGTTTCACCGTGACGCTGTTCAAGTGTTTATGGGCAAATACCACTACTTCTCGGGGACTGACAACTGACGACCTAGGGATCACATCAGTCAATTTCTCACGACCGATTCATACTGGTATTTCTCAAGATGATGAGCCGTATATTCTAGCTTCAGAGGCACATCAGGTTTATTATGTCGAGGACCAGAGGCATAGGGATTGGCACATGGTCGTTCATTTAAAGCCAAAGACTTTTACGACATGGGTGAAGGCGATAACATCGCCTACGAGAGTGAGCCATTTCAGCCAGCTGATTTTGAAAACTACTTCCCTGAAGGCGATGACAATTTACCTCTACTGCGGTGAGTTTTTTTAAGTCCACGTCATTTGAATTAAATTTTTTAAATTTAATAATACATCAATAACAATAATTTTTCTACAAAATTTCTGTAGGGATGGCGACGATGAGTGATCAAATTCAAATTATGCTTTTGTCTTTACAAAAAATGCAAAACATTTTTTAAAATAAAATGTAAAAAAAATTTAAAAAAAATTAAAATAATATTTGTAGCGGTTATTAAACCGCTACAAATAAAAAATTAAACGCTACTAAATGAATAACCGCTACAAAATGGATACATTAACCACTACAAATAGCACTATGAATACTAAACCGCTACAACAATATAAATAACCGCTACAAAAATATAAATAACTGCTTCTAATTAATAACCGCTATATTAACCGCTACAAATAGTACGTGGATCTCTATAAATACCCTTACCACAACTCGTTTCAAACACTCTCCAATTTCTTTTCACCTTACCTTTCTTTCATTTTCTCTCATTTACAACTTCTTTCATATGAGTAGAGGAGCTGAATAATACGATCAAATATGGTAACAAGATTTTTAATTTTTTTTAGAATACTTCTTTCCTTTCTATAAAATTTATTCTAACCATTTTTTTTCTAGATATATCATAACTGTATCTCATTTTCATCTATTTTTCATACACAATTACATTATATTAGATAACATAATAATTCCTTATTACCTACCTATCCTTAATAATATTATTAATATAATTTTATACTAATCCAATTCAATTACATTTTTCCTTTTTATTTATTAATAAGTTAAACTATTGAATAATAAGCTAATTGAAATAGATAAAATAATAACAAAATAAACTATTTAATTTAATATTGAAAAAACAGAAAAAAATAATTGTATATTTTTTTAAAAAAAATTAAATATTTGTAGCGGTTATTAAACCGCTACTAAATAATACGCCTTTTTACAACTCAATTTAAATTTTTTGGCGCCAATTTTGAATTTCATGAAATTAGTAGCGGTTTTCAAAACTGCTACTAATTTCATGAAATTTAAAATTAGTAGCGGTTTGTTAACTGCTACAAAATAAAAAAATATCATTTTTTTTCGCCAACAAATTTTCAATTTTTTATATTTGTAGCGGTTTGTAAACCGCTACAAAATAAAAAAATTCTTTTTTTTAGCTCTCAAAATTTCAATTTTTTATATTTGTAGCGGTTATATAACCGCTACAAATATCTCTGAAAAAAATTTCGTCCATGTGGGTGTTGTAGCGGTTAAGTTGAACCGCTACAAAGGATGTAGCGGTTATTTTTGATTGAGTAGCGGTTTTATATAACCGCTACAAATCTGCTTGCAACGTACGATTTAGTAGCGGTTTGAGTAACCGCTACTAACCTTGTTTGTAGCGGTTAGAACCGCTACTAATACCCATTTTTAACCGCTACTAAATCACGTTTTTTTTGTAGTGGCCCTGGCATAACCTTCTCAGTCAGTATACTCATATAATTCATGGCATCTCCAACAGTGGCACAATGGGAAGCCGTAGAGCATATTTTGCATTACTTGAAAGGTTCACCTAGTCATGGCATTCTCTATACAGATTATGGGCATACTAAAGTTGAGTGCTCCTGTGATGCAGATCATGCAAGATCTAAGGCCACAAGACAGTCTACTACGGGTTATTGTGTATTTATTAATGGAAATTTGGTATCTTGGAGAAGTAAGAAGCAAGGGGTTGTATCAGAATCCAATGCAAAAGTATAATACAGAGCCATATCCCAGTTAGTACAGGAAATTGTGTAGGTCCTTCAGCTCATGAAGGAAATTAGCATTGTCACAACATTGCCTGCTAAGTTATGGTGTGTTAATAAGGCAGTATGGCATATAGCATTAAACTCTGTATTCCATGAAGGAAAAAACATATTGAGATTGAATGTCATTTATTCGTGATAGGATCAAAAAGAATATTGTATCTATAGGGGGCACATGCGATCTAATGACCAACTGGTAGATCTTCTGATGAAATCCTTACATGGGACACGGGTTTAATATCTTTGTAGCAAGTTGGGCATGATTAATATATATACTCCAACTTGAGGGAGAGTGTCATAAGTCAAAAGCAAATCCCACAACATCAGGGATTAGGAAACGTAGAACGATTACAAAAATGTAGAAAGGTTATGAACGTTTCTTTGAACATGTTTCTTCTATATAAACACTTGTACATTACTAATGTATAATGAATTGAATTAGATTGAGTACACATATTAACAGACCATTGCCTCAAAGTGAGCATTCAATGATTGTATCAACCACAAATTGTACCAGCTTCACAAAGGTGCACATAATGTCAGTATTTTTTATTTCAAATCTTTTATTCATGTTTTTTTTTTATTTTTCTTTTGGCTCATATCAGAGTGAGCCATTTGCGTTCTAAGACTAATTTTAAAGCTTAAGATGTGTATCATTTCTTTGTCATAAGCATAGGACACCATGTGCCTTGTTAAAACCATACCCAATTCTGTCTGTCTTAGATGTAACATCCCAAATTTTATTTCCTAAAATTCCTTGCACTTTTGTGCCATTAAAGGGAATAGTGGTGAATTTTGGCACATTTGGAATGGCCAAATAGTGATTACACACAACATGATTATGTTTAGAACACAAATTGTAAAGCTTGGATTTGCTGCCAGCGTATTTTCCTGCTTAGTAGTCTGGTTGTGTGATGGTTTTGAATAATCAAATGACGTCTAATAAATGTGAAATTTTTCAAAATAAAAGTAGAATTATCAAGGTTTAATTTGATAGGTCATATAAGTCATTTGGAACTGTACACAAAAAGTTATGCAGTTTTGAAGTTAGCCATGTGAAACTGGCAAGTTTATATGACAGTGTCCAATAAATGGTAATTTTGGAATGTTGTGCGTCTAGTTGGCTAAAGAAAATATTTTTCCTTAAAAATAGATTTAATAAGGGTCATATAGCCTTTAGGACCACTACAATTAGATATCTGTAAATAAATATATGAATTTCCAAAGTTGGTCAGTAAAACTGGCAGATTGGGTCAAACCTACGAAATTATGGTTATTAAAGTAATTTGGGGGCCAAATATAAGAGACATGTCCCAAAGGGTTATGTAGTCCTATTGGACATTCAATTTCATGGCTCTAATAATATGTGTATTTATTTAAGGCCATAAGAAGTCAAGAAGAAGCATCTTCAATGGTTGGGAAAAAAATGGTACAAGAGGAGGACTTAAAGACCAGAGGTAGTGAACTTACTCTACTTACATGTATTTGATATTTATACTTGTGTAGTGGTGTATGTGATTGTTTTTCTTGATTATGTAAACCATATTTGAATGGTGAAGCTCTATTTCTATTTATGCTATAGCCATGAGCATAGTATGTGAAGCATTGAGCATGCAAAAATGTCATTATTGGTCATGCATCTAGTTAAAGCTAACATGTCATGCACATAGTATAAATCTGGCACGCATTATGGTAACTGTACTACTGAGATTCTCTCGAATCGCACCCTCCCCAACCAACCATTCAAATAGGTGAAAACAAAAAGGTATGTTGAGATCAAAGAAGAGAACTGCATGAGAGAAATTCAATGGTAAAACGAAGACGGGAAGATGCCTGTGTTTTATTGTAACAAATTTAGACACCTTGGTAGCCCTGTGCAGCTATATTATTTGTAATTGTTATATACAATCCCTACTGGGAATTACTGTAATCAAGTATTTTTTATCAGTATTTTTATACTATTTCTGTGTGCACACTAAACTGTGCGCAAGTACTCTGAAAAAAGTGAAAATAAGATAAGGACCTAACATTAGAGATATTACAAATTTGACCCGTCACCATATCCTCAAAACACCACCTTTCTCTTCCTAAACTGAACTCTTCCAGATTCTATCCTCTAAGACACATATTTAGCTTTCTAATCCTCAAAAAAAAAAAAAAAAAAAAAGAATCAAACCCACTCAAGAATTCAAGTGTTAACCTTTGCAACCTCATATATGTGGCCCTCTTTTTTTCGGTAAGGAAGACAAGAAGGAAAAGATGACATGCAACCTCAAATTAGGACTATAAAGTCCATAAATTTTGACTCTACAAACCTCAACATGCATGCTCTTTTTCGATGACCACTTTGTAGAATTATAAATCCTCAAAATCTAACTCAAAAATGGCATGCAAGGACATAATTTAAAGCAACCACAAATGATTTAGATAAAAAACTTCAACATATTTCAAACCAACTTTCAAAGTAAACGGCTAGCAGAGTTCAAACATTGACTTCCAGCGACAAGTGGCATTTGGGGTTAAGAATTCAGCCTATGAGGAAATGGTTGATAAATAAGTACCAGGACACTTTTTCTTGCAGAGAAAATTGAAGTCCCTAGTGACAGAACGAAATTGAGGTTCACTATCAAAAACTTGATCAAACCGACCGACCGAATTAAATTCCCAACCAACCGAATCCTATCAAATATTTGGTAATTTAATAAATTGATCACTAAAAGGTAAATAACATAGCACACAAGAGGATTTAGAACAATAGCAATCAATTCAATAACCAAAGTTCAGTTCAAAACAGTCAATTTTTGCCATCATCAATACGATATTCAAACAGCTTATATTCAAATTTCACTATCACCATTTTAAATTGAATATGCTTCCATTTAGAGACACAACTTATGTTTAGAAACAAACGGCCACCTCCTTCCTCATCTCCTTTGTTTCTTATAAAATTGCTCGATCCCATTGATCTTATGCTCTCCTAAAAAAATTACATATATGCGTTTAAATAACCTCATGCACGCCATCTGTTTGATAATATTCCAAGCTGCTATGCAAGTAACACAGGCTGTGGAATACAACGTCACCAACACTGCCCTCGCAACCAACCACCTTCGGCTCACACTTCAATGACGGAATAGGCACGGATTACTCCAGAGAAACACTGGACTCTGCGAACCAGTTCATATGGGCGATCTTTCAGCAGCAAAACAACGCATCAGAAAGAAAAGATGAGCTTAATAGTGGAAGACATTGACGGGGTTACATTCACCAGAGACAATGAGGTTCACTTAAGTGCGAGTTACGTTGCGAATTATTAAGGAAATGTGAGAAGAGAAGTGAGTGGTGAGCTGTATCATGAGATGACCCATGTGTGGCCGTGGGATGGTAATGGTAAGGCCAATGGAGGGTTGATTGAAGGGATTGCTGATTATGTGAGGCTCAAAGCTGGCTATGCGCCGAGTCACTGGGTTAAACCCGGTCAGGGAGATGGGTGGGATAAAGGATATGATGTTACTGCTTATTTTCTGGATTACTTTGAGAGTTTGAGATGTGGGTTTGTGGCATAACTGAACAATAAGATGAGGAGTGGTTATGGTGATCAGTTCTTTGTTGAGCTGCTCGGGAAGAGGGTTGATCAGCTTTGGGATGAGTATATAAGGTCAAGTATGGGAATTAATTTTGTTGTTTATCTAGTGATCTCTTGAATGATTTGTTAGCAGGCACAAACATGTTTTAATGTGATAAAACTAAATTACTTCATAGATTTTGTAAAAATAGGAAGGGTATTTTATAACCACTTGAGAATAGTGAATGAAAATGAAGGGATAATAATTAGGCCTGATGAGAGACATAGAATAAGTCAAGCTCATTATATATTTCCCGTAAGCTGCTTAATTGGAAACATATTAAGGGGCCAATTAATCAAGAGGGTAATTAATCCAATCATACCGGCATATCAAAATGTCCTACCGAACAAAAAACAATAAAGTCAATGAATCGGTGGTGGCAGGTCCATAGCTATTTGACTTTGTCTTTGGACTAGTGTTATTAATTAACACTGAATAAGGAAAGGGACACATTATGATTTTTTTTTATTTCAAAAGTAGGAGTATGTCCTCATCGATCCTTTATTAGCTTGCTTTCACGTTATTGATACTGAATAATAATTATGGATTTGTGGCATAATTAATGTGTAACTTAGGTATGGCCATTGAAACAGAACTCTGGAGCATCTACCATGGCATCAAAGTTTAAATATTCCAAATCTTATCGTTGAGAGTGACTTATATATATATATATATATATAATTAATTAAGGTGAGATCAGATAATCGTACGGAAGGAAAAAAAAAGGGAAAATACCAGTTAGGTCCCAAGGTACAGAGTTAATACCAAAAAAGTCCCTTTACAAATTCCAATGTCAGAAAAGTCCCTAGGGACTTTTCTGACATCATTTCCCTTTGAACAATTACTAAAATAGCCCCACTTGTATTTACAACTTCATAAGCGGCGTTTACAACTTGGGAGAAAGAAAATCTAAATGGTTTATGTTACAACACTTGTTGCTACGTTTACAACACCTTTAGCTCTTTTTACAAGTTTTTAAGCTACATTTACAACCACTCCCACCCAAGTTGTAAACGCCGCTTATGAAGTTGTAAATACAAGTGGGGCTATTTTAGTAATTGTTCAAAGGGAAATGATGTCAGAAAAGTCCCTAGGGACTTTTCTGACATTGGAATTTGCAAAGGGACTTTTTTGGTATTAATTCTGTACCTTGGGACCTAACTGGTATTTTCCCAAAAAAAAACACGATTCAGGACATATTGACAACGTAAGCACTGACCATTGAATAATGTAGTGCGCGCGCGTAAGCACATGCCAACATATTATATTAACCCGGCTGCTCCTTCCAATTAAAATAAGATAACATCTCAAAGCCCTAAATTCATAAAATCAACAATTACAGACTTTTAAGATCAAAGTTTCTTATCCAGCATACAAAAATAAATAATCATCATCCAATTTGCAAAGATGACACAATAAGCAGCTTGCTAAGTCAAGTTATGAATTGAGCCTAGCTGATTATTCTAAATATAAGAGTTAGTTTTAGGTGAACTTTAGTCTCAGACGTAAGACCCATTTCACTTTATTATACCATGTTCGTTATTTTTTCCTCCAAATTAAGTCCATTGATCATTGCCACAATAATGGGCGCAATCAATAAAAGTAATTTTTAAAGAGAAGAATTTAAGAAAACCAACGTACATTTTATTAGAAAATAACTAATTTAGCTTCTTCTTTTTTTTGAAATTTTTTAAATTATTTATCTAACACATACATAATACATTTAAGACCAAATGGATTATTACATTATTATTGAACATTAATGATTTTAGTTAAAATAGTTTTTATTATTTTATTATTAAATTTATAAGATATATTTTTTAACTTTAAAATCACTATCCTCTAAAGTATAATCACTACCAACAAGTGTTGGTGCACGTAGAAATTACTTTGTGAACTTAAGTACTGATGTCTCAGGTCCAACAAGTCTATGAGAACACCATTTGGAGATCTGCCCTCAATTAGGCCAAGTAATATGCTCGAATTAAACGCATTCAAATAGTCATATAAAAATGTAGTTATTTATTTTTTCATATTTAAGATAATAAACTAATTTAAAAAATATGAAAGCAAAAACATCAGGTGAACAGTTCGATGACCACTTACCTGTTGCAACTAGGTTGTACTCTCCCGGTACTTTATTTATAGCACCCGCAATTTACATGCATCAACATCCCAAGAAATATCGGCCATAACATAATAAAACATATTCTTCATAAATTATCAATAATAAACACACTAATTCCATTTAATAATACATTTGTCTGTAGTGAGTTTCAACATAAGATTATTCTTGATAGCATTTAAATGAACTGAAATGTAAATTGTTAGGATGATTTTTAAACACAGCCTTTCAATATGACATGAGCATTTTCACAAGATGTTTGATTCCTCTGTGTACTGAACCTCTTTCAGCTTTAATTCAGAATTGTTAGGATAAAATAGTCACTACAAAAAAAAAAGGTATTTTGTAACGGTGCAATTGTAGCGGTTATATTAAACCGCTACAAATTATAGTATTTGTAGCGGTTTTTACCTAAACCGCTACAAATTTGTAGCGGCAAGGTTTTTTGTAGCGGTTTCCTAAAAAAAACCGCTACAAATTTGGCGCGAAATTCCCGCCAAAACTTGTAGCGGTGATTTTGTAGCGGTTAATGCACAGAAACCGTTACAATATTCTCGCGCCAACAGTGTAGCGGTTATTTGTAGCGGTTACAACAACAGAACCGCTACAAAATACCAAAGGTCAGAAGTTTGTAGCGGTTATACCCTTATAATCGCTACAGAATTTCAAGAGTCTCGACATTTGTAGCGGTTCTGGGCAATAACCGCTACAGAATTTCAAACGTTGTTATCTTTTGTAGCGGTTATTGAAGAACCGCTACAAATTTAATAATTTGTAACGGTTAGAGTAGCGGTTATTTTAATAACCGCTACTAATATCTGGCCTATTTAAACCCCCACGTCCTTCATTTCTCCTTTTGCTCATTTTGTTTCCTGAGGTTTCTCTGAGTAATTTCTTCGAGATTTGAGCGTTCAGACATCTCAATAGGAGTTTTTGCTCAGTATTTCTCAGTATTTGCACTTGAGGTACGTATATAACACGTATTTTATTTATATTTGTATTTTTATTATATTTTTGCATAATAATGTGACTAATTTTTTTTTTTAAATTTTTACAGTTGATATGGCTTCAGGACAGGATAAGGGGAAGGCCCCTGAGGTCCCCAAACCGATTTTACGGGGTGGCAGCAGCCAGGGAGGGGGCAGAGGGAGGGGGCAGCACGCAGGCAGGGCTACCGAGGCATCTCAGCCCATCCCCCCACAGGCACCGCAGACGATCCCACAGGCGACGACCGCACCAGAGGTGCCTGAGGTAGAGAGGCCAGATATTAGCGTTGAGGACTTCCTCAACGAGGAGGAGTTCGAGATCCCGATTGGGCTCAGGGAGATGGAGCAGTTCCTCGATGAGAAGGACGCTCGGGAGCAGAACAACCCACGAGGGTCGTCTTCACGGTCCACTGGGTTTGAGGTGCAGGTCGAAGGTAAATTAATTTTTTAATTTAGTAAATTATTTATTTAAATTAGAAATGTTAACTTTGAATTATAATTTATCTAACGTGCGGTCAACTGTGCAGATGAGCAGGGGGAACGTGTCGACAAGGAGGCTGGATATGGCCGGTCTGAACAACATGGACCGGACCCTGCGAGTTATAGTGCCGTGGAATGAGGGCACTGACCAGCCGACCCACAATGGGGGTCACCTGCTCAACCGCTTCCTGAACGACCTGGGAGCGAATTGGATGCGGTTCCCCCTTCACTTCCCGACGTGGAGGCACGTTCCGAGGGGGCCGAAGGACCAGACTTGGGAGGAGGTGGTTCAGGTAATTAAAACTATTTAATTAATATTTTTTGTAATTAATTATATTTAATTAATTTTTTTTTAAATTATGGTTTTTATAATTATTGATATTTAAATAATTTTTTTTCAGCTGCGGTTTGCCGTCCGGGCCAACCGGAAGAGGTACGCCCTCGTGAAGATGGGCGACGCCTGGAGGAACAGGAGGAACCGTCTCTTCCACAGGGTGGATAAGGACGGGATGATGCCTCTGGAGCAGCTGATCGAGAGCGTCCCGGACGGCGTGCCGCCGAACAACTGGGCGCGTTTCGTCCAGTTCAGGAGGAGCCCTCAGGCGCAGGTAATGTATTTATTAGATTTTTGAAATATAATTTTGTAATTATTAAATATTAAATTATAATTTCAATTTAATTTGTATTTAATTTTAAATTATAATACATTTAATATTATTTTTTCCAGGAGCTTTCTCAGAGGAACACCGAGATCCGGGCGCAGCAGACGATCCACTACACAGCAGGATCGAAGACCTTTGCTGTGACCTACAGCGAGCTGGTAACTTTTCAAAATATCACTTACTTTTAGCTGATTATTTCATAATACTAATTATTGTTTTGTAATTATTTCAGGAGACGAAGGCACAGCAGGAGAACCGTCAGACGGACTATGCGGAGCTGTACGCCATCACACATAGACACCGTGATGGGACTGCGACCTCTCAGCAGGCAGAGGCGGCCATTGTAAGTAATTTTATTATTATATTTTTTATAAAATCAAGTTAATAATGAAAAATGCTAATTAGTAATTGTTTCATAAAATGGCAGGAGCGGATGCAGCAGTCGCAGGCTGAGCTACGACAGACCCAGCCTGAGGAGTCACAGGGGTCAGTGGACCCAATGGCTCCTTTGAAGGCGGGTCTGGCTCAGCCTGAGCACCCCGGACGCATGCGGGGGATGGGGATAGGCGCCAAACCCAGCATGGTCTACGGCAGGAGCGCTGCCTCTGAGGCTGGCAGCTCTAGAGGGGTCAGACGTCGGAGGGATAAGTCTATTGACCAGCTGCGGTCAGATTTGGAGCAGCAGATGGCGCACACACAGCAGCAGATGGCGCAGCAGCAGCAGCAGATGCAGGTGCAGCAGCAACAGCACCTACAGATGCACGCTGATATGCTGTACGCTCAGCAGATGCAGTGGCGTGAGATTGCGAACAACATGCTCGAGGGAGCATGGAGTCGCCTATTCCCGAACGAGCAGCATCCAGCGGTTCCCCCTGTCCCTTGCTACGTCGTCCCGAGTACTACTCCTCCTGCTACTGCTCCTCCTCCTGCTGATGATGATGGTGCGATTCACTCTGCGCAGCGGCCCGATCCAGCGGCATCTGAGGGAGCCCCACCTAAGGGAGCACCAGAGGATCAGCCCCCAGCTCCTTAGTTTAGGACATTTTTTTTTGTTTGAACATTTGTAAATATATATATGAGTTTTTATTTCAGAACTTTCTTATTGTGTTTTATATAATTATATTTATATTATTAGTTCGCGTTGTTTAATTTATGAATTATTTATATCTAAATTTAAAAACAAAATAAAGTATATATATATTTGTAGCGGTTTTAACTTAAAACCGCTACAAATATATAGATTTGTAGCTGTTATACACTAATAACCGCTACAAATACTCATCATTTGAATTTTGAAATTTGCCGCCTTTGTGCACATTTGTAGCGGTTATGTTATGTATAACCGCTACAAATTAAAAAATTATTTTTAAATTTAATGTCCAACGGCTTTAATATTAGTAGCGGTTTTATATATATAACCAACCGCTACTAATATGCAACAAGTAAATTTTGAATTTCCCACCAATATGTAACGGCTTGAACATTAGTAGCGGTTTTATATATATAACTGCTACTGAACTCAACAAGTACATTTTGAATTTCCCAACGGCTTGAACATTAGTAGCAGTTTTATATATATAACCGCTACTAATACTCAACAAGTACATTTTGAATTTTCCAATGGCTTGAACATTAGTAGCGGTTTTATATATATAACCGCTACTAATACTCAACAAGTACATTTTGAATTTCCCACCAATGTGTAACGGCTTGAATATTAGTAGCGGTTTTATATATATAACCGCTACTAATATTTTATAACTGTAGCGGTTAGTGTAGTGGTTTAAGTACCGCTACAAAATTATAAACGTTGGAATTTCAGAATATAAGGTTCTAGGCATTCGTCATTATCTTCTCACTCATCTTCTTCTCTATACTTTCTTCTCTCTCACTTGTAGCTATGGATAAATCATGGATAAGGTTGCCGCGCAATTCTCCTGAATATTTGTACGGATTAAACAGTTTCTTAGATTTCGCATTCACTCACGCCAGCTATAACGGCAAGATCGTCTGTCCGTGTCGGAAATGCAAGTTCAAGAAGTGGCATGCACGAAATGTTGTGAAGGAACATTTGCTTGTGAAGCCTTTCCCTGAGGACTATACGTTCTGGGCAGTTTATGGTAAGAAGGCCGGCATTAGATATGACGATGCTCTTCTTCGAAGTTCTCAAGTAGGCGTTCAAGTAGATGAAGATGATCCTGTAAATGATGCTGTGCGTGATGCGTTTGGATTTCAAGGTGACAACTTCAACGAAGAAGTGCACAGCTCTGAGCCGGCTTTTATGGGGAATGAAGCAGCTCGGGATTTTTTCAGCTTAATGGATGAAGCAGATCGTCCTTTATATAAAGGTTGTCACAAATATTCTAAATTATCTTTCTTGATCAAATTGTATCATATCAAGTGCTTGTGTGGGATCACAGATAAGGGAATGTCGATGTTGCTCGACTTATTACAAGATGCATTCCCCGACACCGAGATTCCCACAACGTTCTACGAGGCCAAGAAGATTATCAACAGGTTGAGGTTGAATTATCAAAAGATTGATGCGTGCCCAAATGATTGTATGCTGTATTTGGGAGACGATTCCAGCAAGGAGACGTGTAAGAGATGTCACACATCGAGGTACAAGACAATTCGGAAGGGGAAAAAGTAGAAGAAGAAATCTACAAAGATTCTCAGGTACTTCCCTTTGAAACCTCGTCTACAAAGATTATTTATGTTGTCTAAAACTGCTGAGCACATGAGGTGGCATGCCGTTGATAAAAACGAAGACGGTAAATTAAGACATCCGTGGGATGCAGCTGCTTGGAAAACGTTTGACAACGACTTTCCAGATTTTGTGACTGATCCCAGAAATGTTCGGCTTGCGTTGACGACTGACGGTTTCAATCCTTTCGGGAATCTTAGCACAAGTTACAGTATTTGGCCGGTAGTCTTAGTTCCCTACAACTTACCCCTGGATGTGTATGAAACAAAGCTCTTTCATAACGTCTATGATCATTCCAGGCAAAAAGGCACCGGGCAATGACATCGATGTTTATCTCCAACCGCTTATTGCGGAATTGCTTGACCTGTGGAATGTCGGCTTGGAGACGTACGACGCTTACAGCAAGACTTTGTTCAACATGCGTGCAGCCTTGATGTGGACGATTAGTGACTTTCCTGGCCTTGGCACATTATCTGGTTGGAATGTGCATACTGGGTCGGCGTGTCCAGCTTGCAATTTTGACTCTGACGCATTGCGCCTTCCCCACAGCTGAAAGTGATGCTTTATGGTGCATCGGAGGTTTCTCGATGGAACGAATAAGTTCAGATTGCAACGGAATCGCTTCAATGGGAAACCAGAGAAAAGAGGACCACATCAGACTTTGTCCGGTACAAATATCTTATAGCAGCTTGAGCATGTTGACTTCGAGTTTGGAAAAAGCGACGATTCAGCACAAACTCGGCAAAAGACGCCCAGGACTTCGGCGCCTCAGCAGTGGAAGAAGATAAGTATTTTCTTCACGCTTCCATATTGAAGATCTAATTTACTTCGCCACAGTCTTGATGTAATGCACATTGAAAAGAATGTTTGCGACAATGTGCTGTATACGTTGCTTAACAAATCCGGCAAGACAAAAGATCACCTTCAAGCGAGGAAAGATTTACGCGACATGGGAGTTTGTAAAGACGCTTGGCCAGATGATCATGACAGATTTACACCGGCAAAGTTTACCCTCACAAAACTGAACAAGGATGTGTTCCTCGCGACGTTGAAGAAATTAAAAATTCCTGATGGGTATTCAAGCAACATTTCTTGATGTGTCGACTTGCAGGCTCGAAAGGTTGCTGGCCTGAAGAGTCACGACTCACATGTTCTTATGCAGCAGTTACTCCCTCTGGCTATGAAGAATACACTTCCTCCCGATGTTTCCATCGTTATGGTGGAACTTTGTTCTTTCTTTCGGAAGTTGTGTTCTAAGGTTTTGATCGTTGATGAGCTCGATCAGCTGCAGTCGAAAATCATTCTTACGCTTTGTTATTTGGAGATGACCTTTCCTCCGTCCTTTTTTACTGTGATGGTTCACCTCACAGTCCACCTCGTTCATGAAACAAAGCTCGCTGGACCAGTACAATATCGTTGGATGTATCCGATTGAGAGGTACTCATTTTAAATATGTGCTTTAATTTATTGTCCGTATTTAATGTTTGCTAGTCATCCTTTTCATCATTTTATATCAATTTTCTCTTCTGTACTTCGTAGGTTCCTTGGGAAATTAAAATCTTACGTGAGGAATAAGGCGTGGCCAGAAGGTTCTATAGCTGAAGGCTATATAAGGGATGAGGTGCTATATATTTGCTCAAGGTATTTTGATGATCTTGAGGCGGCTTTCAACCGCCTGCCTCGTGTTGACGATTGTCCGAAACCTGCGCCAACATCAGGAGAATTTATCCCTCGTGTTGGTAAACCAGTTGGAGCAACTGAGAACTTCAAACTAACGGCAACTGAGAAGTTGCAAGCACATAGACATGTCTTGATTAATTGCACTCAAGTTGAACCTTTCATACGGTAAGAATTGTACACTCACATGTTATTCGATCTATATCTTTCGTAACATTTCTCACTTTCATTTCACTAACGCCTTTTCATTATTAATTACAGGGAATTCAGATGTCATGTGAAGCGTCAACTCAGGATCTGTACACAGACATCCTCGGAAGTTGATAGGACGGTCCACAGAGAATTCCCGAGCTGGTTTGCGCGCAGAATACTAAATGACCACAACCCACACTCACAAGATTTCAGAGCTCTCGCAATCGGCCCTCTTGATCATACAAAACGGTTTACAGCATACAATGTCAATGGTTTTAAGTTTTGCACGGTTTCACGGGATCAATGATTGCAAACACAGAATTCGGGTGTTTATGGCACATTTGGGACAAGGAGTTATGCGAGCAGCAGTGACGCCAACATGCAGTTCGGAGGCGTCCCTTACTATGGCAAGCTTCTTGATGTGGTCGAGCTTAATTATCAAGGCCGTTTCACCATGACGATGTTCAAGTGTTTGTGGGCAAATACCACTACTTCTCGGGGACTGACAACTGACGACCTAGGGATCACATCAGTCAATTTCTCACGGCCGATTCATACTGGTATTTCTCAAGATGATGAGCCGTATATTCTAGCTTCAGAGGCACATCAGGTTTATTATGTCGAGGACGAGAGGCATAGGGATTGGCACATGGTCGTTCATTTAAAGCCAAGAGACCTTTACAACATGGGTGAAGGCGATAACATCGTCTACGAGAGTGAGCCATTTCAGCCAGCTGATTTTGAAAACTACTTCCCTGAAGGCAATGACAATTTACCTCTACTGCGGTGAGTTTTTTAAAGTCCACGTCATTTGAATTAAATTTTTTAAATTTAATAATACATCAATAACAATAATTTTTCTACAAATTTTCTGTAGGGATGGCGACGATGAGTGATCAAATTCAAATTATGCTTTTGTCTTTACAAAAAATTTGTTAAAATAAAATGTAAAAAAAAATTTTAAAAAAAAAATTAAAATAATATTTGTAGCGGTTATTGAACCGCTACAAAAATATAAATAACCGCTACTAATTAATAACCGCTACATTAACCGCTACAAATAGCACTACGAATATTAAACCGCTACAAAAATATAAATAACCGCTACTAATTAATAACCGCTACATTAACCGCTACAAATAGTACGTGGATCCCTATAAATACCCTTACCACAACTCATTTCAAACACTCCCCAATTTCTTTTCACCTTACCTTTCTTTCATTTCCTCTCATTTACAACTTCTTTCGTATGAGTAGAGGAGCTGAATAATACGATCAAATATGGTAACAAGATTTTCAATTTTTTTTAGAATACTTCTTTCCTTTTTATAAAATTTATTCTAATCATTTTTTTTTCTAGATATATCATAACTGTATCTCATTTTCATCTATTTTTCATACACAATTACATTATATTAGAAAACATAATAATTCCTTATTACCTACCTATCCTTAATAATATTATTAATATAAATTTTATACTAATCTTATTCAATTACATTTTTCCTTTTTATTTATTAATAAGTTAAACTATTGAATAATAAACTAATTGAAATAGATAAAATAATAGCAAAATAAATTATTTAATATAATATTGAAAAAACAGAAAAATCAATGTATATTTTTTTAAAAAATTTTAAATATTTGTAGCGGTTATTAAACCGCTACTAAATAACGCGCCTTTTTACGACTCAATTTAAATTTTTTGGCGCTAATTTTGAATTTCATGAAATTAGTAGCGGTTTTAAAAACCGCTACTAATTTTATGAAATTCAAAATTAGTAGCGGTTCTTTAACCGCTACAAAATAAAAAAATGTCATTTTTTTTCGCCAACAAATTTTCAATTTTTTATATTTGTAGCTGTTTATTAACCGCTACAAAATAAAAAATTCTTTTTTTTAGCTCTCAATATAATTTTTTATATTTGTAGCGGTTATATAATCGCTACAAATATCTCTGGGTGTTGTAGCGGTTAAGCTGAACCGCTACAAAGTATGTAGCGGTTATTTTTGATTGAGTAGCGGTTTTATAAAACCGCTACAAAACTGCTTGCAACGTACGATTTAGTAGCGGTTTGAGTAACCGCTACTAACCTAGTTTGTAGCGGTTAGAACCACTACTAATACCCATTTTTAACCGCTACTAAATCACGTTTTTTTTGTAGTGAGTGTTGACTTTATTCAAAAACTTAGTCCACATGAGAAGTGAAGCTAACAATTGGCAATACATCAATACACAATATGCTTATAATAAAATGCAAGAAAAAAAAAAGAAACAAACAAACTGCTAGTAACACCTTTTATATTTACATGTTGCAACATCTCTCTTCTCACCGGGTGGGATTTTATTAAGGTGCAAATTTCCTTTTCCAAATTTGGTACTTTATGTTAAAGGATCAAAAAGACCATGCAATAGTTTCTTGCTTCATTATAGGACATAAATTAAATAATGTTTTAATAGCTTAAACTTTGTTTTATAAAATTAGCATTATCACATCTACCAATAAAATAATACAAAAGAAGCCACCTTTCTTACATGAAATACGAGATGACTGGAAAAAAAAGATATTAAGAATGTCTTCCAATTTTGTTTCAAAGCTTTGGATGCTCACAAATTGCTTTAATTAACTAATCAAGCCCGGATCGGTACAATAAATTGCAAAAGTAAAAGAGAAAATGTCCAATAACACCAAAATGCAGTCCATGATCGAAGAGACAACCCCATCCCTAAAGTTATATCTGTACTTCAATGAGCTTTTAAAATCCCACATACATTTAGCATATATTTGCAGCAATTTCTTTTAAAAATCCAAGCTTTTTCATTTTGTTTTGTCCAATACATCCTTTTGCTTTAATTTTTTGGGTGTTTTTGTCCGACTTGAAAACGTTGCCCTTTTTTGACTTTTGTCTTAACAGTTCTTTAAACAACCATCCCATGGATTAGGCATAAAATATGGTTTGACATGATAATAAGTGAGAACCACTATCAATCCTCATTAGTTACTTTTAATTCTTTTTCTTCTTTTATAATCCCTTTAGTCCTTATTATAAAACACCAACTATCAATTCTAACAAACCAATAAAGATAGTTAAAAGTATTAAAGTTGTCCTAAAATTCAAGTAATTTTTAATATTACCCTTATCAACTGCATTCAACTACTCTTATTAAATATGGGCATACATGAAAAAATAAATTAAATGCTTCTTGAAAACTTATAAGTGCCTTATAAAAAGAACCAAAAGTATTTGTTAGTTGATGTCTTATAATAAAAACCAGAAGAAGTATTAGATTAGATTGAACAATTTTCAATGCGTTTAATTTAAATTGTTTCATTTTAAAAGAAATAAACATAAAATACTACTCCAATCTTAGAAGTTGATATTGGTCTTAAATATAAAAATCATTTATCATATCTATTAATCTTTTTCTAATTTATCTTTATTAATGTTCATTCAATAATAATAAACCCGTAAGTGTGTGTGTGTTTGGATGCCAAAAAAAAAAAGTGTTTTTATGCCAAAACCATGGTTTTAGTAAAAAGATCCCAAACATTGATACTTTCTGGATGATCTCGTTTTTGCCAAAATCATGGTTTTAAAAAATCATTTATCTTTTGCTTTTTTAGCTTGTGGGCCCAACACCCTATCTCTCATTTATCCTTATTTCTATCTCATTTGAACTTAATTTCAACATTCTTTCTCTCATCTTTTTTTTTTTCCTTTTTTATTAGAATTTCAGACTTCTCTCCCTCTCTCATCGGTCTTTTTTTTGTAGACTTTTAAAATTTTAATTCTCCCTCTATTCTTAATATAAGGTTTATTTATCTAATTTGATTATATTAAAAAATTTAGTTAAATTAATTAATATCACATGTAGATAAATTTATTTCATTTTTGGTATTTATTGTAAAATGTAATGTTAAATAATGGGTTAAGGTGAAAATTTAATTACCAAATTTTTTCTGAGAGACACTGACATAAATAAGTTTGGGAATAGATAAATGATTTTTTATCATACAATTTATTAATATACATACATATATACACACACACACACACACTCATATGTATGTTTGATCTATTTTTGGAATAGACAAATCATTTTTGTATTTATTATGCACTTTAATGTTAAATAATACTTAAAATATAATCTTATTCTTTATATGTAATTATCACAAAAGTTAATTTTTTTTAATAATTTAACCATGAAAAAAAGCTATTATAATCACAATATCCAAACACTCCCATTTTATCAAAATCACTTTTTTCCTATAATCTATTTTGCTTATAATCTATTCTCTAAAAATTATTCTTTACTTTTTCTCCAGAAGCTATTATCCAAAAACTAATCCAAACACACACTAAATGTGAGAGGAATTCTGTCTCGGATTTTTTAGAATAACTTTTACTATTTACGAGGAAAATGTATCAAAGAAGTTTTTTCTCGATTTGCGTAAACCTAGATTAATTTAATAAATTGCCAAACACTCACTTAGAGACATGAAGCTACTCAGTTGGGTTTCAAAATTCAAAAAGTTATCTTAGGTTACTCATGCTTTTTTTTACTCATGTTATCGGACGGGCCCATTTATTTGATTTAAAATTTTTATGAAACTCCATCTTCTATTACGTTTGTTATAATTTATTTTTTACTTATAAATTCATATAAATCATGATTTATACGAGGTAAGTATACAAATGGAATTTTATCTCGATTTACATATTAAACACTTATTTTCAACAAAAACGTTATTCCAAACATAACTGTACTATGCCATCTTTTGACTTTTGTCTAACACTAACAGTTTCTTAAAGATGTTTCAGAACATCCCATGGGTTAGGCTATAAATATGGTTTGATATGATAATAAACGAGGAACCACTTCAATTAATCAATCCTCATTAGCTACTTTTAATTCTTTTTCTGCTTTTATATTAGATTAATTGAACAATTTTCAATGCGTTGAATTTAAATTGTTTCATTTTAAAAGAAATAAATATAAAATAATACTCTAGTCTTAGGAGTTGATATTGGTTGTAATATAAAAATTATTTTTTATATCTATTAATTTTTTTTCTAATTTATCTTTATTGATGTTCATTCAATAATAATTAAATAAGACCATGGTGCACGAAGATACTCAGTTGGGTTTCAAAATTCAAAAGGTTATCTTGGGTTTTTCAATACACACTCATGCTTTTTTTTTTTTTTTTAACCCATGATATGGGATGGGGCCATTGATTTGGTTTGAATTTTTTAGGAAACTCCACCTTCCACTCGTGACTTTATATGATAACGCTGAAAATATCATAATAGATGTGCCCACTGGAATGGCGCATACAAAGCTCGAGGACATGAATGTTATATGTGAAAAAATTGAGAATGCCTTGTGAACAATAAAATGTGTATGACGCAGATATAAAGCCGTGAAATGATGCAAGGTGAACAGATTTTAATAATAGATAGATATTGGCCAAAACATAATAAAAAATATTCCCCGCAAATTATCAATATAATACATAATAATATGCTCATTCACATAATTCAAATACAGTCATAGTTTATATTAAAATAAAATATTTTAAATCTCTACTGTGCATCCAAGATATTATCAATGTACATTCAAATTTGATTTGTCTATATGACAGTTGCAAAAAAAAAAAAAAAAAATTCCCATGTTACAACCTGTACATCATTGCACAGTATACTAAGGATTCAGAAAATTTGTAAAACAATGAAGCAATAAAAGCTGTTAAACAAAAAAAAAACTATAAAGCATCATACCTAAAATTACATCTATAAATCTCCATGTACTTGAAGGATCTGACATAGATTATCAGATCACATGCCTAGGTAACTTCAAGAAACAAACAACCAAATCAAATAAATTCTGAAATAGGCAATCGAGTGTTTTTGAGAATTGAGTGGTTTCCTACTCGTCCTTCCCATCCCTTTTTCTCTATGTTGTGAGGGATGTTGGGTAGGGCGGTGGAACAATAATGGTTTCTTCTTCTTTTTTCCAGTAGAACAATAATGGTTTCATGTTAAAGTTAACCAAGCATCCTAGCGTGACCAAAGCTTGAAACCTTCTAGCCAACTCTATTATTATTAATACCACTGTCATGTTTTTTATTAGGCTTGACCAAACAGTTAATTTGTAATGGTTTGTGACACTGTTGTCAATCATGAAAAGTCACTCTATCGGATACTTTTTGACAAAGAATACTCAAAATGAATAATTAAAGGCAGACCCAGTCATTAAAGTAGATCCAAGGCCAACATTTACCTTACATTGGGGTTTGTCTCCGCAATTCACTACTACAAAAAGGGGTTTTAACGTCCCTATTTTAGCACTTTTAACGTCCAAAAACTAAGGGACGTCTATGTAGGGGGCGTAGTATATTTTAAGAAAAGACGTCCCAAAAAAGTTGGGATGTCTAAAGTCAGGACTTTAGACGTCCCAAATTGAGATTTGGGACGTCTAAAGTCCGGACTTTAGACCTCCCAAATTCTTAATTTGGGAGGTTAAAAAGTTTTATTATTTTAAAAATAATTATTTATATTCTTCATTACCCAGCAAATTAAAATTACAGAAACAGAATTGAAGATGGATTCATAAACAAAAAAAATGTCCCTTACGAAATGGTAAGGACTTCTAGCACTGCAATCTTTTTACTATATATATATATATATGTATAATAACAACAACAACTCATACAACCTAATATCATATATGTATAACAACAACTAGAAAGTGTCAAAATATTTGTCACCACATAACTACAAACTAATTGTTATTCATTTCATCAAAATAAATATACATATGTATTTTCCTCGATTTCCAAGCTCCAAACGTATAAAAAAAAAACATTATTAGTATAGCATAACTACTAACAACTAGTTTATGATTCTGGCAAAAAAAAAAAAAACAATCAAGGGAAAAACACTCCAATAACTAGAATCATGTAAATAAATTGAAAGCATTATAATAATTTCATATTGCAAGTTTAACTTAATTCTTCATGTAAATTTATATTTAAAAAAATACAAACCTGATGAAACCAGGGGAGAGGGCAGCCAACAATGTCTATGTGCTTCCAAGGTGGAGAGAAGACGTTGGAGGAGTTGTGTATACACAGTGGAGAGGAGATGTACGCCGGAGGCTGAAAGCAACAAAGAGAGTGGAAGGTGTACACCGGAGGGTGGAGGGGGCAAAAAAGGTGGAGGAGGTGTACGCCGGAGGGTGAGATCAAAGAAGGTGTTATGAGAATGGAAGGAGGTGGAGGAAAAGGGAATGAAGAAAAGAAAGAGAGGAAGAAGATTGAGGAAGACGAAGTCACGGGAATGAAAGAAAAAAGGAAATGCAGAAAAAAGGGAAGAGAAGTCATGGGGATGGGAAAGATGGAAAAAGAAGTATGGGTTTCTGACATGGGAATGAAGAAAAGGGAAAAAAAGTCTCACACATGTCAGAATTTCTGACATGACTTTAGGAGTCCCAAATCCCATTTGGGAGGCCTAAAGTCTCTACTTTAGACGTCCCAAATGGGATTTGGGACGCCTAAAGTTAAAAAAAATAATTTTTTTTTTTTTTTACACTTTAGATGTCCCAAATGGAATTTGGGACATCTAAAGTGTAAATTTTTTTATTTTTATTTTAGACATCACTTTAGAGGTCCCAAATTGAATTTGGGATGTCTAAAGTACCACTTTAGACATGTCTAAAGTACCACTTTAGACATCCCAAATGGAATTTGGGACATCTAAAGTGTAAAAAAAAAAAAAAAAATTTTCTTTTACTTTAGACGTCCCAAATTGAATTTGGGACGTCTAAAGTGACGTCTAAAGTAAAAAAAAAATATTAAATTTTTTTTTTAAACTTTAGACGTCCCAAATTTCCCAAATTGAATTTGGGACGTCTAAAGCTACCAAGTTCCCACACATAATTACAAAAATGCCACCGCCTATATTTTAGACGTCCCTATTTTAAAAAGGGACGTCTTTTAGGGTAGCAGTATCTATATTCTGTAGTAGTGATTGAAAGCAAGTGGGTCCAAGTTTAATGTGTCACCTACATTACTAATTTGTTTGTATCATGACAAAAAGTCATCCCTTAATGAATAATTAAAGAAGCCATCACTAATTTTTTTGTCACACATCATATAGCAGTTAAGGAAATTCTGAAAAGAGTTGAGAAGAGAAGAGAAGAGATTTTTAATGTCAATGCTTGAGTGAGATTTTGATTTGTCATAATCTCACATTCAGCAGCTAGTCATACCTTTTTAGATGAATTTCTCCACATCGTCGTCAGTTTTGTATATTCCTCTTCAAAGTAATACAATATCATTTGACTCTCTTTTTTTCTTCTTCATACAAATGTCATTTTACTCTCTATATACTTTTTCGGATTGTTCTTAAAAGTGATATAATTCTGTCCATTAATTTTCTCTTTTGCTTTCTTTTTCTCACAGCAACATTACTTGACAAGTGATAAAGTCAGTCAAACTCTTGCATTTTAAGATATTATAATCCATGAGCATATAACTCTGCAATTATACAACGAAAGAAGTCAAAATAGCAATGCCCAGATCCTCAAATCCTCGTTCAAAGAATTTTCAGAGCAAATATATATGTTGAATATATACCTCATGAAGCTTTCCCAACACCCAAACTGAATGAATGACAAAAGGGGTATCACAGCAACTCAGATCTTGGGCAACGAAGCCACATTGATCTAGGCCACAAAAACAGAAACCCCTAGAATGTTTTCTTTGAAATGAAAATCAAGGAAGAGAGGCATCTACCTTTCAGCTTTAAGGATTTGAGGATTTAAGTTTAACTTTATTCTTTGAAATGAAAAAGAGCGCGTTGGCATGGGAGAAAGATTACCTTAAAGAACAGACACGAATCCGACTCAAACACCCTAGCTTGCTTCAAGGCATCCTCATCTCTACCTCCGGCCATCCTAGTCGTTACTTCCCCATCGGATTCATGGCCAGATCTGCCCACAATCCCCGTCTAGGGTAAACTTGCGGCATGAAAAGAAAGAAAGGGCGAATGCATGAAGAATGAAGAGAGAGGGATAGGAGAGAGATGACGAGTTTTTGAAATGAGGGGATGGTTTTTAGAAAAAAGAGAGAGTAATATAAAAAAAGTTGGACGGACATACTTTTCTTGTTCAAAGAAAGACAGCTGGATGAATGTTATTGAGGAGAGACAAGAAAGATAAAGATAAATTTTAAAAATTTGAATTTTGAGGCGGTTGTTGTCCGGCTTGTCTGTATGAGCCCGTGACAAAATATTTTATTCTGAAAAATCGTGATCGGCTCACGAACAGTAAATTGAGTCTAGATCTACACATAAGTCGCATACGGGATCAGCTTCCGGGAACAGATTTTATATAGATGATGATGATATGGATGCAAGTTGCCGGTTGTACCCCTCAAAGTCGTCCCTATAAAAACCCCAACATACATGACTACTTCCCTACTCAGTAATCTCCTTCTAACACGACCATGGCCCAACGCTTCATCCATGTCTTCTCTGTGCTTCTGGTGATTGTCACCGCCATTGAAGGCACCAAAGCCGTCGACTACACAGTCACCAACACCGCCCTCAACACCCCCGGTGGCCGCGCCTTCCGCGACAAAATAGGCAACGCCTACGCCAGGCAAACAATGGACTCTGCAACAAAATTCATATGGAGGATCTTCCGACAGAACTCTCCGGCCGACAGAAAGAACGTGCAGAAAGTGAGCTTGTTCGTGGACGACATGGACGGAGTCGCATATACTTCGAACGACCAGATTCATCTCAGTGCAAGGTACGTCGGAAGTTACTCCGGTGATGTGAAAAGAGAAGTGACAGGTGTGTTGTATCATGAGATGACTCACGTATGGCAGTGGAATGGTAATGGTCGAGCTAATGGAGGTTTGATCGAGGGGATTGCTGATTATGTGAGGCTCAAAGCTGGCCTTGCACCGAGTCACTGGGTCAAATCGGGTCAGGGAGATAGGTGGGACCAGGGCTATGATGTTACTGCTCGTTTTCTGGATTATTGTAATAGTTTGAAAAATGGGTTTGTGGCTGAACTGAACAAGAAGATGAGGACTGGTTATAGTGACGACTACTTTAGGCAGCTTCTTGGGAAGACAGTGGACCAGCTTTGGCAAGATTATAAAGCTAAATTCGGCAATAATCTGGAAGTGTCTTCTATTTAAGTATCTTATGAGCTACTTAGTTTAAAGAATAATAGGATGATACATACATATGTTCTGTATCATCATTTGCCTATGACATGAATGCATAATGTTAATTACTGCTAATAATGAAATGCCTTACGTATGTTGCTGTATATATAAAGCTGAGTACCCTTTTCTGCAAAAAAAGTGTTAAGAAGAAGAGGCTTATAAAAATTTACAGAAGGGGTATAAGAATAATATCTTTATCGTCCAATGATGTTCCCCGGCCGGTTAGCATTATCTAATTAAATTTATTAGCAATAATATATTTATTTTTTAATGTCTCAAGAAACAATTTTACCCCGTTAAAGCAAATGGAAAATTAAATAATTAAACGAATGAGATTGAGTATGAATAGAAGTATGAACAGAGAGATCAGTATGAAGAGGATCCAAATCCATATATCACTAATAATAAGTTGAGTTTAAGTGGTCCAAGGAGGATTCTAAAAAGACGCCACTAAAAATTGACATTTCAAGGTAACAATTAAAGTCACTGTTAGAAGTCTGATCGCCGCTGAAAATATGACTTTGCAATAATAATCAGCAAGTTGTTTCTAATTTAGAAAGAACTTTTGGAAATCCACACATACATGTCCACAACCTAAAATTTTAGAAATGAAGGAAGGGAGAGACTTGAAATCCCGGTTGATCAATAGGCATTCACAATACCTAACTTTAACTTCTAGTGTTGTACTTGTCCTGTGGGATGCACATGGGATGTGAATAAAATTCACAAAATCATACTTGTCAAATAGCCATATCTGTTTATTAGAAAGAAGGTTTATATGATAAGGACTAATCAATTTAATAATGATTAAGTCATATTTACATGCGGTGGATATTGATTTGTTTTGAAGGACTTTTGGGGATGATTAGATTTCATCGATGGGACATGCTTTATTGCGACGAAACATATAAAAACTTTCAAATCTTTGAAGATTACATCCATTAGTTATATTCAGCTTACTTTCAAAATGATGAGGCCATATTAATACAAGAATAATTAATCAAATTAAGACAAACCCAATTAAAGCTTATTTAAGTGTATCGGACAAAATAGTCAATGCATTTCCGTTAAATATCATATATTAAGCACAAATCTCATAACAAACACGTATGATCCAATCCATTGCATACATTTCTTTCCCAAAAAACTAGTCCAACAATTATTTAAAACTATTCCCAGCCGCCCTTGTCTACATGAGGGACATCTCTAATTCATAATATATCTTTAGGATAAGTACCGCAAATAAATAAGAAAAATAATACTCCCTCTAGTTCATATTGTAAATCACCTTTTAATTCAAGGAGTATAACTCAAGGAATATCCTTGAATATGACGGGGTAGACTCGTTCCAAGAGTGTTGAGGTCTAAGCTTTTTGCAACCTCATTTTAGATATTACATAGATTTAATTGTTAAAAAAAATATCATTATGCTAATAATAAGGACGACACAGGGAGTATATATTCTTTATGTTAACTATGAGTATTAGGGTTTGGTATGAGGGATTTTGAGGGGAGGGAAAATTTTTATAAGTTACATTTAAAAAAAAAAATTGAAGAAGTGGGGTTACAAAATTTTAATTAAAAAAATGTAAAATAAAAAAGTAAGAAAAACTAATTAAAAACTTTTAACTTCTCTAATTTTTTTTTAAAATCCAATTCCAAAAATTTTTCCCTCAGATCACTTTTCTTCCCCTCCGCTCATACCAAACTAGTTAAAGAGAGAATTAATATCATAAAAGCAAGGTGTTAAAGGATGAAAAAGCTAAAAGAACGTATAATCAAAGTTATCAAATTCGTGAGTTTAAGTAAACTCGTATCATAAACTCATAAGAGATTACCTCTATCGATAAATAGCTATTAAAAATATATAATTAAATATGAAAATACAAAAAATTGATACAATTCAGTTTAAATCTAAATCATATTGAAATTAAATATATCAAGGTTTATACTTTATCATATTCAACATAACATTTTTTTATGAAATTTATATATAAAATCATTTAATATAAAAAATTATAAATTTAACAAAAATCATAAAATGTTGGATTAGCATCGTCTTCAAATTCTTTATACTTACCCATCACCATTAAAATTGATTTGTTTAATAAGAAGAAGGAAGAACTGAAGGATGGAAGAAAATGACGCAAAACCGGAAGATAATAGGATAGGGTACTTAATTGAAATTTGCTCTGAAGACCAAAACGAAGGACATGAGTTCATGACAATGAAAAATAAAGAATGGGTATTGGAGTACTTAAGGGCGATAGTTTCTAAAGACGAAAATGAAAGACAGAGGTGCCCGTAAAAGGTAAAAAAAGATCAGAAAAAGGGTCAAAGCCCTTAACCCAATATGTCAATCAAGCCCTTCTCTGAGGTGCCTTCGCCCCAGTGTTAGTAAGCCGGACCGGATCGGCGGGTCCGGCTCGGAAACTGGCTAACTGACCGGAGAATCGGTCCGATTTGAGATCCGGTCCGGGTCACTATTTCAAAAAAAAAATAATTTTTTCTTTAAAATTTCATATTAATAAGTCTAAAATATTTAATTTCTCACCGGTTTGACTCCGGTTTTATCCCAATCTAATCTAATGACCCTTAATCCAATACCCAACGACTCTCCTCATACCTTGCTTCCACAATTACTCACGGGCCTACATCAATTCCAGGATATTACTCTATTTCGTTCCTGTTTTCGAATCATCGCACAAAAGCCCCACTACTGGAAAAATCACTTTTAAGACCGGTTAAAAAAGACATTTTAGGGTTTAGAACACATGCAGGCCAATGACATGGCTCAAACAGATTCACATGTATAAATGCATGGTTACACATAATCAAAAAAACAACAAACATGTCAAATCATGCAACCAACAATATTTGCAACCAACCAGGCCAACATGTCAATTAATCAATATATATAAAAAGATCCTCAGTTTTACAAGAACTCTCTATTGTAAAAGTTCATACATGAATTAGCACAACAATTACGAATGTGATCAATATCTTCTTTTGGAAAAGGGTTAGCAAGTTCAAATATCTAAAACATCAAAGCCAGGTAAAATATTAACTTCACTTAGAAAAATAAAAGTAATACAAAATTTTTGAAATATATATAACCTCTTCAGTAAATTCTGTCATGCCTAGAGTAATAATATTATAAATGTGCCTCAGAACATACAACCCACATAAGTTGGACCCCGGTGGTTGCCTACGGGTCTGAAAAATAATATGATATCATTAAAACAAGTATAAAATTAAAGCATGACTTATTATTGAATACATTCTTAAAACAAACCAATATGTAACTAACCTTTGGCAAGATTCATGTAGGGTCTTCTAGTTCACGAATAGGCCTACTACAAGCAATGTGTAGGAATGTCCGTATAGCCCTATATCATCAAAATCTCAAAGGTTACTTATTTTACAAAAAATCCATAAATTTTACACACGAAAGGTAATTAATAATGCTAGAAAACTTACGAGTTCAAGGATTTCTTCAATTCACTAGTTGGCTTGCTGAGGTGGAGGGAGCATAAGAGGATGACAGAATAACTCTTCTTGCACAAAATAGCCAATTGCCAATGATCACCGAAAAAAGGGAAGACTTTTAAGCCAATATAAAACATTATGTATATTATGAAATATAAATTTGTTTCTTACCCATGCAAATATAGAGCCAAGAAACACTCAATTGGGGTTTCACTAAGCCTGTGTGATAAGTATGTGTGTCTGATAGCAGCAGTGATCCCTTTGTCGTAGAGTTGAAGTGGGCATAGGAGTCTAAATTTATTGGCTTTGCCAGAGTCAACCAACCTACGATTCAAGTACCTACAATAATGCAAGCACACAAATCAAAGTTTAACGGCATAATTTGTAAAATATTAACTTCCAATTTGAGAAGATACTTACATTAAAAAGAGTTAGACAATCGAAATCGTAAGCTGTTGTAGAGGAGCTACCAGGGACATTAAATCATCCCTCTCAAGATAGCATTACGCCCCTGACTTGCCAACAGCTGACTCAGTAGGTCAATCTCTTGTTCGAAAGGACGTATCATATGCTATCAGAATCACTTGCTGCATGACATTCAATGAAGGCTGTGAAACATCTTGAGTAGAGAGAGGTGGAGGTGGAGGTGGCGGGGATTTCTAAGCTCGATCAGAAACAAGGTTCTTTGGCCACAAGATGAAAGAGTTGAGGACATCGCCCACAACCTTGAAGTCATCAATAGGGATAAGGAGAGGTGCATCTGCAACGATCGCCTCTTCAACTGCCACTCTGATTTGATCATCCTTTATTTCTTGGTGGTGGACAATTGATCTCAAGTTGTGCACGCTCCTCCGTGCAACTAATCTTCTCAGAGGATCCTCCACAAACAAGTCACAAGGATCACCAATTTCTTTTCCAGGACTCTCTAATGACTAACCAATACAACTCCCTTTAGTGCTCTGTTTAGGGTTTAGGGAATGAGCCTGAGGAGCACTGATATCTGCTTGTCTTGTGTTGTCATGATCATCCATTTCTCCTTCATCTTGCTGAACCTTTCTTCAAATTGTGCATCAAATGATGCTTCTACCTCGGTCCTAGCTTCCACCCTCACAGTGACCAATATATGCTCCATCTCCTCCCTAGTCACCATACTACATGAGGAACGGTGTAGGGGTACTCCAAAGTAATTCCTTATGCCTACCCCTCCTCCAACCCCCCTGACACGACCGAGATGCTCACGTTTTCCTATAGCTACGGTTAGGATGTCATTCCTCCCATCCGACCTAAACGATCCCTCAGCATGTTTTTTTTAAAGATCCTCCTATAAAACACAGATAACAAACGTTAGTAATGAAATTTGTTTACTAAATAATTAATAACAACAAGTCAACAACAATACTTACAATCTTCTCACCAACTATACGAGATTGTTCACTCGTATAAGACCCGTTCCTCTTTGGGTGAGCGAATAACCACTTCTCTTCACGATTTATCGGAGATGGTGGAGAAAGAATAACAGAAGAATCGGATTGAGCTGCTTCTTCCAATCTCTTCCATTTAGCCGCCAATAAGTCTTTTTCAGCCTTCGCATAACCCCTATGAGACATTGTATGGGGGCAATCATTCTTTCTACCACTCTCTTGGGCCTTTGTCCTTTTTTCCTGTGAATAAGAAATTAAAATAAAGTTGTTGTAAATCAATAAAGACAATTCATAATTCATAAGTAAATCAAATACAAAATAAATCAACTCACCAATGCTTCTAGAGTAGTTTGAAGCCATCTGAATTCTTGCCGAGTCTGTTCATCAATAAAAGAATACTGGTCGCACGGATTAGGACGAGGCTTACCTTCTTCTACCTTAATATGCACATAGTTGTTAGCTAGACTTGTCTTAAACTTCCTCCAGCGTTCATCACAATACGTCATTGTCTTGTCATACAAGACTTAACTCTCAAGAATGTCGTAATTAAGCTGAATAATTTCCTAAATATGTCGCTTCACACTTTTATCCACATTTCTCCACTGCTCTATCAAGATGCTAGGCTTGTTGTGTGCTAAGAGGCCGAAAAAACTCCTATACCGTTGAGCATTAGGCCTGATTGGTTTTCAATATCTATCAAACTCAATCGGAATCTTTTCCCCAATATTCCGATTGAGAGGAATGTCTCTCAATCGGGTGGCTCTCCTACCCTTTCATCTAGGCCGGTTACGTGGCTCACTGTGTTCCTGGTTCGGAGCATTGCTAGGCTTGCTTTGATTAACATTAGTTGGATCCGGAGTACCCTCATTAGGACAACTCGTTATCCTCACTTTAAGGACACTATTTAAGGATAGCTAGTGATAGTTTAAGGAAATTTTGCTACACGGTGCTTATTGCTATAACACGGCACTATCTACAAAGGCATCGTTCAAAAGCAATTTTCAAGGTATGCAAACATGAACAAATAATTAATTGCAATGCACAAGTTGATAACCAATATCAAGCAATATCAATACTATGAATCTAGAGTTTTACTATATTGAACATAAATACAAAAATACAAAATTAGAATTGAAGTCAAGTCATCCAGGTAAGCAATATGAATACAAGCAAGTTTTCATTCATCAAAATGTTCCTACAAGATTTTATATAGGATGAAGACTCATGAACACGTAGACAGTCCTAAATGCATTAGGAGGCAGGTTCAGAAGCAACACCAAAGTCCAAGGAACTATAACTTACAACAATGAACCCTTCTCATACACAACCAAAATAAACCCAGGTCCACAGAAGCATAAGGACATTAACCTCAGACACAAGCATATAGTAAAACTCTTCAGAATAATTAACGGTACCTTCAACCTTTACTTGAGGATCCTCATCTTCCTCTGGATTTGAACAATCTTTGGCCACTTTATGAATTGAGTAAAGTCTCTCTTGGGAGGCAATGAACGCTTCTGAAAATTTAATTGAACGGAACCATTAATGAAATACCCATAAACGAAATCATTAATTTAATTAAACGCCTGGCAACTGAAACACAAACCTGACAATAAAAATGAGGTTAAGAATGAAACCAATCGGAGGGAACAAACGACGATAGCCTTACGACAATGTATTCAACCGTAGATATGCGTTGACGGAGGCGAAGGTTAAGGACGGAGGAGAGAAGGGGAAAGGAGGAGCTGCCGTGAACCGACGGAGGGGTTTTGCTGATGTGCTTGAGTATCATATTTCAGAGTTAAAATTAGGCGTGATTTGAAAATTAGGTCAGTTTTAAGACCGGTTGTAATTAAAAACCGGTCTTAAAAGTAATATTTAAGACCTGTTATTAACAAATAAATGGTCTTACAAATAGAAACTTTTTAAGACCGGTTATTATTAATAACCGTTCTTAAATTTTTAATATTTAAGACCGGTTTTTATTTACAACCGGTCTTAAAAATAATAAACATTTTATTTTTTTAATTGTCATTAATTTATATAATATTTATTAGACCGGTTATATTTAGAACCGGTCTAGAAAATATATTACATATATTTATTTTTTTAATTGTATATATTTTAAGACCGGTTTTTATTATAACCGGTCTTAAAATTAGTTTTAAGACCGGTTTTATGAATAACTGGTCTTAAAATTTGATCATAATAACAAAAATGCCACCGGTCATATTTTCAAGACCTTATCCGATATAACCGGTCTAAATGTTTCAGTCTAAAAATCCTTTTCTGTACTAGTGATTGTTGTCATGTGACCTGATGGTCACGAGTTCAATTCTAGGAAACAGCCTCTCTAATTATAGGGGTAAGGCTGCGTACATCTATCCTTCTCCCGAACCCCATCTGGTGGAAGCCTTGTGCACTAGGCCACTCTTTCTTTATATACTCTCCCTCATGTCTTTAATATAAAACCTATTTACTTAATTTAATTAGATTAAAGAAGTTAATTGTTTAATATGACATTTATTTTCTAAAACGCCCTAGTCATCTTCCTTAATTTACTCATTTCCTCTCCTCTTCGATTATTGTTAAAGGAGCATATATAAGAATAAATTAGGAAGAGATCAACAAATATGAAAAATATATGAGCTTGTTTGATTCTATTTTCTGTTTTTTGTTCTTAAGAACAATTTTATAAAGTAGTTTTGGGAAACGAGTTTTAAAAATTAAAAAAAAAAATCTATTTGGATAGTTATTTTGAAAAATCTATTTTTCAAGTGACGTGGCGGTACGGTCGTAAGTGGTGACGTGACCATGATCGACACTAGTAGTGTTGTGTTGATAATAGATAAATGGCGGCCTCAAAAAATAAAAAATAGGAAAACAAAAATAAGAAAACAACTAAAAACTGTTTTTATTTTTTAGTTTTAAAAGACAACTTTTTATTTTTTTATTTTTAAAAACAGTTTTTTGAAAACAGTTTACCAAACAGATTTTATTATTTTATTGTTTTTAAAAAAAAAACAGTTTTTAAAAACAAAATCAAACAGCCTCTATATATCTTATATTGAGGATCTAGATCAACTTCCTAAATACGTCTCATAAACAAGAGGAAGTATATATTACTCCCGTTGTTTCTTTTCTATCTTTAAGCGTCTTTCTAGAATGTTTGCTTGATTCTTGATATAAAAATGATTTAGAAATCATCCAAATATGTAAGGAAGAAGAGGATCTTATAAATAGAAATGCTCCCATCAAGCCAGATGGCACAAGTGCAGATCATAAACAAATGGGTACACAGAAAGACTCACACAAAGCAGAAACAACCAAACACGACGACCAAAAGCAAATACAAATTCTTCTGTGCCACTACGTGTCTTGATTTGTAAGTTTTTCACCTCCTTTAAAATATTATATAGATAGATTTGGTTGGTAATAATTTTGAGAATAAGGACAAAGGGAGGATTTTATGTTATATTATTATTCATTCAAGAGAATCGATAACGTGAAAGCAAAGTGCTGAAGGATAAAAGATTACTATATCACCACCTATATATGCCGTAATTGCTTTTTATTTTATGTTGGGTGGGACATAGACTTTCCTCTGGATCGATAGGTCCTCTAATTAATACTAATCCTGCAGCTTACGAATAATATATAATCTTGACTTGAATGTCTTATGTCCCTTTGTTTATTTTTATTTTTTTTCAAATAAAGGCCCGGCATATAGCTACATGATCAATTCATTCACTTATAAGCGTTGATTATTTCTTATATATTGGCCATGTTTTAAAATTTTATTTTATTTCTTTTTATATGTCATTTTACAATATATATATATATATATTAAGCAATTGGTAAATTAATAATAATACCTCTTGTATGAATATTATTGAGTAATTACGATGGAGAAAGATTAACAGATGATTGAGATAAACTAATGGCAGAAGGACAGTTAAGTCTGCAAAGAGTAAATTAATGATAGTTAGATCCTTAACATACTTCCTTGAAAAATGAGTTACAAATATCGATTTAAAATTTGTTTGGGATAGCTTATTTTTTACTTATAAGTGCTTATAAATCGTGATTTATGGTATACAAGGTAAGTATGTGAGATGAGTTTTATCTCGATTTATGTAATAAGGACTTATTACCCAAAAATAAGTGATACTAAACACACACTTAAACAACTAAAAGTTCTAGAATCTCTGCTACAAATAAAACATCCAAGTTTAAATGTAACTCTCAATTTATAACTGATACTCTTATTTTTAATCACATAAATTGATATTCTGATCTGCAACTCCATAAACACTTGGAGGAATTAACTTGCATAAGCTCAACAACTACGAGCCATCCTCTGGCAACAGCCTTGCCTCCTTAGTCTGAGTAAAATTTTGTTGCTACCTATTCTCAATATATACGCAATACTAATTACTCCCTCTGGTCCTAAATATAAGATATAGTTTGTAGTGCAATTTACACTATAAACTATGTCCTATATTTAGGACCGGAGGTAGTACTACCTAAATATTACTATAGTATTATTATATCTAAGTTCTTCATATAGATCCAAACATTTGAACTTATTTAAAAAGGGGAGAAGTTTGTAAAGCTCTTGATGCAATCTTCCATATATTATATCCTTCTTCTCCATTGCCTCTTCTTCCCACATAAATAATTTAATAACTTAAAGTTTCTTGAGTTGCCAATATGCTATAAATCTTTATCATTTACAGATTTTGGTTATTACATTTTAGGGTTAAAGTGTAAAAATAGCCACCAACTTATATCAAATGTGCATCCAACATCATAAATTTTTTCTTGAATGTAAAAGTACCTGTAGACATTTAAAATCAGAGCAAAAAGTTAAAATTGGCTAACATCCATTCCTTTTTATAATGGGGTCCACACTATTTTTTTGAAAATACCAAAATACCCCCAACTCAAAAATGGTAAAGGAGTAAAATTATCCATAAACTTTTGCCCAAAATGCGTCAAACACCATATACTTTTGAGAGGTGCTAAAATACCTATAAATATTCAAAATAGAGATGAAAGTATTAAAATATCCCGAAGTTAAAAAACACACACACACACACAAACACATGATACATATATTTTATGAAGGTACTCTAGTTAAGTTTGGAGCTTACATATAGTTCTTTGGTTCTATTTTGTTTAGTCAAAGGATTTTGGATATAGCTTAGTTTGATGATTTGATTCTTTTTAAAATTAAGTCAATTTTATATCCTAGCCACTGGAATTATTTTTTTTGACAAACAATAATACGTTCCTCCATAATTATTTTCTTATGGTTTTATCATTCATGGCAAAAGTTTAATTCTTAAAAATTTTAGAAAAAATGAAATAGAAAATTTAAGTGTGTTAATTGAAATGAAAAATTAATAGAAAATTTAATAGCATGTATGTCATCTTTCATAATTTACATTATCATTATTTTCGGTTGATTGTATATTAATTAGGGTACAATCAAAAAATTATTAAGTTTCAAGATAGAATTAACAAAGTTTGAGATTTTTCTTAGTTCTTATAAAAACATGTTAGATGTAAATAGGAGTAGATGAGTAGATAATAATAATTTGTTTGTTAATTTAAAGTCGATGCATAAAATTTTGTGTAATGTTTATAACAATGACATAAAATTTGAATAGTTAGGTAAATAAGTTTTTCTTGGAAGTTCGAGGTATTTTGGTACTTCCATGTCCATTTTAATTGTTTATGGGTATTTTTACATATTTGAAAAGCATATATCATTTGACATACTTTGGGTAAAAGTTTGAGTATTTTTACACCTTTATCATTTTAAAATAGAGGCCTTTTAGTACTTTCAGAAAAAAAAAACATGGGCCTTAATACAAAAGGTAACATACATTAGCCCATTTTAATGGAAATTTCATTTTTACTCTCATTTTGAATGTTTATTGGTATTTTTACACCCAATAAGAGTTTTATGGTGTTCAACACACTTTTAATATAAGTTTGTGGGTATTTTTTTTACATTAACCCTATATTTTACTAATTTATTATAGGATTTTTTAATGATTAGATTGTTTATTCGAGACTGTGCAGTAATTCTCCCTTGGTTCATCAAGTTAAGGGCCTTTGTCTCCAAACTATCTCGGATTCAATAGTATTGGGCTGAATCCTTTCCATCAAGTCAGGCCCAACCACTATTCAGTCACCTCGGGATCAGTTTGTGTTCTTTTATATTAAGCCCAAACAGCCCACCTCACTGCATTTGACGCCGTTGGTACGGTAAACGTGATTCAAACGGAGTCTGGGAAGACTTGTTTTAAGAGACAATACTATTTTAACATATTTATCTTAGGACCATACTTATATCAAATTCATTGTATCTATTACATCAAATTTTTCAATCACACATGATCCTATATCTTATTTTTTTTATATGGGTTTATAGTTCAAAAATAAGACACATGATCTGTCACGCCCTTATTTTAATTTCACATTTACCAGAGTATTAGCGGAAAACGATATGCGGTTCGGTAGGCAACACAGGATTAGCATAACTATACTGATAATATGTGCATGATTACATAAATTCCCCATAGGGGTTTGTACATAATACTTACGATTAAGGTAGCCGCACAAGGCTACCAGGGTGTCTAAACCCATCCTAGTAAAACGGAGATATCTTCTCGTCTTCGTTCCACCACTACAGTCCCCTCATCTGGCCCTCTGCATTGTTTTCAGCATATCTTCTGTCGTCTCCTGTCTAAATTGTTGGTAGGGGAGAGTGAGATTCAAGAGAATCTCAGTAGGAAACAGATACCATAATGCATGCATGATTGATGCTATGTGTATGACATGTTAG
This sequence comes from Inga oerstediana, assembly GCA_963210345.1. Lineage (NCBI taxonomy): Eukaryota > Viridiplantae > Streptophyta > Magnoliopsida > Fabales > Fabaceae > Inga > Inga oerstediana. The sequence continues at coordinate 30,220,532 of OY723399.1, read as the reverse complement.
CTTTATCTAGATGTATGCCCCATAATGACATTTCTGCATGCTCAATGTTTCATACAACAAGACTATGGCCACAGTGAAAACAGAAACAGAGCTTCATTTATTCAAATATGCTCTACACAATCAAGTAAAGCAATCACATACATCATTACACAAGCAAAGATATCAAATACATGCAAGTAAGGTAAGTCCCCTACCTTAACCCTTTTTCGCCTCGAAACGCGTGCCTCGTAATGCGTGCCAACAGCTCGGGGCTCCATATTCGATCCTACAATGTCAAATGTACTATTTAGACACTTCCATAGTGTTTCTGGGGGTTATATGAGTCTATCTTGAAAAATTACTAAAATACCCCTGGGACCCCGGCCCCATCATACCCAGCCCGATGGCACGTTTTCCCAAATTTTTGACTAGGGCTATCCTGACGTATTTTCATCCAAGGAATCCATTTCCGGACTCAAAATTATCAAATTCAATGTCAAATTACGAAATTGCCCTTGGCAGCCCTACTTTTAGGGTTTTAGGGGCGTTTCCGTAATTATGCTTTCTAGGCTTTTTCCGAAAAAGTGCCCAACTGTAACCCCACCTAATTTTCCCTCCTGAATCCAATGGAACCATCAAATCATTGAAAATCCAACTCTAAGACCCATTTATACCCCTGACCGAAATATATGGGTTTTCCAGGGAAAATCGGGGTTTTTCGGTTTCGGCTCCGTAAACACGTTCCTTTCTACTCCTAACCACTTTATTGACTATTCCATTAGGTTACAACTACCATTTAGTATCAATTTGGGCAGCATAACCCCTAGGGAAACCCATTTTCCATTTTTACAACCAATGGCAATCCGGCGAAATTTCACCGATTAAATTGCCCACAACAGCCAGAATAAGCAATATACAAAAGTTTGGAAGTTACCTCAAGCTCCCACTGGCTTTTCTCAAAGTGGCTGAAACCCTAGCTCTTGAAAAATCAAAAGATGAGCTTCCAAACCTTGAATCACATAGAAGAATAGCTTAGGAGCGGAGTTATACGCATTAGGAACCGATTTACCGAAGAAATCACTTACCTTTGTAAGTTTTTCCTCCTCCTTTTCTCTCTCTAAAATCTCAACTTTCTCTCTCTATTTCAGAGCTGTGCTGCACGGTTTGGCTGAAGGAAGGAGAAGAATGATATTTATTATATGATATTTACTTATTACACCATTTTTCCAAAATTCGAATTTTACAAAATTCTGGCAGATTTCTGCCCAAACTTTGAAAAATCATAACTAATTCTAGAAAAATAGAAATGAGGTGATTCCAAAGCCTATAAAACCCTTATTGAGTCTAGATTCAAGGAAAAATATAGACTTTTGCTTTCTGGAATCACAAAATTCCCAGAATTTCAATCTTTGCATGCTGTTCCAGAAATTTCACAGTTTTTCTGTGTTGACTTCAAAAATTCATATCTTTTTTTGTATAGCTCTAATTGATTCATATGACCTATCAAATTAAAGCTTAGGATGTCTACTTCCATCCTGTAAAATCTCATAATTTTTTATTATCATTTGGTCATTCAAATGAACATGACAAGCTTACTACCTCATAAGCGATTTCACCGAAAACATAATTATATTCTCCAAAATTCACCAATTTACTTTCTTAATACCCAAAGATATAAGAAACATTAGAGAATAGATTTGGGACATCTACTAAACCAGGGCTTAGCAGTCCACTCAATTTAGGCTTATTCCCAAGCCTCCAACCCCAAAATTTGGGATATTACATTTCTCCCCCCGTTCAATAAATTTCGTCCTCGAAATTTAAACGTCTACAACTTAGGGATTAATCCTATCTCATTCCATTATAACATGCAGGCTCAAAAGCCATGTAACACTGTAGTCATACTTCCACTACTAATCTCAGATAGTATTCAACATTCATTATCCATTTTGTACACAGTAGGTAGTGTGCAATCAAACACAGGTTCCCACAATGCTTGGTTCTATAGGCCTTACAGCCTCTTCGGAACTTCACCCGAATTCACACGATCACTTTTTTTTAACGGTCCAATCCTCACCCCTTTAACGAGGTCTTTTGGAAGTCCCTCACCCCCTTAACGAGGTCTGTTGGGCTAGTAAGCCGATGTCTTTTTATGTAACGGCCCAATCCTCACCCGAGTCCAATGGTCTTTTGGATGTCCCACACCCCGAGTCCACGAGGTTGGGCTAGTGAGCCAGCCATGGTTCACTTCGTTAGGTTCCTCTCATAGTAGAATATCGCACCTTATGTGAGACTGGTACTATTGGACATCAAAACGCTTGGTCACACTGGTCTTACTGCCTCAAGCCTCGGCTCGTCATAATTTTCAGTCACATCACATTTTGCCGACCTATTCGGTGTTTAGGATCAAATGACTAGTTGACCCTTATTGGCCGTACTGTGTGCACTATTCACTATGTGACCATCCACTGTTTTCACTATATCACAAGTGGATGATTCATTCTGTGAGGCTATAGCTATAGAGATGCTCATGCCTCTACTCGACCTTGTTGCATCAGAACACATCCCAATCCATGCCTACTTGCATCTGTGTAGACCGTAAAGCTCAACTGTGGATCTGGGATTGTTATCACTGGTGCTGTTGAGAGGTATTTGCCACCATCCTACCCTACTACACTAGGGTTCATCCCAATTCCAGTTCACATGTGTCACCACAAACTACAAAGGTTGTGTGACTGTTGACCATACAGGTCATCATACTATACACCACGCAGGGTTTAATACTGTACACCACACAGGATGTAATATTGTACACCACTCAAGGTGTAATACTGTTCACCACGTAGGGTGTAATACAATTTATCACATATACCGTAACACTGTTGACCATCAAGGCCATTTATGTTTTGGGATGATCAACAATGGTGCGAACATCAACCCCTCATGTAAGTTTCAAAATTGCACCTAGATTCACCACACTTCCGCTGCCCACTCTGAGGTCTATCTCCTCATATGAGCTTTAATATTATCAGGATGATTTAATAGGAGTCCTATAGGAACCTCCCATAACACCTGACAGCACCCACAATCTATATTCCTCTGTGCCCACTCTTTGCCCGATTCAACTTGAATCATTCTGATCCATATAAACTCTTATATCAAGAAAACCCATTCAATGTGGAATTCATTACAATACCCATCATTGAGGACCAACGTTTTCGTAGCTCTACTCTACGATTCAACTTCATGGCGGCTGCACTCTAGGGTTCATCATCACGGTGGCTGTACTCACAGGTTCATCATCACGGTGGCTGCACTCTAGGGTTCTGTACTCGGTGCTTCACACAGGCGCCCATACACCTGGTCAGCCCCCTTCCGGTAAGAACTTTCCTTAGGTAGCCCTCTCCGATCAGATTTCACCGTAGGTAGCCCTTTCCGATCAGATTTCATCGTAGGTAGCCCTCTCCAATCAGAACTTTCAATCTTTGTGGTTGCAGTACAACTCCACAATTATGCCATAAAGGCAACGTTTCTTGATTCAATACAAACATTCTTATCATCAACTCAAGATTATGGATGGAATAGTTCAATTTCCGAAGCTTCAGCTGACGAGATGCGTATGCCCTCACTCGGCTCAATTATCATCTCGATCTATGCCTGCTCGCATCTGGGGATTCAATTCCCTTCCCAATCCATGCCATCTAGCATTAGTGAAGACAACAAAGGCCCTCTATGGATCGGGGATTATCAATGTTGGTACTTTAATAAATTTTCATCATCAGCTTTCTGAAGCTCCTCTCACAATCATCATCCCATGCATAATGCTGAGTTCTGGAAAATTCGATATAAACATCTTATCCCTTTTTTTTATTATTGTCACACCCGTAGCCCTTTTTGGCCTCGTACCCGAGTCCCTTAGGATGTGGCTAGCAGCCTCATCGGGTAGGGTTCCTTTTTATTCACACCACATGGCTCTCTATAGCAACCCACAATCATCCATAGAAAATGTGATAGATAAATATGTCATGCACCATATAGTGTAAAATGAAAATCACATCAATACGTGTGTGTACACAAAGTTCAGGGCCAAACACCCAGTTAAAACAACAATCCGTGTGTGTACACAAAGTTCAGGGCCAACCATCCAGTTGAAACCCTTACGTGTACCTCAGCCGAGTCACCGACTACAGCTAGGTAAGATCAGTGTACCTCAGCTAGGTCCCAGACCATAGCTAGGTAATGTGCTCGAGGCACGTGTTCATATCACAGAATACAGAACATACAACATATTAACTATCACATAGTGTATGAGATATTATAGTTACTACATTGGCCTTTCTTGGATAACCTTCCTGATAATCATTGATCATTACATACCACTTGTTATCGATCTAAATCAGAATAACAATATGCAGTTCAGTGTACTCGTAGGTACCATGCTCGATCATACTCAATGTACCCATATACACTATATTCGATGTACCTGAAGGCACTATTCATCAAATTTGGTAAATCCACCCACTGTCACACCATTTAAATCATCTAACATAAATAATCATTAGTCATGGAGAAACCTTAAGACAATTATTATGTCTCAAATCTTCATGACCCTATAAAATCACTTCCCAGGGGGTCACCCATCCTGGGATTTCCCTGGGTTGAGCACGTTTAACTTTTGCGTACCCATGCCCAAACGTGGATACCGGCTTCTACTGTTTTCGTCCACGGGTACCCCGTGACTACCCTCATCTCAAAAGACATGCCGGCTATCTCCGGTCACCAAAATATTGAGTGTGGATCGCACATTAGCCTTGGCCGTACCTATATCCTTGGGTTCCGCAATATCCTTAGACCATTCTCGTCTAGTATTGCACCACTAGCGGCCCTTCAGTACTCGTCATTTCTCAGGGCAGATTCATAAATCGGAAAGATACCCTCCTTTGGTACTTTCTGTCCATGCATATTTCCTATCACTGTGTAATCAAGACCTTATCAGTATACCATCCTGTTGCCAGAACCACCGCACTTACTCTGAGCAGACAATTCTGTGGCCAGAATCCTTGCTCTGATACCAAAATGTCACGCCCTTATTTTAATTTCACATTTACCAGAGTATTAGCGGAAAACGATATGCGGTTCGGTAGGCAACACAGGATTAGCATAACTATACTGATAATATGTGCATGATTACATAAATTCCCCATAGGGGTTTGTACATAATACTTACGATTAAGGTAGCCGCACAAGGCTACCAGGGTGTCTAAACCCATCCTAGTAAAACGGAGATATCTTCTCGTCTTCGTTCCACCACTACAGTCCCCTCATCTGGCCCTCTGCATTGTTTTCAGCATATCTTCTGTCGTCTCCTGTCTAAATTGTTGGTAGGGGAGAGTGAGATTCAAGAGAATCTCAGTAGGAAACAGATACCATAATGCATGCATGATTGATGCTATGTGTATGACATGTTAGCTTTATCTAGATGTATGCCCCATAATGACATTTCTGCATGCTCAATGTTTCATACAACAAGACTATGGCCACAGTGAAAACAGAAACAGAGCTTCATTTATTCAAATATGCTCTACACAATCAAGTAAAGCAATCACATACATCATTACACAAGCAAAGATATCAAATACATGCAAGTAAGGTAAGTCCCCTACCTTAACCCTTTTTCGCCTCGAAACGCGTGCCTCGTAATGCGTGCCAACAGCTCGGGGCTCCATATTCGATCCTACAATGTCAAATGTACTATTTAGACACTTCCATAGTGTTTCTGGGGGTTATATGAGTCTATCTTGAAAAATTACTAAAATACCCCTGGGACCCCGGCCCCATCATACCCAGCCCGATGGCACGTTTTCCCAAATTTTTGACTAGGGCTATCCTGACGTATTTTCATCCAAGGAATCCATTTCCGGACTCAAAATTATCAAATTCAATGTCAAATTACGAAATTGCCCTTGGCAGCCCTACTTTTAGGGTTTTAGGGGCGTTTCCGTAATTATGCTTTCTAGGCTTTTTCCGAAAAAGTGCCCAACTGTAACCCCACCTAATTTTCCCTCCTGAATCCAATGGAACCATCAAATCATTGAAAATCCAACTCTAAGACCCATTTATACCCCTGACCGAAATATATGGGTTTTCCAGGGAAAATCGGGGTTTTTCGGTTTCGGCTCCGTAAACACGTTCCTTTCTACTCCTAACCACTTTATTGACTATTCCATTAGGTTACAACTACCATTTAGTATCAATTTGGGCAGCATAACCCCTAGGGAAACCCATTTTCCATTTTTACAACCAATGGCAATCCGGCGAAATTTCACCGATTAAATTGCCCACAACAGCCAGAATAAGCAATATACAAAAGTTTGGAAGTTACCTCAAGCTCCCACTGGCTTTTCTCAAAGTGGCTGAAACCCTAGCTCTTGAAAAATCAAAAGATGAGCTTCCAAACCTTGAATCACATAGAAGAATAGCTTAGGAGCGGAGTTATACGCATTAGGAACCGATTTACCGAAGAAATCACTTACCTTTGTAAGTTTTTCCTCCTCCTTTTCTCTCTCTAAAATCTCAACTTTCTCTCTCTATTTCAGAGCTGTGCTGCACGGTTTGGCTGAAGGAAGGAGAAGAATGATATTTATTATATGATATTTACTTATTACACCATTTTTCCAAAATTCGAATTTTACAAAATTCTGGCAGATTTCTGCCCAAACTTTGAAAAATCATAACTAATTCTAGAAAAATAGAAATGAGGTGATTCCAAAGCCTATAAAACCCTTATTGAGTCTAGATTCAAGGAAAAATATAGACTTTTGCTTTCTGGAATCACAAAATTCCCAGAATTTCAATCTTTGCATGCTGTTCCAGAAATTTCACAGTTTTTCTGTGTTGACTTCAAAAATTCATATCTTTTTTTGTATAGCTCTAATTGATTCATATGACCTATCAAATTAAAGCTTAGGATGTCTACTTTCATCCTGTAAAATCTCATAATTTTTTATTATCATTTGGTCATTCAAATGAACATGACAAGCTTACTACCTCATAAGCGATTTCACCGAAAACATAATTATATTCTCCAAAATTCACCAATTTACTTTCTTAATACCCAAAGATATAAGAAACATTAGAGAATAGATTTGGGACATCTACTAAACCAGGGCTTAGCAGTCCACTCAATTTAGGCTTATTCCCAAGCCTCCAACCCCAAAATTTGGGATATTACATGATCATGTGTACATGATTGGAGAACTTGACGAAATGGATATAAGAAACTCAATATAAATACTTTCCATTATCCCATACTCCCTCCGGTCCTATTTATAAGCAATTTTATCTCTCATAAAATCGGTCCCTTTTATAAGCAACTTTCACTTTTTGTCTGAAAATATAAGCTTCTTTTTCCTAGTTTACCTTTATTAAATACTCATTCTCTCTCATATCTTATACTCATTATCTCTCATACTTTTTATCTACTATCTCTCCTATAATATTTTAATAAATAGGGGTATATATGGAAAAAACATAATATTTTTAATACACTTATTGTTTTTAACCACCAATTAGTTTTACGCAATCAAGAAGAAAGTTGCTTATAAATAGGATAAAAAGGAATATAGGCCAATTTTAATCATCTCATCAAAATTAAGGAAGATTGGTTAATTTATTAAACCTGCCTTAAATTAATTTTTTTAACTTTACCAATATTAAATAAAATTTTGAAAGAGATAGAAAAATATGAAGAGCAGCATTAATTATATAAAAAACAGTTGATAAATAAATATTAATTACTTCCCAAATGATTTATATTGTAGATTAAAAATTCTTCTAGAAGGTAGTTTATATTTTAAATTAAAGAGAATAAAACCCAAAACCACATGAAATAAGTAAAACCAAAGAAGCACTCGGTCCTTAGATTTCTTTTTCGGGCCAGACTGTCAGCATAGGGTGTGTTTGGAATAGTGATAGATAATTGGGCTTGTTTCAGTTAGACTTATTATAATATTACTTTTGATAAAAGCTAAATTGTGTAATGTGATTTATGTTTGGATTGGCGATTGTCAATTGAGTTTTTACAAAAATAAAAACTTGTTTGGATTGGCTTAAGCATAAGGGCTTTTGTGATAATGGTAAGAGAGAGTGGGTGGAAAAATATTTAAAAAATCAAGTAAATATTTAAAAATTACTTTAAAATATTAGGTGCTACTAGAAAAATATTTTAGAGTGGGTAGAAATCAATAAATCAGTATTATAAGTTTTGGGTGCTCTTTACTACTAAAAAAAAATACATTAGAAGTAAAATTGTAATCGGTCTCATAAGATTGGGTACAACAAAAAAATTATTTTAAAGAGTTAAAAGCACCAAAAAATATTTTAAAGTAAATTCTGGAGCTGAAAAAGTACATTAAAGGTAAAATTACAATCAGTCTGATAACACGCTGGATACAGTTGAAAAAATATTTTAAGGGGTTAAAAAACACTCAAAAAATATTTTTTGAGTGGGTACAACTAGAAAGTGGATAAATTTGCAATCAGTCTCATAGTAAACTAGGTAGTGGGTGCAACTAGAAAAATATTTTAAGGGGTTAGAAATACTTAAACAATATTTTTTTGATACTACATACTATTTAAAAAATATTTTATGGGAAAAACCAATATCATATAACTAATTTTCAGACAACCCAATCTAGCATAAAATGCCATTAGTTTTTAACAAAAACTCCATTCTCTAGCTTCTTCCAATTCTCCAAACACTCAAAAAAAATTGCTGGCTGCCAATTGGGCTTTTGTCTCCTCCAATTGGGCTTATTGGCCTACCTAAACACACACATAATGGCTGGGTTGCTGAGATATGATTATTTTTTCCTTCAGCTTTAATATAAAACTCAATTGATATTTTTAAAAAGATTATGAAAACTAAATAGATTAATTAATTAGAGTATATGTTATTTATTATTTGATTATATATATTATTCTATAAATTAATAAATTAGTTTGATATAAAATAATAAATAAAAATATTTTAAAATAATTTATTTAATTTCCTTAATTTTTTTTAAAAAATTACCTATATCTTGTGTTAAATACAAGAGATAGTACAATTTACAGGGATCCGGCGGCTCCTTCCAAAACCAAAGACAACATCTAACAACTAAAGACTTTTAAGATTAAATTTTCTTATAAAGGATATGAAAATGCTCTATATAATTACCATATACAATTTTTAAATGTTACTCCCTCCGGTCCTAATTATAGGACAACATTTGGGAGTTGATCTTGGTCCTAATTATAGGACAAAGTTTTAATTTTTGTCAATTTCTTCCCAAAATACCCCCCATTGATATTTTCTCAATAATAATGAAACATAATAATAATTTTATAATACACCTATGTATTCTATAAAGTAAGTAATATTTACAACTCATTAACATCACATACACCTCAATTCTACTATAAATTAATATTGTTGTTGTTGTAGAAGAGCAGGTTTTTTGTTAGGTGTATTAACATAGAAAATTAAAAAAAGAATCTTTATACATGTCAACAACTCCAACCATAATTCAATTTAAACCTACAAGCATACAGTTATACACAATCTTTATAGAAGGATACTCACAAAACCATAGTAGACTCATGTAGTATTTCTAAATCACCCTTATTAAATGAGGGTATTTTAGGAAAATAAATAAGATTAAGTAATTTAACTACTATTCTTAATTTCTCCAAAATTAGGTAAATATGTCCTATAATTAGGATCGGAGGGAGTATGAAGTTTGTTAGAAGGTTGAATTAGTTATAATGATTATTGTTGATCATCTAGTTATTAGATGAACTTAAAGCTTTATAGAAAGGGTCTTAGTTCATATATTTAGAGTGTAAAGAGGTATTGATCCTTACCAATATTAAAAGGAAAAGGTAACTTAGATATCTTCTTAGAAAGAAGTCTCTCTCAAATTAAGAATGATCATTGTTAAACCCAAATAGATTAGTTTATCTCTTGTAAATAAACTATCATTTGTTATCAAGGAATATACTTTGTGGTTTGTTTCACAATGGTAATTTTTTTACTATTTTAAAACTGTAACAAAATCTTATTTTCCAAAAGGCAATTATCTAACTTGCTGATTAAGTTTTCATAAGAACGATATCTTCCTTGCACTTTATTACTTGATACGGTCGACGCGCTTGCACAATCTTAGATTATAATTTTTCCCAACAGAATTATTTAAAACCTGTAGAGATACATGTAGTAGGTCAAGTCAAAGTCAATGCATGGAAAATTCAACACGGCTTGCAGGCTGCAGCCCCACATCTGGCCAATTGTCATTAGTACCGCTTCTTCTTTCCAAAGAAAAGAAAAATTAAAATACCTAATACTACGTTATTATTATTCTACATTAATAATTTCTCAGTCAAAGAATTAATTATTATTATTATTTTTATAAAAAAAATATAATACACACATATCTTTCATTTTTAAAATTAACACTCAGATAAAATCGATATAGTGAATTATACTATTCAAACATGATGAATAACATAGCTTATTTTGCCCAGTAGAAATTATAAATTAAACCAATTAATGTCAAAAACCACTAACTTGTTGCTACATGGATGCAAGTTGCCGTTATCCCTCAGATTTGTTCCTATAAAAAACCCAACACATGACACTTCTCCAATCACCTTATCCTTCAAGAGCTCCAAAACAGTCAACCATGGCAGCTCAACGCTTCATCCATATCTTCTCTTCCCTTCTGGTCATTCTCGCGGCCATGGAAGGCGCCAAAGCAGTCGAATACACCGTCACCAACACCGCCCTCACCACCTCCGGCGGGATCGCCTTCCGCGACAAAGTAGGCGCCGCCTACGCAAAGCAAACATTGGACGCCGCAACACAATTCATATGGAGGATTTTCCAACAGAACTCTCCGGGCGACAGAAAGAACGTGCAGCAAGTGAGCTTGTTCGTGGACGACATGGACGGAGTCGCATATACTTCGAACGACCAGATTCATCTCAGTGCAAGGTACGTCGGAAGTTACTCCGGCGATGTGAAAAGAGAAGTTACAGGTGTGTTGTATCATGAGATGACTCACGTATGGCAGTGGAATGGTAATGGTCGAGCTAATGGAGGCTTGATCGAAGGGATTGCTGATTATGTGAGGCTCAAAGCTGGCTATGCACCGAGTCACTGGGTTAAACCGGGTCAGGGAAATAAGTGGGACCAAGGCTATGATGTTACTGCTCATTTTCTGGATTATTGCAACAGTCTGAGAAATGGGTTTGTGGCTGAACTGAACAAGAAGATGAGGACTGGTTACAGTGATGACTACTTTAGGCAGCTTCTTGGGAAGCCTGTGGATCAGCTGTGGAGGGACTATAAAGCCAAATATGGCAATTAAGTGTTGTAATATTTAGCAAATTATACTCATATTAAGAGCTTATTAGTTTAAAGAATAAGATGACTTATTAAATGTAACTTTATCTTCGTTTGTCTTATGAAATGAATGCATCATATTATTACTGCTTATAATCAATGCAAATGTCTAGCCAATGTTACCTGTATATATCAAAACTATATTATATATCTACAATAGCCTACCATTTCGGTAAAGAAGAAAGGGAGAGATTTGATGTAGACCCAGTAGCAATGCCACCCATCATGCTTGGATGAGGTTGAGCCCGACGTTGATATGTTTTTGCCGATGAAAATATCTTATATTAATATAAAATAAATGTCTACACAATATTCCAAAATAAAGTTTAAGGAAATAAAAGTCCAAAGCCCAAACAATATAAACCTGATCCTACATCCAAATAACACTACCAACACAAATCCTAACCCTAGACGAAATACAAAGAGCCATATGAGCTGCCGCCGCTATAGAAAAAGCATAAAAACGTTGTTAACTTTGTTGGAAACAAGGGATGTGGGTTCAAAATTCATAGACCAAAGCGCAACGTTGATACATATGTGAGTCTCCATCCTCTATGGAGGAGGCCTAGGTTATAGGTATTTTTTTTTAAAAAAAAAATAATTGATCATAAAAAATCTAGATTAATTGTCATTGTGAAAACAAACAACCGCTTTAATTTCACTGACAGTCCGAGTTATTATTATTAGTAGACCCATTATGTGTGGGTGGGGAAGTTGGGCATTGATGATTCTCAGAATAAACAATTTTCACCACTTGATGCAGAGACGTCAAATAAGACGAGATGCCCAAACATGAAAGCAAGCTGCTACGGGATGAAGAAAGGACTATGCATTTATGTACAACGTTAATTGTCTTCTTGATAGTTCCTTTTCTTGCTTGCTAGGATGAAATATCCCACAAATTTTCGGCAAAAGTATTTTCAAAAATACACGATCCTATAAGGCACATCATTTAATTTTTTTTATGTAAACGTACAAATCTATCCTTAATTTATTGTTGAGTTGGTTTTATTCTCATTGATATATATTATGTATATTAAATAATAATAAAGTTAGAAAGTTGATGAAGTTTAAGACAAAGTAATAAAATTTATGGTTTTCTTTCATATGTATGAAACATTCCAGAAGTAATTTATAAATAGGACAAAAGAAATATTATTATTTCATGCTTGCACCTGGATTCTCTCAATTGGAGGGTTTATTCAGTTCATGTTTTATTTTTTTAAGAAAATAGTAATATTATAAAGGGAGAATTAATAAAAAAGACCTCATTAACAATTTAAGAAAATAGTAATATTATAAAGGTAGAATTACTAAAAAAGATCTCATTGACAACTTACTTGTCAAATGAGACTTAGGAAAATATCTGCACATGTAGAAAAGATTTTTATACATAAGGAAGATATTCTGCACACAGGGAAAGATATTCTGCATTGGAATGTTCCATTTAACAAATAAGTTTCCAATGGGATATTTTTTCACAATTTTTTCTATTATAAACCCTTTTAATTTTGATAAAGTAAACAGTTTGTGCTGTAATTTTTTTACTTGGATATGGGTTCTGTGTCTGCCTGATGCGCCGAGAAAAAGGGGCCGGCAATATTAGGTTGACTTGATAAAACTTGTAGTTCTAGAAACAATAATGCCTAACAACCCACCACAATGGTTCTAATGCGGGAATTAGAAAAATAATTTGTAGAGATTAAAAAATTATTTAAGTTAATTATTTTAAAAAATTACATAATAATTTCTTTAAAATACTACTTTTATTAGGTTGACTTGATAAAACTTGTAGTTCTAGAAACAATAATGCCTAACCACCCACCACAATGGTTCTAATGTGGGAATTAGAAAAATAATTTGTAGAGATTAAAAAATTAGTTAAGTTAATTATTTTAAAAAATTACATGATAATTTCTTTAAAATACTACTTTTAATTTCTTGTATTGAGAACTACGATGAAGAACCTTGTCAATATGCTCAATCAACAAGAGAGTTTAGGAAAAACTTATGAATTTAAAAAATAAAATGAATTGAGATCATATTTTTAAAACCAAAACAAATATTTCTATTAATTTTTACGTTTAGAAAAAAAATTATAAATTCGTCTGTTCCATCATGCTTTCCCACTGTTCTGTTTTTACTAATGCAAGACTCCAGCTCCGAACACATCTGAATCAAAGATTGATCCTAAATTTATATCTGCTGAAATAACGTTTCATATTAATAATAATGACTAATGATGATAGTGTTTTGTTTAAGGTACTAAAATCCGGACCGGACACTGAACCGGCTAAGGTACTGGGTCAAGGGTCAGTGGTTCAGACCAGAGTCAATCTGAGGGTCAGACCGGGGTCATTTAAAATATATATATATATATATATAATTTAAATGTTCATCTATACCATTTAAAAAATTACATAAGAGTTTTTTTTTTCAATCAATAATTCAATATAACCTCCTAAATCTAATACCCACAAAAATATTGTTAAGTACATAAGAATTTTTCTCCAACCAATGCCAAAAATATTCCTCAATCCTTTTAAAGCTCTTTGAAAATAAAAATTTTGGGAAAATAATTTTTCTAACAAAAAAAATGCCAAAAACGACACAATTTGGAACATAAAAAAGTAAATATTTTTTTTTAAAAAAAAAAGATGCAACCCTTGACTCGGCCGGGTTGCCCTGAGTCAGACTAGGTTGGAACAGTGCCGAGCCACTAACTGAACCGGACCGGCCAACTTGCAGGTTCGCCGGGTTTCGATCCGGGTTCATGAACCATGATTTGGTTCCACTATCCATCATCAATAATCAAATAATATATACATGAATTTAGTTGCATATCCTATTCTTACATTTTTCAAAACTTGCCACTTTGCACGATTCTTGTTTGGTCCTCCTATTTCTATATGCTCATAGAATTATCACAAGCAACTTCATCATTAGCCACAGTCATTAATATACTATTTTGTTTCTTTCTACATTCATGATAAAGATATAATCAAGAAATAGACAGATAGAAATATTTTTGACATTCTGTTCTGCTCTATAGTTAACGTCCTAGCTGTCTAAGCCAACAATGGTGCAAATTGTCACACGCTGAACTACTCTGTTCAATCTGGTCTTGGAGGCTTTTCAAGGTACTGCTCTCCTTCGGATATCAAAAATTCTCTCAAAGTTTACATTCCTGAATTGTCCAGTTCAACCATTTTCTACAAAATTTATCTGCTAATATATACTTCACAAAGAAAATTACTGAGACTAAGAATGCAAGCAAGAAAACATTATGCTGATACACTGGTACAACCAAGAAATCCATCGAAGATTAAAAACAATAAAGATTCGGATCACTACCAATATCCTCACCAGTCATATCCTGAATTCACATATAAAGGATGATAGTATAAAACCTTGCTATGACTAGAATTCAGGCTTTCTAAAGATAAACTTTATATATACCATTGTGGTGAATATAAGTGTTGATAAACCAGGTATTTTGTATATTACTTCAATGAATAATCTGTACATCTAAAACTGTATGATAACACCTAGTATCCTATACTTATATAATCCAAACATACACCAATGCACTGCTACAATTGGACTGGGCCTTACACGTTATGGCCCATTACATATACAACACTAATTTCTACACTTCCCCTCAAGTTGGGGGCTGAATATATCCAACGCTCCCAGCTTGCCTAGAAGCCTTTCTTGACTGTCCTTTGTTACCGCTTTTGTCAACATATTAGCTTGCTGATTCTTTGATTTCACATGTTCTAGCCTGATCAGATTTTTCTGCAATTTTTCCCAGACAAAGTGACAATCTATCTCGATGTGCTTTGTCCATTCATGAAATACTGGATTAGAGGTAATGTGGATTGCCGCCTTGCTATCACAGTACACACTTACAGGCATAGGATGTTTAATCTCTAATTCCTTAAGTAGTCCTACTACCCAAACAATTTCTGATACAGCAGAGCCTAAAGCTCTATATTCCGCTTCTACCAAAGAACGAGATACTGTACTTTTTTTCTTCGTTTTCCACATAATAAGGGAACCTCCTAGCTTCAAAAGATATCCTGTCACAGACCTCCTAGTAGTACCGCAAGCTCCCCAATCCGAATCACAGAAACAATCCAAGGAAAGATGTCCTGTTGAGCTCATCAACACACCACGTCCTAGACTCTTCTTTAGATAACGAACCACATTCAGTGCTGCCGCCATGTGCACCTTTAAGGGATTTTGCATGAACTGGCTCAAAGTCTGCACAGAAAAACTAATATCAGGTCGTGTTACAGTAAGATCGATCAAACGACCTACCAAGGTTCTATATCGTTGTGGATTTAGCAACAAGTCCTCCTTCTTGTCTCTTCCTTCTTCATATGCAAGCAATTTCATATTTTGTGCTATAGGCACCTCTAATGGCCGGCACCCACTAAGCCCTGTGTCACACAATAAATCAAGTATATACTTTCTTTGACACATCATTATACCTCTTTTAGACATAGCCAGTTCAATACCTAGAAAATACTTCATTATCCCTAGGTCTTTGATTCAAAAATTATGATGTAGAAATTGTTTTACCTCTTCTATTCTATCTTCATTGCTCCCTGTAATCAAAAGGTCATCAACATATACAAGTATATATACTACATCACTATCAAAATGCTTAAAAAATAGAGAGTAATCACTCTTACTTTGATTGAAACCACCTTGAATTAAGGCTGACGTCAATTTATGGTTCCATTGTCTAGAAGCTTGCTTAAGTCCATATAAGGATTTCCTTAGCTTACATACCATATTCTCCCCCTTACTATTAAAGCCTTGAGGAACATGCATGTAAACTTCCTCATTAAGATCTCCCTGCAAGAATGCATTATGCACATCCATGTGGTACAAATTCTATCTATGTAAAGCAGCCAATTTAAGCATAATCCTAACCGTTACCATTTTAATTACCGGGGAGAAGGTGTCATGGTAATCCACTCTTTCCCTTTGGGTGTAACCTTTAGCTACCAATCTAGCATTATATTTCTCTATTTCTTCATTACTCTTATACTTGATTTTATATATCCATTTACATCCAATAGGTCTCTTGCTGTTCGCTACCGCAAGTGCACGGATCGCGTCAAGTAATAAAGTGATAAGTAAGATCGTTCCCTCGAGGATTTGAGTAACAAATTAGTCAAGCAACAGGCTTAGTGAATTCGAGTAAGTTGAGCTAAAACATGTTGTTGTGTGTGGAAAAAGAATTTCAAAAGATATAGTTGAAAAGCTAAAAGTTTCTAAGCAAAACTCAGAGTTGGATGATTTCAATCAAGTGTAATAAGCCTAGGATTGCTCATCCCCTTAGTATTTCATAAATTTACTTCTTTTCCTCTCCAAGGATCCTTTTTATGGGGTATATATATGTCAGTGTAAGATTCTAAGGCGTATGATTAAGCTTTCTTAAGTCATAACCAGTTGCATATCGTCTATTAGCGTGCACAATCTCATGTTACAGCTAAGAGAAGATATTTATTACATAACAATCTTAATTTCACAATGTTAGGTTAATAACTATATCTCTATGTCACTAACAAACTATCCATTTAATTATAAACTTCAAGTCTAGCATGATTTCACTCTGGTTCTGCAATTAAATTAACTCTCTCGAGCTTAATTTAATTGCACACATTATCCACAGTGATGGCCAGTCACACACAGCAGTGAAAACGGAAGGAAATCAACATATATATGCCATTAGATCCTTAAAGAAGAAAAGAAACAAGATTAATCCATACAAAGGTTCAGAACAATCCTAGGAAGGGATTCTAGTTATCCATGTTAACAAATAGTTCACAGGCACAAGCCATCATTACAGCCATATCAGAATTACAGAGAAGAACTAGAAGAAATGCAGAAAAACCAGAGAATCTGAGCTAAAATCTCTGTAAATCCTCAATCTCTCTGTGATTCTCCTTGATTTAAAGCAAGCCCAAGCTCAGAGGATGTTCTCAGCCGCCTCCTAGGTCTTTCCAAATCGGGGATCCCCTCTTCAACCTTTGGGTTTCGCTTTTATAGTTCCTCAAATGACAGAATGCACAGCATCATTTGCGGGGGTTGGCCGCGGCCAGTGAGCTTCTGTTCATCTTTGGGCCGCGGCCCATGAGTTCTTGGCCGCGGCCAGTGAGCTTCTGACCTCCTCTTTGCTCCTCTTGGCCGCGGCCCTTAACTTTTTGTTCTTTTGTTGGCCGCGGCCCATGAGTAGGTTGGCCGCGGCCAGTCACCTTCTAAAGTTCAGCTCCTTCTCTTTTCTGCTCTGTCCTCATCCCTGCTTGCCTTTCCTTGGCATGGTTGATGGCTTCAACTTCCTTTCACCTCCTTCTTACTGCATTTGACTTTCTCTGGTCCAGCTATGACTGAATCTGTATCCCTTCAACACAAAGAACCCACAAACACAGTTAAACATTCATAGCAGTTAGTGATATATTTTCCTCCCCATTTGCATTCTGTTGAGCCCAGCATGAGAAAAACACATTTCATCAACTTTAGCACTCTCGGCCGCCTACTACAATACCCAAAGTGAGGTAAAAACCAGATGAAATGTGCAATTCTGACAAGAATTTCATGAGGTTAACACTTGCCCTTTGGAAGTGGCACAATTTCCCATGTTTCATTCTTTTCTAATGCTTCTATTTCCAAATTCATTGCTTTAACCCATTCATTACTTTGGATTGCCTCCTCATACGTAGTGGGCTCACTAACACCATCAATATTACTTAATAAACACAAATGTGATGATGAAATATTTTTGTAGGTGATGTAATTTTCTATAGGATAAAGACATTTACCTTTGGTTTTACCTGAATCATTTGCTGCAAGATTACAAATGTAATCTTGGGACCATATTGGTGCCTTTCGGTCCCTTCTTGGTCTAAAAGAGTGTGCTATTGACATGGATGGATCCTTCATATGATTCTCATCCTCATCATCAATATAGTCACCATCAGTATCTCCAAGAGGGTCAGCTTACTGATCAGCATGTTCACGGTCAGCTTGATGATCAGCATGTTCATGAAATGATTCATCCTCTTGTGTGCCAATTTGTTGTGCTTGCTGCCTGTCTATGCTACTAGGAGGAATGCTAGGGTTATCATCAAATAGAAACAGATCTTTAAATGCCTTATACACTCCCCCTTGGTCAGTAGACAATGTATCTTTGAAAGGGAAGCGGGTTTCTTGAAAAAGGACATGTCTACTAACCAAAAATCGTTTAGCAGCCAAGTCATAAAGTAGAAAACCCTTTTTATTGTGAGGGTAACCAAGAAATATGCATGGAACAGAACGGGCTTTAAATTTGTCAGTAGTAACCAAATCAGTAGCATAAGAAAGACAACCAAAAATGTGCAAATTATCATAATTGGGTTTTATGCCATAAGCTCTTTCAAAAGGGGTTTGGTAGCCCAAAATTCGAGAGGGAATGTGGTTAACTAAATAGGCTGCCATGTGAATGCACTCACCCAAAAAACGAATGGGAATATAAGATTGTAGTATAAGAGCCCGAGAAATTTGCAAGAGAGTTCGATGTTTCCGTTCTACAATGCCATTTTGCTCAGGTGTGTAAGAGCATGAAGTCTCATGCACAACACCATGAGTGAGAAAAAAATGTTTTAGTTCAAGGTTAAGGAACTCAGTTCCGTTGTCAGTTCGAACCCTTTGAACATGGAAATTGAATTGGTTAGAAACATATGCAAAGAAGTGCTTGATGTGGGAAACAGTTTCAGATTTATGTTTCATGAGAAAAATCCAAGTAGCTCTTGAAAAATCATCCACAATTGTTAAGAAATAGCTACAACCAGCATGTGTGGCGGTCTTGTAAGGGCCCCAAACGTCCATATGCAGCAATTCAAAGCATCGTTTTGTTTTAATACAACTGGGCAAAAAGGGCAACTTAGTCTGTTTTGCTTGAAAACAAATTTGACAGCTTTTATTTAGTGAAGTGTTCTTTTGAGTGACAAAGTCAAGATGCTGTAATATAGAAGAGGGCGCATGCCCAAGTCTACAATGAAGTAAAGACATATCAATATGGCTCAAAGCAGTGTCAACAGATTTTGCAGCATTTACAATGTGATCTAAAGATTTTACAGTATTCATAGAATCAGTCACATGTTTATATTGCAGAATATAGAGTCCACAAACAAGTCTACCAGTCGCCTTCAAATTCCCACCCTGAAGGCCCTGCATTAGGCAATGATCAGGAAAGAACACAATAACACATTTTTGTTCTTTTGTTAGCCTAGATACAGAAATTAAATTGAATTGAAGTCCTGGGGCATATAAAACATTCTTAAGGTGAAAACCATTATGAAAGCTAACGGTGCCAATATGTGTGACTCTTACTCTATCTCCATTTGGAATTTTAATGTTTTTAATAGGTCAATAATACTCTACACAATCACTCAAAAGGAATAAGCTACTAACTATATGGGTGGTTGCACCTGAATCTATCACCCAGTTAGTGTGTGTTTTGGTGTTAGAGGAGAAAGGAAGCAAACCTGTACCGATAAGCGCATGCACTGTAGAGCTTCCTTGTTCCTCCCTCTTTAAGAAATCAAGGAGCTTCTCGTACTGGTCTTGGGTGAAGGTAGGTGCAACCACATTAGCTCCATCTCCAAGGCTGTCATCATCTTTGACGTTGTCAAACCCAGCTTTCACATCTCTGTTCTTGTTCCCTTTAAAATTAAGAGGGAATCCTATTAAGTGCCAGCAACCATCCTTTGTGTGGCCCCTCTTTCCACAGTGTGAGCAGTCAACAGAGGCACCTCCTTTGCCTCTTCCTCGGCCTCTCCCCTTTCCTTTGGTGACCATTGCAATGCCATCCATTGAAGTCTCTTTGGCTGAAATAACCAAATTTTTTTGGGCTTCGTTCTCAGAAATCATTGCAAATGCCTGATTAACATTAGGCAAGGGCACCATGAGGAGAATTTGACTTCGAGCAGCAGCATAATTGTCATGAAGGCCCATAAGGAATTGAAGCAATCTCTGTTGTTGCATGGCTTCTGCATAAACTTTTGAAGTAACACATTGGCAAGAAGGAATTGGGACTAAAGCATATTGTTCTTCCCACAACTCCCTTAACTTCGTATAATAGCTTGAGACAGACATAGTTCCCTGATGCAGGGACGCAATTTCTCGGTATAGATGAAAGATTCGGGAACCAGTGATTTTATCATATCGTTCTTTCAAATCGGTCCATACCTGGTACGCTTATTGGTGGAAAATCACGCTGTTGGCAATTTCTTTTGAAACAGAGTTGAGAATCCACGACAGAACGATAGCATTGCAGTGCTCCCACTGCTCATGGAGTCCAGCTTCTTGAGTTTCCTTGCGACATGTACCATCGATGAATCCCAATTTCTGTTTCCCTCTCAGTGCGATTTTCATTCCTCAACTCCAGATTGTATAATTTTCACAACCGGTAAGTGTTTGTGAGATAATCGCTGTACCTTGGGTGTCAGAAGGATGAAGGTATAATGGATGGGTGAAAGGAAGATTGTTCGCCGTTGAATTTTCACCTGTCTTGTTTTCTGCCATGACGATTGCCGAATGGAAGAGGAAACCAGTCCTGAATTGATGAAGGTGGTGGTGATCGTCGCACGCGGCAATCTTGGTGGAGATTCGTCAAGAGAGATGAATCTTCGAATCTTGCCCCAAGTGTCATGGTGGAGTAGAGAGCATGGTGATGAACACGTCGTCGGAACTGGTGTGAGGGATCGAGAAGGTTCTGTAATTGTCACAACGTAGATCTGGTGTTAGGTTGCCGAGTCACAATCGGATGGAACTGGTCGTCGGGGCTCCGTGCTTAGGTACGGATCTTGAAAATTCGTGCCTGTGGTGTCCACTTGGGTTGTGCGTGTGTTGCTGGGTCGGGTATGATCTTGGATATCCGATCTGCCCTTATGTTGAATACTCTTCTTGGGCTGGAGTCTTGAACCTCCGCCTGGTCTTTGGGCCTCTTCTTGGTTTGAAGGCTTCTTAGACCTTTGCAAGAAAGTGATACTTGAATTTTCAAACATGGGGCTCTGATGCCATGTTGATAAACCAGGTATTTTGTATATTACTTCAATGAATAATCTGTACATCTAAAACAGTATCATAACACCTAGTATCCTATACTTATATAATCCAAACATACACCAATGCACTGCTACAATTGGACTGGGCCTTACACGTTATGGCCCATTACATATACAACACTAATTTCTACAATAAGAATCTCTGATCTTTAGTGGTACCTTATCATTTTGGCAGGACTAAACGAAGGGTGTCATGAAACAGATCAGCCTGTATCTCTTCTGCACATGATGCTGAACCTCAGGATTGTTAAAAATAGATGGAACATAGGCCTTCACCAGTACCCTTTTTAAAGATCCTACTAGAGTGTAATTAATTTCCAGTAGAAATAATTCCAAGTGTCCTCAATTGTTTTAAAAATCCACTCCTTATAGCGTCCTATGGCCTTTTCAATCCTTCAATGATAGGTACATGATATGCATTACCAGGTTTGATTATGTCATTTATCCTGATATACAATGGCAATAACTTGTTTAAAAAAGGACAATTCCAGCCTCATAAAGGTAAAGATAACAAAGAATGAACACTACAGTGCCAGCCAAAAGAAGAGATCAAAGTGAGTTTCAAAATTGTACACCAATGCTCACAATATTCTTCACATTTACCTGTTCCAGGTCTATCGAAAGCAGTTTCTGACGAAAACCTAAATCGGAACGGAGAAACGTGACATCGGAGCGAAGTTGGTCAGAGATGGATTTGGGGAAAAAAAAGTTGGACCATGCTCTAATAGTGTTGATTATTTATAACACTGACAATGAAAGTCGTGAAGTACATAGGGAACCTCATGTTGGAAAACCCACCATTATGTGAGAAGTGTTTTGGTAGGATCAGTGAAATCAAGTGCTCAACAGAAAAACCAGACATTGAAGTTATAGATGGCGAAACATTGCAGTGATTAGAACTGCTGAATAGCTGCAAGAACTTCAGTAATTCCTTCATACTTTTTTCTCTCCTTGAGAATCATCTTAGCAAAATCAAGTGCTCGACGTTCGCAGCAGGCTCGTTTGCTAGCATTACTAATGGATTCAAAATCTTCAACGTGTACCACACCAACAATTCTCCTATCAGTTGGATAATTAAATGGATCATGTTAACAAGGCTGTCTGAAACAACTACTTTCAATAATTTGTTTCCAGGCCTCAGAGACATTATATGACATTTTGCCTTTCTATTTACAAAGCTAAAACAAGTCCAAGTTATACAAACATGGAAGTTATATATCATAACGGTAAAAGTAAGAATGTCCTATCATTAGTTTAGTCTCACCTTATCATTTTGGCTGAACCAAATCCAAGAGTGTCATGAAACAGATCTGCCATGTATCTCTTCTGTGCAAGCAGCAGAACCTCAGAATTACTATAAATTGATGGAAGACAGGCCTCACCAGGACCATTTCTAAGCTCGCCCCAAAGTGAAATGAATCTATCATGAAAAAGATTCCAAGACTCTTCAATTGTCTTAAGAATCCACTCTTTATATGCCTGCATGAAATTCAGTGTTTAGATCATTTTCTCCTCTTCAATGATGTATCCTCATTTAGTGCTCATCACGGTGCTCATTGCTGTGATGAAATATGGACTATCTAAAATCCCATTTGAGCGGTCCAGATTTAAAATTTTAAATATGCAATTTTTTGATGATTAGTACATGCCAAGTTTCATCATGTTTTTATCCCGTTATGCTACGGCAATAAATTGACTAAAAGAAAACCTCCACCCTAAACTATAGATGAACATAACACAGTGGAAGAACACTAAAATTAACAGTCAAAGAACAAATCAACACGAGTTTCAATTAAGTCATGCTCCTACTGTCAGGCTGAAAGGGTGTCACAGTTATCTGAATCCAAGAAACAAGGACTTACTTTTCGATCATTTGCTTGATCAGCATGTCCATCTTGAGAAAAGTATGCCAACATCAAGTTTCCCAGGAACGCTCCTACGTCAAAACCTATTGGTCCATAAAATGCAAATTCGGGATCTATAATTTGAGTTGATTCCTGAGAAACCATGACAGAACCAGTGTGTAGGTCTCCATGAATCAGTGCTTGGGCTGTCTCACAGAACCTACAGGAATATAAATTCTCGTTAGAGAAGAAACTAGAGCAATATAACTTCTGCATGTAATGGAAAGTTTGTCCTAGTCATTAATTACTTGGATTTCAGCCCAGCAACTTCAAGCTTCAGCAGATTGTCTTCTCGAACAGCCTTGGCGTCATGATCAAGATAAGGAGCAGTCCAATGATTATATTGAGAAACTCTATAAGGATCAGAAAAAACAACTAGAGCAGTATGCCTGCATAACTCCACATTCCCACAAAATTTGGCAACTGCATGAGAAGGAGAATTATAGGCTTATAATAAGCAATGTATCAAGTCTTAATGATCCATCTTTATCAGCACATATATCAGCAATAACAGATAAAAAGCAGTTATAATTTTATAACAACAAATGAGATTTTGTTATCAGTTTTCTAACTCAAACAATGAGCACGAGTAAATTTGTTAGTAGGCACAAATAGGCAATGCACATAAAACTGAACAGTTAGACCCTGAGTTCATATATAAAATTAGCCTACATGACATGACCACTATGGACTCATTCAACTTTTAGGCTCAGTATCAGATATAACAGAATCAGGGCCAAATAACTGTAAGAGAACAGATGAAAAACAAACAACAAACACAAACAGAATTTTTCTGCTTTCTTCCCATCCAAACAAAATTAAAATTTTCAGTTTACCAAATGATGTTGTGTTTCAATTGCAAGTATTGGAGGCATAGTGACAGTGTCAATTAATTTTAGAAAACAAAAGAATGCCACGCATTACAATGGCAACACTGGAAAGTTTTAAGCATGCCAGACATTCTAAATTCAGAAATTCAGCTTACAGTAAGAGAAATGTCAATGAAGCAGCAACAAATAAAGAGAAGTGGTGGAGGAAGATTACCATCTCTCTTGTGCTCAGTAGTGGTTTGAAAAAGGAGAGATGTGAAGAACAGTGTCTTGGCCATGTAATCAGCCATGTGTTCTGCCAGTAACGGGTACTCAATTCCAGCAATCAGCCCTTTTCTTAGGATTACATGGGGAGGTTCTAGGTAACGCATGCCAATTAATAAAAGTTGAGAGAAGTGACTTTTTTTTTCATAAAAGTTGAGAGAAGTAACTTGGATGAGATTCTCATAAAAACTTCATTTGCTTAATAAGTTCAGCCATCCCAAAAGCTTTCCCAAACACATCAAATGAGCTTTTAGCCCCCAGATGGGGTTTTTTTTGGACCCAAACGGCTTTCCAAACAAACCCTTAATTAATCAGCAGTTTCATTCGTTCTTATATAAAACCCTTGCCAAATGATTTTTTTTTTGTCACCTCTCTAAAGAAATTAATATGCCCTAATGAAAAGAATCAAAAGAAGTAGTGTGTGTGTGTTAAACCTTGGATTCTTTAGAAGAGATAATTAGAGTACGTTAGGAATAGAAGATAAAGAGAAACAATTCTAGAACCCGAATCTAAAATTCTAGATCCAAGAGAACAAGTCTCATTGAATAATTCTTCATACATTCATCATATCATTACAACACCTAACATACCCTTATATAGACGTATTAGAAATAACTAAATAAGTACCTATAACTACCTATGTCCTCGACAAGATTTACACTAACTGACTTATATAATAACGGCTGGCCTAAACAAACTCTTCATAAAATAAACTAACAAATGAAACTACCCGTTGTCCATATCATAACGTTGGATCCCAACAGGGTGTGTGTCGTCTTGTTTAAAAAGAAAAACAAGTATACAGAAATCATAAATTAAAATAAAATTGTGTTCTTAAGTTCTATTTGTAAGACTTTCTCTTATAATATTTAATATACTTTCTATGGAAAAATGATATTGACAACGTAAGCACTGACCATTGAATAAATGTAGTGTGTGCGCGTAAGCACATGCCAACATATTATATTAACCCGGCTGCTCCTTCCAATTAAAATTAAAATAAGATAACATCTCAAAGCCCTAAATTCATAAAATCAACAACTGCAGACTTTTAAGATCAAAGTTTCTTATCAAGCATACAAAAATAAATAATCATCATCCAATTTGCAAAGATTACACAATATGCAGCTTGCTAAGTCAAGTTATGAATTGATGAGCCTAGCTGATTATATTCTAAATATAAGAGTTAGTAGCAAGTGAACTTTAGTCTCAGATGTAAGACTCATTTCACTTTATTATACCATGTTCGTTATTTTTTCCTCCAAATTAAGTCTATTGATCATTGCCACAATAATGGGTGCAATCAATAAAAGTAATTTTTAAAGAGAAGAATTTAAGAAAACCAACGTACATTTTATTAGAAAATAACTAATTTAGCTTCTTCTTTTTTTAAATTTTTTAAATTATTTATCTAACACATACATAATACATTTAAGTCCAAATGGATTATTACATTATTATTGAACATTAATGATTTAAGTTAAAATAATTTTTATTATTTTATTATTAAATTTATAAGATATATTTTTTAACTTTAAAATCACTATCCTCTAAAGTATAATCACTACCAACAAGTGTTGGTGCACGTAGAAATGACTTTGTGAACTTAAGTACTGATGTCTCAGGTCCAATATGAGAACGCCATTTGGAGATCTGCCCTCAATTAGGCCAAGCAATATGCTCGAATGAAACGCATTCAAATAGTCATATAAAAATGTAGTTATTTATTTCTTCATATTTAAGATAATAAACTAATTTAAACAATATGAAAGCAAAAACATCAGGTGAACAGTTCAATGACCACTTACCTGTTGCAACTAGGTTGTACTCCCCATACGATGCATGAGGTGCTTGTACTTTATTACTTCAATTAAAATTGATGTAATTATAAACCATCTTAATGTTATGAACTATCATTTTAACCTTAAACAATATTGTTTTGACTTAATTATCAACTACAATTTAATTATATACTTTTGTTAAAGACTAAATACAGAGGAGAAAAGTTACATATTTTTTTAATAGCATGTGCTCCCGTGTGTTGATTCGGGAGCTTATAAATAATATTATCATTGATTATAACATATTCTGCTATTCTACTAAATTGTAATGATGCACTTCTTTCATTGATTAAATTTTACTAATAAAGAAAATGAAATATTGGGTTAAACCCATTTATACTAATAAAGAAACTGAAAAACTGAAAATTATTAAGACACCGTCTTAATGCTTCAACATAAATAAGCATCGAACTTAATAAGTTGTTTCAAAGCATAGCCTTATTGCTTTATTGAGTTTAACCCACAAACCATCAATTCTTCAACCTAAAAAGTAGGGGTGTTCGGGATCGGGATCGGGAAATGCCATTCCCGATCCCGATCCCGAAAAATCTTCGGGAATCAAATTGCTTCCCGATCCTGAGAATTTCCCGTCCCGTTGGGACGGGAATTCCCGAGCTCGGGATCGGGAATTTCCCGAATTCCCAATAATTCCCAATGCCATGTACACTAAAAATCCCATCATCATCTTCTAGCCTCATCTATCGCACATACTCAAACCCAGTCCAGGCAAAATCAGCGAATGCATATGAAAATAAACAAGAAAATAGGGATACAGATTACAAACTGGAAACCATCAGTGAATTCAGTAAGCTATTTGGCTCAATATTTTAGGCTTTGCGCATACAGAGTAGTTCCCAATGGCAATTAGATACCTTATAGAACTTGAGTGCTTGAGGACCGACCAAAGCCAGGCAGTATCGTCGGGAGCAGGGAAGGGAAGACCTACCAGAGTAGGGCAGCACTGTCGTGAGTCGTCCGTATAGCAACGAGAGCGAGGACGTCGATGAGGGGAAGACCACCAGGGAGAGCGAGGACGCCGACGAGGGGAACACCGGAAGAACGTGATGCAAAGTAGACAGGGGAAGACCATCACAGGAAGATCCGAGAGAGCAAGAGTGACGAGAGGGTATGGGAGAAGGAGATCCGTGATGCAATTTGTGGTTGAGACTTGAGATTTGAGTGTGAGACTGAGAATCTGAGAGAGCGAGAGTGACGAGAGGGTATGGGAGAAGGAGATCCGCTGAGAGCTGAGAGTTGAGATCGGGAAATGGAAGGAAACGCAGAGTGCTTCTCTTTTTTTTTTTTGTTGGGCCGAAAGACTTGTGCGTCTGGCCTTCACTCCTTCGGTGCTTGACTAATCCTGGCTGGGCTCTTGGGCTGAATAGGCCTTCAACTAAAAAAAAAAAAACTTAGCCTATTATTTCGGGATCGGGAAATACCGATCCCGATCCCGAAATTTAAATTTCCCGATCCCGAATTTTTCCCGTCCTGAAATTCGGGATCGGGACGGGAAGACCGGGATGGGAATTTGTTGAACACTCCTACTAAAAAGTACCCAGAGCATGAATATCAAATATTTATTATAGCACCCGCAATTTACATACATCAACATCACAAGAAATATTGGCCAAAACATTATAAAACATATTCTTCGTAAATTATCAATATAATAAACACACTAATTCCATTTAATAATACATTTGTTTGTAGTGAGTTTCAACATAAGATTATTCTTGATAGCATTCATATGAACTGAAATGTAAATTGTTAGGATGATTTTTAAACATAGCCTTTCAATATGACATGAGTCTTTTCACAAGATGTTTAATTCCTCTGTTTATTGAACCTCTTTCAGCTTTAATTTAGAATTGTCAGGATAAAACAGTGTTAACTTTATTCAAAAACTTAATCCACATGGGGAGTGAAGCTAATAGTTGGCAATACATCAATAAATATGCTTATAATAAAAAGCAAGCAGCTAGTCCCATTCAAAAAAGGGAAAAAAAGAAACAAACAAACTGCTAATAAAGCGTTTTATATTTACATGTTGCAACATCTCTCTTCTCAACAGGTGGGATTTTATTAAGGTGCAGATTTTCTTTTCCAAATTTGGTACTTTATGTTAAAGGATCAAAAAGACCATGCAATTGTTTCTTACTTCATTATAGGACCTAAATTAAATAATGTTTTAATAACTTAAACTTTGTTTTACAAAATTAGCATTATCACATCTACCAATAAAGTAATACAAAAGAAGCCACCTTTCTTACATGAAATACTAGATGACAGGAAAAAAAAGACATTAAGAATGTCTTCCAATTTTGTTTCAAAGCTTTGGATGCTCGCAAATTGCTTTAATTAACTAATCAAGCCTGGATCAGTACAGTAAATTGCAAAAGTAAAAGAGAAAATGTCCAATAACACCAAAATGCAGTCCACGATCGAAGAGACAACCCCATCCCTAAAGTTATATATCTGTACTTTAACGAGCTTTTAAAATCCCACATACATTTAGCATATATTTGCAGCAATTTCTTTTAAAAATCCAAGCTTTTTCATTTTGTTTTGTCCAATACATCCTTTTGCTTTAATTTTTTGGGTGTTTTTTGTCCGACTTGAAAATGTTCCCCTTTTTTTACTTTTGTCTTAACAGTTCTTTAAACAACCACCCATGGGTTAGGCATTAAATATGGTTTGACATGATAGTAAGTGAGAATCACTATCAATTAGTTACTTTTAATTCTTTTTCTTCTTTTATAATCTCTTTAATCTTTATTATAAAACATCAACTATCAATTCTCATAAACCAATAAAGATAGTTAAAAGTATTAAAGTTATCCTAAAATTCAAGTAATTTTCAATATTACCCTTATCAACTGCACTAAATTCAAACATCTATTAATTATTACTTTCTTCCACTACTCTTATTAAATATGGGAATATATGAAAAAATAAATTAAATGCTTCTTGAAAACTTATAAGTGCCTTATAAAAAGGACCAAAAGTATTTGTTAGTTGGTGTCTTATAACAAAGACCAGAGGAAGTATTAGATTAGATTGAACAATTTTCAATGCGTTTAATTTAAATTGTTTCATTTTAAAAGAAATAAACATAAAATACTACTCTAGTCTTTGGAGTTGACATTGATCTTAAATATAAAAATCATTTCTCATATCTGTTAATCTTTTTCTAATTTATCTTTATTAATGTTCATTCAACAATAATAAACCCATAAGAGTGTGAGTGTTTGGATGCCAAAAAAAAAAAGTGTTTTTATGCTAAAACCATGGTTTTAGTAAAAAGATCCCAAACACTGATGCTTTCTGGATGATCTTGTTTTTGCCAAAACCATGGTTTTAGAAAATCATTTATTTTTTGCTTTTTTAGCTTGTGGGCCCCACACCCTTTCTCTCATTAGTTCTACTCAAGGTATTAAAACCCAGACCGGGTACTGAACCGGTCGGGGTACTAGGTTAAGGGTCAGTGGGTCAGACCGGGGCCAAACCGGAGCTAAACCGGTGAGAAATTGAAAATTTTAGGCTTATTGGTATGAAATTCTAAAGAAAATAGTAAAAAAAAATTTTTAAAAAATGGAAACCGGACCGGCCAACCAGCCGGTTCGCCGGTTACCGGGCCGGACCAGCCGGTCTGGTCCGGTTTCCAGAACACTGGTTCTACTACATGTTGGTGGCCCCACACCCTATCTCTCATTTATCCTTATTTCTATCTCATCTGAACTTAATTTCAACATTTTCTCTCTTATCTTCTTTTTTTTCCTTTTTTATTAGAATTTCAAACTTCTCTCCCTATCTGATCGGTCGTTTTTTTAGAATTTTAAAATTTTAATTCTCTCTCTATCCTTAATATAAGGCTTATTTATCTAATTTGATTATATTAAAAAATTTAGTTAAGTTAATTAATATCACATATAGACAAATTTATTTCATTTTTGGTATTGATTGTAAAATGTAATGTTAAATAATGGGTTAAGGTACAAATTTAACTACCAAATTTTTTCTGAGGGAGACCTGACATAAATAAGTTTTGGAATAGATGAATGATTTTTTATCATACAATTTATTAACACACACACACACACTCATATGTATGTTTGATCTATTTTTGGAATAGACAAATCATTTTTTGTATTTATTATGCAATTTAATGTTAAATAATACTTAAAATATAATCTTATTTTTTATATGTAAGAGTAAAATACTCTGAGAACCCTCCAGTTTTACATTAATTACATAGACCTCCCCTCTATTTTAAAAACATACACTTAAGTCCAAACAGTTAACTCCGTTAAGAATATTCTAAAAAGATTCCAAAAATATATTTTTTTAATTAAATTTATTTTTTCTTGCATATTTTGACTAAAGTTGTTTTAAAGAATTTAAGAGCTTTTTTTTATCTATTCCTTAATTTCTATTTTTATCTTTACAAGTAGTTATTGTTTGATGATTTTAGCATTGGTTAATGTAAATATCACAAACGTTGAATATTCAAGCAAGATTTTAAATAAAAATATGTTTGATCAAATGTGTTTATAAATATTTGTGGGAAAAAAATATTAAATTATAAATTTAAATGACACATACAATCTCATACTTATATAGTTTATTATATTTGATAAAAATATGTGTTTAATATATATTTTAAGTCAAAATTAATTTATAATATCAAAATTAATAATTTTTTAAAAAAATCAGAAAGTTAGAGAATCTAATAGAATAAATTTATGGTTGTATAAATTTTTATTAGCCCCTATATATATATATATATAATTCTAATACTGAAGAAGGGCATTTTGATTAAAAAAAGTTTAAAAGTCAAACTGAACGGTCAATTAACGGTTTGGGTGGATGGAAATAGAATTTCAAACTATAAGAGAGGTTTGTGTAACATATATTTTAGTTTTAAGGGAGGTTTATATGGGTTTCTAAAATAGAGGGGAGGTCTGTGTAATTAAGACAAAACAGAGGGGAGGTTAGAGTATTTTACTCTATGTAATTATCACAAAAGCTAATGTCTTTTTTAATAATTTAACCATGAAAAAAAAGCTATTATGATCACAATATCCAAATACTCTCATTTTGTTAAAATCATTTTTTTCCTATAATCTATTCTGGTTATAATCTATTCTCTAAAAATTATTTTCTGCTTTTTCTCCAGAAGCTATTCTCCAAAAACTAATCCAAACACACTTAGTGTGAGAGAAGTTTTATCTCAGGTTGCGCAAACCTAGATTTGACAAATTACCAAACACTCACTTAGAGACATGAAGCTACTCAGTTGGGTTTCAAAATTCAAAAAGTAATCTTGGGTTTTTCAATGCACACTCATGCTTTTTTTTACTCATGTTATGGGACGGGCCCATTCATTTGATTTGATTTGAAATTTTTATGAAACTCCATCTTCCACTTCATTTGGTATAGTTTATTTTTTACTTATAAGTTCATATAAATAGTGATTTATACGAGGTAAGTATGTGAACGGGAGTTTTATCTCGACTTACGTATTAAACACTTATTTTCAACAAAAACATTATTCCAAACATAGCTGTACTATGCCATCTTTTGACTTTTGTCCAACACTAACAGTTTCTTAAAGATGTTCCAGACCATCCCATGGGTTAGGCAATAAATATGGTTTGATATGATAATAAACGAGGAACCACTTCAATTAATCAATCCTCATTAGCTACTTTTAATTCTTTTTCTGCTTTTATATTAGATTAGATTGAACAATTTTCAATGCATTGAATTTAAATTGTTTCATTTTAAAAGAAATAAATATAAAATAATACTCCAATCTCAGGAGTTGATATTGGTTGTAAATATAAAAATTATTTTTCATATCTGTTAATTTTTTTCTAATTTCTCTTTATTGATGTTCATTCAACAATAATTTTTTTTTTTTTGGTTGCCCATCTAGTTCACCGGAACTTTCTGCATACACAAAGTTCGAACCTGAGACCTTGCTTAAACGGAATCAAGCCGCTTATCATTTAGACCAACTCCCATTGATCATTCAACAATAATTAAATAAGACCATGGTGCACGAAGATACTCAGTTGGGTTTCAAAATTCAAAAAGTTATCTTGGGTTTTTCAATACACACTCATGCTTTTTTTTTTTTACCCATGATATGGGATGGGCCCATTGATTTGATTCGAATTTTTTAGGAAACTCCACCTTCCACTCGTGACTTTATATGATAACGCTGGAAATATCATAATAGATGTGCCCACTGGAATGGCGCATACAAAGCTTGAGGACATGAATGTTATATGTGAAAAAATTGAAAACGCCTTGTGAACAATAAAATGTGTCTGACGCGAATATAAAGCCATGAAATGATGCAGGGTGAACAGATTTTAATAATAGATAGATATTGGCCAAAACATAATAAAAAATATTCCCCGCAAATTATCAATATAATACATAATAATATGCTCATTCACATAATTCAAATACAGTCATAGTTTATATTAAAATAAAATATTTTAAATCTCTACCGTGCATACAAGATATTACCAATGTACATTCAAATTTGATTTGTCTATATGACAGCTGCAAAAAAAAAAAAAAAAAAAATTTCCCATGTTACAACCTATACATCATTGCACAGTATACTAAGGATTCAGAAAATTTGTAAAACAATGAAGCAATAAAAGCTGTTAAACAAAAAAAAACTATAAAGCATCATACCTAAAATTACACTTATAAATCTTCAGGTACTTGAAAGATCTGACATAGATTATCATATCACATGCCTAGGTAACTTCAAGAAACAAACAACCAAATCAAATAAATTCTGAAATAGGCAATCAAGTGTTTTTGAGAATTGAGTGGTTTTCTACTCGTCCTTCCCATCCCTTTATTTCTATGTTGTGAGGGATGATGGATAGGGTGGTGGAACAATAATGGTTTCTTTTTTCTCTTTTTTTGAATAGAACAATAATGGTTTCATGTTAAAGTTAACCAAGCATCCTAATGTGACCAAAGCTTGAAACCTTCTAGCCAACTACACTATTATTATTAATACCATTGTCATGTTTTTTATTATACTTGACCAAACAGTTAATTTGTAATGGTTTGTGACACTGTTGTCAATCATGAAAGACACTTTATTGGATACTTTTTGACAAAGAATACTCAAAATGAATAATTAAAGGCAGACCCAGTCATTAAAGTAGATCCAAGGCCAACATTTACCTTACATTGTGGTTTGCCTCCGCAATTGAAAGCAAGTGGGTCCAAGTTTAATGTGTCACCTACATCACTAATTTGTTTGTATCATGATAGAAAGAAGCCATCCCTTAATGAATAATTTAATAAATAATTAAAGAAGCCATCACTAATTTTTTTGTCACACATCATATAGCAGTTAAGGAAATTCTGAAAAGAGTTGAGAAGAGATTTTTAATGTCAATGCTTGAGTGAAATTTTGATTTGTCATAATCTCACATTCAGCAGCTAGTCATACCTTTTTAGATGAATTTCTCCACATCGTCGTCAATTTTGTATATTCCTCTTCAAAGCAATACAATATCATTTGATTCTCTCTTTTTTTCTTCTTCATACAAATGTCATTTTACTCTCTATATACTTTTTGGGATCGTTCTTAAAAGTGATATAATTCTGTCCATTAATTTTCTCTTTTGCTTTCTTTTTCTCATAGCAACATTACTTGACAAGTGATAAAGTCAGTCAAACACTTGCATTTTAAGATATTATAATCCATGAGCATACAACTCTACAATTATACAATGAAAGAAGTCAAAATAGCAATGCCCAGATCCTCAAATCCTCGTTCAAAGAATTTTCAGAGCAAATATATATGTTGAATATATACCTCATGAAGCTTTCCCAACACCCAAATTGAATGAATGACAAAAGGGGTAGTATCACAGCAACTCAGATCTTGGGCAACGAAGCCACATTGATCTAGGCCACAAAAGCGGAAATCCCTAGAATGTTGTTCTTTGAAATGAAAAAGAGCGCGTTGGCATGGGAGAAAGATTACCTTGAAGAACAGACACGAATCTGACTCAAACTCTCCAGCTTGCTTCAAGGCATCCTCATCTCTGCCTCCGGCCATTCTGGTCGTTACTTCCCCATCGGATTCGTGGCCAGATCTGCCCACAATCCCCGTCTAGGGTAAACTTGCGGCATGAAAAGAAAGAAAGGGTGAATGCATGAAGAATGAAGAGAGAGGGAGAGGAGAGAGATGACGAGTTTTTGAAATGAGTGGATGGTTTTTAGAAAAAAGAGAGTAATATAAAAAAAGTTGGACGGACATACTTTTCTTGAGGAGAGACAAGAAAGATAAAGATAAATTTTAAAATTTGAATTTTGAGTCGGTTGTTGTCCGGCTTGTCTGTATGAGCCCGAGACAAAATATTTTATTTTGAAAAATCGTGATCGGCTCACGAACAGTAAATTGAGTCTAGATCTACACATAAGTGGGATCAGCTTCCGGGAACAGATTTTATATAGATGATGATGATGATCGATGATTGATGATGATGATGATATGGATGCAAGTTGCCGGTTGTACCCCTCAAAGTCGTCCCTATAAAAACCCCAACATACATAACTACTTCTCTACTCAGTAATCACCTTCTAACACGACCATGGCCCAACGCTTCATCCATGTCTTCTCTGTGCTTCTGGTGATTGTCACCGCCATTGAAGGCACCAAAGCCGTCGACTACACAGTCACCAACACCGCCCTCAACACCCCCGGTGGCCGCGCCTTCCGCGACAAAATAGGCAACGCCTACGCCAGGCAAACAATGAACTCTGCAACAAAATTCATATGGAGGATCTTCCGACAGAACTCTCCGGCCGACAGAAAGAACGTGCAGAAAGTGAGCTTGTTTGTGGACGACATGGACGGAGTAGCATATACTTCAAACAACCAGATTCATCTGAGTGCAAGGTACGTCGGAAGTTACTCCGGCGATGTGAAGAAAGAAGTGACTGGTGTGCTGTATCATGAGATACTCATGTATGGCAGTGGAATGGTAACGGTCGAGCAAATGGAGGTTTGATTGAAGGGATTGCTGATTATGTGAGGCTCAAAGCTGGCCTTGCACCGAGTCACTGGGTCAAACCGGGGTCAGGGAGATAGGTGGGACCAGGGCTATGATGTTACTGCTCGTTTTCTGGATTATTGTAATAGTTTGAAAAATGGGTTTGTGGCTGAACTGAACAAGAAGATGAGGACCGGTTATAGTGACGACTACTTTAGGCAGCTTCTTGGGAAGACAGTGGACCAGCTTTGGCAAGATTATAAAGCTAAATTCGGCAATAATCTGGAAGTGTCTTCTATTTAAGTATCTTATGAGCTACTTAGTTTAAAGAATAATAGGATGATACATACATATGTTCTGTATCATCGTTTGCCTATGACATGAATGCATAATGTTAATTACTGCTAATAATGAAATGCCGTACGTATGTTGCTGTATATATAAAGCTGAGTACCCTTTTCTGCAAAAAGTGTTAAGAAGAAGAGGCTTATAAAAATTTACAGAAGGGGTATAAGAATAATATCTTTATCGTCCAATGATGTTCCCCGGCCGGTTAGCATTATCTAATTAAATTTATTAGCAATAATATATTTATTTTTTAATGTTTCAAGAAACAATTTTACCCCGTTAAAGAAAATGGAAAATTAAATAATTAAACGAATGAGATTGAGTATGAATAGAAGTATGAACAGAGAGATCAGTATGAAGAGGATCCAAATCCATATATCACTAATAATAAGTTGAGTTTAAGTGGTCCAAGGAGGATTCTAAAAAGACGCCACTAAAAATTGACATTTCAAGGTAACAATTAAAGTCACTGTTAGAAGTCTGATCGCCGCTGAAAATATGACTTTGCAATAATAATCAGCAAGTTGTTTCTAATTTAGAAAGAACTTTTGGAAATCCACACATACATGTCCACAACCTAAAATTTTAGAAATGAAGGAAGGGAGAGACTTGAAATCCCGGTTGATCAATAGGCATTCACAATACCTAACTTTAACTTCTAGTGTTGTACTTATCCTGTGGGATGCACATGGGATGTGAATAAAATTCACAAAATCATACTTGTCAAATAGCCATATCTGTTTATTAGAAAGAAGGTTTATATGATAAGGACTAATCAATTTAATAATGATTAAGTCATATTTACATGCGGTGGATATTGATTTGTTTTGAAGGACTTTTGGGGATGATTAGATTTCATCGATGGGACATGTTTTATAGCGACGAAACATATAAAAACTTTCAAATCTTTGAAGATTACATCCATTAGTTATATTCAGCTTACTTTCAAAATGATGAGGCCATATTAATACAAGAATAATGAATCAAATTAAGACAAACCCAATTAAAGCTTATTTAAGTGTATCGGACAAAATAGTCAATGCATTTCCGTTAAATATCGTATATTAAGCACAAATCTCATAACAAACACGTATGATCCAATCCATTGCATACATTTCTTTCCCAAAAAACTAGTCCAACAATTATTTAAAGCTATTCCCAGCCGCCCTTGTCTACATGAGGGACACCTCTAATTCATAATATATCTTTAGGATAAGTACCGCAAATAAATAAGAAAAAATAATACTCCCTCTAGTTCATATTGTAAATCACCTTTTAATTCAACGAGTATAACTCAAGGAATATCCTTGAATATGACGGGGTAGACTCGTTCCAAGAGTGTTGAGGTCTAAGCTTTCTGCAACCTCGTTTTAGATATTACATAGATTTAATTGTTAAAAAAATATCATTATGCTAATAATAAGGACGACACAGGGACTACACAGGGAGTATTCTTTATGTTAATTATGAGTATTAGGGTCTATCTGATATGAGGGATTTTGAGGGGAGGGAAAATTTTTATAAGTTGCATTTAAAAAAAATTTTGAAGAAGTAGGGTTACAAAATTTTAATTAAAAAAATGTAAAATAAAAGAGTAAGAAAAACTAATTAAAAAATTTTAACCCCACTTCTCTAATTTTTTTTTTTTTAAAATCCAATTCCAAAACATTTTCCCTTGTATCACTTTCCTTCCCCTTCCCTCACACCGAACAAGTTAAAGAGAGAATTAATAACATGAAAGCAAGGTGTTAAAGGATGGAAAAGCTATAAGAACGTGTAATTAAGGTTGTCAAACTCATGAATTTAAGTAAACTCATAATAATGAGGTAAACTTGTATCATAAACCTGTAAGAATTTATCTCCATCGATAAAAAGCTATTAAAAATATGTAATTAAATATGAAAGTACAAAAAAATGATAGAGTTCAGTTTAAATCTAACTCATATTGAAATTAAATATATCAAGGTTTATACTTTATCATATTCAACATAACATTTTTTATGAAATTTATATATAAAATCATTTAATATAAAAAAATTATAAATTTAACAAAAATCATAAAATGTTGGATTAGCATCGTCTTCAAATTCTTTATACTTACCCATCACCATTAAAATTGATTTGTTTAATAAGAAGGAAGAACTGAAGGATGGAAGAAAATGACGCAAAACCGGAAGATAATAGAATAGCATTTACTCTGAAGACCAAAAGGAAGGACATGACACTAGAGTCGGGAATTCAAGCTGAGTCCATCGGGTCGATCCGTTTAGGCTCGAGCCCTTCAAGAACCGGGCTTATGATTTAGAGGCTAAAAAGGAAGCGGGCCTAAAAGGGCCGGCCCTGTAGGACCTGCCCTTTTAGGCCCGTTTAATATTTTTTTTAAAATAAATTAATAAATATAATATCATTATATCAAATTATCAATATGAGAGATACCTAAATACCTAGTAGAGTATTAATAACAAGCAAACACTTATTAATTTGTTTGATTTATTTTATTTTCTATAATGATTTATTAATTTAAATTTAAAAAAAAAAAAAGCTAACTTGGACATTAGATGATTATTTTAAATAAAAATTTATGAGTATTAAAAATAATGTATCTCAATTTAAAGCAAAATAATAAATAAATTATAAAACTTGAAAAAGAAATTTTTTTGAATTAAAATGAATTTAAGCCTGTTTAGGCCCGAGCCCGTGAAGGGCCGCGGGCTTAAAAAATATGATACTTTTTAACAAACGGACCAACCCGTTTAAATTCGAACCTGTGAAGGGTCAGTTTTGTAGGACCGGGTTGGCCCGTATTCCCAGCTCTACGTGACAGTGAAAGATAAAGAATGGGTACTGGGGTACTTAAGGGCAATATTTTCTAAAGACTAAAATGAAAAGACAGAGGTGCCCGTAAAAGGTCAAAAATATCAGAAAAAGGGTCAAAGCAATTAACCCAATATATCAATCAAACCCTTCTCTGAGGTGCCTTCACGGACGGACTAGGAAAATGGGCCGGTCTCTTTAGATCCGAATCCCAAAAAGTATATAAATCTTAGGGAAAATCACTGTCAGGTCCCATGGAAGCAAAATATTGTTAAAAAAGTCCCAGGAAAAACTGAAATATCTGAAAAGTCCCTAGGGACTTTTCTGATATTATTTTCAAATGTAAAAAGACACACATGCCCTAATGAAAATTTAAACTCTTCTTCCTCAATATGAAAGAGAGACCAGAGCGGCAGAACCCCAAATCATCGCAGAGGGCCAAATCGCGTTCCAGAGGCATTTGAAAAACGAACTTCTGCCGTCTCCGTTGTCGTCCGGTGGCGTGCGGTGCGTGGCCGTCGTTGTGCCGTCATTCGCTGATCGTGTCCGTCACTGGTGGTCCTCGCTCACCGTCGGCCCTCGCTCACCGTCGGTGCTCCCTTCGTTCGCCGTGCGTGTCCCGTTGCTGGTCGGCGTCTTGTGGCCGTGTGTGGGTGCTGGTGTTGCAGTCGGCTGCGGCCGCGTCTCCGTCGGTGGTGTCTGGCGCCCAGAGTCGTCCGGCGTTCCTCCACTTCGAGACTCCATCGGTGCTCCAGTCGAAGGCGCCATTCCCGCCGGTGAGTGAAAGAAATCACTGTTTCTCATTAATTTTGTTGTTGGATTTAGGATTTAGGACTTTGATTTAAGTTGTGTAATTTTCTAGTAACAAAAATGGCATTTTGAGAGATGATTGTGAAAGCTTTGTTTGTAGAGTCTCTTTCAGTTCAGGTCTTGAATCATTTGGATAAATTTAGGAAGGAGAAAGACTATAGGGCTAAGAGAAGCTTGGCATATATGATTAGTTTGATAGGAAGAGGAAGATTGGGCCCGCCCCATTTCCTACCCCCTTTATTTAGGAAAGAAAAAAAATGGCATGATCTACATTTAGCTCCATATTGTAGGTAGTAATTGGTTATGGTTTTTTTATAGATGCTTGTTCATATGGCATTAATCTATACCTCTTCAATGGTAACTTGTTTATATTGCGGCTTTACTGTTTATAGTCTCTGCAGCTTTATTGTGCACCGTTTGTTGACTTCCACTGATAATATTGAGTTGTTTTGTGATAAAACTGAACTGTGTGGACTTGGGTTAGAGTTTTGGTGCAGTGACTTGAATTTGTTGTCAAAATGTGGATGTTTGCTGAACGGTATATTCCAAAGCTTTGCATCTATCGCTGAAATTCTGTACACTTTGTTGAGTTTGGTGAAATTTCTGATATGAGCTTACTTGTCAAAATTTGCATTTGACATACATATTGATTGCCATGGTAAGTTGTGTGACTTTAGGTGCATGTACTGAAATGTCAAAATTTTGGGCAATGTTGGAGGTGAATCTGATTTGTGACAGTGGAATTTACTGGTTATAAGCTATGCAAAGCAGTAGTCTCTTGGTGGCACCAAACTAGTGTTGTGTTGGAGTCATTTTAGATTATTGTTTTTGATATTGAGTTTTAATTTGCACATGAAAATAGTTTGAATCAGTGGACTGTACTCTGTGTTAAAGCTCTTGTTACTGAGTTTTGGAAGGATTGGATTAATTATTATGTTTCTGGTTAAGTAAAAAATGGCGAACAAAAGAAAAAGGGAAGATAAAGAAGAAGAGAGGCAGCCAAAAGTGTCATCGTATGTATTGTTCACGCAAGAGTATTACCAGAACAAGAAGAAAAAGAATGAGCCGAAAAGGCCTTTTAAAGAGGAGAGTAAGTCGGTAAAAGAAGCTTGGAACGCTTTGAAAGATGATGAGAAGGAGAAATATAAGGAGAGGGCAAAGAAATTAAGGAGAGGGGAAAAAGGGAAAAAATATGTTGTTCCATTCCTTACTCGGTGTGCCCCTAATCAATTTATAGAGGTGTGCAAAAGTTTGAAGAACAGAGAAGAGCGGATGGAACGGTTAAAGAGAATTGGATTTGATAAGTTGGTCAACATAAGCTGTTCACAAATCCCTCGAGACTTATGTGGGCAGTTTATGGGTGCATTTGACCCTCCAACCAACAATGTTTCCATTCGAGGGAGGTCACTCCACATTCGCTCGGAAGATGTAACAGAATTTATGGGGTTACCGTGTGTGGGCGGGGACATTGAAAGAAATGCGATGAATGAAGACAAAGATTTTCAACAATTAAAAACATTGTATGGCACAGTGCCATATAAGACAATTGGGAAATGGCTGATTGAAAGAGAAGATGATGCAGATTTTGAATTTCTCTTTATTATGTACGCATTGGGCACGTTGTTGTGTCCCGGAGCCGGTGTTAAGGTTAGTGACCGAGTGTTAAAGGTGTTGGTAGCTACAAAGCCAGCTTTTGGAGACAATGATTGGGCTACCTTTGTGTTGAGTGAACTTTCAAATTCAGTTGGACAATACAAGAAAAAAGTGAGCAAAGGGAAAGCTTCAGGAAAAATCAACGTTGGAGGGTGTATATATTTTCTTATGGTAAGTGCAACATAAGTTTTCATTGTATAATGATTCCTAAAGTTCTGCATTAAATGTTGACATTTACTTATGTTAAGTTGTTATTCACATTGTATGCAGGTTTTTTGCTTACAAAAATTTCCCCTCGGTGAACTACAAGCCTCTAAAAATGACGAAGCAGTACGATATTGGAATGATAAAAACGTGAAGAAGAGAGTGCAAATAGAGAGGCACAGCAACCAAGGGTTGCTACATTCCGTGGGGCAAGTAGTGGGGGGTCCGGCCTCGGAATTGCATCAGCAGAATATTATAACACACCCAGTAAGTGATGAACTTTGATGTGAGGTTTACATACTTTGCATATTATTGTCACTAATATTTCCCTCATAATTTGTAGGAATTGAAGAGAACATATGAAAGAATTATGTCAAGGGTGGTGTCAATTGTCCAAGAGGAATTGGTTTCCCTTGAAGCAAGGTTGTTAGGGGGGAGAAATGGATGCAGGGGCAGAAATTGATGAACAGTCATCGTCAGAAAATGACGATGAACAACCCTCCTCAGGAAGTGAAGCTGAAAAGGCTGCCATACGAAAAGGAGATGATGAAGTTTGGAGCATACATGAAGAAGATGGGTCAGAGGAAGATAATGAAGGTGAAGCTAATAGGTCAGCCAACGAGGGGAAAGATGAGTGTTCTGAAGATGTACTAAAGGGGGAAGAAGAAGTACAATTGAGAAAATCGACAAGGGTCAAAAAGCCTGCTCTTGTCTCTCCCTGGGTGACAACCATGACTAAGAAAAGAACGAAAGATGACAAGCACAAGGAAGCTTTATTCCAGCTGTGCACAACGAGACCCAACAAAGAGGATGCACAAGAGTAAGTAATTAAATGTCTACTATCTATTTCTAGTTTAAGAACAAAAACTGACTGCAAAATGCTTGTTTGTGTAATAGGCTGTTTGTGGAAATGTATGACTATTTCGTCACACGAGGCGAACTATATTGTCTCCGTGAAAGGGGGTGGATCAATAATAGGGTATGTTACATATACATTGACAAGAACTGATACTTTGTTACTTTAGTACGATATGCACTAACTTTTCAGCTATTTTTTCTCAGTTTATGTCAATGGTCGCAAGGACATTAGTGGGGGATCAATTACAGAACTCTAGTCGAGTCAGTAGACACATCTTTTCATCAGAGTTGATGGAAAAAATGTCGTCTGACCCAAAGAAGTGGTCCTGGCAAGCGCATGAATATGAGATCCTTCCTGAGCATATTCGATACAACATTGGGGATTGCGACTTAATCTTTGCTCCTACATTACGGCTTGATCACTGGTTCTGTTATGTGTTGGATACCAAGACATTGCGTTTCTCTGTCCTTGACTCGCTGGTTGACCAGCTCACATATGCAAGATTGCAAAAGAGGGAAGAAGATGCACTTTTAGAGGATGAGAAGACAAGTAAGAAGAAGAGATTGAGCCAAAAGCAACAAGAAGAATTGCGTGGCAAGGAGCGGTTGGCAAGCCAGTGTGTAAGCACTCCAACTTAAGTTTATGCTTTATTTTGTAAATGTTGTTCTTGCTGTGTTGTGTAATGTCA
Source organism: Inga oerstediana (assembly GCA_963210345.1). NCBI lineage: Eukaryota > Viridiplantae > Streptophyta > Magnoliopsida > Fabales > Fabaceae > Inga > Inga oerstediana. The sequence goes on along the minus strand of OY723399.1, from coordinate 30,177,730 downwards.
ACATTATTTGCTTCTTGCAGAGAGATTGCATCATTAGTGTACTTCGCAGGGTTAAACCAGAATTATTTGGCAAAGGAAGAGAAATACCTAAAGACATCAACTGGCCAAAAGTGCATGTCCAAGCTGACATGTTAGTATTACCTTTTTTTTTGTTGCTCAATACTTTGAAATGGTTGGTTGTGTTTCATATCGTTTGTTCCTTTCTGTTTGCAGCGATTCGTGTGGCGTCCATGTTCTTTCATGGTTATTCGGTTGGGATGGCTCGGCACAGGACAAAGGGGGGTATACGATGCCTAAGTTGTCTCCTGAACAAATTCGGCAGATTAAGGTCGATTCGTTATGGTGGCTTGTGACACATGACAGGAACATACATGCCAAAAAGGTGCTGTCCATTGCAGGTGACAAGAAACAAATGCAGGGGAATAGAGACAAGTAGCATTTGTGATGTTATTATGTACATATGTTGCTATTTTGTGGGTTCTTCAAGAACCTTATGTCTTTGTGTGACTATTTTGTCATTATAGGAAGGGCAAGAAGAATTGCTTTTTTGTTTACTCCCATGTTTAGGTTACAAGGAAATATTTTCAACTGGTTACGGCTATTGCACAACTGCATATGCCTTCTTGTACAAGTTATAACATTTAAGTAATAGGGCGTTATTACAATGGTGATTTTTACAGGTCTTCAAGCATTTATTGACAACAGGTTATATGGGTTTAACAACCTCCAACACGTTTTTCAAATTAAAGAAGTTTTCTTACGTTATGAATAATGTGTTGTTTACAACTCCTGAAGTGTGTATTAACAATCTGATGAATTCGTTTTACAACTTCAAGGTGTGGCGATTTGCTTTTGCTTCGCCACAGCGCAACAACTGCAAAATGACATGAAAAATGGCCTTTTCTGATTGTCAACCCTTAAAGCAAAATGACATGAAAAATGGCCTTTTCTGGAAAATGGCCTTTTCTGATTTACAACCCTTAAAGCGTTCATTTACAACCCTGTGAGTTCAATTAACAACCTCCCCCGCGTTTGTGTCTGACAACGTGATCTGACGTTAAGGGTTGTAAATGAGACATTTACAACCCTTAAAGCGTTCATTTACAACCCTTTGAGTTCAATTAACAACCTCGCCCGCGTTTGTGTCTAACAACGTTATCTGACGTTAAGGGTTGTAAATGAACGCTTCAAGGATTGTAAATGTCTCATTTACAACCCTTAAAGCGTTCATTTACAACCATGTGAGTTCAATTAACAACCTCCCCCGCGTTTGTGTCTTACAACGTTCTCTGACGTTAAGTGTTGGCAAAGTAGCTATTTACAACCCTTAAAGCGTTCATTTACAACCCTTTGAGTTCAATTAACAACCTCTCCCGCGTTTGTGTCTAACAACGTTATCTGACGTTAAGGGTTGTAAATGAACGCTTTAAGGGTTGTACATGAGACATTTACAACCCTTAAAGCGTTCATTTACAACCCTGTGAGTTCAATTAACAACCTCTCCCGCGTTTGTGTCTTACAACGTTCTCTGACGTTAAGGGTTGTAAATGAACGCTTTAAGGGTTGTACATGAGACATTTACAACCCTTAAAGCGTTCATTTACAACCCTGTGAGTTCAATTAACAACCTCCCCCGCGTTTGTGTCTTACAACGTTCTCTGACGTTAAGTGTTGGCAAATTAGCTATTTACAACCCTTACAGCGTTCATTTACAACCCTTTGAGTTCAATTAACAACCTCGCCCGCGTTTGTGTCTAACAACGTTATCTGACGTTAAGGGTTGTAAATGAACGCTTTAAGGGTTGTACATGAGACATTTACAACCCTTAAAGCGTTCATTTACAACCCTGTGAGTTCAATTAACAACCTCCCCCGCGTTTGTGTCTTACAACGTTCTCTGACGTTAAGTGTTGGCAAATTAGCTATTTACAACCCTTAAAGCGTTGATTTACAACCCTTTCAGTTCAATTAACAACCTCCTCCCATCGTTTTCTCACCGTAACTATTACAAGTTGAGATATTTACAACCTGTAAAGCGTTCATTAACAACCCTTTCAGTTCCTTTCACAACCTCATCGCGTGACTGCAGCAGTACTTCTGATGCAAATTTTCATAACAGCTGAATTGTAGCATATTTTATCAAGTGGTTGGTTGGTTGTTTGCCTATTGTATGAAGTAAGTTAGACACATGCACAAGTGAATAGTAAGTCCCCCATGACTTTATAAAGTGCACACCTCACCACTGTCACCTAAGGAACCCATGATTTTAACCACTTATAATGCCTAATTACTTAAATTCCTGCTGCAAAAATTTGACAGCAACTGATGAAAATTTTCACAACTTCTAATGTATGTTTTCACAACATAATGAGTTTTGTTCACAACTAATGCAACTGATGCAAATTTAAACAACGCATGCAACCTAATTTTCCAACTTTCTGACAGTGCATGTCACAACTTAGTAGCATATCAGATCCACATATCAATTTACATTGAAATATTAAGTTGTATGAGTAAGGGGGTATTTTCGCCTACTCATTTAACTTAATATCAGACTATTTGTGTTTAACTACACCAACATCCGGACCCGTTCAAAAACCAATACGGGTCACAGGAAGGCACCAGTTAATGGTGTATATATACATAATCCAAAATAAGTAGCTAACAAAAGAAAGTACATAATCCATCGTTTTAGGTTGGATTTGGATTTTTGCAAGTCCTCACGGAGTGCCCAACCTCATGACATCAGCCACAATGATAAAGCTTCTTGTTTTGAAACTGAGATTCCCTTCTTTTTCTTTTCGGCCTCCCTGCCGGCCTTGTAGTTGTTGGCGGATCCAAGAATGTTTGTGTCAGCAAATGTGTGACAGTCAGAGAATCAGCTCGTGGACAATCATGTGTTGCAACTGGTCTCATGGTGTTTCCATATATTTTCTCCTGTGCTTCCACTTTCAGCCAATCATGTACAACTGTGTACACATTACCATTGAGTACCTTAATTGCTGCACAAGCATGGGCACAAGGTATTCCACTCATTTGCCATGCTAAACATGTGCATTTTCTTTGAGCAAGATCTACATTGACATAAATTGTCGCTTCACCACATCTAGTTCGCACCGAAAAGTTATGGTCTCCATAATATACTGCATCCATATTTTCCGCATAGGTAACATGCTGCAGCACTTTCTCTTCAACATTGGGTCCAACTCCATTTTTCCAATTGGCCATTGCCATCTTGCTTGCAAGCAATTTCCGTGCCAATTTGTCCTGATGCTCATGAATTAGTATTGACACGCTATGCTTCCTCTCTTTCAACATCCATGCATTAAACGACTCCGCAATATTCGTGGTTATGTTATCCCACCTATTGAAAGGAAACTTGCTCAGAGCCCATTTGTCAACATCCCCATTGGTCTCCACCCATTGTGCCAATTGTGGATTGAACAATCTTAATTTTCCCATTGCACTTATAAAGTCCTCATCCAACCTTGCATAGGCAATTGCATCAAGAAGCTTGAGTGCAGTCTCTTTGGTAGTCGCCGATGTACGTGCTCGACCTCTATTGATTTTCAAGAACTCTGCACTATAATTTTCCTTCACATGCCTGTAGCAATAGCCATGTCGCTCGCTGCCAAATATTTCTTTAACAGCACCGATAATTGCATTATTGCGATCTGACACTATGGTTATCATGATTGATCCTATTGTTTCTTTCAAATTGAGTAGAAACCAAAGCCATTCATCATATGTTTCACCGCTGACAATGGAATATGCTAAGGGAAACATTTGGTTGTCTGCATCGTATGCACAAGCTGACAACATTGTTCCCTTATAAGGGCCACTTAGATGACAGCCATCTATATAAACAATGGGCCGACAACCACCTATAAAACCTTTAACCGAGCAACCATAAGCAATAAATACCCGCTCAAATCTATTGTTAGATGAGCCTTCCCATTTTGCAACTGTGTCTGGATCACTTTCAATCAATCTATCACATATCCAAGGAATTGCTTGATAAGAGTCTTCTACTCGTCCATTTAATTCCTTTAACGCTCTTTCTTTTGCCCTATATGCTTGAGGGTAGTTCAGTCGCACCCCATACTCTCTGTACAAGTCTGCTCGAATTTCATTGGAAGTCTTATCGATATTGGACCTTAAATCATCCATTACGATTGATGATGTCAAGCTCGACCTGTGTGGATGCCAGACTATTAGGTTGTCCTGTGCATGGTGAATGTGTTCACTTTTGTATGTTCGAATCGTTAGAAACTCTGTATCTTGATGTTCTCCTGATGAATAAGCACCCATGTACCACTGACAACCACTAACCTTGCACTTCACAATTATCTTCTGTTTATTATTCTTCACAAATTGGTATGAAAACTTGTGTGAAATACTGTATTTATATAATGTCTGACGAAGGCTCAAACCATTCGGAAATATCTGTCCTTCTCCAATAATTAAATCCTTCCATTTGGTATGATTCATTCCCGGTATGGGCGTTGGCACCAATTGAGTACAACATTCCAATGATGGGACATCTTGACTTTCATTTAACAAAGGCGGTGGGGACATACACAATCCTCCAGCACCTACAAACATTTGATCAATCCTGCAATAAATGACAAGTTAGACTTCTCTTTTGCATGATTAAGTTACAACAAATTACTTTTCTTAAGATAACTCGACTTACACTTCTTGCTCTTCCATTTGACCATTAAATGTTGGGACTGTATTCTCATCATCACCATCGTCTTCAATGTACACATGACCATATTGTTCATTATATTTCATAAAATGATCCACCCCTTCATCGTCTACAAGATCCACAAATGTTGATGTATCAATAGAAACTTTGAATTTCACTTGAATTTGATTACTTTCATTTCCCGTTATAGATGATATGATTTGTAGCAACTCCTCATATGTTGTACTTTCTTTTATGCATCTTGTTCTTACCATACCACCAACATATTGCGTTTCATCTCCTCCGACATTTAAAAACTTCCCCCCCACATGAATGAAACACAATAGATTCTTCCCAGAACTAGTTGCCATCTTTCATGATAATCTGCACCATGAAGTTCGTATTAACAACTTCCAAAGCTATATTAACAACTGTATATGCACATATTAACAACACTTCTTTTACAATCATATAATCAAACAAAGCACAATCACATTCAATGACTCCCACTTTAAACAAAGGCATACCTTTGTTGGGTTTCCAAACAATAGGCCTTTCTCTCTATTACATTGCCTTAAAACTTAAAAACATAGCACAGTTTTGTATTTACAACTCAAACTGTTATATTCACAACTACTACTGTACGAATTAACAACTACTTAAGCTATTTACATATCACCCTTTTCACATCAACCCACCACCATGAGAATCAACTTTTCCCACGTCAAACGTCCAACTTTCTCTGTTTTGTTCCACAATAACAGAGCATTATGACACCCAAAGCCATTTGCTGTATTAACAACCACTTCAGTTATATTAACAACACCAACTGCACGAATTAACAACAATTAAATTTCTTCCCATATCACAATTTTTACAGCACCCCACCAACCTGAAAATCAGCTATTCCCACTTTCAAGGTATCATTTCCTCTGTCACCTCCCCAAAAAACAGAGCACTATCACATTAACACTACCCAACCTTATTCAAACCCCAACTATAACGCTCAAGCTCATAACTTTACCTAAATCATGTCATTACTCATCTACCTCCTACCACTTTGTCCACTATTGCCACCAAGCACCAACCTTTCACCATCATTCAATTTCACTTTATCCAAATATCACATAGAACCAAAATCAAAAAATTCAGTTTCGTGTTCTACCTCGGTTCCAGTACGTGGAGCTTGCAAATTTGATCCTTTACCAAGAACTTCAACATTACACTTGATCCCTTCAATGTTGGAGTTCACACCAGTCCCTTTCGCGTCGTTTCTGTGTCTCCGGAAAAAAACTTGCGCCTTCCCTCCTCTTTCTGAAGCTTCTACTTTTACATTAACAAGAGGGGCATGTGTGTCTTTTTACATTGGAAAATAATATCAGAAAAGTCCCTAGGGACTTTTCAGATATTTCAGTTTTTCCTGGGACTTTTTTGATAATATTTTGCTTCCATGGGACCTGACAGTGATTTTCCCTAAATCTTACAGTCCGGCTCATTTATGTCAAGTCTATGGGTTGGCCCATGGACTTTAAGCCTGTTTGACTTTTTGTTCTATGGTTTTTTTTTATTCTTCTAAAAACTAAAATATCTAATTTAAAACATAAATAATATCAAAATTAATTTAAAACATAAATATTATTTTTTTGTTCAAAAAAAATAAATATTATTCAAGTTAAATAAAACACAAACACTAAGACTTAAGTCCAAACCATAATTAATATCCACAACTAATCAAACAAGTCTACAAGCTTCAAATATCAGTAATAATAGAACACCTAATTTAGATTTTGGCGTACACATACAAAAAGATAAAAAAGAAAATCAAAGGAGAGAAGCTTCAAATGAGTTTTAAGTCAGTGTGAGAGCGTCTTTGATCTGAGGGCTAGGTTAGGTTAACTCTACCACCTGACCAGTCTTGCTGCCCATTGCTCTATGCCCATTTTTTAAATAAAATAAAATAAATGGGCCTAAAAGGGCCGGTCTTACAGGGCTACAGGCCCGGCCCTTTTAGGCTCTCCTCCTTCTGGAGGCTCTAAATTATAAGTTCGACCTTTGACGGGCTCGAGCCTAAAAGGACCGGCCCTACGGGCTTAGCCCAATTTTCCGACTCTGGCTTCACCCTCACGACTTCAGTATTCTTTTGTCAAAGTTCAAACTTTAAAGGCCTGTTTGGTTTTAATGGAGGGGATGGAAGGGGAGGATGGAGGATCACCTTGTTTGGTTTGATTGGAGGGGGAGAAAGGGAAAGGTTTTTTAATGATCCTTTATTTGATTTAAGAGGGGAGGGGAGGGGAGATAATATTTAATTTACTATTTTACCCTTAAACATTAGTTTATATATTTTTCTTTATATAAATTATTTAAATGAGTTTACACCTCAATATAAATTATATAATTTATAAAAAAACAAGATGAAGATATAAAATGGAAATAGTTTTTAATTCCCCCAACTTAATTTCTCGTTATATGAATATTCCAGCAATTATCATGTTAAATTAAATGAAAAATTCCTTCTATTTTACTGTTAAATCTAGCTATTGAGTATAATGCACATGTATGCCTTCCATTTGGTCATGCAAGATAATTGTAGCAATTTCCTATGAACCCATGATATTGAGTATAACTTGAGCATACAACATACTGTTAAATTTCATTATGTAATTATAATTACACTTCCTGCAAATGTTTCAACCAGATAAAGTTCAAATATTAAGAGGATAAGATTTAAGAAAATGGTCCTTAGTGTTGGAGCACCTTTGCAGGGCTACAAAAAAGAATGCAAAGAAACACAAAAGATAAGTTGTTATGTTCAGTTCAAGATTTGCATGAAACCACTAGACAACAAAGGTCCAGTTCTAAAATATTACATTTGACTTGTTTTTCTTGCAAGATGCCGCCCACCATTTATTTCCTGAGCCATCAATAACTCCATGTCCTTAGAAAACAATTTTCTCTAACTTAGAAAAATCAAGCCAAGTCTGTGGAAAATTTGGATCCCAATTCTTTGGTGGTTGCAGCAATTTCCTATCTGGTGCCCATGCAAGATAATTGCATAACCCAGAAAAATTATATGAAATCTATTATACAACACACAAGGTAAGGTACCCATGCAAGGTTGCAGCAATTTCCTATCTAGTGCCCAGAAAAATTATTTCTATATTCAACAGTAAGGTACAATATGAAATCTATTATATTGATAACCAAAATCTAACTAAAATCAGTTACATTGATAACCAACATCCAGTGTTTAGCAGTAAGGTACAATATGAAATCTATTATACATATGACTTGCTTTACATCCTATCAGCAAAGATCAATTCAAAAAGAAGAGGTGGAGGATTTAATACCTACCCATGACAAGTCATAAACACATATCTAAATACCATATGTAGAGCATATGACAAAGCATCCAAAAAGTTATCAAAAGTCATTATAATAAATAGCCAACAGACCATCTATTGAGAACTATAGAACATCTCCATTATCACTTCCTTCCTTGTTGAGGCTGGTGATTGTACTACAGTCCTAAGCTTTTCATCATCATTCATAAGCAAGCAATAAATTTTTGGTATTTTTGCAACATCACAGCCACATTCTTGAAGCATCTTGCATAGTTCTTGACCAAACAATTGGGGTACTTCCCTCTTGTTGTTGCTAGCTTTTAGTAGAATAGAATTTCCTTGCATGATTACATCATTCCCTCTCTCAAGTGCTGAAACCATTGCAGACATTATCCCTCTCGACACTACCCGAGCTAGACGACGCCACATAGCTGAGTGAGACAACGGAGGAAGAAGGAGTAGGGGTGTCCAAAGTGTCCCGGTCCCGGTCCCAGAATTTTGATCCTGGAAATTTCCCGTCCCGGCCGGGATCAGGACCGGGAAAACCGGGACCCGTCCCGGTCCCGGTTTTTTTATTTTTTTAAAAAATTTTTTTCTTAAAAACTAAGTTATTGTTTTATTTTTGTATTTTTTATCCCATAATTTAAGTTATCATTTGATAAAATGTGTATCACATATTTAGTTGGAGTTAAACTATATATATTGTGATACTAATCCTACTATATAATGTATAAAAATAATAACAAAAATGATGAAGGTGATCATAATAATAATAATAAATTGTTATTCTTCAATTCTAGATCAATTTGTGTGATTATTATGGCCTTATTAGATGTTAAATAATTAATTTAAATACTAGATTATAGAAAATTTAACTAAAATAATAATATTTTTTAAATTTAATTTTTTTTAAAAAAACCGGGATTTCCCGGTTTGATCCCGGTCCCGCCTGGGATTACCGGGACCAAACCGGGACCGGGATCGGGACCGGGATGCAATTTGCATCCCGGCCAAAAACCGGGACCAGGACCGGGAGTGGTGGGTCCCGGTCCCGGTCCCGGTTTTGAACACCCCTAAGAAGGAGGAAGAGACCATCAGAGCTGAGCTAAGACGCGAGACGGGAAACACTATGATCATAGAACGAAGTGATATTTTTATGACTCAGGGTATAATTGGGAATATGAAAAGACCATGGGGCCAAAATAGTCCCAAATTTTTGGCTCCCTTCAAAACCTCCCAATTTGGAGGAAACCAATTTGAGGGAGTGGGAGGGATTTGGAGCCCCTTTTTTGGGGCCCCCTACTTTTTATACCAAACAAGGGGAGGGGGTCATTTTTCATCCCCTCCCCTCCAACCAAACAAGGCCTTTAAATGATATAATATATAATAGGAAAAATTACACTCAAGTCTAAAAAAAAAGAGAAAAGAAAATGATCCCTTAAAATTGTAAAATAAAAACATGGTCCTATTGACAATTTCACAAGTGGGTCATTGACAACTTTAGGAGCGGGCATTGACAACTTCATGAAACCATTTTTTCATTTTACAATTTTAAGGGACTATTTTTTCATTTTTTTTTTTGGGACTTTGAGTGTAACTTTTCCTATATAATATTTATTAAAAACAAAATACAAACCTTTACGTTGGCACATTTCTCTCTGCCTTCACACTTTTTTCACTCTCTCGTCGCCGAAAAACCAGATGGAGAGCTGCAGAGCTATGGATGAAGAAGGAAAAATTGAAAGGTACGGACTTGGGAAAATGGTAATAATATGGGTATACAACTTTACATTTATCTTCTTCTTCTTCCTCCTCCTCTTGTATGTGTTTCACAACTCATATCTCTAACTCACTCAACTCGGTTCTGGAATGGCGAGTTCACCAAGTCCGACCGAGTTAAAACCGAGTCTGGATGAGATTATACTACCTTAAACGTGTTTGTAAATAGCCTGGCTTTTCTTGACCCATGAACGCCAACTTGGTTGACTCGTGAGGTTGACTACATTGCGTATAACCACACCTATATATGCATTGACTACGTAATTAGTGTTGCATGTTTTGGTGGGACTTTGATTATTGTCCTCTTGATGGGGCCTTTAATATATTTATTATACTTCCCAGAAAATGCGAAATACTCATATTCTCTACGTAACTTACTATATATATATGTGATCGTCACTTGAATTCAATGCCGTTCCTGTACCAACACAAAATCCCTCAAAAACCTACCAATATATATTTTTTCACCATATAAAAGCGACATCGTCATACAAGTTAGCCCATTTGACCAAATTATCATTTATTTATTCATATGAGTATCTCGAAATATTTCATAATCAAAACTAAATAGTCTTTCCAAATAGCAAGTTGCATGACAGATACTTGCATGCATCAATTCGAGGGTTAAGGTGTATTCAACACTTTGAAATATTCTTTTTAGTATATCTAATGCCCTAAAGCATTTTGTGATGTATAGCACCCTGAAATATTTTTTTAAGTGTATCTATAGCTTGAAATATTTTTTTCATGTGTGTTCAAGACCATAAACTACTTTTTTAGTCCATCCAACATTCTAAAATATTTTTTTAGGTGTATCTAATACTTTAAATTATCTAAATTGTTAAGCGCAAAATTGCACACACACAAAAGCACTTTAGGTGATGAACACCCATGAAAAATATTTTAAGGTGCTAGGTGTATCATAAAATATATTAGGGAACTGGATGCACCTTAACCCTTAATTTTGTTAATCAAAATAAACATAACAGGACCAATAAAAGTTGGTCTAGTTGGTAATTAAGGGTTTGGCTCATAACAAGCTAAGTTAAAATCTCGCTGCATATGTGAATATTTTGTTGGTAAACAATCTATAATTACTCTTATAAGTGTCTAGCCTAGAGACATAATCTGGCCTTCTTACCCAACTCGCTGTAAAAGTGGTTTTTTTTCTAACCTTAAATCTGTTTGGATTATTATTTGAAAAGCCAGTTTAGATAAAAAATGACTGAAAATAATATGAATCTTATTGAATACTACGTGTGTATAGATATATTATTTGTATATATTGTGATAATTTAAGTGAAAAATTAAAATTAAAATCTGATAAAATAAATAAAGTTCAGTTATTATTGAACAAAAGTAAAATACACTAAAGTAAAATACTGCTAATCTTGCAAGGTTTGACTCCTCCATAATCTCTTGCCAAACAAAACAACTTCCATGCCCTCGACCAATTGATTGGGAATACCCATCTAATAACATAGATAAAACTAATTATGGTTCTCTCATTAGAGAGTAGCGATATGTGACTAATCCCTATTTTATTATATTTCTCATATTTTATTTGGGGTTTTTATCATAATAATTGAGCTTAAAATGTCTCTTTTGTGAAAATTACAGAAATCACCTAGTATCTTTGGAAAATACAAATTGATGAAGGAATGAACAAGAGAAAATTGCAGAAAAGAGCCCAAAGGATTTGAAAATTATGGTTGGAATCACAAAAGGTTTCAAGATTTTAGTGTTCCCTCAACAAACTTTCAAATCTTTCATTGTAGTCCCTTTTTCGATTGCCCTAGACCCAACCTGGTTTTCTTGTTCTTTGGTTGGATTCAGACATTCATAAGGGAGTGAGTTGTCATGAGGATGAGGAGAGCTGGGAGTTTCAATCTTCTTCAGTATCCCTTCACCTTCTACTTCTCTTTGGCCGGCGGCAGCATTGACGGCCAAGGCTGCCGGCGAGCTTCAACCACTTCGTCATCACCAATACTGTAGGAGACACAAGTGCGAGTGAGCATTGGAACTTTGGGTTGCTATGAAGAGAGAGCCGCGGTCATATAGAGACCACACCATCGTCCTTCACCTTCTTCCTCGTAGGTGGTACGGTGTACTTTCACCGTCGCTGGCGAGCTTCCACCACCATCATCCTTCTCTTCTGCCAGCTTCTTCACACAGAGGTTGAGTTGCAGAGCACCGTAAGCAAGACATGTGAGTTGTGGCCGAGCTGTGCCAGACGTCGACAGTTCACCCTAAGCTTCAAACACCCACCTAAGCAAGAACGATCAGCTGTGAGAAGGAGAGTGACCCACCTGCATGGTGTTGTCGTGCTCACCATGGGAGAGAAAAGTAAGGAATGTGGGCTTCTTCCAGAAGCCACGTTGGTAGGAGAAGCCCATTGGAGTCTGCCGCCTTCCCAAACGGTCCAAATCACAGTGGTTGTGCGTTCTCATCTCCTACCTCATGTTTTCACCTTGAAACGCTTGCCCAAACATGCACGAGGACTGCTTGTAGTGATGACTACTTTAGGCATCAGATTCTTGGGAAGACAGTGGATCAACTTTGGAGAGATTATAAAGCTAAATTTGGGAATAATCTGGAATTGTCTTATATTTAAGTAGCTTATGAGCTACTTAGTTTAAGGAATAAGAAGATGATAGTACATATATATGTACCGTATCATCGTTTATCTGTGAAATGAATGCGAAATATATTACTGCTTGATAACGAATAGTGTCGTATGTGTGTTTGATGCCTTATTCATTTATTTTGGAAATTATTTTAGGTTAATTTGGATTTATTAGATAATATTTAGATTGTTAGCCAATTTTAAGAAATAATATAAATCTGATTTAATTGTGATAATATTGACCTTAAATTGTTAATATTTTAATTGTCTATCTTGTGATTGAATAATATTTTCAAATGTTTGATAGATTACAATTTTATTTAATTCTTACAGGTCAAAAAAAAATATAGTAGGAAATCGTATGGTATAGAATTATTTTTCAAAATTTAAAAAAGATCTAATAACTGAATTTAAATGGGTCAATTCAATTTTAATAGATTCAAATCTTATATCCTAAACTTTCTCATTCTCCTACGAAAAATACCTAGCGTTCACATCTTCACTATTCAACTCTCCTCATACCTTGCTTTCACAATTACTCATGGGCCTACATCAATTCCATGATATTACTCAATTTCGTTCCTTTTTTCGAATCATCGCACAAAAGCCCACATCAACTAATTCACCATTCCTTCACAAGTTCTTTTCCAATGGGCGTGATCTGCTGCTCGAAGTTTGAAGAGAGGACAATTTCAATGGAAGCCTTGAGCTAGATTAATAGACAACTTTGAGAAGAGCATAAAAAAAGCTAGCGCCTAGGACTTGACTTTAGAAATGATAAGAGGGTGTTTTTCCTTTTTATCAATTTATTTTAAGATTTGAGATTATTTAGTTTTAGATAATTTTGAGTTGTGTTGCTTGAGAACAATCTAGTTTTATATTGTAAACATATTATTTAATTTGGCTTAAATTGATATTTTAGAATGTTTTGTGCTTGAGGTAATTGTTGGAATTTTTGTTTGTAAACTTTTAGATTGTCAATTGAATTATTATTTGATTTTTCGTTATTAATTTAATTGTCAATTTGATTTTTCCTCTTGATTGTTTAATTGTGTTGCTTAATTGTCTAATTGTTTAATTAGACAATTGTGACATGATTTCTAGAGTTTATTTGAAATTAATTGGGATTGGTTTTAATGGGTTTAATTAACTAGCTCTTATTTTATTATGATTTTTCTAGTAGAGTAAGTGTTATTGAGCTTGAGGGTTTCTCATGCTTCAATTAGATGGTTAAATTTATTAATTTCTCTCTTTTATCAATCTCCCTTTGATCTAATTAATTAATTTACGCTAAGAAAGCTAAATCCATGTAAATTTTAAGTTATTCCCTGCACCGTATTTGAAGAAAACCTTTTTTATATTTTTTTATTTGATTTTATTAGAAATTAGTTTATTTCTTTTCCTTAGGATTGTAATCCCCTTTTCATAAGAAAAAACCTCCAAAAATTGCATTTACATTCATTTAGGTTAGTTTCATTCTCATATATATTTTATAGTTATTTGCATCTTGCATTTAGGTAGTAGAGTCTTGTATTTTAGTTTAGGTCCATTCTATTGTATTTTTTTATCATCTAAATTCAATTCTAGAGAAAACCCATAGATTGCTCATTAGAAGAATGACTTAGATTGCCACTATATTACATTAATAGATTGTCCTAGTTATTAATTGATTGCTTTAGCGATAAAAACAGTGTTGCTCTAGCTGATTTTGCTTTTCTGCAAGATGGACATGTCTACTTTCTTTTTTCTTTTTTGGGGAATCATGAAACTGCGTCTAAAACAAAACAAGAGCAACTTCTGTCCATCATCAAACTCCTCCTCGTGAATAAAACATTTTACATTTCACTCTCAGTATATACTCACTGGTGTAAGAGGATGAGTCTTGGAGTAGCGGCAATATTATTGTCATGTGACCTGATAGTCACGAGTTCAATTCTAGAAAATAACTTCTCTAATTATAGGGGTAAGGCTATGTACATCTATCCCTCCCCGGATCCCATCTGTTAGAAGCCTTGTGCACTGGGCCACCCTTTCTTTATATACTCTGCCTCATATCTTTAATATAAAACCTATTTACTTAATTTAACTAGATTAAAGAAGTTAATTAGTTAATATGACATATATTTTCTAAAACACCCTAGTCATCTTCCTTAATTCACTCATTTCCTCTCCTCCTTGATTATTATTAACAGAGTATCTAAAAAGATAAATTAGGAAGAGATTAACAAATATGAAAAATATATGGACTTGTTTGATTCTATTTTCTGTTTTTTGTTCTTAGGAACAGTTTTATAATGCAGTTTTTGGAAACAAGTTTTAAAAATTTTTTAAAAAAATCTGTTTGGATGGTTATTTTGAAATTTTTTTTTTTTCAAGTGACATGGTGGTACGGTCGCGGGTAGTGACGTGACTGTGATCGACACTAATGTTGATAGTGAATAAGTGACGGCCTTAAAAAATAAAAATTAGGAAAACAAAAATAAGAAAACAACTAAAAACTGTTTTTATTTTTTAGTTTTAAAAGACAACTTTTTATTTTTATTTTTTTTAAAAACAGTTTTTTGAAAATAGTTTACCAAACAGATTTTATTGTTTTATTGTTTTTAAAAACAAAAAAAACAGTTTTTTAAAATAAAATCAAACAGCCTCTATATGTTTTATATTAAGGAACTGGATCAACTCCTTAAATATATCTCATATAAAAGACAAGAGGAAGTATATATTACTCCCGTTGCTTCTTTTCTATCTTTAAGCGTCATTCTAGAATGTTTGCTTGATTCTTGATATAAAAATGATTTTGAAATCATCCAAATCAGTAAGGAAGAAGAGGATCTTTAAATAGAAATGCTCACATCAAGCCAGATTGGCACAATTGCAGATCATAAACAAATGGGGACACAGAAAGACTCACCCAGGCAGAAACAACCAAACACGACGACCAAAAGCAAATACAAATTCTTTTGTGCCTCTACGTGTCTACAACATGATTTGTAAGGTTTTCACCTCCTTCAAAATATTATATAGATAGATTTGGTTGGTAATAATTTTGAGAATAAGGACAAAGGGAGTATTTTATGTTATATTATAATTCATTCAAGAGAATCGATAACGTGAAAGCAAAGTGCTGAAGGATAAAAGATTACTATATCACCACCTATATATGCATTGACTACGTAATTGCTTTTTATTTTACGTTGGGTGGGACATAGACTTTCCTCTGGATCGATAGGTCCTCTAATACTAATCCTGCAGCTTACGAATAATATATAATCTTGACTTGAATGTCCCTTTGTTTATTTTTATTTTTTTCAAATAAAGGCCCGGCATATAGCTACATGATCAATTCATTCACTTATAAGCGTTGATTATTTCTTATATATTGGCCATGTTTTAAAATTTTATTTTATTTCTTTTTATATGTCATTTTACAATATATATATATATATATATATTAATCAATTGGTAAATTAATAATAATACCTCTTGTATGAATATTATTGAGTAATTACGATGGAGAAAGATTAACAGATGATTGAGATAAACTAATGGCAGAAGGACAGTTAAGTCTGCAAAGAGTAAATTAATGATAGTTAGATCCTTAACATACTTCCTTGAAAAATGAGTTACAAATATCGATTTAAAATTTGTTTGTGATAGCTTATTTTTTACTTATAAGTGCTTATAAATTGTAATTTATGGTATACAAGGTAAGTATGTGAGAGGAGTTTTATCTCGATTTATGTAATAAGGACTTATTGCCCAAAAATAAGTGATACTAAACACACACTTAAACAACTAAAAGTTCTGGAATCTCTGCTACAAATAAAACATCCAAGTTTAAATGTAACTCTCAATTTATAACTGATACTCTTATTTTTAATCACATAAATTGATATTCTGATCTGCAACTCCATAAACACTTGGAGGAATTAACTTGCATAAGCTCAACAACTATGAGCCATCCTCTGGCAACAGCCTTGCCTCCTTAGTCTGAGTAAAATTTTGTTGCTACCTATTCTCAATATATACACAATACTAATTACTACCTAAATATTACTATAGTATTATTATATCTAAGTTCTTCATATAGATCCAGACATTTGAACTTATTTAAAAAGGGGAGAAGTTTGTAAAGCTCTTGATGCAATCTTCCATATATTATATCCTTCTTCTCCATTGCCTCTTCTTCCCACATAAATAATTTAATAACTTAAAGTTTCTTGAGTTGCCAATATGCTATAAATCTTTATCATTTACGGATTTTGGTTATTACATTTTAGGGTTAAAGTGTAAAAATAGCCACCAACTTATACCAAATGTGCGTCCAACATCATAAATTTTTTCTTGAATGTAAAAGTACCCGAAGACATTTAAAATCAGAGCAAAAAGTTAAAATAGGCTAACATCCATTACTTTTTATAATGGGGTCCACACTATTTTTTTGAAAATACCAAAATACCCCCAACTCAAAAATGGTAAAGGAGCAAAATTATTCATAAATTTTAACTCAAAATGCGTCAAACATCATATACTTTTCAGAGGAGCTAAAATACCTATAAACATTCAAAATAGAGATGAAAGTATTAAAATATCCCGAAGTTAAAAAAAAAACACACACACACACACACACAAACACATGATAGATATATTTTATGAAGGTACTCTAGTTAGGTTTGGAGCTTACATATAGTTCTTTGGTTCTATTTTGTTTAGTCAAAGGATTTTGGATATAGCTTAGTTTGATGATTTGATTCTTTTTTAAATTAAGTCAATTTTATATCCTAGCCACTTGAATTATTTTTTTTGACAAACAATAATACGTTCCTCCATAATTATTTTCTTATGGTTTTATCATTCATGGCAAAAGTTTAATTCTTAAAAATTTTAGAAAAAATGAAATAGAAAATTTAAGTGTGTTAATTGAAATGAAAAATTAATAGAAAATTTAATAGCATGTATGTCATCTTTCATAATATATATTATCATTATTTTCGGTTGATTGTATATTAATTAGGGTACAATCAGAAAATTATTAAGTTTCAAGATAGAATTAACAAAGTTTGAGATTTTTCTTAGTTCTTATAAAAAAACATGTTAGATGTAAATAGGAGTAGATGAGTATATAATAATAATTTGTTTGTTAATTTAAAGTCGATGCATAAAATTTTGTGTAATGTTTATAACAATGACATAAAATTTGAATAGTTAGGTAAATAAGTTTTTCTTGGAAGTTCGAGGTATTTTGGTACTTCCATGTCCATTTTAACTGTTTATGGGTATTTTTACATATTTGAAAAGTATATATCATTTGACATACTTTGGGTAAAAGTTTATAAGTATTTTTACATCTTTATCATTTTAAGATAGAGGCCTTTTAGTACTTTCAGAAAAAAAAAAAACACGGGCCTTAATACTAAAGGTAACATACATTAGCCCATTTTAATGGACATTTCATTTTTACTCTCATTTTGAACGTTTATTGGTACTTTTACACCCAATAAGAGTTTTATGGTGTTCAACACACTTTTAATATAAGTTTGTGAGTATTTTTTCACATTAACCCTATATTTTACTAATTTATTATAAGATTTTTTAATGATTAGATTGTTTATTCGATACTGTGCAGTAATTCTCCCTTGGTTCATCAAGTTAAGGGACTTTGTCTCCAAACTATCTCTGATTCAATAGTATTGGGCTGAATCCTTTCCATCAAGTCAGGCCCAACCACCATTCAGTCACCTCGGGATCAGTTTGTGCTCTTTATATTAAGCCCAAACAGCCCACCTCACTGCATTTGACGCCGTTGGTACGGTAAACGTGATTCAAACGGAGTCTGGGAAGACTTGTTTTAAGAGACAATACTATTTTAACATATTTATCTTAGGACCATACTTATATTAAATTCATTGTATCTATTACATCAAATTCTCCAATCACACATGATCATATATCTTATTTTTTTTATATGGGTTTATAGTTCAAAAATAAGACACATGGTCATGTGTACATGATTGGAGAACTTGACGAAATGGATATAAGAAACTCAACATAAATACTTTCCATTATCCCATACTCCCTTCTTTTCCAAAACCGGTCCTATTTATAAGCAATTTTCTCTCTCATAAAATCGGTCCCTTTTATAAGCAACTTTCACTTTTTGTCTGAAAATGTAAGCTTCTTTTTCCTAGTTTACCCTTATTAAATACTTATTTTCTCTCATATCTTATACTCATTATCTCTCATACTTTTTATCTACTTTCTCTCCTATCATATTTTAATAAATAGGGCCATATATGGAAAAAAAACATAATATTTTTAATACACTTATTGTTTTTAACCACCAATTAGTTTTGCGCAATCAAGAAGAAAGTTGCTTATAAATAGGATCAAAAGGAATATAGGCCAATTTTAATCATCTCATCAAAATTAAGGAAGATTGGTTAATTTATTAAACCTTTTTTAAATTAATTTTTTTAACTTTACCAATATTAAATGAAATTTTGAAAGAGATAGAAAAATATGAAGAGCAGCATTAATTATATAAAAAACAGTTGATAAATAAATATTAATTACTTCCAAATGATTTATATTATAGATTACAAATTCTTCTAGAAGGTAGTTTATATTTTAAATTAAAGAGAATAAAACCCAAAACCACATGAAATAAGTAAAACCAAAGAAGCACTCGGTCCTTAGATTTCTTTTTCGGGCCAGACTGTCAGCATATATAAAACTCAATTTCTGAGATATGATTATTTTTTCCTTCGCTTTAATATAAAACTCATGAATTGATTTTTTTAAAAAGATTATGAAAACTAAATAGATTAATTAATTAGAGTATATGTTATTTATTATTTGATTATATATATTATTCTATAAATTAGATAAATTAGTTTGATATAAAATAATGAATAAAAATATTTTAAAATAATTTATTTAGTTTCCTTAATTTCTAAAAACAATTACCTATATCTTATGTTAAATACAAGAGACAGTACAATTTACAGGGATCCGGCGGCTCCTTCCAAAACCAAAGACAACATCTAACAACTAAAGACTTTTAAGATTAAATTTTCTTATAAAGGATATGAAAATGCTCTATATAATTACCATATACAATTTTTAAATGTTATGAAGTTTGTTAGAAGGTTGAATTAGTTATAATGATTATTGTTGATCATCTAGTTATTAGATGAACTTAAAGCTTTAAAGAAAGGGTCTTAGTTCATATATTTAGAGTGTAGAGAGGTATTGATCCTTACCAATATTAAAGTAAAAGATAACTTAGATATCTTCTTAGAAAGAAGCTTCTCTCAAATTAAGAATGATCATTGTTAAACTCAAATAGATTAGTTTATCTCTTGTAAATAAACTATCATTTGTTATCAAGGAATATACTTTGTGGTTTGTTTCACAATGGTAATTTTTTTACTATTTTAAAACTGTAACAAAATCTTATTTTCCAAAAGGCAATCATCTAACTTGCAGATCAAGTTTTCATAAGAACGATATCTTCCTTACACTTTATTACTTGATACGGTGGACGCGCTTGCACAATCTTATATTATAATTTTTCCCAACAGAATTATTTAAAAACTGTAGAGATACATGTAGTAGGTCAAGTCAAAGTCAATGCATGGAAAATTCAACACGGCTTGCAGGCTGCAGCCCCACATCTGGCCAATTGTCATTAGTACCGCTTCTTCCTTCCAAAAAACAAAATTAAAATTAAAATACCTAATACTACGTTATTATTATTCTACATTAATAATTTCTCAGTCAAAGAATTAATTATTATTATTATTATTATTTTTATAAAAAAAATATAATACACACATATCTTTCATTTTTAAAATTAACACTCAGATAAAATCGATATAGTGAATTATACTATTCAAACATGATGAATAACATAGCTTATTTTGCCCACTAGAAATTATAAATTAAACCAATTAATGTCAAAAACCACTAACTTGTTGCTACATGGATGCAAGTTGCCGTTATCCCTCAGATTTGTTCCTATAAAAAACCCAACACATGACACTTCTCCAATCACCTTATCCTTCAAGAGCTCCAAAACAGTCAACCATGGCAGCTCAACGCTTCATCCATATCTTCTCTTCCCTTCTGGTCATTCTCGCGGCCATGGAAGGCGCCAAAGCAGTCGAATACACCGTCACCAACACCGCCCTCACCACCTCCGGCGGGATCGCCTTCCGCGACAAAGTAGGCGCCGCCTACGCAAAGCAAACATTGGACTCCGCAACACAATTCATATGGAGGATTTTCCAGCAGAACTCTCCGGGCGACAGAAAGAACGTGCAGCAAGTGAGCTTGTTCGTGGACGACATGGACGGAGTCGCATATACTTCGAACGACCAGATTCATCTCAGTGCAAGGTACGTCGGAAGTTACTCCGGCGATGTGAAAAGAGAAGTGACAGGTGTGTTGTATCATGAGATGACTCACGTATGGCAGTGGAATGGTAATGGTCGAGCTAATGGAGGCTTGATCGAAGGGATTGCTGATTATGTGAGGCTCAAAGCTGGCTATGCACCTAGTCACTGGGTTAAACCGGGTCAGGGAAATAAGTGGGACCAAGGTTATGATGTTACTGCTTTATTTCTGGATTATTGTAACAGTCTGAGCAATGGGTTTGTGGCTGAACTGAACAAGAAGATGAGGACTGGTTACAGTGACGACTACTTTAGGCAGCTTCTTGGGAAGCCTGTGGATCAGCTGTGGAGGGACTATAAAGCCAAATATGGCAATTAAGAAAGTGTTGTAATATTTAGCAAATTATACTCATATATATTAAGAGCTTATTATTTTAAAAAATAAGATGATATATTAAATGTAACTGTATCTTCGTTTGTCTGATGAAATGAATGCATCATATTATTACTGCTTATAATTAACTGATGCGCTCTGTAAGTATACTTGTCAAGTAATAAAGTGATAAGTAGAGTATCGTCCTATAAGAAATTAATCAATTAATTTTTAGGTATTAAAATCTCAATTTCTTTTAAGTCAAATGAATCTAGTTATGAGAAAATTCAAAAAAAAAAAAAATTAACGAAAACTATCAATATCAAACACAACATAAAGTCACTAATCCCTCACTAGCTCTCCAAATCTCAAATTCATTTAATTAGTTAATCTCAAATGTTAATTTTTGTTAATCTCGAGTATTAATGGCTATAAGTGATAATCGGTTCACTCACAACTCTCTCTTAAATATAATTGTTATATCTAACCTAATAACTCAAGAGGCAAGATAACTCAAACACACTCTTCAACAATTATATGGAGCTATTAGGTATATGTCTATCCTAATCACAAATTAAATCATGATTTAATCCCATATTACTTAATCTCAGAGCCTAATTAAAATTTCCTTTATCAAGGTAAATCCTAATATTCAAATTCACATCTAATGGTGGCCAATCATCAAACGGACATAATAAAGTAAGATTAAGTAACCAAAATTAACATAAATGATAACTAATAAATCATGGAAATAAAATATAATTAACTAGTGAGTTTATAGTTTCTCTAGGTCTAAAAAGAAAATTAGTCACTTATGACTAAAATAAAATTCATAATGAAATAAAGTAATTCAGATTCAAAAAATAAAAAGAAAGAAAGAAAGAAATCAAATTTGTTGAATTTCACTCCCTCCTCCTTTAATTCTTCGGTCCTCTTTCCGTTCGATGTCCGCTGCTGACTTTCTTGTTTAGCTCTAATGTGTTTTGGTTTGCCACTCTCATTCATTCCATAGACCTTTGGATGGGCTGGTGCCGGGTCTTATCTTTTTTTCTTCTTCTTCTTTTCAATAGATATATTGTGTCCCTTTTTCCACCGTCATGTACAAATCTTTATCTGCAGCAATTGTTTTTATCTTTTTCGAGTTCATGGACCCCACATCTTTATCTCGTGACAATAATATATCTTTGATCTTTATTGCCGTGGGATATATTGCATTTTTTTTTGGTAAAAGGGATATATTGCATTTAAATATTGCTTCTCCTCCAATTGTCGTGGGACCCATGTATGGGTAATAGCTTGGACTCCTATTTTTTATTTATTTTGACTCTCCTTTGTTTTTTTATCTCTTTTCTTCATGTAATATCTCCTATATCATAAAATAGGATATGAATAAATTTTATATCAAAATTTTTTTTTATCATAAATTTAATTAAAAGATAAAAAATATATAAAAGATAATTAAATAGGTATAAAATATTAATAAATTTAATCAATTATGTCCTAAAATCTATATTTATTTAATTATAAAATATATATTTATCATTAATGCAAATGTCTAGCCAATGTTACCTATATGCTCCTTCCAGTCCTATTGATAAGCAACTTTCACTTTTTGTCTGAAAATATAATCTTCTTTTTCTATTTTACCCTTATTAAACACATTTTCTCTCATATCTTATATTCATTTGCTCTCATATTTTTTATCTATTCTCTCTCCTATATTCTTTTTATAAATAGGGATATATATGGAAAAAAAAAGCATAACATTTTTGACACATTTATTGTTTTTAACTACCAGTTTATTTTGTACAATCAAGAAAAAAGTTATTTATAAATAGGACCGGAGGGGTATATGAAAACTATATTATATATCTACAGTAGCCTACCATTTCTTTTTTGCTCAAAAGTAGCCTACCATTTCAGTAAAGAAGAAAGGGGGAGATTTGATGTAGACCCAGTAGCAATATCACCCATCATGCTTGGATGAGGTTGAGCCCGACGTTGATATTTTTTTGCCGATGAAAATCTCTTATATCTTTTTTTTTTTTGCCGTAAAATCTCTTATATCAATATAAAAGAAATGTCTACACAATATTCCAAAATAAAATTTAAGGAAATGAAAGTACGAAGCCCAAACAATATAAACCAGGTCCTACATCCAAAAATAATACTACCAACACAAATCCTAACCCTAGACGAATGGCAAAGAGCCATATGAGCTGCCGCCGCCGCCACAGTAAAAGCATAAAAATGTTGTTAACCTTACTGGAAACAAGGGAGGTGGGTTCAAAATTCATAAACCAAAGCCCAACGTTGTTACGTATGTTAGTCTCCATCCTCTATGGAGGAGGACTAGGTTATAGATATCATTTTTTTAAAAAAAATAATTGATCATAAAAAATCTAGATTACTTGTCGTTGTGAAAACAAACAACCGCTTTAATTTCACTGAGTCCGAGATATTATTATTAGTAGCCCATTATGTGTGGGTGGCTAGTTGGGCATTGATGATTCTCAGAATAAACTATTTTCACCACTTGATGCAGAGACGTCAAGTAAGACGAGATGCCCAAACATGAAAGCAAGCTGCTAGGGGATGAAGAAAGGACTATGCATTTATGTACAACGTTAATTGTCTTCTTGATAGTTCTTTTTCTTGCTTGCAAGGATGAAATATCCCACAAACTTTCGGCAAAAGTGTTTTAAAAAATACACGATCCTATAAAGCACATCATTTAATTTTTTATGTGAACGTATAAGTTTATCCTTAATTTATTGTTGAGTTGGTTTTGTTCTCATTGATATATATTATGTATATTAAATAATAATAAATTTAGAAAGTTGATGAAGTTTAAGACAAAGTAATAAAATTTAAGGTTTTCTTTCATATGTATGAAACATACCATAGACAAAAGAAATATTATTATTTCATGCTTGCACCTGGATTCTCTCAATTGGAGGGTTTATTCAGTTCATGTTTTATTTTCTTAAGAAAATTAGTAATATTATAAAGGGAGAATTAATAAAAAAGACCTCATTGGTAACTTAAAAAAATAGTAATATTATAAAGGGAGAATTACTAAAAAAGATCTTATTGACAACTTAATTGTCAAATGAGACTTGGGAAGATATCTGCACATGTAGAAAAGATTTTTACACATAAGGAAGATATTCTGCACACAGGGAAAGATATTCTGCATGGGAAGGTCCCATTTCACAAATAAATTTTCAATGAGGTATTTTTTCACAATTTTCTCTATTATAAACCCTTTTAATTTTGATAAAGTAAACAGTCTTTGCTGTAATTTTTTTTACTTGGATATGGGTTCTGGGTCTGCCTGATGCGCCGAGAAAAAGGGGCCGGCAATATTAGGTTGACTTGATAAAACTTGTAGTTCTAGAAACAATAATGCCTAACCACCCACCACAATGGTTCTAATGTGGGAATTAGAAAAATAATTTGTAGAGATTAAAAAATTAGTTAAGTTAATTATTTTAAAAAATTACATGATAATTTCTTTAAAATACTACTTTTAATTTCTTGTATTGAGAACTACGATGAAGAACCTTGTCAATATGCTCAATCAACAAGAGAGTTTAGGAAAAACTTATGAATTTAAAAAATAAAATGAATTGAGATCATATTTTTAAAACCAAAACAAATATTTCTATTAATTTTTACGTTTAGAAAAAAAATTATAAATTCGTTTGTTCCATCATGCTTTCCCACTGTTCTGTTTTTACTAATGCAAGACTCCAGCTCCGAACACATCTGAATCAAGATTGATCCTAAATTTATATCTGCTGAAATAAAGTTTCATATTAATAATAATGACTAATGATGATAGTGTTTTGTTCAAGGTACTAAAATCCAAACCGGACACTGAACTGGCTGAGGTACTGGGTCAAAGGTTAATGCATCAGACCGGAGTCAATCTGAAGGTTAGACCGGGGTCATTTAAAAAATATATATATAATTTAAATGTTCATCTATACCATTTAAAAAAATTGCATAAGAGGTTTTTTTTCAATCAATAATTCAATATAACCTCCTGAATCTAATACCCACAAAAATATTATTAAGTACATGAGAAATTTTCTCCAACCAATGCCAAAAATATTCCACAATCCTTTTAAAGCTCTTTGAAAATAAAAATTTTGGGAAAATAATTTTTCTAACAAAAAAAAAGCCAAAATGACACAATTTGGAACATAAAAAAGTAAATTTTTTTCTTAAAAAAAAAAGATGCAACCCGTGACTTGGCCAGGTTGCACCGGGTCACCCCGAGTCAGACCGGGTCGGAACAGTGCCGAGCCACTGACTGAACCAGACCGGCCAACTGGCAGGTTCGCCGGGTTTCGGTCTAGGTTCATGAACCATGGTTTTGTTCCACTATCCATGATCAATAATCAAATAATGTATACATGAATTTAGTTGCATATCCTATTCTTACATTTTTCAAAACTTGCCACTTTGCACGATTCTTGTTTGGTCCTCCTATTTCTATATGCTCATAGAATTATCACAAGCAACTTCATCATTAGCCAGAGTCATTAATATACTATTTTGTTTCTTTCTACATTCATGATAAAGATATAATCAAGAAATAGACAGATAGAAATATTTTTGACATTCTGTTCTGCTCTATTGTTAACGTTCTAGCTGTCTAAGCCAACAATGGTGCAAATTGTCACACGCTGAACTGCTCTGTTCAATCTGGTCTTGGAGGCTTTTTAAGGTACTGCTCTCCTCCGGATATCAAAAATTCTCTCAAAGTTTACATTCCTGAATTGTCCAGTTCAACCATTTTCTACAAAATTTATCTGCTAATATATACTTCACAAAGAAAATTACTGAGACTAAGAATGCAAGCAAGAAAACATTATGCTGATACATTGGTACAACCAAGAAATCCACCGAAGACTAAAAACAATAAAGATTCTGATCACTACCAATATCCTCACCAGTCATATCCTGAATTCACATATAAAGGATGATAGTATAAAACCTTGCTATGACTAGAATTCAGGCTTTCTAAAGATAAACTTTATATATACCATTGCGGTGAATATAAGAATCTCTGATCTTTAGTGGTACCTTATCATTTTGGCAGGACTAAACGAAGGGTGTCATGAAACAGATCAGCCTGTATCTCTTCTGCCCATGATGCTGAACCTCAGGATTGTTAAAAATAGATGGAACATAGGCCTTCACCAGTACCCTTTTTAAAGATCCTACTAGAGTGTAATTAATTTCCAGTGGACATAATTCCAAGTGTCCTCAATTGTTTTAAAAATCCACTCCTTATAGCGTCCTATGGCCTTTTCAATCCTTCAATGATAGGTACATGATATGCATTACCAGGTTTGATTATGTCATTTATCCTGATATACAATGGCAATAACTTGTTTAAAAAAGGACAATTCCAGCCTCATAAAGGTAAAGATAACAAAGAATGAACACTACAGTGCCAGCCAAAAGAAGAGATCAAAGTGAGTTTCAAAATTGTACACCAACGCTCATAATATTCTTCACATTTACCTGTTCCAGGTCTATCGAAAGCAGTTTCTGACGAAAACCTAAATCGGAACGGAGAAACGTGACATCGGAACGAAGTTGGTCAGAGATGGATTTGGGGAAAAAAAAGTTGGACCATGCTCTAATAGTGTTGATTATTTATAACACTGACAATGAAAGTCGTGAACTACATAGGGAACCTCATGTTGGAAAACCCACCATTAAGTGAGAAGTGTTTTGGTAGGATCAGTGAAATCAAGTGCTCAACAGAAAAACCAGACATTGAAGTTATAGATGGCGAAACATTGCAGTGATTAGAACTGCTGAATAGCTGCAACAACTTCAGTAATTCCTTCATACTTTTTTCTCTCCTTGAGAATCATCTTAGCAAAATCAAGTGCTCGACGTTCGCAGCTGGCTCGTTTGCTAGCATTACTAATGGATTCAAAATCTTCAACGTGTACCACACCAACAATTCTCCTATCAGTCGGATAATTAAAAGGATCATGTTAACAAGGCTGTCTGAAACAACTACTTTCAATAATTTGTTTCCAGGCCTCAAAGACATTATATGACATTTTGCCTTTCTATTTACAAAGCTAAAACAAGTCCAAGTTATACAAACATGGAAGTTATGTATCATAATGGTAAAAGTAAGAATGTCCTATCATTAGTTTAATCTCACCTTATCATTTTGGCTGAACCAAATCCAAGAGTGTCATGAAACAGATCTGCCATGTATCTCTTCTGTGCAAGCAGCAGAACCTCAGAATTACTATAAATTGATGGAAGATAGGCCTCACCAGGACCATTTCTATGCTCGTCCCAAAGTGAAATGAATCTATCATGAAAAAGATTCCAAGACTCTTCAATTGTCTTAAGAATCCACTCTTTATATGCCTGCATGAAATTCAGTGTTTAGATCATTTTCTCCTCTTCAATGATGTATCCTCATTTAGTGCTCATCGCGGTGCTCATTGCTGTGATGAAATATGGACTATCTAAAATCCCATTTGGGCGGTCCAGATTTAAAATTTTAAATATGCAATTTTTTGATGATTAGTACATGCCAAGTTTCATCATGTTTTTATCCCGTTATGCTACGGCAATAAATTGACTAAAAGAAAACCTCCACCCTAAACTATAGATGAACATAACACAGTGGAAGAACACTAAAATAACAGTCAAAGAACAAATCAACACGAGTTTCAATTAAGTCATGCTCCTACTGTCAGGCTGAAAGGGTGTCACAGTTATCTGAATCCAAGAAACAAGGACTTACTTTTCGATCATTTGCTTGATCAGCATGTCCATCTTGAGAAAAGTATGCCAACATCAAGTTTCCCAGGAACGCTCCTACGTCAAAACCTATTGGTCCATAAAATGCAAATTCGGGATCTATAATTTGAGTTGATTCCTGAGAAACCATGACAGAACCAGTGTGTAGGTCTCCATGAATCAGTGCTTGGGCTGTCTCACAGAACCTACAGGAATATAAATTCTCGTTAGAGAAGAAACTAGACCAATATAACTGCTGCATGTAATGGAAAGTTTGTCCTAGTCATTAATTACTTGGATTTCAGCCCAGCAACTTCAAGCTTCAGCATATTGTCTTCTCGAACAGCCTTGGCGTCATGATCAAGATAAGGAGCAGTCCAATGATTATATTGAGAAACTCTATAAGGATCAGAAAAAACAACTAGAGCAGTATGCCTGCATAACTCCACATTCCCACAAAATTTGGCAACTGCATGAGAAAGAGAATTATAGGCTTATAAGCAATGTGTCAAGTCTTAATGATCCATCTTTATCAGCACATATATCAGCAATAACAGATAAAAAACAGTTATAATTTTATAACAACAAATGAGATTTTGTTATCAGTTTTCTAACTCAAACAATGAGCACGAGTAAATTTGTTAGTAGGCACAAATAGGCAATGCACATAAAACTGAACAGTTAGACCCTGAGTTCATATATAAAATTAGCCTACATGACATGACCACTATGGACTCATTCAACTTTTAGGCTTGTTGTGAACGTAGAATAGATTGGTGGCATGATATTGTTGAAGGAGCTATTCTTAGCATGAGTTGGTTGACTTCTCATTCAACTACTCTCCGTGAATGGCTCAGTGTTTGTCTCTGTTTCTTTCCCTATAAATACATTGTAAATCCTCTGAAGTAATATAGATTAATGAATACCTTGTATGGTTTCTACATGGTACCAGAGCCTGTTTTCATTTTCATTCTGGGTGCCAGAAAGTGAGAGAGAGGTGCGACAGAGAGCGAGAGAGAGAGAGAGGTGCGTTCTGTCCATGTTCTCAAATCCATACACGCGCCCCACCATCAGAACCGCCGGCGGAAAACCGGTCGACGCCGGAAGTTTGACGGCCATCCGACGACGGGAAGGCGGCGCGTGGCCCTCACGAGCCTAACGGCCAGAATCTCTCACCGGCGCGTGGCGGCGCGTGTGACGGCGGTGCACTTCGCCTGAGCTCATTTCTCCAACCCGGTCTATCCCTGATGTGTTTTGGTTCATTCGGGTACGTTTGCTCATTGGGCTCTCCTTGAGTTGAGATTTCTGTCATTTTTCTTCAGCAGCCGGTGGTGTTTCGTTTCTGTCCTGTTTGCTAAAGTGTGATTACGGTAGAAATTGTGATTGTTTGGATATTACTTGGTTGGTTTGCTGAGTGGGGGTTCTGTTTGCTGAGCGTGGGTCCCTGGTTATTTGATTTTGTTGCATTGTATAATATAAATACTATACACTTGTGACTTAATCATTTTTCTATCTTACGTGGATCTTTTGCCAAGTGTGAGCATCTTAGTATTATTGCCTCTATTGCGGTCTTGTGAGTTATTACTTGAGTTGTTACTTGGTGGACCTTGTGTATCTGGATACTATTCATGGCTGATTCTAAAGCTAATATTTCCACGGAACTTGTTCCGATCTCAAATAAAATTACTGATCATAAGCTAAATTGGACAAACTATTCGGACTGGAGTAAAACTGTTCGAATGTACTTACTCAGTATTGAAAAAGAAGGCCATTTAACCGAGACTCCTCCCAAAGATGATCCTAAGTTGGTATGGGCTAGAGTCGATGCTCGGTTGTTCTTACAAATACAGAATTCCATTGAGTCTGACATCCTCCCCTCGGTTAGTCATTGTAATACGGTGAAAGAAATTATGAACTACCTAGAGTTCCTATATTCTGGTAAAGGAAATATTACTCGCATTTATGATGTGTGTAAAGGCTTTTATCGGGCTGAACAACAAGACCGTCCCCTGAAGAACTTCTTTTTAGATTTCAAGCATATGTATGAAGAAATGAAGATGTTAATGCCCCCGACAACTGACCTTCAGACACAAGTAGATAATCTGGAAAAACATGCCATCATGAGCTTTCTTACTGCTCTTAATCCAACTTATAAGACAGTTCGTTCTCAGATTTTGTCAAGCTCTGAAATTCCATCACTCGAGGATGTGTACTCCCGTGTGCTGCGTGCTGATAGCTTATCACAATCGGCTTCTACTCCTCCTGCTAGTGCTTTAGCTGGTCGTGGTCCGATTGAAAACAGACCCCAGGGCTTTCCAAGACAAGGCAATGGTAATCCAAATCTGATTTCTGCTGATAACAGGAACCAAAGTCTTCCTCGACAAGGCTTCAATCTTCAAAATCATGGAGCAATTGTCTGCTACTATTGCAAAGAACCTGGTCATACAAAACGTCATTGTCGTAAGTTGCAGAACAAGCTGCAACGTAGCAATGCCGCTCATATGGCTCAATCCTCTGATAATCCAGATAATGTTCCTTCCACATCCACTGCTCTTGCTACAGGTAACTATGACTCATGTCTTGCTACCTCGTCTTCAAAGTGGATTATCGATTCTGGTGCCACTGATCATATGATAGGTAACCATCACTTATTCTCTACATATACACCTTATGCTAATCCTTCTTCTATAACGATTGCAAATGGTTCCTCCTCCTGTGTCCTTGGATCTGGCATTGTTACACCTACCTCATCTATCTCCTTATCATCTGTTCTTAATGTTCCTGATCTTGCTTTTAACCTTTTGTCTCCTAGCAAACTTACTCACCAGTTAAACTGTTGTATTTTACTCTTTCCTGACCATTGTTTAATTCAGGATCTTACGACGAAGCGTATTATTGGTAGGGGATATGAATCTGGTGGTCATTACTTTCTTGATGATCGGGTGCCGCGTTCAGTTGCATGCTCTGGTGGTTCTTCTCTTTTTGATGTTCATTGTCGCTTGGGTCATATGTCTTTGTCCTCTTTAAAGAGGATGTATCCTCAGTTCCATCACTTGTCTTCTTTAGAGTGTGAGTCGTGTCAGTTTGCCAAACATCATCGTGTTCACCTAACACCTCGAGTCAATAAACGGGCTGCGTCCCCTTTTGATTTGATCCATTCTGATATTTGGGGTCCATGTCATGTTGAGTCAAAGTCTGGATTTCGGTATTTCGTTAACTTTGTTGATGATTTTTCTAGAACCACTTGGCTTTATTTAATGAAAAATCGTTCCGAGCTGTTTTCTCACTTTTGCAATTTCTGTGCTGAAATTAAAACTCAATTCGATGTATCTGTGAGGACTTTACGGAGTGACAATGCTAAAGAATACTTTTCTGCTCAATTTCAAACCTATATGCTTCAGCATGGTATGATTCATCAATCCTCATGTGCTGATACACCTGCTCAAAATGGAGTTGCCGAACAAAAAAACCGACACTTGTTAGAAGTTGCCCGAGCTCTAATGTTTCAAATGCATGTTCCAAAATCTTTTTGGGCTGATGCTGTGTCAACGGCATGTTTTCTTATCAATCGTATGCCATCTTCAGTTCTCAGTGATAATACCCCTTACACAACTCTTTTCCCTTCCAACCCCTTATTCCCCATTGATCCAAAAATCTTTGGTTGTATCTGTTTTGTTCGTGATATTCGTCCTACTCTTACCAAACTGGATCCCAAGTCTCTTAAATGTATCTTTCTAGGGTATTCAAGGGTCCAAAAGGGTTATAGATGCTATTCTCCCACTCTTCGGCGTTATCTTATGTTTACAGATGTTACCTTTCATGAGTCAACTTCATTCTATCCTGGTTCCATTCCATCTTCCTACTCTGCTCCAATTGCCGATCTAGATGATATCTTGGTCTATGAGGTTCAGTTGCCACAAGTACCGGTGTCTGTCCCAGCACCTAGCAAACCCCCTATACATCATGTTTATCAAAAGCGTCCTCGGAAAAGTAATGACATCGTTCATATTCCAGCCTCACCAGCAATACCTGCTTCGGAGTCTGATCCGGATTCTGCTACTTCACCTCCTCCTCCTGCACTAGACCCAGAAACAACACATGATACTCTTGGTCCTTCCGATGCTTGTTTCTCAGAAGATCTTGATCTTTCTGACAATCTGCCCATCGCCTTACGTAAAGGTAAACGTACTTGTGCCTATCATATTTCATCGTTTGTTTCCTATAACCACCTGTCTCCTCCCTCTTGTTCCTTTATAGCATCCTTAGATTCTATTAGTATTCCCACTACTCTCCACCAAGCCTTAGCCCATACTGGTTGGTGTGCTGCGATGAAAAAAGAAATGATGGCCCTTAATCAGGCTGGCACCTGGACTCTTGTTGATTTACCTCCTGGCAAGAAGGCTATTGGGTGTAAGTGGGTTTTCACTGTCAAAACAAACGCAGATGGAACCTTGGAACGTTTGAAAGCTCGATTGGTTGCCAAAGGTTATGCTCAGACGTATGGTGTTGACTATTCCGATACATTCTCCCCTGTTGCCAAGTTATCTTCTGTTCGTCTCTTTATCTCTCTTGCCGCAACTTATAATTGGGATCTTCATCAGCTCGATGTTAAGAATGCTTTCTTACATGGTGAGCTTCTTGAAGAAGTTTATATGGAGCAACCACCTGGTTTTGTTGCTCAGGGGGAGTGTGGGAAGGTATGTCATCTTCAGAAATCTTTATATGGTTTAAAACAAAGCCCTCGTGCTTGGTTTGACAGATTTAGTTCTGTGGTCAAAAAGTTTGGTTTGAATCAAATTAAGTGTGATCATTCTGTGTTTCATCAGAGGACCGATGCTGGTATGATTCTCTTAGTGGTATATGTCGATGACATTGTTATTACTGGTAACAATACTTCAGGAATCTCATCACTCAAGGCTTTTCTTACATCTCATTTCCAAACGAAGGATTTGGGTCTGTTAAGGTACTTTCTTGGGATCGAGGTTATGAGAAGCAAGAAAGGCATCCTCTTGACACAGAGGAAATATGTTCTTGATCTATTAAAAGAAACAGGAAAACATGGAGCAACACCAAGTAGTTTTCCCATGATTCCTAATCCTTTTCTGGATATTGATGATAGCATACCATATGACGAGCTCCCTGAGAATGTGAGAAAAAAGGTTGATCCAGAGAAAATCAAGCCATTTGCATATCCTGAGAGATATCGTAGACTAATTGGGAAATTGAACTATCTCACGGTGACTCGCCCGGATGTGACTTTTTCAGTTAGTGTGCTTAGTCAATTTATGACCAAGCCGACTATTGCCCAATGGGAAGCTTTAGAGCATGTTTTACATTATTTGAAGGGCTCACCTGGTCGTGGTATACTTTACACAAATCATGGGCACACCGAGATTGAATGTTTTTGTGACGCGGATTTTGCTGGATCAAAATCTACCAGAAGATCCACCACAGGATACTGTGTGTTTGTAGGTGGAAACTTGGTATCTTGGAAGAGCAAGAAGCAGGATGTGGTATCTAAATCGAGTGCGGAAGCCGAGTATAGAGCCATGGGTCAGTCAGTACAGGAAATTGTGTGGATTCATCAGTTAATAAAGAAAGTCAGTCTTGTTTCTTCATTGCCAGCAAAACTGTGGTGTGATAATAAAGCTGCTCTACACATAGCTTCTAATTCTGTGTTTCATGAACGTACAAAACACATTGAGATTGATTGTCATTTTGTACGTGATAAAATCAAAGAAAATTTCATTTCTACAGGGCATGTGCCATCTAGTGACCAATTGGGAGATCTTCTAACTAAGGCCTTAAATGGGATTCGTGTTGATTATCTTTGTAACAAGTTGGGCTTGATTAACATCTATGCTCCAAGTTGAGGGAGAGTGTTGTGAACGTAGAATAGATTGGTGGCATGATATTGTTGAAGGAGCTATTTTTAGCATGAGTTGGTTGACTTCTCATTCAACTACTCTCCGTGAATGGCTCAGTGTTTGTCTCTGTTTCTTTCCCTATAAATACATTGTAAATCCTCTGAAGTAATATAGATTAATGAATACCTTGTATGGTTTCTACAAGGCTCAGTATCAGATATAACAGAATCAGGGCCAAATAACATTAAGAGAACAGATGAAAAACAAACAACAAACACAATTAGAATTTTCAGCTTTCTCCCCATCCAAACAAAATTAAAATTTTCAGTTTACCAAACGATGTTGTGTTTCAATTGCAAGTATTGGAGGCATAGTGACAGTGTCAAGCAATTTTAGAAAACAAAAGAATGCCACGCATTACAATGGCAACACTGGAAAGTTTTAAGCATGCCAGACATTCTAAATTCAGAAATTCAGCTTACAGCAAGAGAAATGTCAATGAAGCAGCAACAAATAAAGAGAAGTGGTGGAGGAAGATTACCATCTCTCTTGTGTTCAGTAGTGGCTTGAAAAAGGAGAGATGTGAAGAACAGTGTCTTGGCCATGTAATCAGCCATGTGTTCTGCCAGTAACGGGTACTCAATTCCAGCAATCAGCCCTTTTCTTAGGATTACATGGGGAGGTTCTAGGTAACGCATGCCAATTAAAGACATTGTACGGTCAAAATGATAAACTTCAGGGACATGCTCGGGGATTAAGCGACCATGTTCTTCAAGTGCCAGAACCTCAAAATATGCTCTATCCTTGGACATTGGCCATGATTCTCCTATGCAACGAATATATGGAAGAGCCTATACGATTGCACAATTGGAGTAACTTTGCAATTTTTAGCATATCGTTTTCTTTCCTCTTCGAGGAAAGCAATTAGCATAACAAATTATCTATCAAAAATTTGATCAACAATTGGAGCTAAGTGAAATCCTTACCTGTTTGACGACCATAGAACCGATGGAGTTGACGATAACGTAGACGAAGTTAAGGTTGCCATCTCCGACTTCCTTAACCACTAAGTCATCGAACTTATTTCCAATTCGTGAAGAAAGGGAAGGTGTAGCCTTTAAGTATTCAATCAGCAGCTTCTCGTCCAGCGGGCGAAACTCCGAAAAAGCCATATTGGGCACTGACAGTTATCGTTGATGCCCCCGACGGAGGACTATAGAGTTGGCAGAAGCAAGGATTTAATGAGCGGGGGGCATATATCACGATGCTTGCTTTCCCCCCATATACTTAATTCCTTATTCTACACTGAAGTTGACAGGGAAAGCAATGAAGAGACTTTTCAACACGGAAAAATGGGAGTGCAATGAACCGAATTTACATATTGTAAGAAGAAGATGAAGTGAGTGTATGTATGGGGATATGGTAGGGACCATGGTGGTGGAAAATTAAAATGGAATCTTTATACTTTTCTAAGTCGGACGGTGAAGGCAGTGAATAGACTTATCAACGAGTAAAACATGTTGAGGGACCATGGTGGTGGAAAATTAAAATGGAATCTTTATACTTTTCTAAGTCGGACGGTGAAGGCAGTGAATAGACTTATCAACGAGTAAAACATGTTGAATGCAACGAAGAACTCTGCATCATACAATCGAAAATATGATGAGTCAGAGTGTAGACCATGGTGATGCAGGATATGAAGCTCACTTGGTGAACAACATTTCATTACATCTTTTCCAGATTCAGGCAGCAAACTAATAATCACAGCAAACTTTTTTCCAGATTCAGGCAGGATATGAAGCTCACTTGGTGAACAACATTTCATTACATCTTTTCCAGATTCAGGCAGCAAACTAATAATCACAGCAAACTTTTTTCCAGATTCAGGCAGCAAACTAATAAGAAAAAAATTTGGACCATTTCTCGATTTGTGCGTGTCATCCTTGCGCAGGGGCCATGCTAATCTTCTCTGTATCGTTCCAATTTTATCGGATGTCCCCGAAGGGACGAACTCTGGTTTGTGCTTCGAATATATAAACCAAAGAGCAGGATGCAATTTTAGCGATGTGGGACAAGTACCGAAGCATCTCCATACCAGGGAAAGGTCGTGCCCAACGTCACGAAACAAGGAAGGAATCCATTCCTAGAAACCCCAACACAGATTAGTATCAGTATCAACGAACAAAGAGAAGAGAGTAAAATATTCTGGAAACTCCTCAATTTACAGCATTAACCGGAAACAAGTGAGCACAGCGCTGATACCAATGTGGAGCAGGGCATTCAAGTGTATGTGAAACGACAGAAGGAACATAACAAAACGACAAGCAACTATAAGTGGGACTGTCAACCTGGACCTCCAACTCTAGGACTAGGCCCACTCACATAATTGAATTCATTTGATAATTGTTTTCATTACTTAACTGGGCATAATTTTCCTTTATTACACATAATTTTTTTTAAAAAATAAATCACACCATGCATACTTTGTAAAAAATGTAATTTGTCATAGATTGTATACTACCTCTAGTTCTAAATATAAAACTCAATTGACTATCATTGCATAAGATTTAATTAAACTATTTTAAAGTGTTTATATTTTTTTTTCCTCCGAACTAATTTGTTTGACTTATAAAATTATATATAATCTAATAATGCATAATATATGATATAATTAAATAACTTATTTAGCTTCATTAATCTCTTCAAAAATAAAAACTAACTGGGTCTTATAATTATGACCCTAGAGAGTATTATATATATATATATATATATATCAGCTTAATTAATCAACAGTTTCATTCGTTCTTGTATAAAACCCTTACCAGATGATTTTTTTTGTCATCTCTCTAAAGTAATTAATATGCCCTAATGAAAAGAATCAAAAGAAGTAGTGTGTGTGTGTGTTAAACCTTGGATTCTTTAGAAGAGATAATTAGAGTACGTTGGGAATAGAAGATAAAGAGAAACAATTCTAGAACCCGAATCTAAAATTCTAGATCCAAGAGAACAAGTCTCATTGAATAATTCTTCATACATTCATCATATCATTACAACCCCTAACATACCCTTATATAGACGTATTAGAAATAAATAAGTACCTATAACTACCTATGTCCTAGACAAGATTTAACACTAACTGACTTATATAATAAAGGCTGGCCTAAACCAACCCTTCATAAAATAAACTAACAAATGAAACTACCCGTTGTCCATATCATAACGTTGGATCCCAACAGGGTGTGTGTCGTCTTGTTTAAAAAGAAAAACAAGTATACAGCAATCATAAATTAAAATAAAATTGTGTTCTTAAGTTCTATTTGTAAAACTTTCTCTTATACTCCCTCCGGTCCTAATTATAGGATAACATTTGAGAGTTGATCTTGGTTCTAATTATAGGACAAAGTTTTAATTTTTGTCAATTTCTTCCCAAAATACCCCCATTGATACTTTCTCAATAATAATGAAACACAATAATAATTTTATAATACATCTATGTATTCTATAAAGTAAGTAATACTTACAATTCATTAATGTCACATATAACTCAATTCTACTGTTTCTTTTATTTTATAAGAATAAAGGGTAAGAAAATCAATTTAACACTATCAACGTCATCATCTCTATTTTTAAAAATTGTAACTTTCCTTTTCTTTAATTCCACTTGAACCAAACCGACATAACTCCATTTTAATGACAGGCAAGATCACTTGCTTTACATCAAGGCAAGTGATCAACATGAACAGATCATTATTTCTTGTATATATTAAAAAAGGGCATTTTAGGAAAATAAATAAGATTAACTAATTTAACCACTATCCTTAATTTCTCCAAAATTAGGTAAATATGTCCTATAATTAGGACCGGAGGGAGTAATATTTAATATACTTTCTATTGAAAAATGATATTTAATATGGAGTACTTTTTATACCTGTGAGATAGCAACTCACCTTACGCTTCTGATTCTGACCCTGATTGAAGCAAGTTCGTATGATCCATTAGTGAGCTAAACTAAATCTGATAACTCGTATCATTGTTATATCTACAAGGGTTTAGACTCAACGTGACGTTTAAAAAGATACTATAAGAAAGATGCTCATGAATTAGATGATGCATACTTGTGTTCGCCATATTGATAGCTAGATATACAATAACTCACTTTAGGATTCGTTACATATGCTCCAATAAAGAAGAGTTGCATGTTTTTCTCTAAAAATTTATTAAAGATTAAATTTCTTTATAAAAAAAAAAAAAACTTGCGGAATAAATTTGAAATTGGCTATTCTTTCACATTCACTCCATATTTCCCCTATAAAGTCATCTGCATTCAGCATTCATTTACACATGCAAACGATGATGTGCACATATCATCTTAATTACAACAAGTCTTCTTAGCCAACAGAAAACTTCCTAATGGCCATATTTGGCATTATAGTCTTCCCAAGAAACTGAAACAATAACCACTTCTCATCCCCTTAATTTCCATCACAAATTCATTTCTCAAACCATTAAAGTAGTACAATCCATAAACTGGAACAATACAGTAGTCTAGAAAATAAGCCTGGCTTCAACCAGGGGCTAAGTGCACCTGCTTTTCAGCTTCACATAATCAACATCAATCCCTTGGATCAACGCTCCTCATTAACCTGATCGTTAATATGGGTCATCTCATGATACAGCACACCGGTCACTGCTCTCCTCAAGATTCTTATTGCAAGGATTATGTGGAAAGATACTATTATTGAGAAATCTGATGGCATAATTAGGTAACAAACCCCCCCAGGATGAAGTCATGCAGTTCATGGGAGATTTGATTATAGGAAGACTCAGTATTTCATTCAAGTATAGATCGCTAAACCTTTCTCCTGACCCCATGACTAAAATTGGCGAATTGCTGAAATAACTTCAGTGATTCCTTCAAACTTCCTCCTTTCCTTGAGAATCGACTTTGCTAAATTGAGTGCCTGGCGTTCACATGTAGCTCGTTTACTAGCATCAGTAATGGATTCAAAATCCTCAACATGTGCCACCCCAACAATTCTCCTGTCAAATCAAATAATTAAGGAGAAAGCTTAAAACGATAGTTTTCAAGTAACGTATACATCAATTTCACGATAAGGACCAACTAGTGCATGGCATGGCTTCTCAATAAATATCAAGTCAAATATCACCACAGACTTTACATCTACCAGGAGATAGAAATCTATAGCTTGTTTAATGTGAATCTACAGCTCTTGCCTTTAACAAAATCACTTAAGGCTGTTGTTCACCTATTTATATGTAAGGCTGTGCAACCCATAGCAAAACTATATGAAAGTTCCAATGCTACACAAGTGATGTAGCATCAAAAGCCATAGTATTGAACTACAAGCTACAGTGTGCTATTAATAGCAATGAATGGTGTAAAAATGTGAGCTACTCAGTTAGAATGGCACTAAGTTGATGCTTGAAAGTATTTGCCTGTATGCATTTGTGCGCTGCTAAAAATCGTGCAATAGAACCAAGGATGAGAATACACAGAAATCATATAACATGATAAATATAACACATCATCATGATAAATATACAAGTCTTTGAAGCAGTCTCAACCTTATCATTTTGGCAGCACCAAATCCTAGAGAATCATGAAACAAATCTTTCATGTATCTCTTCTGTACAAGCAGCTGAACCTCAGAATTGTCATAGATTGCAGGGAGATATGCCTCACCAGCGCCATTTTTATGCTTGTCCCAGAGAGTAATGAATTTATAGTGAAAAAGATTCCAAGTTTCTTCAAGTGTCTTAAGAATCCACTCCTTATATGCCTGCATAACATGGGGATGTTTAGGATCAATAGTCTAAGACTTCATAGATTCAACATGGTATAATGTTGTCACTTCTTCAATTTAAACACCCATTGTTCCTTCTCTGAACCACAATTAAATTCATTTCGTAACAAAGCACCATTTATTACATGAGACAGAAAATATGAGGGCGTTCAAATCTATATTATCCAAAAAGGCAGCAGATTGTAGAAACATAGATAATTCAAATGCTTGAATGCTACAAGGGTTCCCAAACACATGGATTTTCACAGGTTAATATGAAATGTATAACACTTTACATGAAACTGAAATAAATTACTCTTAAGTCAGTTTGGCAACAGATATAAAAGTAGTCAATCAATATACACAGAGCATAAAAAACTAAGCTTACTATTAAAACATACCTCAAAACAAATTAACAGTCATCCAAATTATTGTTAAATTACCATGAACACAACATCAGGCACTCAAGTCATGAATATCAAAATTAACAAAATTTGCAAGTCTAAGGTTCGTCCCAATAAAAAGGAAGCCATAAGAGTTGAAAATCCTGCATCGTTTCGTACAATAGTCTCATCAGTGGGAATCACCATGCAAAAACTGAGCAAGGGCAGAGTTGAAAAGGTAGTAGTTGCATAAGCTCCAAGGCGTGTGATTTTAATAACAAAATGCTAAGGAAAAACTAGCATGAGAAAACTTAGAGATTGTGCGAGAGTAAATTAGATTACATATATTAATAACTACTGGAATATTAAACAGGGAAACAGAAGATGTGCAGAAATTGGGACCTACTTTTCTATCATTCACTTGATCAGAATGTCCATCTTGAGCAAAGAATGCCAAAATCAAGTTTCCCAAGAATGCTCCAATGTCAAATCCCATTGGTCCATAAAATGCAAATTCTGGATCAATAACTTGAGTTGATTCAGGAGTAACCATGACAGAACCAGTGTGTAGATCTCCATGTATTAGAGCCTGGGCCCTCTCACAGAACCTACATAAAAGTAAGCTCTTGTAAAAGAACGTGTTAAAGCAATAGAGCAGGTCATGTAAATAAAGACACATAGTAGAGACAATACTTTGATTTCAACTCAGCAACTTCAAGCTTCAAAAGATTGTCTTCTCGAACAGCCTCAGCATCACGATCAAGATAAGGGGCAGTCCAACGATTATATTGAGAAATTTTATAAGGGTCAGAAAAAACAACCTGCTCAGTAAGCCTGCATAACTCCACATTCCCACAAAATTCGGCAACTGCATAAAGCCATCATGCTCTTAGACTCATAAGCAACATGTCTTGCAGTATCATTTATAGATATCAACTACAGGTTTAAGGATCTGGATCAGTAATATTCTTATAATCATGAAAACGATAAATACTTATTGTGTCAGTATTCTGATGCAAAGTTTGTGCATATGATAATATCTAGTAAGTGCACTGGAGCAAAGTATAAACTGCAGAAAGCTGAGAAGGAAGATCACATTTTCCAGTGTAACTAGCCTAAATGACCACTCTCAGCTCAATTAATTCTTAAGCTATAACTTTATAAGATCTAGAAACAATTCACTTGTACAAGAGGAACACCAGCAGCAAGTCTATAAAACCAAACCAAAATCCAAACAGGCATAGCTGCACAGTCGAACACTTTCTGTAGATGGTAAATGAACATCCTCATAACATATGCCAGAGACCAGAGTTTCTAAACTAAACAGTTCAAATTAACAAGAGGAGCACATGAGGCAACAAATAAAGAAAAATTAGCAGATTACCATCTCTTTTGTGCTCAGTAGTGGTACGAAAAAGTAGAGATGTAAAAAACAATGTGTTTGCCATGTACTCTGAAATATGTTCTGCGAGTAATGGATACTCAATTCCAGCAATCAGCCCTTTTCTCAAGATTATGTGTGGAGGCTCTATGTAACGCATGCCAATTAAAGACATGGTACGGTCAAAATGATATACTTCTGGGATATGCTCCGGGCAAAAGCGACCATGTTCTTTAAGAGCCAGTGCCTCAAAATATGCTCTCTCCTTTGTCATAGGCCATGATTCGCCTATGCAACGAACATATGGGAGAGCCTACAAACATATATTGGAAGATATGAACCGAATCAACATCCTAACCGAAAAAAGGAACTTCTCAATTTCAGAAATTTCGATGAACTCCTGAACCAAAACAACATCCTAACCTGCTTGATGACGAAAGAACCGGAAGAATTGAAGACAATGTAGACGAAGTTGAGGTTGCCATCTCCGACTTCTTTAATGGTTAAATCATCAAACTTATTCCCAAGCTTGGAAGACAGAGAAGGGGTGGCCTTTATGTAATCAATCAGTGACTTATCATCCAGTTGACGAAACTCCGCAAAAGCCATTATTAGCAGCGACGGTGGTCGATGATTCCGGCTGCGATCAACGATAGTGGTACTAGTAGTAGTAGGATATTGAGCAGTGAGACCGTCCGTGAGAGGAGGGAGCAAAGATCGCGTGAAAATCAAAATGGCATCTTTAGTGATTTTATCAAAAGGGTTCAGAGTGGGCTCAGTGAAATGGAATAGTAACAAGCACCTTGCACCCGCACCACAACTCCACGAGGGAAACGATAGAGAGAGACCGATGATGGAAAATTGGAGGTGCAATGAACCTGGTCATTACTGATGATGGAGAAGGAGTTTTTTTTTTATGGATTTTTAAAAAAGTCAGATTGTAGATGTGATTTGTGTTTGGATTGGCGGTGGCAGAAGTGACTTTTTTTAACTTTAAACCTATTTGGATTAATGTTTGAAAAGCTAATTTAGATGAGAAATAACTGAAAAGAGTATGAATCTTATTGAATATTACATACATACATACATACATACTAGTTAAATATATTGTGATAATTGAAGTAAAAAAATATTAAAATTTTTTTATAAAATAAAAAAGGTGAAATTATTATTAAAAGAAAAAAAGATAAATTTATATTTAAATTATACTTATGAAGATCACTGATGCTTGGCTTGACAGAACAATTAAATCATTTTTCAGTTTTTGTTATGAGGTTCCCAATTCAATGAAGAATATATACTTCAAAGGAAAACTTTATTCTCTTTAGTATATCAGAAGGCATTAAACAATGAAATTGCCCTCAATCAAGCATGGCATTATGCAGTATCTACCCGGCTTGTCATTATCTATCCTGAAAGAAAGCACTCGCCCCACACAAATCCCAAACAAAATTAAATAATAGTTTGTGAAGGAGCTTCTCACCACCTTTAATGCACCTTATATGAGCTTCTGTTAGAAGGAGCGTTTTTTGTGGAAGCTCAGTGATAATGAACGCTTTCCCAAATAGAGGTAATCAAGTAAAATAGACTTTTGGGCTCTCACTGAGCTTTTTTTTTTTTGGAGCCACTGTGTTTCCAAACATACCCTTAATCTACAAGGTACTTGCACTTTGGGATGATAAAAAAAAGCATGTATTACGCTTGTATGTGAACGAGCTTCTAGTTTGCTACCACTTGATATAAATTTTATATTGTATAGATTTCCCAAAAAAGCATGTACTACATATTGTATATTGTCACAGAAAAAATTACTACTTCCTCCGGTCTTAATTATAAGATAAAGTTGACTTTTTTGGAGAAATTAAGGAAGGCAATTAAATTACTTTAGAGTATTTTTATTTTTATTTTTTTCTCCAAACTAATTAATTTGACTAATAAACTAATATATAGTCTAAGGATACTAAAAATATAAACAATCTAAAGTAATTTAATTGGCTTCCTTAATTTCTCCAAAAAAGTCAACTTTATCTTATAATTAGGACCGGAGGGAATATATTGTATAGACACTGATTATCTGTGTTTTATTTTTTTTAATTTTCTATGTAAAATATTATTTCAGTTCAGTTGATTCTTTTCTAGCGTGCCTGAAAGAAAATCTCCACAGCTTGCCCTTAAATTTTATATCCAACGACGTACTATAAAAATATGTAATGAAGGAGGATGTCTCATGCATACATGTGTTTTCTTTATATACAGTGAAATTATTTTTATAAATTTTGAAGAACACTTGGTTAAGGTTGTAAAGATGACGTCTTGATTGTATCTGCTACTTAATGGCCAAACTTCTTCTCGTTAAAAGGAGCTGACTGTATTAGATGGAAGAGCCAAGAGGAGTCAACACCCAAAAAAAGAAAAAACTTAAATGGGCAAACTTATGCATTGTTTGTTTTAGCGATTCGATTGCTTATAAGTTGCTTTTTAATAGTGATTTACGATATACGAAGTAAGTATGTGAAAGGAGTTGTATCTCGATTTACGTAAAAAGCAACTTATAAGCAATCGTAACGCCCAAATAAACATATTATTAGTTTGCTATATTTGTTGGGACATTGGACCTCACAATGTAAAAAACTATATGATGCAACTAATCGTCATATTCATATTATTCATGTTGATGCTCAAGATTGTCACATAGTTTAGTTGATCATTTTTGTATCTTTAATCAATTTTCATCTAATTTTGATAAGGTGGATATTGTCGAGAGAAGTCAAACTCTTGTAATCTCTTGAGTAGATTTTATTTAAAATAAAAAAATTGACATTTTGATAGTTTCACAAGATGCCTTTGCCCCTAGAGCACTAGAGGTGTAGTTATTTGCTGGCTTCATTGCCATATAGATTAAGGATTTGATATGAGTCAAATGTTGCGCTTTCAGTATCCCATGGAATAACTTTGCCCTTTGAGACACTTGTGGAGATGGGCGATGCATCCCTCCTACCCCTGGCGGGACAAAATGTGGGGTATTGTGTCATTCTTCAACCCTGTTTTCCATTTTTTTGTGGACTTTTTCTGGTTTGTATTTTGCTTTAGTGTTTGTTTGTTTTTTTGGATGGTTTATGCAATGGACTATTTTTGACCT
This sequence comes from Inga oerstediana, assembly GCA_963210345.1. Classification (NCBI taxonomy): domain Eukaryota; kingdom Viridiplantae; phylum Streptophyta; class Magnoliopsida; order Fabales; family Fabaceae; genus Inga; species Inga oerstediana. The sequence continues at coordinate 30,133,156 of OY723399.1, read as the reverse complement.
TCGGTACACCCACCTTCCAGGTATCCGGCATTAACCTGAAGGCCAACGCCGGATTTACCGACATGGGCCCCCGACAATCGACTAGTCCTGACGCCCCCAATCTGATAGGCCCGACAGGAATTCACCTCTTTGAGGCGCCCCAGGGAAGAGAGCTCCCAATGAAAATTCTTTACATCTTCTGTTTCCTGGGATTGAACCCAGGAACGGATTGGTGTGGCGCAGATGCCTACCCATCTCCGCCAACTTCCATTGGTTGCTTTAGTGTTTGTTAAAGCTAAGAGCCCGTTTGGTTCAACCCCATTGCATGCCTACAATGGTAATCATGATTGCATTACCAAGGGAAGAGTGTTTGGTTACTCTTTAGCATGGTAATAGGGTTTACCATGGTAATGATGATTACCAAAAAATTGGTAATCCACATTCATACCTCCCCCCATATGAATCCTCATTACCATCCCATTGCATAGTTAAAAAAGTTCAATTTACCCTTTAGTTTCATGTGTCTATTTCACTTATCTCATTTCATTTGCAACAACCGTCCCCTGCCACCACCGCCACCTCCTCCTCCTTCGCCATCCCCCGCCACCACCACCTCCTCCTCCTCCACTTGCCTCCGCCTCCTCCTCCTCCACCCGCCACCGCGGCCAATTCCTCCACCGCCCCCCACAATAGTCGCCGCCGCCTCCTCCTCCTACTCTACCCACCGCGACCTCCTCCTCTGCCACCCTTCGCCACAGCCACAATTTCCTCCACCCACCGCCACCACCACCTCCTCCTCTACCATGACCTCCTCCTCCTCCACCACCCCCCGCAATCGACGCCGCCACCTCCTCCTCCTCCTCCTCCACTCACAGCCGTCGCCACGACCTCCTCCTCCACCACCCCCCACCGCCGCCACAATCTCCTCCTCCTCTGCCACCCCTCACTGCCACCACAATCTCCTCCACCCAGCGCAGCCGCCGCCGTCACCACCACCTTCTCCTCTGCCACCCCCTGTCGCCACCACGACCTCCTCCTCCTCTACCACCTCCTGCCGCCCCCACGTCCACCTCCTTCACCACCTGGCACCCCTACTATTCTCTTCGCCACTACATCCTCCTCTACCCCCGCCGTCGACACCTACCGTCACTGCTACTACCTCCTCCTCCTCTACCACGGCCCCCCACCCCCACCGTTACTGACGTCGCCACCACTAACTCCTCCACGGCCACCGTCGCCATTGGCTGCTCGCCTGACATCTCCGCCAGCTGCTCGCCCACTGCCACCACCACTACCTCTTCCTCCTCCATCTCTGCCGCTGTCAACTCTTAACTATTTTTTCTACAAAGATTATATAAGGGTAAAATAGACTTTATGCAATATATTAATTTTAAATAATTGTTAAAATATTAACCTATTGCACCTTACTTAAAAATCAAACCAAACACTATCCCTGTAATTAATATTGCATTGCATTACCATTACATCGCACTGCACTACATTACAGGGTGTAATGGGATCGAACCAAACGGGCCCTTAAAGTCTATGCATTTTGTCACATATTGGATTAGTTGAAATAAAATTGTTCCTTAAATTGATTTGCCATATTTTTTTTCAAGTCCATTTACTAATTTAAATCGGCTCAAACTACGTAGAGGCTGAATTAAAGCTAAAGCATAGATATGAAAATTAATTTAGGATCAAATGGATGCATTTTTACTTTAAGTAACATTAATTGAAGTTTATAAATTCACTTTATCTCATATAGTCATATTTATAACTTTTTAAAATAATTTAACTAATTCATAAGCTGATATATAAGTTGAATGTTATATTAGAATATTTTTTTAAAGACATTGTGTCACTTTTATTATAATTAAATAATTTATCTAATTAATAAATTATTGGTTGAATTAGTAAACGATCCGAAATTTCTTCTCTTTAGTGACACCCAAAAAAACAATTTGTTTTAATATTTTAATTTATCTAAATTAGATATGTAGCTATCATAATTAATTTTTTTAATTCCAGTCAAACAAGCAAAATTAGCAAAGGCTGGATGCCAGGTACTGAGGTGGGTGCTTGCTTTATCCCGTTTATGAAGCAAAGATCTTCAATAATTCGCCGATCACGCGCGCTCTCAAACGCGTGCGCTGTCCCCGTCATCCAAAGGCCTCCAATTTTCCGATTGATCCAGTAATGAGGCCCCGTGATTGTGGTTGTGGAGCATTCCTTCCCGCTCACCCAATCTCTCAGATGGCGAGGTTGTTGCCGGCAGTGGCGGCACTGACCACTGTCTTCCTTATCCTTGGAGAATTCGTTGAGACTTCACCGGCAAAGTTCGATGACCTCCTCCGATCACCGGTTGACAGTTTGTGCCATCAGCTTATAGTTCCCGCCGGTTATCAATGTTCGGAGATCACGGTACTTCCCTCGCATTATTCTCTATTTTAAGCTATAGATTGTTTGGTAGGAACAGTTGTTGCCACAGTTTGAGAGTGTACAGTATAAACACACTGGAAGATCGAAAATTCATACATTTAATCACTGGTGGAATAGAATAAATTTGGTCAAATATCTATTACTTTTTTTCCTTCTGGAGTTTTGTAATATTGATTTCTGAAGTTGAAGGAGTGGAAATTTAATATAGCCAGTTTTTATTGCTCTTTTCCAAAATTTTGTCGGTAGTAAAAAAACACGTTGAGGATATGCGAAATATTTTCAGATATTACGTAATTAAATGGGCTTTGCTTTGTCATTTTACTGTTGTTCCGTTATCTGTAGTTTGAATCGGCTTTGCTTACTGAGAATTTGTCTTTTACCGTCAGATTGAAACGAAGGATGGTTACTTGTTGGCTCTTCACCGTGTCTCGTCTTCTCATCCTGCTAATGCGGGACAACGAGGTCTTCCACTTCTGCTTCAACACGGACTCTTCATGGTAAGCTTTCACGTTATGTCTGCTCCCTAACATAATATAACTGAACTTGATGCTTAATATATGACAACATATTTTCTATTGATTGAGGTATTGAAATTGTGATAGCATCACATGCATAGTGTATGAATTGGTCAAAAACCTTTATAATTAGTTACTTGCAATGACTTAATGTAGTTTGGCTTGGGCCAGAAAAAAGTGAACTGATAACCAGTTACTCAACTTGCTTATTGTATAACATGCAATTGTGTAGTTAAAAGGACAGCGCAGCCTAATTTTTTAGAAGAGGAAATGGTTGATTATCAGGAATGAAAAACCAACTCTTTGAATCATAGATGTTTAAGGGTCCCCCCCCCCCCCCTTTTGACCTGAAAAGATGTTTAAGGGTTCATAATATGATCTTTGGGAAAATTAATGATACATGTGACAAATGTATAAAAGATTTATGTCTGTGCATATCTGGGTGATGCTGGATGGTATACAATGTCCCTGTAATTTTTTTATGTCAAGGAATAAGTTCTGCAGAAGTATTAAGAAAGCTTTTCGAATTTTCTCTTAACTTAGAACTCTAAAATGGGGAGGGAGTGAGAATTATGTTTCAAGCTAGTTCATGACTAACTTGGAAAGGATTGTCTTTTGTAATTGTAAACTTTTTAGAATGAAACAATAGCAGACACTATGAAATTAAAGTTTTAGACATGTTGCTAAGATTAGGAAGTAATATTTTGCTTAAAAATTTTGAGTTTCTTTTTGTTTTGCGTGATTTTTCCCCCCACTATTGACTGAAATTTCATGATTTTTTTGGTGACCATATTTTACCCCAACATGTTTTCATTTTTATAGTGTATTGCAAATTAAACTAAATAACCACATGATTTGCCCCATGACATGCTGTGTAATAACAATTTACATCCAAATATGATGCTTCAAAATGAAGTATGAATTTCTCCCAAGACTCATCTTATCTCATTTGACACTGTGGTTGTATTTGATGTTTAAAAGTTTGATTGTCCGAGCTATTAAAATGCTTTAACTTATTCCAAATCTTTAGTATTTCTTTAGTTTTGGGATATGCTTTTGGAGTTTTGGTTAGTGCTAATATTTATGACTTTTGCGGGATAGACGTTTACATCATGTATAATATTTTCGTCATTAGGGGATGGAAGGGGATACCAGAGCAGACTTAAAGAACAGATTAATTGAATCTCAACATTTGTTCATTAATGTCAATTTTGAGATATGACCAGGCAGGTGATGTATGGTTTCTTAATACTCGAGAACAATCATTGGGCTTCATCCTAGCAGATCACGGCTTTGATGTTTGGGTAGGAAATGTGCGTGGAACACGCTGGAGTTATGGGCACAAATCTTTATCAGAGAAGGATGAGGTATGTAGAATAAGGAATGAAGATGAGGACTATTCCTCATTGTAAACAATGAAGATGGAATGAAACAGCAGAAGACTACTCTTTATTTCCCTTTGTAGTTCTTATTTCTAGGGTTTGCAATAACTAATGATGATCAGAATTAGATTATACACAATGACAACAACAACAACAACAACAATAGAGCCTTAATCCCACTAGAGTATACACAATGACAAAGTAGCAAATTATTGTACATGATATTTTTTACTCATTGATCTTGAAAAAACGATTGGTTATATTTTGTACTACTTACCATGAAAATATTTCTTAACTTTCTAGTTATCTAAGATGTAATGGTTAGTGTCAAGAGTTACACCCATTATGTAATAAGACTAATGGAACACTGGTTCTCTCACAGGAATTTTGGGATTGGAGTTGGCAAGAATTAGCCCTGTATGATCTTGCAGAAATGATTGATTACATACATTCAGCAACAAACTCAAAGCTCTTTGTCGTTGGGCATTCACAGGTACTGCTGATTGTTGCACATCATCATTCACACCTGTTTTACGCTTGCTATAGTATGCATGTAATATATTAATCCCTTTTCAGGGGACAATTATGTCTTTGGCAGCCTTCACTGAGCCAGAGATAGTAAAAAAGGTTGAAGCTGCTGCTCTTCTGTCTCCAATATCTTACTTGGGTCATGTTGATGCACCTCTTGTACTTAGAATGGCTAGCATGCACATTGATCAGGTATTGGTCATTTCATTCTGTTAGTTTTGTCTGGAAGTTGATCTTTGTGATGAGTAATGAGTATTGGGTTGTACAGATTATCCTTGCCATGGGCATTCATCAACTCAACTTTAGAAGGTGTATTGTTAGAAATTCTTTCCTTTTTCCCCTCTATCTCTCTTTGCTTACATTCATGTAATTTTGTTTATTTAGCGCATGCTGACATTTTGCGATTTCGTTTTCTCATTTTCAGTGATTGGGGTGTCAGTCTTTTGGATTCAATATGTGATAGCGGTATAAATTGCAATGATTTGCTGACATCAATAACAGGTTTATCTTTCCCTCAGATTCTTCCTACATGGCTCTGTTTATTTATTTATTTGTGACTTTGACTGCACATGTTAGGTTGTGATTGTACTTGCAAGTTGCAACTGTTTGTGCTGGGGGATTTATATTTTGGGATACTGTTATTTCTTATGGTTTTTGTTGATATTTATTATAATTTCTTAATTTTTGGGATACAAATTAAGAATTTAAAATCATCAAGGTCTCCCACTGATTTTTAATCATAATATTGACTCTGCACTAGTGTGCTGCATTTGAATTTGTGGCATCTGAAGTCTGAACAAACACAATTTAGGATGCTGACTTGAGCTCCATTGTCAAAGCCCATTGAGACAGCCTTTTCAGTGTATTTCTGCTTTTGCTTGTTACACTCCCAGCCTTGCAGCTTGATCCATAAAATATTTCCTAAAAGTAGGGTTGCGAAATATCTAAAGCATGAAAATGGGATTGACATTTATGGTGTGGATGTGGTATTTTAAATAGTCATGCAGTTTTCCAGTAAGTGACATATTATCTCTGGGCTTGAATTTCATGGTATTGAAAATTTAATTGCCTGTTGCTTGAGATCAGAATAGGCATTCCTATTGACTATTGTTTAAGTGTTTGTGATACAGAGTAGCAATAAGAGGTATAAAAAATAAATAAACAATAACAAATTTTCCTTTGCGCCCAAAAAAAAGTTGCCTCTCCTTGAAATAATTTTATTTGCGGTGACTCAACTCCTTCATTAGCTTCCCCTGATACATACAAGGTCATCGAAGTTTACAGATTGAAGAGATGAGCGCAACTCAAAGTATATACTTTTAAGCAATCAATGGTTGCTACTGTTTTGGTATATTCTACATTGCTTGGATCATTTTGTCCTCTTTTTTTGTTCGTTCCTTTGTTGTTCCTTTCTTTATTCTTTAGTGCTTCTCTATAAGATACTTAAATAAAATTGCAGGGAAGAATTGCTGCTTCAATAATTCACGTGTGGATTTTTATCTTGAATATGAACCTCATCCGTCATCCTCAAAAAACTTGCACCATCTATTCCAGAGTAAGCTTCATTTACTTTCGTTTGGCAACCTCCTATGACAATCATGTTAACTGTTAAGACTGTTCGAACTTTGTGTGACTGTTGGTTTATACATCCTTAAAACTGTCAATTGCATGATGATATTGTTGCTCTTTTTCTTACCAATTACTACGATGTATTATCTCAATATTTTCTTGTAAACACGCTCACATTAGAGGATCTCTGCTCTGAATTATTTGCCTGATGTGAATCAAGTGGATAAACTAACCTTGTATACGGACTAGGGATGGAAGAAATCTTGTAATATATGTTTAAAGATGACATTGATCATGACAGATCAATTTGGAATTGGGAAAACTTGTTTGCAAGCCAACCTTCGTTCTTGTCAAATTACGGTTTTACCCATGAGTCTTACTCAACTTCATTCAGAAAACGCAAAAGTTCCATTTTAGGTTTGGATTGCTGAAATAGATTTTCTCTGTGCAATCATCTGAGGGAATTGATTTTAGTACTTCTGACCTGTTCACAATGGAATTCTTGTGTTGTGTTCTCTATTGATTTGAATATCCTGTTCACTATTGATTATTGAATTACATAACACTGTTCAAATGAATTTATTTGTTTACCAGTGATCCGCGAAGGTACTTTCTGTCAGTATGATTATGGAATCCTGAAAAATCTGAGAGAGTATGGCCAGCTGAAACCGCCAGCATTCAATCTTGGCAACATACCTAAATCATTGCCTTTATGGATGGCATATGGGGGAAATGATGCTTTAGCAGATATGACAGATTTTGCTCACACTCTGAAGGAACTACCATCCACACCAGAGCTTCTTTTTCTTGAAGACTATGGTCATGTTGACTTTATTGTGAGCATAAACGCTAAAAGAGATATTTATGATCCTATGATTAGATTTTTAAAATCTTTTGGCAACTATAGTGGCGCTGCTAGTTTTCTACCTCCAACTATGGTGGATGTAAATAGTGCATTGGTTGCTTAGCTCTCTGTGATGTTTGTAAACCGTGGATTATACTTTATCTTCTCTGTGTATAAATAAACTCAGCAGATTTGAAGACTTTACAATCTACGAAGGCAATGCTGTAGTATGGCATTGGTCGAATTCGTATCTTTATTGCTTGGTATGAATTTAAGAAGATAGGGTGAAAATAAAAAATAAACAGAAAGTGGTGAACTGAGTCAAATTCATGCACGGTTTAAAACTGCAGCGCTCTGAAGTTGCAAAATATCCAAATGTGAAGTAATAATTCTTATATAGTTGTTTGAATTAAATAATTAAATAACTATATTGTAAAAAAAAAAATTTAGTATGACGCGCACATGTTATTTTAAACTGATAGTCACAACATTCTCATGTCTGCATAGGACTAAGACAATTTATATGAAAAAGTTAAGTATCAAAGGCATACTTCTTGTATTGCTACTTTTTTTTTTTTTTTTTTTTTTATATTGATGAAATCCGAACTTTCATATGGGTAGAATTGCAGTCTACTAATCCTTTTTTTTTTTTTTGTCATTTTTTTACTTAAGGCTGATGATGCAATGTGTTATTCAAGTTGTCTCAATATTCGTTGCACCTTTAAACCACATAATTGTCATCGCGTTTAAGAAGAATTTACTCCGTGGTCTTCTCTTCCATTATTATAACTTCAATGGTACATTGCAAGAGGACAGAAATTCACCCCTTCAATGTTTTTTTAGTCACTATAAAATTGATGTATCACTAATTCCTTATTCCTTTGCCTCGACATATCAACTTTAGTCGTATAACTTGTTCATTCTATATAATTGATGTCATATATAAACTGTAACCCTTGTTCATTCTATATAATTGATGTTATATATAAACTGTAGCCCCCTGCCTTAATCAGGGTAATTATGATTCGATAACACATAGTTAGAATGGTTTAGAGACCGTCGGATAATTCTAAACTCGTTTTAATCCTTGTCTAACAATAGGGTTTTCACAAAAACTTTTAAAACTTTTCCTTATCCTAGGCTCAATTTCAAATTTCGAATATAATTGCCTGTGCAGTTAATTCAAATTCATATATATCAGAGTGTATAACCAAATTCCCGGCAACTCCCAAGATTACACATATATAAACTAAGGGTTCACAAATCTCAATTAGGGAATTACATGACCAAAATTAAATGTAATAACTGCATCTCAAAATATATAGTAATCCCAAGATCAAAAATAGATAACCATCATCCCCAAAATCAAATATACCCCAAAGGGTCCTAATCGCTCCGGGTCGCCGCTTCTTTTTAGAGCCACTAACCCTGTTTGAAATGTTAGCAATTGGAAAGAATGAGATTCAAGAGAATCCCAGTAGTAACAAATTACTTACACAATGTATAAACACATAGCATATATGATCATGTTAAGCAACATTACAATGTATCATGGTTCACGCCACAAACGACAGCACTCATGGCTGTAAACTCTATGCGTCAGCTTTCGCTGCGATCTCTATGTATCACTAAGCATCACAATGTATCACTAAGTGTCAGCTTTCGCTGCGAACTCAAAGCATCACAATGTATCTCAAAGTATTCACAATGCATGACAAACATAAATACAATGTTTCACACACAATATAAGAGAAAGAGTCACTACCTTGTTCTTTCCTGACGCTCTTCGGCACCGTGGGCTCTCGAGGGCGGCAAATGTCAAATCCTATAAATCAAGTTAGGGACAACCCGTCAATCTCTTTTCCAAGTTCTTAATTTCGTAGTACTTTAAGTTGGTTATCATTTAAACTCTTTAGGTGGCTATTATAGGCCTAAACATATACCTAAAGGGTTGGGAGAAACTACCCCGAAGATCCCTTTTTAGGAGGCAAAACTCTAATTTATGGCTGAGTCACTCGAGTGAAGAAGACCTCACTCGAGTGATGACTCCACTCGCACTCGAGTCCTAGCAAGTGAAACTCATAAGGTATATACCTGAGAGCACCAACACCTCCTAGAGTGGCCAGTGCACTCGAGCATTCACTTGGGCACTCGAGTGATGACACCTAGTCACCCGAGTCCCAACAGTGGAGTGCAAGAAGTGACAACCCGAGAGCAACAAAGGCTCTAAGGTGACAAGTGCACTCGAGTACTAGCCCTAGTACTCGAGTTATTCCCTAATGCTCGCAAGTGCCCGTACGCACTCTCGACCATTTGCTTACGAGTGATAACCTGAGACGCACACCCATAATGCTACATGCACATGCACTCAAGTGACATCCCAGACACTCGAGTGATAACATATGCCACTCGCAGGTACACAAGTTCATTCGTGATTTCTGCTTGAAGACTTAACCAAAACACTGAGAATTTTATACTGCACTCGAATGAGACCCTACCTCACTCGAGTGAGGCTTATCAGAAGCCAGATCGCGGCAACTGATATGGTTTTCCAGATTTACCAAAACTAGCTCTAATGGTTCCAGAACTTATACCAAAACTTATTCCCACACAAAATGTCATAAGGAACCTATGGGTAAACTCAAAACACCTAAATTCCTTCCAATTCAACACATATCCTGTTTTTACCCAAAATGTAACCTAAAACCACCGATAACCAATCTCACACCCACCATTTCCCAATCATTTTTAATGGCCCAAGGTCATAGTTTGGTACCAATTCTACCACTAAACACTAACCAATTCATATATTTCAAAATCAAAAGAAATCACGGCAAAATTCCAAAATTTCCAAAACTCAATAAAAAATTATCACAAATATACCAAAATGCATCAAATACTTACCTCTTCACTTTGCTAAGACCAAAACCTTGATTCTCTAACTTTCAAATTTGTTCAAATACCAAAACACCTCTTCTTAAAATTCTGAAACCATAGCCATGAAGCCCTTACTATCATGAACAACTTTAGATAATAACATTTGGGCCAAAGAAATCATTTTCAAGGTCAAATACTCACCTTTGTCTTTCTCTTTCTTGCCTAGTTTCAGCGAAAATGGAGGTAGGATGAGAGAGAAATGAGATGGGAGGATAATGATCTAATTTCCTTTCCTTTTTCCCATGCACAAACCGACTTGAAAGTGAGAGGGAAGAGAAAGAAGGAGTTGAATCTTTGACTCCCATCCAAGGGCCCTCATTATGCCACTTGCCATGATCACATGCCTCCCTCTATGAAGTCATATAACCCATGCACACACACTTCCATTATCTTAATCAACAATCTTAGCCATTGATATCAATTACCAATGAGTTTCCTCTTCGGTAACTGTTCAACTGGTCGGTGAATTTACCATTTTGCCCTTGATTGTCATAACATATACGGTACTATCATCAAGCATATTTTTCATCACAATTCACATCATATACTTCAAAAGTGCTTAATTAACATTAATTACATCATTTGAAGTTATTAGCCCTTAATTACAATTTAGAATATTACATAAACTGCTTACCCACTTGTTATTTTTGTGAACCTACATATTCCCCAGTGTTTTCTTAAACATTCTTTTCCTTAAAAAAAGCAGCATCATATATATAAAATAAAAAAGTGCAATGCGACTCCAATGTCTTAGTTTGCCTCTATCATGACTCCAAAAGAAAATTCAGTGGCTACAATTGATTATCACCACCTTTTTTAGGCAAATGCATTCTTCACCCTTATGGCAACATTGTACCATTTCCCGTTTGATAAGAAATGAGATTGAATTCTTTCAATGATGACAATGTCAACAAAAATATTGTTCCCAAGATAGTTATTAGATGTTGGTGATGTGAATTTAGGGGATTCTACTGATGGTTTTACTGATATTGAATTCCCAAAAGAAGTATTAATAGTTTAATACTACCTCCGGTCCTATTTATAAGCAACTTTCCTCTTGATTGCGCAAAACAAACTGATAGTTAAAAGTAATAAGTGTGTCAAAAATACCATATTTTTTCCATATATGCCCTTATTTATGAAAAGAGTATAGGAGAGTGAATAGATAAAAAGTATGAGAGATAATGAGTTTAAGATATGAGAGAGAATAAGTATTTAATAAGGGTAAAATAGGGAAAAGAAGCTTACATTTTCAGACAAAAAGTGAAAGTTGCTTATAAAAAGGATCAGCCCTATAAGAGAGACAGTTGCTTATAAATAGGACCGGAAGGAGTACCAAATTGCAACGATCCAATAAATTCAATTGTACAGGCAACATATGATAACTTTTTAAACAATTTAACTGTGAACAAGTACTTCAATGGCAAGGCAATACTAGCGTCAGCCATTGAAATATTCAGTCAAATCAATGATCATAGTGATCTTCACGTCATGTTAGATGATATATTTCAAAGCCTGTGTTCACACATATTGGCCAATATATATTGCATTGTCTAGAATAAAAAGCATGGGGTTTGAAGATTGTTTTGGGAGAGTATGAATATGAGACCATAAATGTTACCAAAAAATGTGGTATACAAAGAGGTATTTAGGAATGTATACGTGCCATAGTGAATTGAAAAAAAAAAAAATCTTCTTCCACTTTTGTAATTTGTATTGATGAAAACTACATTGACTGAGGAATATATATATTTTCATTATCATTATGCGCTTTCATTTGTTTATTGTTCCGTTTAGAAAATAAAAGAAGTGAATCAGCAGACATTTGAAAAAGATATCCGGATGCTAGAGGCCTTGAAGTATAGTGGCATAATGCTTCTTTATAAGTGAGAGATTACAAGTTTCATCCCGTTTATAAATTCAAATTAGCTTAAAAGATCCCCTTGCGTTGCATGAGGAGCATTATTTATATAATAAAAAAAGTCTCCCCGTTCTCTCTCTGTTTTTTTTTTTTTTGGGATCTTGGACGACCTTTTCTCTTGAGACTACATCAATCGAGACCATAACACAGCACATACAGAGGAGTACACAAATTTCGTTATCTTCTCCTGACCCCATTACCCTCTTTATCACAATGGTTTCCTTTTTGTCTATATGGGAAATTGGGAATCTCACCTTAATACATATTTAAACGATATTTGCAAAGTTGAAAACTTTATATTAAAATTAGGGAAAAAGGATTTTTTTCCCCATGTGCTTACCTTTTTCATGTGTGGATGTGGGTAAGCCATTACTATTTGGCCAAATTAGAGAGTAGATTTTAAAAATATAATTTATAAAAGCACCATAATTTTTTGAAATTTAATATCCTTATCAAATTTTATGAGATTCATCATCAATTTTTATAACTCTTTTGTAAATGTTATCTGAAATTCAACAATATTGTTTTAAAAAGTTTTGATAGTAAATTATGTCAAATTTGGGACTGTTAATAATTTTATTTTGGATAATATTATTTAAAAAATAGTAAATTTAATTTTAAGAAATATTAAATGCTTAGATACAATTTTCCAAAGCTACTTTTGGTTGACATCTTCCACTCATGCCGAGGGTGATTTTGGAACCCCTTAATTAAACCTCAATTGAAATTATATATGATCTAACTGTGTTGAAATAAAAACCTCTATCTAATCAAAGGGGTTGGATTTAGTGAAAGGGGTTAGCTGCTTACAATGTGCCTGCAGTGCCTTGAATCCTCCACTAAAATGATAGTACATATGCCTAGCAAAAAGAGAACATTTGTTTATTTTTTTAAAAAAAATTATAATTCCACAAAATAAATTTATAATTCCACAATCAAGACACATCAAATTACAGTCTAATAGTTAATATTTCTTAATTGAGAATCCTTTATTTTTGGGAAAATCCTATATAAAGATGGTTGAATTACCCAAATTCTAATTTGGACAACTGAACTTAACAAGTTATATATCAAGTTATGCGTCATAAATAGATATTTAAAATTTAGGTCAAATTACCTCAATATCCCTTAGTTATTTAAACAAAAAAAATAAAAATATAATCCTATTATTTACTCTATCAATTAGCTCTATAGGAAGTACTTTACAGTGGAGCACCGTTAATAAAGTTTGTCCTTCGTCAGATCTCTCATTTCATGTAGGTGCCACATTACATCTAAACCCTTGAAATAGCTCCACATCACTGCCACTGGAAAAAAGGTATTGTTTTTAAAAAGAAACTGATTTAATATATTGAAGTTTCAGTTTTGAGAAAGAGTACATCAAGAAGATGAACCCGCAAGGCCATGATAAGAGTGGTAAGGATGGATCAACCCAGCTATGCAAGAACCAAACATCATAGGCATGATAGCTACTAATTTTGAGAGCCGAGGGTTTGAGGAGAGGCGACACAGGGGCAATTGGGCAAACGGTGGCACGGCGGATGAGAGTTCTCACGATAGAGGTAGGAAGAAAGCGAAGGCGAGGACTGTGGGGCTGGAGGAAGAGAGTGATGAGGATGTAGGGTTGAGACCTAAAGGGGCATCGTATAAGGACACCCTTATCGATGAAACTTTAAAGAGTTGCTCTTTTGATGCTCGCGGCAGTGGGGTATTTGATGATGCATGGCACAAATATATTGATAGTCTTAAAGACTACTTTGGAAAGTCAGGTGAACTGGGGTTTCAGGAGGATCAAGGGATGGGTGCAGAATACATGGGAGGAGTCAAAATAGCCACCTTGGTGATATCACAGGAGAAATATGAGAGGTAGTGTGCCCTTTAGAGGAAATCACTTGTCATTAGACTGCTAGGAAAGAATTTATCCCTATGGAACATGCAATCTAAGCTTCAGCGTCTTTGGAGAACGAAGGAAAAGTACTCAGTCCGGGATATTGATAATGGGTATTTTATGGTATCCTTCAATTGTGATGAGGATTTGAATTATGTGAATCTTAGGACCTGTGGATGATTGCGGACCACTATCTCTTTGTTCAACGGTGGCGACCTAACTTTGACCCATAGATGGCTAAGCATCAACGTAAGATTGCAGCGTGGGTGTGAATACCGGTACTCCCATTAGAGTTTTGCAATGCAAAAAGTCTACACATGATTGGAAGCCTAGTGGGGAAAATATTGAAAGTGGACTCAATAACATATCTAACTGAACATGGTAGATTTGTACGAATTTGTGTAGAATTGGATTTGTCTAAAAGCTTAATCCTAGCTATTTGAATATTTGGGAAAGAACGTAGTATAGAGTACGAAGGTTTACATCTTATCTGACTTGTGGGAAGTATGGTCATCACCGAGAGGTGTGTCTTGAACATTGCATTAAACAACCTTCAAAAGAAAATTCCCAAGCCAAGGCTAGTAAGTTCGATACATAACGGATGAGTAATACAGAAGGGAGCTCTTCAAAGGTGAATCAAGGATTAACGGTGAAACGTGGCCGTGAGGATGTTGGGAATACAAGTTTCGGTGAAACTCCGCCACAGCAGAAGGAGGTGTTAGGAGTTTGGAATCTTGTTAGGAAACTGCATAAGAAACGGGGAGGAATGCTCGAAAAAACAGGATCTAAGGATCATGGATCAAGTAAAATGGGTATGCTCAATCAAGGGGGTATGAAACGAGAATCTCGCTCTGTGAATAAGGTGGATTTGAATACGGAAGGGGTGAAGGCGACGTTTACGCTAGGCATACATGTAGATTCCCATCACTTTGGGAAAGAATTAACCACTACTCAAAGGTGGGTCCTGGTGGACCTGAATCAAAAGAAACCATGTAGCATACTCAATAAAAGGAAGGAGGCTCGACTTGGATCCTTAAGCCGAAAGGGTGTAGGAGGCCCAGTCCATATCAAGGAGAAGGGAAGCCCATTCATGTGGTTTATGAATCCCTTTGGGGCTCTTATGAGTCTTGATAAGGATTATGGGAAGGAAAATAAGGAGCCTAATGTTAATATGAATATAGAGAAAGTTTTGAAGCCTGAGAAGAGACTGTTATGGTCACAAACTCCCAACATGCTGACATATTATATTGGATATATTTGAGGCTGGCTCTAAAGGCCAAAACATTCCAGAGCAAGTTTCCCTATGATTTGCTTCTTTTGGAATTGAAGGGGAGTAGGTGCATGATCTTTCCCTGGATAATTAGGGAGCTTAGCAGTAAGTATAGGGTGGATATTAGCATTATTTGAAACATGGTCCAGCGGTATAAAGGCTAAGAAAATTGCAAGCAAGCAAGGGTTTAAAAATCAATACATAGTAGACTCTTAGGGATATAGTGGTATGGATTTTATGGAAGGAGGAGGATTAGAAGGTACAGGTTGTCGGTGGCTTGGATTAGTTCATTCATCTTGCCGTGGTTATCAATAGAAACACGCAGTACATTATGGGGGTGTGTGCTAGTCTAAGTTTGGTAAAGCATCGTTCTTTGTGGAATGAACTCAATAGCTTCCGAGCATCAATTGAGGGGGCATGGTGTCTGGGAGGAGACTTTAACAGTATCTTGTTGGAAAATGAACGTAAGTCAAGAGTCAGAGGGCATACTAGCATCGACTGTGACTCCAGAAGCTGGTTTGAGGAATCGGGACTCTTTAATGCCCATGCGGTTGGCTCTTTCTACACATGGAGCAGAGATGGGTGTCAAAGTAAGTTGGATGGGATTTTTGTGAACAATAATTTCATTGATCGCCTTTCAGAAGCTACAGCAACTGTTCTCTATAATTTCAAGTCAGATCATAAGGCCATATTGTTGTGTACAGAGACACTAGTTACCCTGACCAAGTGAGAACAAACTTTCAGGTTCTTTGCTTCATGGCTATTGCATAATGATTTTGAAAATTTTATGAAATTGGTTTGGTCAAAGGAGGCTACCTGGTTGGCAAACATTCAATTGTTTACAGAGAAAGTGAAGGCTTGGCAAACTGAGGTATATGGCATTTGGGTCGCGAGAAGAATTGTCTTTTGAACCGGTTGGAAGGCATTAGCAGGACCTTTCAGCGAGAAGGTCCAACACCATCAATTCTAGTCTCCAGAAAGAACTATGGCAGGACCTAGAAGAAATAATTCTCCATGAAGAAATTATGTGGGCACAGAAAGCAAGGTGCAAGTGGTTTTCATTTGGAGATAAAAATACTCACTATTTCCATCGACAAGCGAATGCGAGAAGGAAAGCAAAGTTGATTGAGGCAATCAAGGATACTAGGGATGAGTGGCTTTATAATGTAAAAGAGATTAAACAGGCCTTAGTAGACTTCTACACGACATTCTTTACAGAAGAGAATAAAGGATCAAGCGCATTACAGACTGAGATAAGCTACCCAGCTTTATCTATGGAGGATATCTATTTTATGGGTGGCACTGTGACAAAAGAAGAGATAGAGCAAGCTATTGGTAGCATGGGCTCCTTAAAAGCACCCGGCCTCGATGGATTCAACACTCTCTTTTTCTAATCATAATGGGACCAAGTTGGTATGGTAGTTATTGATTTTATTAAAAAGGTATTTACATGCCTACATGAAATTCGAGAGATTAATCATACCTACCTTGTACTCATCCCAAAAGTGCCTCACCCTGAGGTTCTAAAGGATTTTCGGTCTATTAGTCTCTATAATGTTATATACAAGCTAGTCACAAAGATTATTGCTAATCAGATTAAGTCGAGTCTTGCCAGTATTATTTCTCCTAACCAATGTAGCTTTGTACCGGGAAGGCTCAATTCAGATAATATTATTGTAGCCTAAGAAGTTACTTACTCTATGAAAACCATAAAGGGCAAGCGAGGATATATGGCGGTCAATATTGATTTGGAGAAAGCATATGATCGGCTTCGGTGGTCATTCGTTATGAATTGTCTCTAGGAGCTGAACTTACCAGAAAATTTAATCCTCTTGGTGGAGCAATGTATCACCTCCCCATCTATGCAGATTTTATGGAATGGTAGTAAGTCTAATTTATCCCTTCCTGGGGCATTCGACAGGGGGACACCTTTTTATTGTTCCTCTTTGTAATTTGCATAGAGAAACTTGCTCATCAGATTCAAGAACAAGTTAACCATAGGATTTGGAAACCTATCCGCCTTAATAAAGACGGGCCACTCATTTCCCATTTATTTTTTGTTAATGATTTGGTGATCTTTGTAGAGGCTAGAATTGATCAGGTTCATATGATTAAAAAATGTTTACAAGACTTCTGTAATGCATCTAGACAAAAGGTGAATGCGATGAAAACAAGGGTATTTTTCTCCCATAATATTAATCATACTGTAAAATCCTAACTTAGTGCGAGTTTTGGCTTCACCATGGCTGCAAATTTGGGTCAATATTTGGGAGTTCTACTGCACCATGAAAGGGTCACGAAGGCAACGTATCAGTTTGCTGTGGATAAGATTTGGCAACGGTTGGCTTCTTGGAAATGCCACTCACTTTCTTTTGCTGGGAGGAATACTTTACTTAAATTCGTTGCTATAACTATACCTAACGGTTGGCAGCCCAACTGTAACCCCACCTAATTTTTCCTCATGAACCCAATAGAACCATCAAATCCTTGAAAATCCAACTCTAAGGCCCTTAAACATCCCTGGCCAAAATAATGGTGTTCTCCAAAAAAAATCGGGGTTTTACGATTTCGGCTCCGTAAACACGTTCCTTTCTACTCCTAACCACTTTATTAACCATCTAATTGAGTTATAACAACCATTTGAACTAAAATTGGGCAGTATAACCCTTAGGCACACACTTTTCTAAAATTTAAAACCAATGGCAATCCGGCGAAATTTCACCTATTAAATTGCCCACAGCAGCCAGAATAGTTAATATACGAAAGTTTGGAAGTTACCTCAAGCTCCCACAATCTTTTCCCAAAAATGGCTGAAACCCTAACCTTTAGAACACCAAATTTGAGCTTTCCAAACCTTGAATAACATAGTAGAGTAGCTTAGGAAAGGAATTATACGTATTAGGAACCGATTTACCGAAGAAATCACTTACCTTTACAAGTTTTTCTTCTTTTTCTCTCTCTAGAATTTCACCCTTTCTCTCACTAGTTCAGATCTGGTTGGGCACGAAAATGAGCTGAGGAAGATGATGGTAAAGTGTTTTTATTATATTATATGATTTTTTTTAATGATTTATGGAATTTCCAAAAATTCCAAAATCAATTTTATGTACATAAACCCTATGTACATGTAACTAAGCTCATTAAGCCTAACCAATATTTTCTTCCTCTTGCAATGTGTAGGAGACACCTAGGGGTCCCTCCCTATGCTCTCAATTAGCTTCACAACTTGTTCCGGTTACGTATACACGTAAAGTCTCAATTTTGGTCAAAATTGCACTTTTTGCTCAAATTTTCCATAAATTCATATTAAATTGACCAAAATATTCTAAATATATTTTTAACCTTTATTTTCTTTAATTAATTGAAATTAACTTCAATTAATTGGAAAATAATTTATTTTGTGCTATTTTGGCACATTTTGCCATTACCTTTCTAATTCAATTTCTTTTCTTATTTTTCTTTGGCCAATTTTCATCTATTTTTGGACCAAATATTTTCTCTAATATTCCTTCATTTTTGGACCTTAATATTGGGCTTTTTAAATTATCCAAATTAATTCCTTAATTATTTTTGCCCAATTTCCCTGAAATTGAATATTTATGAATTTCATAAATTCCAAATTCATAAATATTCACCATTTTATTGAATTTTTCAAATAATTACAATATATTTTGTGAATATAAAATTTGGAGTGTTACAGCTTGTTCCAAGGCACCCATTAATTCAAGGCATTGTGGTGTCTTGAATTATTATCAAGGCACCTGTGTGGTGCCTTGAAAGGGCCCTTGGATGGCGCTTGTAAAACAAGAGCCGTCCAAGGTGCCAATTAATTCAAGGCACTGTGTTGCCTTGAATTCCTTAGACAGCGCTTGGAGAACAAGTGATGGCCAAGGCTTGTCCAAGGTTTTTCATTAAAATAAAATTTAAAAAAATTTTAATAGGGATTATTTATCTCTATGTTTTAACCTTTAAACCGATTTTTAAATTTAATTTTTATTTTTAAGTATAGACAAATTTTCTCAAGAAAGAATTTTATTATAGTAATGGAGCTCTGATACTTACGAAATTTCTATTATTCTATAGTTGTCACACATTTTTTTTAATAGTAGTAAAGGGATTACATTTTTTTTAAGAATAACCCCTTGTATGACTCTTTCTTAGGCAAGCGCCATACAATGTATTAAACAACTATGGCACTTTCTTGCTTAAGTGTCGTAGCTGTCACATGTATTTTTTTTTAAAAAAATAAGAAGTCTCCTTCTGCGCTTGTTTGAAGAAGTGCCATAAGAATGGTGCCGCTAAATCATATTTTGTAGTAGTGGAGAGAGAGAAACTCTAGGATATTGTTGAAATGATAAAAGACATAAAAATCCTTGCAATTTTAGAAAAACAATAGCTGTTAAGAAACTATTAGACTAGGTTTGAGAATCATGAAGACTTAGCCCTTTAGAAGATATATTTTTATTGAAAAATTGTGTTGAATAGAGAACTTGGATAAACAAATAAGTAAAAGTCAAACACTCTTTATAAGTGGGAGCTCTTGAAAAATGAGTTTTTCAAGAGCATCATATGCTCTATCTAAGTGGGAGCTCTTAGAAAATAAGTCTTCTGAGATTAATAATTAAGCATCTTATTTAAGGTACTTGTATGAATTTCTTGATAGATGATAATGGCATAATTGGAATATGTGTGATGGGAGGTACAAACGTATTCTCTTGATCATAGACCCAATGATGTTGTTATTAGTATATGATGTTGTATATTTCAATGTGTTATATTATTGATAAGTTCTTGGATTAAATAAATTATGAATAATCCTATGTGTAGGATAATTTGAGTGGCTATGCCAAGAGAGGTTACCAAGAACATAATTTATAAACTTAATGGGGACAATCAAAATATTTGGTATTTATAAAAATAATTCATTGTCAAGCCATTGACAAATAGTCATAGTAATACTGAAGTTGAAATGTCAGCTTAGTAAAGAAAAAGTTATGAGACCTATATGGCTTGATAAAGGAAGCAAAATAGTATGAATTGCCCTATAAAATTGTATAGTTGTGATTTAATCTTTCTTTCAATAAATTTCTTTAGTTGGTAAATTCTTTGTGCATGATTGCGTTGCTCTTTCTTCTAATTTAAGTATTGACTTAAATATATGTCTTGCTAGTAAGGATGCATAAATTGATTCTAAAAATAACATAATGAAATATTTTCAGTAAGAGAACTACAATTAAGTACACATTGCAATTATTTTAGTCTGTTGCATGTGGTCCTATAATTATGAGGGTATGACACAGAGCTTGGTATATTATTACCTTTGTTGATTGCTCATGATTATGGTTACTACTAGATTTCACACAAGTTTAAAGCTAGAGTGTTTGAGATGATATGTGAATGAATTTCGAGAATCAATTGGATAGGAATTCTAAAGGTCCCACGAACTGATCAAAGGAGTGAGCATCTATTTGACTTATTTCAATTAGCTCTATGGAAATAAAGGGATAAATAAATAGATAACTATACAAGGAACTCCATCACCAAAAAGGAGTTTATAAAGGCATAATGGAAGGCTATTAGATATGGTTAAACATATTATGGTTCATGCTAACCCACCAAATGTGAGTGGGAGAGTATTATCTAGTCCACTTTTGGTGTATTAGTACACATACACACATCTTTGGTTTCATCAAGTTATGTGGATTTGAGTTTAACCATGTACCCTCTAAAGTAGTCACTACCATTCCCTATAAATGTTGGACTAAATAAAAGTTAAATTTGAGTTTTCATAGACCATAAGGGTCAGTTGCAAATTCCCATAATGGTTATAAGTGAGAGCTCATAAGAGTTACATTTTCAAGAGTGAAATGATGATAGAATTATGACTAAAAAGAATTGAAAGGTACTACAATTGTTGTGAATTAGTTTTCAATTAAGGGTGAAACTAATTGTAATGCTCCAAATTTTGATTAAGGGCTAATGACTTCAAAAGTGATTGTAATTTATGTTGAACCAACACTTTTGGAGAATACAACATAAGTTATGGTCTAAATGAGTGGTAATCAGTGCCCAAACCCTGTATTTAAGCTTAATTGTGTTGTTAAAGCTTAAAAGTAATCATAAAGGGGGAATGGCGCATAAATAAAGGAAAGGAATGAGAAAATATGTTATGTGGTAATTTAATAGGAATTTCCAAAGTCATAGGCAAAATTGGAAGAATGGAAAATTTACTGACCAATTAGTTAGCAACTGAAGAAGAACTTAATTACTAGCTAATGATTGTGGTTAGGGAACTAAGTAGAGAATTACTTGTGGTAAGATTGCATGAGATAGTGATCAAGCATAATGACAGTTGGTGGAAGAAAAGTTAAAGAAACAATTTTTTAAGTATTTTCCTCTTCCCTCTCTTTTCTCTACTTGGTTATATGTGTGTGAGGAGGCAAAATTTCTGCTTTGATCTTCATCATCATTATCTCACATTCTCTCTCTCTCTCTCTCTCTCTCTCTCTCTCTCTCTCTCATTTGTGCCATTGTTGAAGGAAGAAAGAGAAAGAAAAAGCTCAAGATTTAGGTGAGATCTTGACTTTGAATACTCAAACTCACTTTTTTAATGTTGTTCATGATGATGAGAGCTTTCATCCTATATTTTAGATTTTCAAGAGGAGGTGCTTTGGTGCTTGAGAAAAATTGGAGGTTGGTGAATCAAGAAATAAGTTTGGGAAAGTGCAAGAGGTGAGTGTCAGCTACCTTTTGGTATATAAGTTGTAACTATTGGTTGAGTTTTAAATTTTTGGAATTTTTCCATGATTTTCACGTGATTTTGTATAGTGTGAATTCCATGTTGTTTTGTTATGGAAATGGTGTATTGTTATGTCTTTTGGGCACTATAATTGGTTTAGATCATTGAATGTAAAGTTTGGCAACTTTGTGGTTTAAGTTGTAATGTTTTGGCCGAAGCAGAACATATAGTTAGAATGTGAATTTGGATATTTTGATATTGCCATTGGATTCTTTGTGAAAATTTGTATGGGAGTAGTGTTTGTTGTGCATTTTGGAACCTTTGTGAACACTTGATGCAAAACTGGAAATTCTAGAAATGGTTAAGTGTAAAATGCTATGAAAGTGACCAACTTTGCATAGGGTTTGAAATAACAAATGATGTTAGAATGTTGTAAAATTTTCTAGTCTATAAGTTTACATTGCAAGCTTCCCAATGGTATAAAGTTTGGGCCATTTTAATGTCTGTACTAAGATATATGGTCATTTGAAAACCAGTCAGGAAACATGTCAATGGTTGGCCGCGGCCAGTGGATGTTGGCCACAACCCAAAACCTTCTGACCAATTCTTGGTCGAGGCCCAAAACTCTCTGACCTATTTTTTTGGTCCAAGGATGCTGGCTGCATCCTAAATCTTTTTTGACCTATTTTTGGCCGGGCCCATGGATCTTAGCCGCAGCCTAAAAGTTTTTGACCATCCGTTGGCAGCGGCCAGTGGATGGCTTTGACGCGGCCAGCCCCTGAAAAATTATGTTTTTTATTTCTGAAGATGGTCTTCAGTCAAGTTTTCTCCAACTTTTTAGGCATCGGTTTAGGCCTCTAGTAGCCATCTAAAGGCCTCAAATGATAACCAACTTTAAGTATTTTGGAGTTGAGTTTTGGATTAGAGAAAAACTCTTTATCCTTAATTATGGTTATAGGATTTGATATTTGCCCTACACACAATAGGTTAGTGCCAGAGCATGCGCGAAAAGAACAAGGTAGTGACCCTTTCTCTTATATTGTGTATGATACATTATATATATGTCTTATCATTGAATTTGGTTGTACCTATTAAAGAATGGTGCTAGTAAATTTTGAGCAAGAAGTTCATGGGTAAAGCTATTGGATTTAAGGTCCAAAGAAATAGCTTAAGAAGACTCTTCTATCTTTTTTTACAAGAGAATTACAATAAGAAGATTCTTAAGTGGTTCAAAATAAGTGAATACAATCCCATGGATACCCCAATGACTTTAAGAGTGAGTTTAAGTCTTGATAAATTTCCCTGACTGAATCAACCAAGAAGATAATGGAAAAGAATGTCCATATAGATACTTTTAGCAATGTGATGTATGCAATGATATATACAAGACTAGATATATACTCATGGTAAGACTTGTAATTCAGTACTAGTCTAACCATTGTGAGAGACTTTAGATGGTTTCACAGAAGGGTCCTGAGATACTTGTAGAGTATCTTGATTATGCACGTTCAAAGTATGTGTTGTGGTAGTACAAGAGGCTATATGGATGGTACTGTTCATAGAACATGAATGATTTTGAAAAAGAGAATTCAATTCTAGTGTCAAAGTATTATGAATGCACATCGTCATTGCCTAAACAAAAGACCCTAAGCATAATAGATAGACTAAATGCAAATGTATAGCTAAATGAGAGATATTATAGCAAATAAAATTGTTGTTGAGTAACGTATTCATATGCAAAGTCCCCTAATTAAACCTAATGACCAAGGATATGTAAGAGAAACATGTTAAGTTCTTTGGCATACATATAGTATGGAGTAATGATACTTCATTTTGGCTTTTAATGTGTGTGTAACTGTGTAAGTATACAATGTTTAGTATGTCGTATAGGTTAGTGAGGTCGTCTTTCTCACACAAGCGACCGCCTTTGACATCTAGGAGGAGTATGCAAAGATGAGACAATTCTATTTACCAGTAAAGTAGTAAGAGTGCTAATATGGTAGAAAAGAAACACAAACTATGTCGCCTCGACTTAAAGTGCAGTAAGTCGAGATGAGACCCTTGATTGTAAAAAATATGGATCGAATCATGAAAACCCACATACAATGTACCTATTGTCAGATAACAAATTCTTTAAAATTGACGTCATGTAATATGAGTAGAGTTGAGGAATTTGGGCTTAGATATTAGGAGTGTCCAGACTTAAGTCTGTACGATGTTAATGACAAAATCAAATGACACACGCTCTTAAAGTATAAGAGTAACACCATAGCATGTGATTCATAACACCATAGCACATGTGCTAAAAAACCATAAATATGAAGCAAATGAATAGATCACTGCTTCATTACTGTGGGAGTCTCAGAAAGGTTAACTCTTCATTGATGTCCTTTGACTTTGACATTATCATGGAAATATGTTTCAACGTTTGCTACTTTAGCATTTTGTCCTATGATCATGATTGATGCGATCTAAAGGCATTATGTTAGGAAAGCGGTTGATACATATCAAAGTGATATATGGGTGAGAGAAAGATTATTACCTAAAATATACACACCTATGCTGGTGTCTAAGACCGGCCCCTTATGATATTATTTTATAGTTTTATAAGTGTAGATACTATGCATATGAGAAAGGCAATCTGAGTTCTATACTGACTCAAGAGGGATTAGATGGGCCATGAGTAAAGTGTATATTGGTAAATCTAGGACATTCAGGCATTATATCAATATTGAGTTGCACTACAGGGTTGTCTTGTGCTGATCTTTGTAAAAAGGGATTTCTAGTACAAAGCACCCAAATGGGGACGTCATGCCCACGCGGTCACGACAAAACACCTAGTATGGAAGAACTAAGAGAAAGAGACTTGACCCATAACATCTAATCAACCAATTGTGAGTGGGAGATGTTGGAATTTATTAGTCCACCCTTGGTGGATTAGGGCCCAAGCCGGATTCAAGAGGAGCTATCATGGTGAGATACGGGTTATAAAGAGAGATATGCTTTATGGTTTAAAGGTTATATCTATTGCCATATAACCATACGTTTAAGGGTTGTATCTATTCCTATGTGACCGTATGTATACTATATATATAGGGTGTGGGATTAAGGGAGAAAACTAATGAAAATATAACACACTCCGAATATTTCTATTTTCCCTCTAAAAGATTCGCTCATAAGAATGTTCTTTTCTCTTCCTCATTTTGGTGTATTTGCTGTGTAATGTGAGGTGCTTCGGTTTCGTGTGGGCACTTTAGCAAGTCAGTTGGATTCTAGGTACGCCCAAAATTCTTACATTTTCCTTTGCTGTCGTACTGTTTTCAGTTCCCTTCTTATCAAAAAAACAAAAAAACCAAACATCATAGAATAATATTGGCAAGATAATTATCAATATCCACTGTAAAATAAAGCAATTCGAATGCAAATAAGGACCTATTCATAGCAATCTTATATGACAACCAGTGCACCATATGAGAATTTCATCGATTCATGTACCATGCTTTGGTTAAATTTCAAATCAATTCCTTGCTGAGGATGCCATATGAATCTCGAACACTGATCTCCATCAATTGAAGCAGATGAAATGGATGAGAAAGGAAATCTTTGGTGGAAGAAATGACCGATTACAATCCAGAAGAAAGAAGAACAAATTTCTAGCTCTTAACTTTTACACAAACGAAACAAACACAGCAAATGAGTAGTTGGAATAATGGAAAGATCAGAGAACTCTGAGCAAGTATCACCATCCAGAAAGGTGGTTTTCTCGCTGACGCATGAAAAGACAAGCATATTTTGGCAACAAGGCGTGGCGGCGAGTGCAGCAGGTGTCAGAAATCCGGCTGGTCAACAATGTTTCAATTGAAGCAGATGAAGCAAACCTTACCCAATTGTCTCTTTTTTCCCTTTCAATTTCATGTAACAGTCACATTAGACATTATTAACGCCGTTAGTAACATTTTGTTATAGGCACTGTATGAAAAACCGGACCGGTCGGTTCGGCCGGTTGAACCGGGAACCGGCCAATGGTTCGGTCTGGTTTGATGGTTAAATCGGGAAACCAATTGAACCGGTCAGAAACCGGTTGAACCGATCAGAATCGATTAAAACCGATAAAACCAATAATTCAACCGATTGGACCGGTTCCTTTTTTTTTTTTTGCTTTTTTAGGGAAAAATTGGAAGTTGAAGACCAAAATGAAGAGAAAAATAAGTAAAGAAAGAACAAAACTAAAAAAATGAAGAAGATAATGAAATAAATTATTTAAAAAGATATAATAATTATAGAAAAGGAGATATCATTACATAAGTATAGGCATTATAACTCATACTAACAGATTTTAAGTATTTTTTTTCTAAAAATCTTCATTTTTATCTATAGAAGTTTAAAAATATATTAATATATATTACCACTAATAAATTATAATATTTTAATATGACCGGTTCAACTACCGGTTAGACCCCGGTTGACCCATTAACCTTTGAACATGTGCTGTGACCGGTTCATTGCCCGGACCGGTTTTTTATTCCTTGGTTATAGATAGGATGAATAAGTTGTGAGCTACTGAGCTGGACCGACTTTGGATTAAAAAATCATTTTTTAATTTTTTAGAAAAGTAAAAAAATAAAGGATTGATTCACGGACGATTCAAAAGTTAGAGGCTGAGTCTAGGAGAGTCATAATTGAGGGATTGAGTCTAGACAAATTATAATTGAGGGGTTGAGTTATAAATGAATTAAAAATTTAAAAGACTGAAAAATTAATTTTGCAGATGAATGCAAGGGATTAAGGGAGGAAGATTGTACAAACTTGCAAGTGCCTCCTTTGCTGAATTTATTGACTTGGCATATGTCTTGATAAATTTCCTATCCGTTAGTGCTCCTATGTGGTGTGTAAATAGCGGGGTTATGTTTTCAATTTTACTTTTTCAATGACTAAGGGATATGGGGGTAATTTAATCTAAATTTTAAATCCCTAATTATGACACAAATTTATATATAATTTGTGAGTTCAATGACTCATATTAGGATTTAGGTAATTCAACCATCTTTATTTAGGATTTTTTTAAATTTTTTTAACCGAAACTAACACTAAACCAACAACACATATATAGTAGTAGAATTTAAACAAATATGTCAAATTTAAACTTAAATTTCAATTATGTCACGAAATACAATATGAAGTCCAGTTTAAATCAAAGGTCTCAAATTGTAATACTATATTTTCATAAGTTGAGCTAAATACATTATTAAATTAGCCTTCTAATATATATATATATATATATATATTGTCAGAAGAAGATCATTTTATATTATTATGAAGAAAATTATAAGGTAATAACTCATTGTAATTTGCACCAAAAAAAAAAAAAGGAACTCGTTGCAATTAACTTGTATAGTTGTATTCACAAAGTTTTTTTTTTTTTTTTTTGGTTGGAAGAAATTACTGACTCGTGTGGAGTTAGTGAAAAGAGAATTACTGTTCAAAAAAAGGGGGAAAAAAAGAAAAGAGAATTAAAAAAAAGGGAGAATTACAATGAGGTCCCAAGGAAGGGGAAAAAAAATGAAAAAATGGTCCCTATAGATTGCAAAATGAAAAAATGGTCCCATTAACAACTCCATGAGCATGTATTGACAACTCGCTAACAACTCAATGAGCCTGTATTAACAACTCCATAGGACCATTTTTTCATTTTGCAATCTATTGGGATTATTTTTTCATTTCTCTTCTTTCATGGGACCTTAGTGTAATTCTCCCTAAAAAAAACTTTATGATTGAGAACAAAAAAGAATGTGAGGGTCGTACTCAATGTTGTGAAAACCGGACGGTCGGACTGGTTGGACCGGTGTCCGGGAGGACTTTCGGCTCATTCAGCATGGTTCAACCGTTTTACCATTTGAACCGTTTCAGGCCGCTTCAGACCGGTTGTTGGGCCGAAAACCGGGGTTGAACCGAGAACCGGTGTGGTTGAACCGGGAACCGTTTATTAGTCTTATTGACATATTATTGTGATATTTTTAATGATCTCACTGTATTAGAACTTGGGATTTAGGAAAGATGATACATATAAACTTTTGTATGTGTTTATTTTTAAGTAATGTTAAAATTTCATATTTTTTTAATATTTATATAATTATATATACGTATAATATTATTTTTCATTTAATTATTATGTTATCGGTCCGACCGGTTCGACCATACGACCCATGACCCGATAATCTCTTCGGTTCGACGTCCGGTCCGGCTTTTAAAACATTGGTCGTACTAATGGTTGTGAATAGAAGTTGAATAATGTTGACTCAGCTATTATGTAACATCCAATTAAAATATAGAGTTAGTCTAACAGTATAAAGTCATATTATATCTTTTTAGGTCTTAAATTTAAATCTCAAAAAAGAGATATATATTGAGAGGGGTAGCATTACCCCAAACTAGACTATCATACTAAATAATAATATCAAAAAACTATTACAAAGTATCTCACGTTGTGAAAATTCAACACCCTACGTGTAATGTTAAACACCTCTTTTCTTTTTTACCAAAACACTTTTTTTCATTTGTTGTCCGTCACTTATGAAAACAATGTTTCGGTTTATTATACTAATTAAATTTCAAACCTAGAATTTAACTAATATAAAATATTAAATATAAAAATTACAGAATACAGTACTCCCATATGAAGCTCCAACCTCAAAAAGCAACTTAATACTCTAGTAGAAGGGGGAATTAGCCACTGTAGTTTATCATCACAACTTCATCAAACAATTTCAAAATTTAAGCAATGTAAAACACTAATTAAAATAACCAATTAGCATTAAATCAAGGAAGCTTGGTGGCTGAAAGCAAACCCAGGTGCAAGGTGTAACATCATTTTTTTTAACGTTTAGAGTTAATTATAGCTTAAGTTTTATTTCATCGAAGAGTTATAATAATTAATAATTTAAATACTCTATAAAACATATAGAAATTAAAAACCTTCTCAAAATAATTATCTTAAACGTATGAGTGTCTGTGTGTAAATTTACCTTATTATAGAAAAATAATATAGAACCAAAAAAATCATGATGCCTGACAAATAAATATATATATATATATATATATATGTATTATTTTAATCAAAGAGTACACCCCAATCCTATATTCTCTCCCCATACCCTGTCTTCTCATCATTTAGGCTTTGTTTGGTTGGAAGTTAGGTTAGGTTGGGGTGAGATTGGTTTTATTTGGTTGGAGGTTAGATTAGGTTGGGGGTAAAAAAGTGGTGTTTGGTTGGAAGGAGGTTAGGTTAGGTGTTGGATGTTTTTTTGTCTTCTAGTGGTAACCTAACCTAGGTTGTGAACCCTCCAAAATTGGGATTTTTACTAAGTGAGAGAATATTTGTCTTCAATTGTGACTAAATTGCCCATGACAATTTTTTAAAATTCCAACACTGCCCTCCCCTTTAAAACTTGACCTCATGATTCAACGAATTTTTCAAATAATAATAATTTTATAAATAATAATTTTATATAAATAATAATTATTAATAAATACATTATAAAAGAAGAAGGAAAATATGTAGAAGGGTATTTTAATCTCCTCTAACCTAACTTAACTTAAATAAACCTCACTTAACCTAACTTTCGTTGAACCAAATAATATTATAACCTCTTCTAACCTAACTTAAGTAAACCTCACTTAACCTAATCTTCATTAAACCAAACAAAACCTTAAAATCCATAGGCGCCGCACCACTCCAGTAGGCTCTCTCTCCCCCTAATCAAAAAGTACACCCCAATCCTATATTCTCTCCCCTACACCCTATCTTCTCATCCTTTAGTATCTATAGGCCCCCCATATACAGTTAATTATAGCTTAAATTTTATTTCATCAAAGAGTTATAATAATTAATAATTTAAATACTCTATTTTTTTTGCCATAATTTAAATACTCTATAAAACATATAGAAATTTAAAAACCTTCTCAAAATAATTATCTTAAAACGTATGAGTGTCTGGGTGTAAATTTACCTTATTATAGAAAAGTAATATAGAACAAAAAAAAATGATGCCTAATAAATATGTATATATATATATTATTTTAATAAAAGAGTACACCCCAATCCTATATTCTCTCCCCTATACCCTATCTTCTCATCCTTTAAGATCCATAGGCGCCGCACCTCTCCAGCAGGCTCTCTCTCGCCCTGATCAAAAAGTACACCCCAATCCTATATTCTCTCCCCTATACCCTATCTTCTCATCCTCTAGGATCTATAGGCGCCCCCCCCCCCCGGTTCGTTCAAAATTTAGCTTCTTGACCCACACCTTCACTCCTATATTGTGCTTGAGTGGATTATTTTTTTTCCCTCTTCAACCACTCCTTTTTCTTTAGATCTCATACGGTCATACTATGTATCTACTCCTTTTTATCGTAATTATAAGTATTTTTTTTATTTACCTAAAATAAACTGAAAATCAATCAATCAATTTTACTCTCTAAATTTCGTAAGACTTGCTCCATAACCCAATCACACTTGACCCGGGTCGAATAATCACATTCACAATCACAATTAAAATCAAAATACATTTATGATGATTGGTAAATAATAATTGGGCATATCCTTTCAAATTTCAAATAACCTAATTACATTGAAACATATTTATGATGATTACCAAATAATAATTGGACGTATCATTTCAAATTTCAAACAACCTAATTACATTGAAACACATTTATGATAATTAGCAGATAATAATTGGACATAGCCTTTAAAATTTCAAACAAATAATAATTTCTTAGTACGACAAATAATATTTGCTCTAAAAGGAATAATTTGGAAGGAAGAGGTCACAACATTAATTGAGGAAAGGATATTATCACCCAATTTTTTTATTAAGGACTGATATGTTAGAATGAATTTTTGGCTCATTTTAATGTTTTGAAAGTCATTCATATAAGGAAAAAACTATTCCATAACTCGCTGATCTGTTTGTATGAAAAAGACGAGTCAAGAAATGCTGTTTTTTTCCCATTGCAAACTCGGTAATCTATTTTTTTTATAGAGGTTAATACTATCACATTAATTGAAAAGGATATTATGGCTAAAATTTGGAAGGCAGAAGGTTGAATAGGGGTTATTAAATTGCTTAAAAAAAAAAAGGCATGGATCACATTAATTGAGAATTAAAATTAAGATATTGGATAAATCATTATAAAACCATTCGAAAATTCCTCATATACAGCACATGTACAATTATATGTCTCATAAAAAAACCTCCCATCCTCATATACAGAAACTCAAGCAGTGACAAACATTGCTCATGCTTTACTCAAAGACGTTGATAATAGCAAGAAAACTTGGAGCATTAGTCGACAAACAAGTAAGTATCTAATATACTCGTCGTCACATTCACCAATTCATTAAGTGAAAATTATGTGTTGCTTATATTTCATCTAACTATTTACAAACAGGGTGATCGAATTGAGGGTTCAATTGTTCAGAGGGTACAGATTCATAGGTACATTGAGGATTTAAAAGAGAGTGAGGTGTACTGATTTGAAAACTTTGATGTGTTGGCCAGCAATGTTGACTACAAAACATACCCACACCGTTGGAAGATTAAGTTTCATGCTAACACATTTTTTCAGAAAGATAACTTCCAAATCCCTCTTCATGCATTCAACTTTGTCCCAGTCAATGACATTGTTAGCGGTGAAGCCTCACATGAAGAGCTAATAGGTTAGTATATATTTCTACCATGTCTTTTATTTAAAGCGTTTTATTCTAACCTGGATGACAAATCCATCCAGATGTGAAGGGCTACCTACAAGCATTTGAGATCTTAGTTGATCTAAGGAGAAACTTTAGCACAATAAAGAAATTGGATTTCACAATTGCAAATCATAAGTAACATGCTCTCTACATTTAACATTAATCAATTCACGATATTAACATCTACTTTCATGTTAGTACATCATCATCATAATCATATGATAACATGTGCAGTGAAGTACGTGTCAATGTATCTCTATTTGTGGAGGCTGCAGTCAAAGCCTTTGAGGACATAACAGAAGATCTGGATGTGCCCACCTTAGTTGTTTTATGGTTTGTTAGGATTACGAAAAACAAAAGTATTACATGTATATTTAATTTCCCTATAAATTCATTTTTTTTCTTTGGGTTTTAATTACATGCTTTTTTGATTAAGGTTATGGAGACATATGTAGCGCCTTTAATGCCACATAAGTTTATTTCAACCCTGATTTTCCAGACGTAAAGGACCTTTATGATAGGTTAAAATTTAGTTGTATACATGTTCTTTGTGCATCTGTATACCTAAATTATATAACGTATAAGGTTTCCTAACATAAATGTCTCATTTACTACATAGACTCACCAATGCACCTGAGGCGAGTCAAGCTTTCACACAGATCTCCTCCACTATGTCGCATGAGATTTCAAGTAACTCAGTCTTATCATTCCCTGTCAGAATTCCTTTACATGAAATTTTGAAGTTTTCAAAGGTAAATAGTTTTCATTTTAAGTGTTCCAATACGTATACAATATATCCCAACGACATCTTTTTTTAAGCTTACTAATCTTTGCTTATGTGATGTGATTTGTAGGAATCTGAAATTGTTACCAAGGTAATAATCCAAAAGCTTGAGACAACACATGGTTGGTATTATGATGGATGTTCATGTGATAAAAACCAATCTATGAGGGTGCTAAATTGATGTGCAAGTCATGTCATAGGGAAGTGATGAAGACCGAGCCTAAGTAAGCTCAAACAGTATTCAACATTCTTCAATAATGTGTTTTCATATTACTTTATGACTTAAATACTTAATGATTAATGACTTTCTGATCAATGATTAACATTACCATTTAAATGGTTATTTCTGACAGGTTCAAAGTTCATTACACAATGTTTGATTCAACTGCAAACTGTTCCATACTAATGTTCAACCGACATGTATTTGAGCTTTTAGGTTGTTCGGCAGCTGAGTTTAAGACGAAGGTGTTAAAAAATTTTCAGACTTATTAATACTGATACCATGACATA
Organism: Inga oerstediana; assembly: GCA_963210345.1. Classification (NCBI taxonomy): domain Eukaryota; kingdom Viridiplantae; phylum Streptophyta; class Magnoliopsida; order Fabales; family Fabaceae; genus Inga; species Inga oerstediana. Next base: position 30,100,097 of record OY723399.1, on the reverse strand, counting down.
TGTGATTTTCATCATTATGTTCTTTCAATTTTAGGCAGGGGCATATTCATCTTTCCCAGAAGAGTTAACAACTGGAGCTGTCCGGAGGGTAATTGTGGTTAAGCTGAGGGTGAAGGACAACAACATAAAATATCCAGCAAGTAGTATGAATGTCTCGCACTTTACTTCTGAGAAGGATATTGTTAAGAACTTCACCTATTCTGATGCCAGTTCCAATGAGAACATAAGCAAGTTGCATCATAACTACTTTACTATTCAAGCTTCTTTTCTTAACCTCTATTGATGTTTTGCTTCCCAGATTTTGCCACTGGAGTCATTTGCATCAATAACTTTGGAACAGAATATGAGCAATGAAAAGGATGGCGATGGAGATGACATAAGCATATCTTAGATGGTGACTCCTGTTATGGTTGCATCAAAGAGAAAGAAGATTGCAAGCAGTGGACATGTCGAAATTGATGATATTGGTTTGTCCGAATTGTCAAATCGTAGCTCTAGTGCAACCAAACCAACCAAAAACGTCAAAATAGAAAAATAAGCAGCGGTTTTTTCTTCAAATTCTATTCCGTACTTTAATTATGCATCTAATAAATTTGTAGAAGGTCATGCTAATTTCAGAATATGGATTCAGAATGTATTTTTGCTTTTGTTACTCTGATGGTTGACTTTATCTATCTATTAAAGAGTTATAATGCTTGGTGAAACTCTTCTACTTTTCAACAAAAGTGCTTATCATATGTTCCTTTAACTTATTTTCATCTATGATTTGTTAGTTGCAAGTATCTACACAAGAAAAAAATGATAAGATTATATACACTTAATATGGTGATAAAACTTCATTTGCATTATAATTTTACAAAAACCCAGTACATAGATATTCTAGAAATTCATTAATTTAGTGGATGATTTAAAATATAAATTTTTATGCAAACACGTTAGGTATAAATCTCTTGAATAGGAATCAAGATAATATCAATTTTGAGCTTTTTTTTTTTTTTTCTAATTTCTCCTTTTTTATAAAATATCATGAATTTATCATTGCTAGATCTCTGCATATACTACCACTAATATTAAAATTTGGAGGTCACTTAAAAGGAAAAAAATAAATTATTGATCCTATATCAAATTAATGGTCTTTTGAAATCTTGAAAATAATTAAAAATTATGCGATAAAATACATAATTCAATTATCACCTTAGTTGATTTCAATTATTATAACTATAATTACCATACGCTTTTATTATAATACCATAATTGCCTAACTTTTTTATGGTGGTTTGCCGAACGGATGATACAAAAAATAAAAAAATATGCAAGAAAAAAGATATTCTCATATTCATCACAAATAGTATGTAACCAAAATAACATCATGATTTTAATTCTCATGAAATTTGTGGTATGAGGATTCACAAATAATGAAGTTATGGTTAGAGTAATGTAAGAAGTTCAATAATGTAAATTTCTATTTAAATTTGAGTTAGCTTTTTTTTTTTTTTTGATCCCTTGGGGACCCCCCGGTATCCGGCGCCTAATGGCAACCAACTACGTCCGGGTCCGAGAGACAAGAGTGCTGCCCAACTCGATTGTGGACAGGGTACGCCCTCTCCCAGCGAGAGCGCTTCCCGGGACTCGAACTTGCGTCCTCATCCTTACGGGGGCTCAAACCACTACCATTTGAGCCAACTCTCATTGGTTAAATTTGAGTTAGCTTTAATCAACAAGAGTTTACCAAAATAAAATCAATTCTAAGTTCCTTGGTTGTTATTTCCCTTTTTTTTTTATAAAATAGCATGTTTTTATTATTGATAGATCTATGCATATACTACCATTAACAACATTAAAAGTTCACTTAAAAGGAAAAATAATTTATTACCTTATGTCAAATTAACATAAATTTTTAACTTGACAATAATTATAATTTATGTGAAGGGATACATCATTCAATTATTATCTTGGTTGCTCTAAACTGTTATTACTATAATTACTATACGTTTTTATTAACATTGCTATAATTACTGTGCGTTTTTACTTTGGCCCAATCTCGTCACATGATTTTTCACAATAATTATGATTAAAGGTTCCACAAATTAACAACATACGTTTACTTTTGGTTTGCCCAATTATTGGGGTCTTTTTTTGCATCACAAATAATATTAATTATTTGATTAATTAACCAAATAATTTTGTTAGAATATTATTGCATTAATTATTCATTTTGTACCTTTTGGTAACAAATCAAATTTAAAACGAGACATTAACATCAAAGAGATTGATGCTCAATCAAAATCCAATTAAAACCATTATAGTAATAATCTCTATTCATTTTCTGCCAACGACACATGAAAATTTGAAAAACCCTATTTATTGCCATAAAAATGCCATTATGATCTGTTTTCCAAACTTAGAAAATACATTAAAGGTTCTTCCTTCATAATTAACGACATTTGATTAATCATCCATCTACCCAATCAAATAATAAAGTTATGGTTAGAGTAATGTAAGAAGTTCAATAATATAAATTACTATTTACATTTACGTTAGCTTTAATTACTATAGTTTGCCAAAATAATATCAATTCTCAATTCCTTTAATTTGTTCTTATTTCCCTTTTTTTTATAAAAATTCATGTTTCTATTATTGATAGATCTTTGCATATACTACCATTAATATTAAAATTAAGAGTTCACTTAAAAAGGAAAAATAATTTTGTAATCCTTTATCAAATTAACATTAATTTAAAAACTTGACAATAATCCTTTATTGAATTAACATTAATTTGAAAACTTGACAATAATTATAATTTATGTGATGAAATACATCATCCAATTATTATCTTGACTTATTTAAATTATTACTACTATAATTACTGTACGTTTTTATTAACATTGCAATAATTACATGACGTTTTTAATTTGGCCCAATCTCATCACATATTCGTTACTAATTACTCGCGATAATTATGGTAAGAGGTTCCACAAATTAACAATATGCATTCACTTATATTGGGTTCTATTAATTATTTGATTAATTAACCAAATAATTTTGTTAGAATATTATTGCATTAATTATTCATTTTGTACCTTTTGGTAACAAATCAAATTTAAAACGAGACATTAATGTCAAAGAGATTGATGCTCAATCAAAATCCAATTAAAACCATTATAGTAATAATCTCTATTCCTTTTCTGCCAACGACACATGAGAATTTGAAAAACCCTATTTATTGCTATCAAAGTGCCATTATTATCTGTTTTTCAACCTTAGAAAATACATTAAAGGTCCTTCTTGCATAATAAACTTAAATACGAAAGCCACTTGATTGACATGTTGGAAAACATCATCCATTTTCACACAGTTATGACAAACTTGAATAGTTTTTCAATTAGATGGTGAGTTTTACACATGATCATTTATATGTTATTTTATCGAGGGTTAAATCAATGGACGACATCAAGATTTTAATACTTGATTCAGACAAGAAACCCACCAACAAGATAATCAATGTGGTCTATAGAGAAATTTTTCAAAATATCATGTAAGATTCATTTTTTTGTTGAAAGATTCTTTTGGTAATGTACTTAGTGAAAACCCAAAATTGTAGTCATTTTACCTCTGCTTTATCCAATCTTGTCCCTCACATAGCCTTTCATTTATTAATTTATTGACACTCTGTTTACACACCAAGGCGTAATAAATTCTCCAAAAAAAATGCTCCCTCAAAATGTGATATATAAGCATGATTATAATCACTCTTTATGTATTTCTGAACTGAAAAATTAGTTTTATAGATATAAAAATAAATACATTATAGTTATAAAAAATTAATTCTACAATATACCATTAATCAGAATTTATGTTCTCGTGTAACGCACGGGGGTTAACACTAGTTAATAGTAATAAGTGTATAAAAATGTCATATTTTTTCATATATACCCCTATTTATGAAAAGAGTATAGGAGAAAAAAAGTATGAGAGATCATAAGTATAAAATATGAAAAAAAATTAGTATTTAATAAAGATAAAATTAAAAAAAAATTTACATTTTCAAATAAAAAATAATGATTATTTATTAAAAAGGACTAACTCCATAAAAAAAATATTTATAAATAGGATAGGAGTATTGTCTTAACAACCCATATTATACTTTGAGCATGTGGATTCCCATTTTTTTAATCATTTAAAGCTGTATTATCTTGGCATGTGTTTGACTATTATATACATATTTTTCTGTCTTCCCAACAAATTTGACCCACCTCCGTCACTCTCTCGCTATGCCTGTGTAACTGAATGCATTTTTCTGACTCACTTCCTCCTTTTTCTTTTTTTTAGAAAATTATACTCAAATTTTAAAAAAGAAGGGAAAATGATCACTTCAAATTGAAAAATAAAAAAATGGTTCCATTGTAACTTTATAAGTAGACATTGACAACTTCATGAGACCATTTTTTTCATTTTATAATTTTAAGAGACCTTTTTTTTAATTTTTTTTCCTTTTGAGACTTAAGTGTAATTTTTCCCTTCTGTTTTTTTGTTGACGGTGGGTGGGTATACATGCATTCATCTATTTTTATTATAAAAAAACAAAACAAGCATCTTAGCGTCCAGGTTTTTGTGCATATGTGTAAATATTACCCTTTAAGACTCCACATGCTTCTTGTATGTTTTATTTACTTGTGGGTGTGTCTATATAGGATCTTCATTATGTTGTTTATGTTTAATGAAACCCATTCAAGATTTTTACTTTTGCCTCCTCTCTATTTATATCAATAAGATATTAAAAGGATAGTACTATATATGTGCGTGTCCTTTACTCCTTTCTTTGTTTTTTTTTTTTTTGCCAAAAAACTGTCACCCCTTCCATTTTCTTCATTAATATAATACTATCTAAGAGACTATTTGATTCAACCCCATTGCATATCTATAATGATAATCATGATTGCATTATTAAGAAAAGAGTGTTTTGTTGCTCTTTAACATTTTAATAGGGATTACCATGGTAATAATGATTATCCAAAAATTGGTAATTATCATTCATACCTCCCTTCCTATGAATACTCATTATCATTCCATTACATGGTTAAAAATGTCTAAATTATCTTTTAGCTTCACGTGTCTTTTATTGAACTTATCACATCATGCCACAACCGCCACCTCCACTACCTCCTCCTCTTCCTCCACCATCGTTGCTTCCACCCACCTCTGCCATTACTACTACTTCTTCTTCCGCCATCTCTCATAGCCACCACGACCTCCTCCTCCTTCACTACTGCCACCCCTACCGCCATTGTTGCTGCTAGGGTTATGCAACGGGCGGGCGGGGCTGCCCCGCGGCCCAACCCGCGACCCGCCCGTTTATCTCTACACGGGTACGGGGCGCCCGTACCCGTGTCTTTACCCGTTTAACCCGTAAAAACGGGTACGGGTTAAACGGGTTTTATAAACGGGTACGGGGGCAACTCGTGAAAAAAACCTGAAAATTTTTTTTGGTCGAAAACATCACACTGAGCTGACACTACGAGCTGTCACCACTGAGCTGAGATTCTTGACTTGAAAAGCTCAGGATCAAAGAAAAAAAAAAACTAAGACTGCAACTGAGCTTGAGCACCACGGATTCAGATACTACATGACACTATTGTTACCATTCATAAAAAAAAACAGCAAGCACGAAAAACAGCAATGCCAGGTGACAGCAGCAAGCATGAAACAACAAATGTATCATTCAATTTACTACAAAACCTCCATAAAAAAAGAGTATTAATTACTAAAAGCTATGCTTAAAAAAACAGCAAGCATGGACAACAAATCAGCAATGACAGCAGCACATAATTACTAAAAGCCATGCTTAAAAAAACAGCAAGCATGAACCGCAATGACAATAGCACAGGGCACAAATGTATCATTCAATTTACTACAAAACCTTCCTAAAAAGAGAGTATTAATTACTAAACAGCAAGCATGCAAAGTTAAAACCTTGAGTACTAATTAATAAAAGCCTAAAAATATAAGCTATCATCCATGATCATATTTATCAGCAAAGTTCAAAGCATCCATCTAGATTCAGATCCAAAAGCCTTGAGTTCAAAGTTAAAACCTCAAGCATCAGAAGTTCAGAATCAGAATCAAAACAAAACAATACTAATAATTGAAGTTCAAGATTGAATGACTTCAAGTCAATCATAAAAAATTCAGCATCTATTTATCTTCAACTTCAACTGTAAATCTTTACTGTTCAGATCTACCTTTTGTTGCTCCATCTTCCTCTACAAAATGAACAAAGATAAATCATATTGATTATTGATTAATATATATTAACTATTGAGAAGATGAAATGAAACAGGAAAAGCTGAAAATAGAAAATGCAAAGTAAGATACCGATACCGATAACAATAGCTGCAGTCTCGTCAAAATTATCAACATCAAAGTCATTCAAGTTAGGTGGTTTCATTGATAGCCAATTTTGTGCACATATAAGTGCCTCAGTCATCTTTGAGGATAAAGAACTCCTGAAAGCATCTAATACTCGACCCCCAGTACTAAAAGCTGCTTCTGAAGATACTGTAGAGACTGGCACAGCCAACAAATCACGTGCCATCAAGCTTAATACATGATACTTACAAGCATTCCCCTTCCACTATGTCAAGAGGTCAAATTTTGCATCACGATATCCAACCAAGTCAGCTCGAAGGTATTCATCCACTTCTGAAATTTTCTCTACATTACTCTGTGCATCTGCCTGGGCTAAAAACTTTTGGTATGTGGCATCAACAGATGACAGGGGGACTTCAAGTTCTAACTCTGGAAATTTCACATTATTGACACCACCACTATTATCCCCTTGATCCAATGTTGGTTGGGAAGCAGAAGTTTCACTAAGTTAAACACTAGCTGAATAGTGATCATATAAACGATATAAAACACCTATAGTCTTCCTTAACATAGCTTCACACTTGGTTGGTTAATGAAAAACGTCAGTAAAAGCAACTTTGACATAAGTCAATTTATATCTAGGGTCAAGTATCAAGGCTACAACCAACAAAGGGTTCATTTTCTCAGTTGCCCCCCAGTATTTATTAAACTTAGACAACATTCTTCTTGACATGTCATTTAAGAGAGAGTAACAACTACCAGCACTTGATTCAAGGCTTGTTTGAATTGCAATTATGTGCTGGAAACAAGTGTTACTAGTAATATAGTTTGATCCAGAAAACCTCAAAGTCATGTTGTAGAACAACTTTAAGAAGCCAAGAAACTCTTTCGCCGTGCTCCAATCGTATGAACTAGGAGGCAAAACTGTATGTTCTATAATCCTTCTTGTAGTTGTATCATCAGATACATCATCAACACCTTCCAGAACATCAATCAAGGTATAAGTATCTGGATTGGAATCTAATTTAACTTTCTTTTTGAAGTATTGTTTGTATTCTTCATCCTCCTCTTCCATCCGAGTAAAGACTTTAACAAACTTAACAGCACTCTCAAGCATAAGATATGTCGAATTCCACCTAATCACATCACGGAAATGAAAAAAGTTAAACATAAGCACATAATCATATCAAAACTCGTTCAAACAAATTATAAAGAAATTACCTCATGGGACAATCCAAAGTAAGAAGACTTTTTGATTCTACTGGCTCTCTTTCAGCCAGCAATATGAACTTACGCTTCCTCGATGGAGAAGATTTAACAAACTTTACTGTATGTCGGATGAGCTCAATGGACTTGTTCATTTCTTTGAGACCTTCAGAGACAACCAAATTTAATATGTGAGCAGCACACCGCATTTGTAAAAACTCTCCATCACATACCAAACCATCCCAGCTCCTGAAACGCTTTTTCAGGATTGCAATTGCAGAATCATTGGCAGAAGCGTTGTCTACCGTGATTGTAAACACTTTGTCAATGCCCCATTGAAGTAAGCAATCCTCAATTTGTTTGGCAATTGACTCCCCTCTATGATCTTTAATCTCACAGAAATTCAAAATGCGTTTCTGCAAAATCCAATCTTCATCAATCCAATGTGCAGTTAAACACATGTAATAGTTATTTTGCACAGATGTCCAACAATCAGTAGTGAAGGACACACGAACTTTAGAAGTCTTGAAATATTTTTTCATCTTGATGGCATTTTAAATTTGGGCTGAAACTCTTGCAAAAGTTCTGTCAAACCCTCCTTCTCCACTGCTCGGAAAGGTACCTCATCTTTTATGATATACTTAGCAACGGCCTTTCTGCCTCGCTCTTGACTGAACAACTGATGACTCAATGTATTATTTTTCGTAGCTGTGAACAAACTTTAGCCCTTGCTTGCTTTGTTAGGATTGTTTGAACACTTGTCCAAATGCCTCCATAATTGCTTAGTGCCGTCATTTGAGGGATGACTTGCATAAGTTGTTCCACAGTGGTTACACTTTGACCTATGTTTTCCTTTAGTCTCCGCTAGTGGCAACCTTGTAAAATGGTTCCATATATCAGAGGAGTCCTTCCTTTTCTTTCTAGGTCGTGATTCAACATCTTGCCCTTCATTATTGATCTCATTGTCAACATAAGCAGCAGTTTGTTCTGACATTGTCACTGTAGTTTCATTACCAGTTTCCTCTCCAACTTGTGCCATGCTACTTTGTTCCTTACTTCCTTGCATGATAAAAGTTTTAGAAGGCTACAAGCCTACAAGGCACAAGCTGCAATATTGTAGGCATTTTTAATGTTACTTTCATACATTGCATTGCATTGCAGAACAACTAGACAAAAAGTACTTTCAAGTTTCAATCAGGAAACATTGAACACAATAAAATGCAATAAAATCAATAATATGTCACACTATTCATAAACTTAAAGCTTATATCTTCACAGAACATAGCAACGAACACATCAACAAGTGTTCTAGCATATTATCGAGCAATATAATAAAATCAAACATTGAACACAGCAAACTCGATATCAATGAATATAATAAATTCAAACATTGAACACAGCAAACATAAAATCGAGCCAGGCCTGAAACAAAACAAAGCATTATCTTCACAAAATAAGGCCAAAAAACCTGCAAATCTAACAAGTGTTCTAGCAAAACGCCTCAAACAGATGAACATATCACTTCTAAACATTCTGGAATTCAAGAAAACCCTTACAGATTTTAGCTCTTGCCGATGGGAATTGGGAACTGGGAATGAGAGGGAGGTTGGGGCCGTGAGAGTGAGAGTGAGTGCGTTCGTCCACCGTTCAGGGCTCCTACCATTTTGAAATCAAGGTCTGTGGCTCAGGGCGATTGTGATCGAGAAGGAGTACTGGAGCAGGGACGGCAGATAGCGATCGAGATTTGAGAGGGAGCACTGGAGCAGGGAGGGCCGGACCGCCGGAGGGACTGCTAGACCTCGACTGGGTGTGGCCGTATGGGAGGTAGTGGGAGTCGCGGGATCGCGGCGCACAGGGAATCGCCGGCAGTGTCTCAGCCATCGGGGACTCGGTCTCGGGCCGTGGTGCAGTCGTGAGGCACGGAGTGGGGGTCTGGCCGCCTGGGGGGTCTGTCGGGCTCGGGGGAGACGGGGAGTGAAGCACTGTGCTGGTGTGGTATGGTGATAGGTGTGCGCGAATTGGGGATTTGGGGGGGGGGGTCTGTGCGAATTAGGGATTGGGTCTGAGTTTGACGCAGACGTCGAGACGAACGCGTAAAAAAAAAACATCCAAACGGGTAATGGGCGGGAACAGGTTACCCGTGGCCAAACCCGTTACCCGCCCGTTATGTTTAAATGGGTATGGGGAAACCCATTTCCCGTTCCGGGCCATACACGGGCGGGCCTAAACGGGGAAAATCCCGTGGGTTGCGGGCGGACGGGCGGGTTGCGGGCGTTTTGCTCAGCCCTAGTTGCTGCTGCCAACACTACCTCCTCCTCCTCCACCTCCGCCCTTACTACCACCAACCCCACTACTACCGCAGCCAGTGCCTCCTCCTCTTCCACCCCGCCTCTACCACCCGCTGCCTCCTCCTCCTCTTCTATCCCCATTCCATCGCAATTTTTTTTAAAATTTTAAAAATCCACATGGCAACTCCGGCAACTGTCCCCTCATCGCCGTTGACGGCGCGTGGAAGCTCTGGTAACGTCCACCTTGTCATCGGCCCCCAGCTCCTCCACGTGTCGTAACCTCCGTCTGCCACATGTCACAACCTCATATTTTCTAGAAATGCAACTCAACTTGTCCCTTCTTTGGTTCGAACCCACGAAGCCTTATCGGATGTGCTCGACTGCTTTTGTGTTCTATTATTACACACAATTATATATATAATCTTATGAGTATATTTTTTTTAAAATTTCTAAAATTAAATTTTTATTAAAATTAATTAATAACTAATAAGTAATTATTAACTAGTATTTTATTTACTAATATTAATTAATAACTAATAAAATTTATTTTTTATATGACTATTTTGCCCAAGGACCAAAACTTATAATTGAAAATTTAAAATAATTTAGAAATTAGAAAATAATAATAAAAATTAAATTAAAAATATTAATTAAAAATAATAAATTTTATAAAAATAATTTTTTAAAATTAAATTAAATTTTAAAATATTAAATAATAAAAAAATAATTTTTAAATTTTTCCACGGAATTGAATTCCGTCGGAAATTGAGAGGAAATTTCTAACGGAATTCAATTCTATCGGAAATTGTAAGGGAATTTCCGACGGAATTTATTTCCGTCGAAAATTGTGACAGAATTCAATTCCGTTGGAAATTCCCTCTCAATTTTCGATGAAATCAAATTTCGTCGGAAATTTCGTAGCAAAAGTCAGAATTTCCGACAAAATATTTTCCATGGCAAATTTTGTGAAGGAAAAATTCCGTCAGAAAATTTTCCAACGGAAAATTCCATATTTTTTTGTAGTGTTAAAGAAAGGACACCTACTGCAATAATAAATAGGTAAGGAGATAATAGATCTCCTTGCCTAATTCCTCTTTTTGGTCTAATTCTTGTCACTTTCTTTCCTGACACCAAAAATTCAAATTCAATGGAGGTTATACACTCCATAATCCACCTTACCCATTTAATACAAAATCCCATCTATAGCATAACCTCTATTAGAAAAATCTAAACAACCTCATCATATGCTTTACTAAGGTCAATTTTCACAGCCAAATCACTTTTGGTACCCTCCTTCCTTCGCTTCAGATATTGAAAAGCATCATGAGCAATAATTACATTGTCTTGAATCAACCTGCCTGCTACAATATCCTCTGTTACTCAGATATGTACTTACTCATTAGACTCTTCATTCTCAAAGTCATGATTTTAGCAATGATCTTATATCAAACATTGCATAGCCCTATTGGACAAAATTGGTTAACAATCTCAGGCTTATCTACTTTTGGTACCAACACATATTGAGTCAGATCAATTCCCCTCAGCTCAAAATTTTCTTCAAAAAAAGTTCCTCATCATCCCGTAAACCTCGTGCAAAACCTCATCCCATGTAGTATGATAGAACAAAGTAGTATACCCATTTTGTAATATCCCAAAAATTGATTAAGGGCTAATGACTTCAAAAGTGGATGTAATTATTGTTGAATAAAAACTTTTGGAGAATTTGTAATTGGAATTTGGATATTTCAATGATTCCAATGGCTTCCTTGTGAAAATTCGTGTGGGGAGAGTGTTTATTATGAAATTGGAACCATTAGGAACAATTGTGCAAAAATTGAAAACTCTATCCATTGAAACTCTATACAGGGCAGCCGATTTGTATGGACGTTTTAAATAGGCAAATGATGTCTAAAAATTCTGAAATTTTCTAGTCTTAAAGTTCACATGTCAAGCTTCAAAATGGATAGATAATTTGTATCATTTTGATTTTTGAGCTAAGAGTTATGGATTTTTGAAGTTTGCCCAGCGAAATTAATTATTTTCTGGAACAGTATGCAAAGATTGAAATTCTGGGAATTTTGTGATTCCATCCAGAAAAATTATATATTTTTCCTTAAAACTAGACTCAATACGTGTTCCATAGGCTTTGGAATCACAACAAAATTTAATTTTTCTAGAATTAGTTATGATTTTTCAAAGTTTGGGCAGAAATCTGCCAAAATTTCTGAAAAATCCGAAATTGTTGGAAATTAATCAATAATTAAATATCATATAATATATGATATTAAATACCATCAGCCTTCTTTCTCCAGCCATTTTCATGCTGTTCCAGACCTGAAACAAGAGAGAGAAAGGGAAGAAATCTCACAAAGTAAGTTGATTTCTCCGACGATTTAGCTCCTAATGCGTATAACTCCGACTCTAAGCTACTCCTCTTTATTCTTTAAGGTTGTGAAGCTCAAAATTTGGTGTTTCAAGGGTTACGGTTCAGCCACCTTGAGAAAAAGCTAGTGGGAGCTTTAAGGTAACTTCCAAACCTTCATATATTAACTATTCTGGCTGCTGTGGGCCATTTAATCGGTGAAATTTCGCCGGATTGCCATTGGTTTTAAATTTTGGAAATTGAGTTTCTTAAGGGTTATGCTGCCCAATTTTGGTTCAAGTGGTAGTTATAACCTAATGTAATAGTTAATAAAGTGGTTAGGAGTAGAAATGAACGTGTTTACGGAGTCAAAATCGTAAAACCCCAATTTTCCCCGGAAAACTCATAAATTTTGGCCAGCTCTAGAAATGGGTCTTAGAGTTGAATTTTCAATGATTTGATGGTTCCATTGAGTTCAGGAGTGAAAATTAGGTGGCATTACAGTTGGTCACTTTTTTGAAAAAGGCCGAAAAAGCATAATTACGAAAACGCCCATGAAACCCTTGAAGTAGGGCTGCCAAGGGTAAATTTGTAATTTGACATTGAATTTGATAATTCCAAGTCCGGAAATGGATTCCTTGGGCAGAAATATGTTAGGATGGCCCAGATTAGAATTTCGGGAAAAGTGCAACCGGACCGGGTATGGCGGGCCCGGGCGGGGTCCCCGGGGCATTTTTGTAAATTTTCATGATAGACTCATATAACCCCTAGAAACACTATGAAAGTGTCTAAATGGTGCGTTTGGAATTGTAGGGTTCAACATTTGCCCTGATCGTGAACAACCCGTGCCAGAGCATGTTCGGAAAGAACCAGGTAGTGACTCTTCTCTTATGCTATGTGTAAAGTATTGTATGTATGTTTGTCATGCATTGTGATACATTGTGATGCTTTGAGATCGCAGCGAAAGCTGACGCATAGTGATTACAGCGTAAGCTGTTGCATTGAGATCGCAGCGAAAGCTGATGCATAGTGTTTACAGCCATGAGTGCTGTCATATGTGATGTGAGCCATATATCATTGTGATGCTATTTAACATGATTATATATATGCTATGTGTTTGTGCACTGTATGAGTGATTGGTTACTACAGAGATTCTTTTGAATCTCATTCTTTCCATTAACTAACATTTCAGACAGGGCAAATGGCTCCAAGGAGAAACGAACCACCAGGAGCGGTTAGGATCTTGTAGAGATGTGTTGTTAGGTTGTTGGTTATCTATTTTGGACTTGGGATTACTGTTTATTTTATATTACGTTGATGTTGGTCATGTAATCCCCTAGTTGGAACTTACAACCCTTAGTTTATACATGTATGAAACCCAGGAGTTGCCGGGAATTTGGCTATGCACTCTGATATGTATGAATGTGATTGAACTGGGCAGAGTAATTAGATTCGAAAGATGAATATGAGACCATGTTGAACGAATTTTAGAAAAGAGATTTGAGAAAAACGTAATCATCGGTCTCTAATTCCTTTAAATTACGCATTTTCGAATCTTAATTACGGTTATCGAAATAGGGGATTACATTTTTGGTATCAGAGCTGTAGTTATTGGCAAGGGTAGAGTTTGCTAGGATAGATCCCTTAGTTAACTTTAGGGATAGAAGATCATCTGTGAATAATTGTTGTGTATGCACATGTATGTTCTATTGATATGGATATATATGAGACTTGTGAATATATCTGCTTACTATCTCTGTAATATTAATGGGGTAAGTTGTTTGTAGAATGAAGAAAACTAGAGGACGCCCCAATATTCCGTGTGTAGACCCAGAGGTGGAGGTAGTCAATGACAATCCACCAGATCTAATACAAGAGCTGTGGGTCTAATCTGGGATCAAAGAGATATTCTAACTAAAAATTATTTTAGGAGAGTGAGATTCTAAAGAATCCACGTAGTATCAAATCACTCATAGTATGCACAACAATAAGGCATGAAAGCAAATCATCACACACACATAACAACTACAACGGCAGTTATAGCGGTAAGGGTAGGTATGACTCGTGTCACCCTTACGTTTGCTCACGCTAAATTGCTTACGCTGTATTGCACCACAACAGTTCACATAATATATTTCACCACAACTGGGATTCATATAAATCATTTAATACGCAAGCCATACAGGTAAGATATATAACACACAACCCACAGCTGGATTCACAACACCCCGCCCCACGGGTCGGATTTACAAAGATCAATGTCGATTACAATGAGAGTTCAACGGCCGAGCTAGAGATGACCAGCGTCAATCCCTAAACGGCTAACGCTAAAGTGCTCATGCTGTAATGGACCATGGCACATACAGTTCACAAAACTTAATGATAAGTTATGTATACCATACCAACACATCATACACAACATGAGAGAAGAGTTACTACCTTGGTCCTTCCGGGCGTATTCTGGCATCGGTCTCTACCAACTAGGGCAAATGTCAAATCCTAGAATCATAATTAAGGACGAAGAGTTATACTCTATTCCAATACTCAATTAACTTCAAACACTTAGATTTGGTTATCATTTATGTCCTTTAGGTGGCTACTAAAAGCTCAAACATATGGCTAAAGGGTTGGAAAAACAATTATACCAAAAACCACCTTTGGAAGTCCAAACTGTCATTTTTGGAGGTTGGCCACGGCCAAAAACAGGTCTGAAATATCTAAGACGCGGCCCAGAATCCGCTAGCCGCGGCTAAGAAAAATCCTGTTTTTTGGTTGAACTTCCAAAAATCATAACTAATTATAGAAAAATCGAAATGAGGTGATTCCAAAGCCAAATAAAATTTATTTAAGTCCTCTTCATAGGAAAAATATGGATCTTACTAAAAATCACCACACAATTCTATAATTACACAAAACTCAACACTGCTCCAAAGCAGAGTCCAATTTTAGTCCCAAACTTTGGCAAAGAATACCTCTCAGTTCACAAAACGAAATGACATAAATTATATGTCCATTTTGAAGCTTGAGATGTGAAATTTAAGACTGAACAGTTTTAGAATTTCTCAACACCATATGGTCATTCAAAACTTTCGTACAAACTAACTGCCCAGAACAGAGTTCACACTTGACATATTTCCAATTTTCTACCAAAGTGTCCAATGACTCCAAAATCAATAATCAAACCTATTCCCATACAATTTTTCACAAGGAGCACAATGGTAACCTCAAAATGACCAAAATCACAACTCATCACCATACACTGTTTTGACCAATACACAAAACCAAACACAAAGTTGTCAAACTTCACCTTTATGCTTCAATTCAATTCTATTCATTCAAAATACTAAACAAGGCACCATTTCCATGACAACAACATGCCAACTACACAATGACCCTCATTTTCGAAATTCAAGACAAAATTTTCAGAAAATCCAAACTCAACCAATGGCTACAAAATCTATATTAAAAGGTTTGTCTTACTCACATCTACAACTTTCCCCAAAAGGAGTTCCTTAATTCACCTAAGTCTAAAATTTCGTGAGAGCTCAAACATCACCAAATGACAAATCTAAAACCATGAAATTGAAGCTCTCAACACAAGAAATAAGTTTATAGAAGATAATTTTTCCATTAGAGGTCATTAAGAGGGTCAAATGGCTCATCTTTTACAAAGAACTTCTTCTTTCTTTCAGCAATGGCAGCTCGAGTTTGAGAGAAAGAAGATAGAGATGAAGCTTAAAGAAGAAGGTGAAATGATGGCTAATCCTTCCCCATGCCTCTATCAGCCGAAAACAAGGGAAGAGGAGAGAGGGAAAATAATTAACTAATGGGTTTTTGACTTTCTTACACCCTCTCTCATCCAATCCACTTGCCATATGTCAGAATTTTATTGGTTCTCCTCAAATAAGTAACTAATTAGTTACTCTAACATCTCCATTAGCCATTTAGTAACACATCTCATTTCTCTCTAGTTAGTAATTACTTTCTCCATTAATCACTAACTTATGGCCAATAATTCCATTCTTTCAATTTTTCCACCAATTATGGCATATTCATTAAAATTGCCACATAACACATAATAACTCAACTTTAATTCACAATTATATACTCAATAATCATCATTAGCCCTTAATCAAAATTTAGGACGTTACAAAACTAGTGTTTCTATTCCCATATTTGATCCAGTTAAGCCAAGGCTTCTCCCCTAGAACATCTCTTCATGGTCCCAAGCTTCCTCAATTCTTCTCAAGTCTTAACAGTCGCTTTGCCTCTCTAGCTTTCTCCTTAGTCCATATACCTTTATAGCAATTATCTAACATCCCTCTCAATTAAAAATAAAAATAATCTTACCATTTAAAAAATCATAAATTAAAATTTTTAAATATAAACGCTCACTACTACAAAATAATGATTTAGTGGCGCACCTGCTATGACCTTTCTTTAAAGAAGCGCTATAGCAAATTGGATTTTTTTTTGGCTAACCACTCTTGGCCCGCGCTTCCACCAGAAAGCGCCGGAGGAGGCAGCGCTACCTTGGCTGGCGCTTGCCACACCAAGCGCCGACCAATGCCCATCTTGTTCTTTTTTATTTGGGTTCATCCTATACGCTAATTTTTTTTATTTTGGTGAGCCCATACGTAGATTCTTTTTTTTTTAAATTTTGGTGAGGCGCGTCCTCCGACAATTATTGGACCAAGCGCCGAGGCAGCGCCGCCTTGGCCGGCCCTTACCCCAGAAAGCACCGAAGGAGGCAAATTTTTTTTTTTGACAGAGGGGCCTCCTCCGGCGCTTATTGGGGCAAGTGCCGGCTAAGGCGCTGCCGCCTTGGCCAGCGCTTGACCCAGAAAGTGCCAAAGCAAGCAAATTAATTTTTTTTGGACAAATGTTGTTTGTTTTTTTTTGGTTTTCATCTCCTCCTCCGGCGCTTGCTGGGGAAAGCCTCGGAGGAGGGGGCTAACTACTTATGGCATACAGTAAAAATATTCCAAGCTATTATTGTTTAAGATAGTCAAATTTCATCAGCGATCATTTTTAATATTCCTATATATATATATATATATATTCTCTAAGAAGGTGTCAAATAGAGTGCAATATATCAGTGATCAAACATTATTATATTATCCCCTTTGAAAAAAAACATTATTATATTATCCCGTTTGATTTTTTTCTAAGGGAGAGAATCATGTTTTCCAGTTTATATTATAAATCCAGTTGTATAAAAGATACTCCTATATAAATCAAGTGAGTCAAACTTTGCTGTTTCTGTATTACTATTGAATACATGTATAGCCGAAACATTAAAAAACCATTAAATAAAGAGTAGAATGAGAAACTATCAGCTCTCTCGTAAGGGAATATACATATGGACTTAGGGTCTGTTTGGCGCAGCGGTGGGCAACCCCTACCGCACGGTAAGAGAAAAAAAATCACAGTGCCAGTTTTTATCTTGTTTGGCAAAGCGTTGATCTTCCCTGCACTTTTGGCTACACCGTGGCTTTTTTTTGAAGCTATTCAAAGGAGCTTTTCCACTGCACTTCCCAGTCTCTCTCTTCCATCTGCTCTGTTTCACTATTCCGTTCGCTGGTTCGCATTCGAAGGAAGAAGATGATGTTTCGGTCAAATTAGATTTTACCAGGGACTTCAGTGCAAACTTCAAAAGTTTTTAAGAAGGGATTAAAGTGAAAATTGTTGAAATATTTTTAAGGTTAAAATGTAATTTATGAAAAATTTGGGTACTTTTCTGTGATTTACCCGATCCCTTTTCTTCATTCACTTATAATTTTTATAAATTCTGGGGTACTTTTCTGTAATTCTCTCTAATCCTCAAATTAGTGCTTAATTATATAATAATTTCCCAAAAAATATATTAATATGAGTTATTGTATTTTATCAAATTTTAATTTTAATTTAATTTTTCACTTCAGTTATCACAATATATACAAATAATATATATATGATCCATGCCCTTTTCAGTCATTTTGCATCTAAACGAGTTTTTCAAACTCTAATCCAAACAGGTTTAAAGTTAGAAAAAAAAGTCACTTCTGCCACCGCTAATCCAAACACAAATTACATTTATATTTTCACTTTTTTTCCTACCTTACTTTTCCAAAAGTCAGATGGTAAAAAAAGCCACTTCTCCACCGCTAATCCAAACGGGCCCTTAGGGTACATGTGATGCTTTGAAGCCGGTTAAGGCCACTTAAATCCTTTTTTACGGGCTACATGTGATGCTTTGAAGTGTTTGCTTTTTTAAAAAAAAAATTAGGAAGTTACGGCACTTTGACTTTGACAAAAAGCGCCGTAACTTCTATATAAGTTGCTATTTAATTTTTATGCCCTGCTGTTTTCATTTTCATCTTCCCGCATTCCCTCTTGCTCCCTCGTTTCCCAGAACTCCGTTGCAGTACAAAGTTTTGCTCTTCTATGTATTTTTTTTTCTTATCTCAGCCTCCTTTAGAATCTCCCTAGTGGGTAAATGTTTTTTTTTTCAATATTTGGTTCGCGTTTTCTTTTAGTTAAAATCTGTCATGAATCTTATGTGTGCTCATAATTTTTTTTTCCAGATATTTATTTGAAGTATCAACTCTATCTTCTTGAATTTCTTATACATTGTAAGCTTTTTAATTTTTGATATTACAAATATAATAATATTTAGTTTAATCCTCCGTAGAAGTAATGTGTACGACTGAAGTTCAAGCAACTTAAATGCTGAAGTTCTTGTATGCTTGATATATGAAGACGCAATATTACAAAATATATGTATTATGTTATTTCATTTTGCTATGGATTGTATTATAAATTGCAGTGAATTTTGGATTATAAATGGAGGTTTTTATCAAGAAAATAAAATAATTATGAAAAATTATTTTTTTAAAAAAATAAAAGACTTCCTACGGCGCTTCTCCAGGAAAGTGCCATAGGAAGTCATAAAATTATTATTTTTAAATAAAAGACTTTCTACTGCGCTTCTCCACAGAAGTGTCGTAGGAAGTTATAATTTTTTTTTTCTTAAAAAAATAAAAGACTTCCTGTGGCACTTTCCTGAAGAAGCGTCGTAGGAAGTGATATTTTTTTTTAAAATAACAATTAAGCTATGACGCTTCCATATATTCAAGAAGTGCTATAGCCTGTTTTAACAACGATGAAAGTTACGGCGCTTCCCAGGCGCCATGGTATTCTTTAAATTAAGTGCTGCAGCTTGTGTTTTTTATAGCAGTGGGTTGAGATATCAACACAATAATAAAAATTAGATACTTATCATTCAATTCAAATTTAAAGAAGTTAATTCTTATAGGATAAAAAAAGGAGTGATAAGCACAGAATGTGGACCCCTTATCTAAACCAGATCTCTATATAGTAACTAACCCGGTATGTTGTTTGCACCCCTTACTCTTTTCAAGTCTTGAAAACCATTAATTAGGTGATTGGGCGATGGCCGGTAATTTTGTCGAGTACCAAATAAAGAAAATTGAACTCCCCCCGGCCAAAGCACATGCAAAGCCAACAGTCCACATTTAATGTCAAATTGCCAATAACCCTTCACCATTTAATGCCAAATTGCCAATAACCCTTCACCATTCAAAGCCAACAGTCCACATTTAATGCCAAATTGCCAATAACCCTTCACCATTCAAAGCCAACGTCCTCTCCCATACACACTGGGTCCTCATAAGATCTCACTCTGTCGCCCAACGAAACCTGGCCGTCACCCAAAAATTAATTAGACAGGAGATTGTATTGGGGAGAATGACATCTAAGGTCTACTCCCTCCTGTGACTTCTTTAAGACCCCAGTAACCGAATTATGTGAGTTTAAGAAAATAATTAAAGTTAGTTAAACCTAATGAATATGTAAGAACTAAACTACTCTCTTTAGTCATTTTATAAGAATCTAAAATTTAAACTGGCTTGATCCTTTTCATGAGAACCGGATAAAAGTTGTCTAAACATTCAATGGGGTTTATTTTTTTATTTTACATTTTGCTGCATTAATTAAAGGATTGGTGACACTTATATTTACTCTATTTCTCTCTCTTATTTATCCCTTATAAATGATGACATATTTGGGAAAAAGTTTATTTCAATACATACTTATTATTTTTAATTAATTCTAACCATTTTTTAAAATCACATAATTATGTTACCCAGCTCTTATAAATAGGACTGAAAGGAGTATTTTTTTTCAAATATACCCTTAATTATACGGTAGCAACTGAGAAAGAGAAATATAATAGTAATAAGAGAAAATATAAAAGAGAATATAATATAAGAAAAAGATAAGGAGAGGGAATAACATTAATTAGGGGCAAAAATGGCAAGAGCACATTAATTGTTCAGACAACTTCAAATAATATCTTATAAAAGGATCGGAGGAGTAAACAACAATGAATTAAAGGTATTCCCTTCGATCCATAATATAAGGCACTTTAACTAATTCAAGAGAAATAAAAAGTGACAGTTAACTCATTAAATATGTCCTAAATTTGAAATTTTTTTCCACTTTTAAGCTTAACGGAAAATGTATTTAAAAATTTAATGAGAGGATAAAATTGAAAATAAGCATTAATTGCACGAATAAAATTAAAAATTCGGGATTAATTATCTTACAAGTGACTTATATTTTGAATCAAACTATTTTTTTATAGAAGCTCCCTATATTATATACTAGAGGGAATAGTTAAATTCTAAACAATTTTTTTGAAAATTGATTTGCAGATATTGATTCAAACTGCAGCTGCAAACAGATATTTCAATTACAAACTCATAGTTACATTTGATGCTTAACTGTTTTATCTGTAATTAAAATTTTTGAATTTGCGATCATTTCAATGCATACTTGAAACTTATTTTTAAAGAGGCGGAGAAAAACCGAAAAAAGCATTCAATAAAGTTATTGAGTAAGATTTTTTTATTAAAAATTTATTTAAAGATCTAATTTTTGATATAACATAATGACACTATGCTATCTATGCAACCAACCCCACTAATGGGATAATTTTTTGTTGTTATATTTGTAACTCATTTTTTTAATAAAATAATTATCAAGAATCTAATAATTGTTATTAATTAATATTTGGGACCTTACCCCCAGTTTTTTAGCAATTGCATTTGGAACTTGGAGGTTGCAACAACTCATGTATATCCAAGGTTATTAAATTCGGATCGGTCTGGGCAGTTGGTCAAATCGAACTCAAATCAAAACTAATTTAAGATTAAACCGATGAGAAAATAAACTTAAACGATAATATTTTTTAGAATAATTTTGAAATTCGATAAGTTTTGAGGATCAAATAATAATATTTTTTAATAATTCTTTTTGTATCTCAATTTTTCATAGAATCTTAATTTATAATTTTTACAAATATATAAAATTAGGTATAAATTTTTGAAGTCAATAAGTTTTGGATAAACATTGAGACGGTCAAATCAACCTGACCGAACTGGTGAGGTGGCGGGATCGCCATTTTGCCAACGCGATCTGATCTGAAAGGGAACTTCGATGAAATATCTTTTTATAAGAAGCATTAATAATAACAACACAACCATCCTCTTCAACTAGTCTTGCTCCCCACAAGACAAGAGATATCGAGTTATTTTAATTATTTGAACTGGAAAGATTCAAATTAAGGACCATCTTGTGAAATACTAAGGCAAAGAGGCATGCATGAATCGCCCATGTGGTCCTTTACCAGCGAACGTTACAACCAACACCCAGCTTGTTTTCCTAACGAGTGATCTCTCCGTGCTCCGTGCTAACCCTGACACCAGAAGCCATCCTCTTCACGTCTTCCACGAACGCTTCAAGATTCCGGCTGGAGGAGCCACCGTCGGCGATGGCGGCTTCTGCGGCGGCCTTCCACCTCAGTGAGTTGTTCTTCAACTCTTGGGCCCTTGGCCCCACCGTAACTTCTTCTAAGCACTTGTTGACTTCATCTCTGGTTATGAGTTTGTTCTGATCTTGGCCTCTTCCCAATCGGAGTCCAACTCCAAACACATCAACTAAGAACTTGGCGTTGGTGATCTGATCGCCCCATGCCGGAAATGCTAGAACTGGGACCCCACAAGTGAGAGCTTCCATGGACGAGTTCCAGCCACAGTGACTCACAAAGCATGAAACGGAGGGATGAGCTAGAACCTCCTCTTGTGGGCTCCACTGCACCACCTTGCCTCTGTCCCTGTTATCATATTCAGGGATCGGCCCAACTATTAATTATTAAGGTATGCCGAAAACGGACCTACCCAATAAATAATGTGCTCACGGTCATTACAATGTTTAAAAGAAATTTTTTAATAATGATTTATTGTTTATGAGATAAGTATGTTCTTGATTTATATTAAAAATAATTTATAAATAATCTTAACGTTATAACAAACATACATAATACTTTTCTTAGGAAGGTCCTTAGAATCAAAGAGACCCTTGGTCCTTATAACCAAAGAGACCCTTGGATCTCCATATTGTTTAGTTTTAAAAAAATTAAAGTGAATTAAAGGTAATAAATGAGGAGAAAATATTCCTCCGGTGATGTTTATAAGGGCCCCATAACTAAATTACATAGTTTAAGAAAATAATTAAAATTAATTAAAAATAATATATATATCTGAAATAATTTTTTTTAAGTATACTTTTATTTATGAGATGCAACTAAAAGAGAGAAATAGACTAAATATCATAAATCTTGAGTTAATGTAATATATATATAATTAATGAGGGGTTGAAAATAAAAAAAGTTATTAAATGATTAGACAATTTTTATCGGACTCTTATAAAAAAGATCAAGACAATTTAAATTTTGGGTTCTAATAAAATGGACCGGGGAGGATATTTTTTATGTTTTTATTTATAAATATGTAGGTGAGAGTTAGAAAAAGGTCACTCCCTTAAATTGTTTTTATAAAAGTCTAATAATTGAATTAGGTGGTTTAAGAAAATAGTCAAAATTACATAGAAATAATAAATATTAAAAAATGAACTTTTTTTAAATACTCCTCTATTTATAAAGGGGTAAGCATGAGAGAAAAATAGAATAGCGATGAGAGAAAGTATAAAAGAAAATAGTAAGAGTAGCATGGAAAAAATATATGTGATAAATTAATTAATTAGGGATAAAGATACGTTAAATACTCGGACAACCTCAATACTGGAAAGATAATGAATGGGACAAATATAACGAGACAGACTGTATTAATGAAAAGTGGCACTGATTATAAAACACATTTAATGGCTAGACAAATTCAAATTGATCACGAACCAATTTAAAAATTATGATCTTATAATAAAAAATAAATAAATAAAGCGAGTATATTCTTACATGGTTTTCTCCAGAAAGCCATCGGGAAGAACTTGAGATTGAAGGCCGAGACTTTTTTGCGGTGGTTTCAGAACCCACAAAAACGAGACGTGAGAATCCAAAAGCGCATAAGCAATCTCATCCACTTGTTCCTGAGGCAAATACACTATGCTTCCAAATGAAATATAAACCACCGACCCTAAAGCCTTTGAATTTAGCCACTTAATGCAATCTTCAGCTTTCACATACAAATCCCCACGAATCATATCATCACTTCCTGAAGAATCCTCTGCTTTTTTGGGGTTCTTGAACAGAGGACCAACTGATCTTATCAGAAAAAACTTTGACATATATTTTATATGCTCATTCTCTAACTCCTCAAAAGTGTCCATCAAAACACAAAATGGTACACTCAAATTCTTGATCTGTTCCAATATGAGCTGCCCGATGAAATTATAGGGGCTATCAGAATGCAAAAAGCTGGGAATTTCGTCGTGTTTAAGGGCAGGTAAAGAAGGCAAGTGAACATCGATGTGATGGTTTGAATCTGAAGGGAAAGGTACGAGCTTGTGAAAGAAATGGTAATAAGCAGAGAAAACTGCACAAGATTGAACCCAAAGAACAGCACAAGGTAAGCCAAATTCAGAAGCAACATCACAGACCCAAGGAACAAAAGCGTTATTTATAACGCAAGAAACAGGGTTATGAGAATCATTGTACTTGTGAATCATCTGTGATATGACTTGTTTTCCGACGGGCTCGAGCTGAACTATGTACTCACTGAGGTTTTTCCTTCTTGGGTCGGCTTCGTCCCAGCCATCGTCGAAGAACTCGAACCGAAGGAAGCCGTCGCCGACGGGGATGGCCTTGTCGGTGACGACGTGACTTGCGTTTTGGAGGTCCTTGCCGGTGTTTTGAGGGGTAGTGAAGGTGACGAATAAACCTTTTGAGGCTAAGCGTTTTCCGAGCCGGAGGAGAGGATTGATGTGGCCTTGGCCTGGAAATGAGACCAAAAGGGCGTGCATAGGAGCTGCTTCAGATTCAGACTCCTTTGTTCAGATAATTGATTGACTATAGAAAGAATACTGAAACAAGTGAGTGGCGTGTTGGACTATTTAAGGTTGGATTTTGTTTATTTCTTTTTCTGGATTTCAATTTGTGAAATTTCCATTGAAAAGTTTAAATCGTTGAATATGCTCACATTTTTAATTATTTTTTAAATAAATTTTATTAAATTAGTGTAGTTTTATCTCCTTCTACGTGTTAGCTGAAAAAATAATTAATTAAAAGGAATGACGTCAAAATAATAAAATTCCATGTCTTAATTAGATGGTAAAATATTAATTAAATGGACCATATGTCTAATTTTCATAAGAGTACTGGAGGCGTTTTAAGTCAAAAAAACTTACATAGTTATCCTTTTGATTTTTATATATGGTCCAGGCAAAAACTTGCCTGGCAGTTAAAACCATAGTATTAAAAGTTAGATCGGATTGGCCGGTTCGACTGGTTGAAGTGGGAATCGGTCAGTGGTCCGGTATAGTTCAACCATCAAACCGTGAACCGGTCAGGAACCGGTCGAACCGGTGATTTACTATTTGGACCGGTTTCCTTTTTATTTTTATTTTTTAAATTTTTCCAACTATTATCTTACATTATTTTTTAGGAAAAAAATGAAAGATTGATGACCAAGATGAAGAGAAAAATAGGTAAAGGAAGAATAAATCTAAAAAAAAGAAGATGATGATGAAAAAACTTATTTAAAAGGATATAACAATTATAGGAAAGGAGATATCATTGCATAAGTATAGGCATCATAACTAATACTAATAGATTTTAAGCATTTTTTTGTAAAAATATTCATTTTTATCTATAGAAGTTTAAACATATATTAATATATATATATTCTCACTAATAAATTATAATATTTTAATATGACCGGTTTGATCATCGGTTAGACCCCGGTTGAGCCATTAACCCTTGAACTTATGCCATGACTGGTTTATTGCCCAGTCCGATTTTTTGTTCCTTGGTTAAAACCCACTCCCAAGGCACCTCCTAACTCCCACGAAAAAACTTGCCATTAGAGCAATACTCCCAAGCAACTTGAGTAGCCTGGTTCCATGTTCATGGATGGCCTCTATAATTCCCAAGGTATTAAAATTCGGACTGGGTATTGAATCGGTTGAGATACTGGGTTAAGGATAAGTGGGTCAGATTGGGGCCAAACCGGAGTTAAACCGGGACTAAACCAGTGAAAAATTGAATATTTTAGACTTATTAAAATGAAATTCTAAGAAAAAATATTAAAAAATCAATTTATTTTTTTTAAAAAAAGTGAACCAGTTTGGTCACTGGATCGAACCGGTTTAGGTACCGGTTTCCGGGTCAGACCGGCCGGTTCAATCTGAATTCCCGAACCTGATAATTCCACGTTTTCTCTTTCAATTTAACGTTGCCTGCTCACACTGTTTGTGGGAGTATGAGAGGTAAATAGCCAAGTCAATTGACCAGCATTAATTACGTCTGCAATTTTATTTATTACTCGAAACAAATTTTAATATACCCTTTTAATTGTATGTTTCTTTCAATTCTCTTTCACTCACCTCTCCATAAATAAGAGTGCACTGAAAAAAAATTTACTTATTGAATCCTTTTGGCTAACTTTAACTAATATATTTTAATTTAGGGTTAAGGGGCAAAAGTGCCTCGAAAGTTTTCGCCCAGGGGCTGTGAGTGTCTGGAAGTTTTCAAGGGGGCATTTTTACCCCAGAAGCTTTAAAAATGGAGCAATTTTGCCCCTCCATTAACATATCCAAACGGTCAATGTTTGTCGACCGAATTCTGCAGAGGTGGCATGCTTATGTGGCTAGAGCCGGGAATACGGGCCGGCCCTTCACAGGCTCGGGCCTAAACGGGCCGGCCCGTTTAGGCCCATTTACTAAAAAGTACACTATTTTTTAGGTCCTCGGCCCTACAGGGCTGGCCCTTCACGAGCTCGGGCTTAAATTCATTTTAATTCAAAAAAATTTCTTTTTCAATTTTTACAATTTATTTATTATTTTGCTTTAAATTGAGATACATTATTCTTAAAACTCATAAATTTTTGGTTAAAATAATCATATAATGTCCAAATTAGTCTATTTTTTAAAGTTTAAATTAATAAATCATTGTAGAAAATAAAATAAATCAAACCAATTAATAAGTGTTTGCCTATTATTAATACTCTATTAGGTGCTTAGGTGTCTCTCATATTGATAATTTGATATAATGATATTAAATTTATTAATTTATTTTAAAAAAATATTAAACGGGCCTAAAAGGGCCGGCTCTCAGGGCTGCAGGGCCGCCCTACAGAGCCGGCCCTTTTAGGCCCGCTTTTCTTTTTAGCCTCTAAATCATTAGCCTGGCCCTTGAAGGGCTCGGGCCTAAACGGGCCGGCCCGACGGACTTGGCCCGAATTCCCGGCTCTATATGTGGCATCCACCTTACCATTTTTCAACATCATATTTTTAAGGGGCAAAAATGCCCTGAAAGTTTCCACTGAGGAGTATTGGGTGTCTAAAAGTTTTCTATGGCTAATTTTACCCAGAAAGTTTTAAAAATGGGGCAATTTTGCTCCTTTGTTAACATATCCAAACTGTCAACATTTGTTGACCAAATTTTACAGAGGTGGGATGCCTATGTGGCATCCACCTCACATTTTTTTCACATTATAATTTTGATAAGAACAAATAAAAAAACTCAAGTCACTAATTATGTAAATCTTCAGTCTCTCCTTTTGATTCACTCAGAAATTTGCATCCAAAAAATTGCTCCCCTTAAATTTTTTAGCAGGAAAATATTTAAAAAAAAAAACAAACTCATATTGCTCTCTTAGATTGTGTGATCCCTCAAACTCAATCCCTTCGTCCGACTCAAACCCAAAAAATCATATCTAAAAAATTGCTTCCCCTTCAAATTTTTTAGTAGGAAAATATTTAAGAAAAAATTAGATCACACCTAGGTGCAATTTCTCATATTCATTTGCTTGTTTTCTCTCTTATTGAGTGAATGATTGAATAAGAATTTAGTAAAGTTAGCCTTCTTCAAACTTTTCATTAGTGCTCCCTATATGTGATGGAGAATTAAACTTTACAAATCGGTGAAAGTTGGTTGCAATTAACCATGTGTTTGAGGGTTGATCTGAGTTTTATTTTGTTGACTCTCCTTTCTCTCTAAACTCAAAAGTCAAATTGTTAGAGAAGTGTAGCCAGAGAAGACCTAGTTTACCAACCAAACTAAGCCCATCCCTCTTCACCACTGGAAGCTCAAAATTTTCGCTGGTAGATATAGCCCCTAGGTCTCTTTGACATTTGAGTAAGGGAGATCGATATGTCTTTTAAGTTTTTAGGATGCAAATTTCTGAGTGAATCAGAGGGGCAAACTGAAGAGTTGCACAATCAACGACCTTGAGTTTTTTTAAATTTATTCTTATGAAAAGTATGACATGGAAAAAAGGTGAGGTGGATGCCGCGTAGGCTTGTCACCTCTGCAGAATTTGGTCAACAAATGTTGATCGTTTGGGTATGTTAACGAAGAGGTGAAATTGCCTCATTTTTAAAACTTTTGGGATAAAATCCCTTTAGAAATCTTCTAGACACCCAGTGCCTCTCAGTGAAAACTTCTGGGGTATTTTTGCCCCTTAAAAATATGACGTGAAAAAAGGGTGAGATAGATGCCACATAGGCATACCAACTTTGCAAAATTTGGTTAACAAATGTTAACCGTTAGGTATATTAACGGAGGGGCAAAATTGCCCCATTTTAAAAACTTTGGGGGCAAAAATGGCCCTCAAAAACTTCTAAACGCCTATAGCCCTTGGGCGAAAACTTCCGTAGCATTTTTGCCCTTTAACCCTTTAATTTATGTGATTTGATAGTTGTAATTTTTACATAATTGGAGGGAGTAATCAGTTGATTTGATCATCTTGTTCATATTTGCTCTGGAGTTTGCCTGTTGCCAATTGATTATTGGGTAGATGCCACATAGACATATCACCTAAATTTGGTCAACAAATGTTGATCATTGGGTATGTTAACGGAGAGGCAAAATTGGCCCATTTTAGAAATTTTCGAGGGCAAAAATGGCCCTCGAAAACTTTCAGACGCTTATAGACCTTGGCCGAAAACTTTCATTGCATTTTTACCTCTTAACCCTTTAATTTATGTGATTTGATAGTTGTAATTTTTACATGAAGGGAGCAATCAATTGATTTGATCATCTTGTCGTATTTGCTCTGGTGTTTGCCTGTTGTCAATTGATTATTGGGCAGGGGGATGTGAAGTTGAAGTTGAACACTACTACTACGATAATAGTGATTCGTGAGGCTCCCGTCATTTCAATTTTCATATCGTGTTGGCCCAGTTACGTATCTTTTATATGGGACTCATCGGAGATGCTTTGGAATTTGTTTTCCACAGTTTGCTTAATCAGAATATCAGCTAATTAACCACTAGGAAAAAGGGAAAATTCCAAAAAACTACATTGGAAATAGCAAAAGGACAATTCAGTACATTGAAATTGCAAAATGACAGATCAGGCCGTGTCAGACGAAAAGAGGAATCTGGCATTTTGAAATTTCGGCCAAATTACGAAAATGCCCTTCAGCACTTCAGAATAACAACATGATCCTCGGAATTAACACCTCCGGATTCGTTATTAACAACTTCAATTCTTCTTTTACAATTCACAAGTTTCAGGGCGAATAACACCACCGATCTCGCCATTAACAACTCCGGATTCGATATTAACAACTCCATTTTCTTTTTTCGCACTTAACAAATTTCAGGGCCAATAACACCATCGATCTCGCCATTAACATCTCCGGATTCGCCATTAACAACTCCTATGTTGTTATTCCGACTGAGGGCTGAAGGGCATTTTCGTAATTTGGCCAAAATTTCAAAATGCCAGATTCCTCTTTTCGTCTGACACAGCCTGATCTGTCATTTTGCAATTTCAATGTACTGAATTGTCCTTTTGCTATTTCCAATGTAGTTTTTTGGAATTTTCCCTAGGAAAAATGACATTTTCAACCTTGATAATGAAAGTTATTCCTCCCGTTTACAACACCATTCCTTGCGTTATATTCCCCCCGTCCTAGTAAAAGCTCATCCCTCTTAACCTCTGTGCTCTTGTTTATAGGACAAAAAGAGAGTGTTTATTTTAGTCGTACTTATAAGTCACGTCGTCAAATTGTTCATATAAACCTACAATTATACCATCATTTATTATGTTGACCTTATTTTTATGAGCTATGTTGCGTATTGAATATGGATAATGAGATTTAAGGTTTTTCTTGACTAGTATGAAATATGATGGAAGTAATTTATAAATAGAACTAGAGAAATATAAATCACTTACAGCATATTTTATCAGAATCAGGAAGAACCTTACAATTTATTAACACTGCCTTAATATCAACAACTTAATTTTCAAATTTACCCTTATTTAATAGTTTATATTATACCAAATGAGAGCCAAGTTTACACAATACTTTCTCTCACTACTACAAAATATACTTATAAAGACCCTAAAGGACGTCCCTTTTTAAAAAAGGGACGTCCAAAATATGGTCAGGTTCAAATTATAGAGATTGACTCGTCTGATTACCTTTAAACGTCATAAAAAAAAGAAAGAAAGCATTTAGACGTCCCCAGCACAGCTGGGGACGTTGTAGACACTCACATGCACCAGAAATTACGTGATCGGTGCATGTGAGGATGTTAGATAGCTCTTCCTACTCCCCTGCCATCTATCTCTCCTCCTCCCACTTTACTCAATCACTCATTATTCATTCACTCCCATCTCCGTCCCCATTTGCTGCAGTTTTTTCGTTCTTTCTCCGTTCCCATTCACTCCCCTGCTGCATCTCCTCCCAAATTCATCACTCCATCCCCATTGATCGGTCTCCTCTCCCTTTCTTGGTTTTTAATTTCTTTCTCCAAAGCTTCACCACTTCCGTCACCAGGCCACCTTCTTTGCTCTGAGTTTGCAGAGTGTTTTCCCAATTGGATCTCCTCTCCACTACCGTCGGCCTCCTCCAAAGCTTCACCACTTTTCAGGTTAGCATTTTCGTTTTGAATAAGATGACATGGCGTTTTATTATTCTTTTTATTATTAGTTTTGTATGAATTGAATAAATGTTTATTTTTTTATATTTTTAGTATAGTATATTTTTAG
This sequence comes from Inga oerstediana, assembly GCA_963210345.1. NCBI lineage: Eukaryota > Viridiplantae > Streptophyta > Magnoliopsida > Fabales > Fabaceae > Inga > Inga oerstediana. The sequence continues at coordinate 30,069,358 of OY723399.1, read as the reverse complement.
TATTAGTTAGAGGTTTATTTTATTACTCTGTTTATGCGTTTTGATTAGGTTGATGATGGTAACTATTAGTTTTGGCACATGATAATGCTTTTAATTAGTAGGGAAAGGAAAAGAAATGAGAAAAGAATAAAGAATAAAAAGAAACTAAAAAAATACAAAAAAAATTATCTTGTAGACACACACATTTTTTTTTTTTTGCCATAAGACACACACATTAATATATATATTTAGTGCTAGAATTAGGCAATCTTATTGTAACTTAGTGTACGTAGACATTAATATAAGAAATTCGCGTACTTGCATTTTTTTTTTTTACAATTTTTCATTAAATTCGCGTACTTGATTTAATAATTTGGTTGCTAAAATATAAGTGTATTATGTTTGTGCTTGGTGCTAGAAGCTAAAGTTTTGTTTCATTTAAATTAAGCTGAGATGGTTTGTTATTTTGATTTTGGGATGTCTCAATTTAAAGGGGAAATGCTGTCAAAATTTTGAAAAACAAAATAGTAAATGGCATTCCTAGTGTTGACAATTATTATTAACTTGAGTGTAAATGGGAATGACGTAGGTGGTAATAAAATGGATCATAGTTGGATGAATGCTTTGAGAACAAGTGAAGAATATGAGAATGGGGTTGAAGAGTTTATTGAATATGTTAGAAGGAATGCTCCAGCCAGAAATGGCATGTATTTTTGTCTTTGTGTCAATTGTTTAAATGAGAGAAGACGGGATGTTGAAGTTATAAGGGATCACCTACTTTGTGATGGAATAAATCTTCGATATACAAGGTGGATATGGCATGGTGAGGAAGTAACTGATTGTCCGTCGCATAAGAAGGAAGCTGTGGATGTCATAGATGAAGGTACAATGGAGAGAATGATCCATGATGTTGAGGTAAAATCCTTTGCGCAGTCGCATGAATATGACAGCCTGCGGAGTGATGCAAAGACACCGTTGTACCCAGGGAGTAAATACACACGGCTGACGGGAACATTACATTTGGTGAACTTAAAAGCAACTTGTGGGTGGACCGATAGTAGTTTCACATTGCTGCTTGAACTGTTGTGTGATATATTTCCAGACGATAATGTGCTTCCAAATCGTATGTATGAGGAAAAAAAATCCTATCTACGATGGGTATGGAGTATAAAAAGCTTCACGCTTGCCCTAATAACTGTGTACTGTACAGAAATGAGTATGAAGGTCTGAGTAAGTGCCCTAAGTGTCAAACTGCACGATACAAAGTGAGGAAAAATGGTGATTGTGGTGATGCGACAACTAAAAGGCAACCTGTAAAGGTTCTGTGGTATCTTCCAATAATATTGCGCTTTACGCGTTTGTTTGGGACTGCAAAAAAAGCGAAGAAGTTGAGATGGCATTCGGATGATAGAATATCAGACGGAAAATATCTTCGGCACCCGGCTGACTCTCCACAGTGGAAGAAAATAGATGAAATGTTCCCTGAATTTGGCAGCGAGCCGAGAAACCTTCGGCTTGGGCTTTGTACAGATGGCATCAATCCGTATGGAACTCTTAATAGCACACACATAGGGGTCAAGATCCATGTCATGAGTATCCGTTTTTGTCTCCAAAGGACTGGAGGTTGTTTATGGCATCACGAGAAGATCCAAACTTTTTGGTAAGATTTCTGTCATCATAGTGTTTTATTTGAATATAGTTGACATTATTGATTCGGAGTTTTGTTGTCCTTTTAAAGGCATTAAGTGCAGCAAATGCAGAGAGGCAAGCAGCTAATAACTATCAACATTGCATGTCTCGTGGTGGTTATCGGAAGCTTGAGTGAAAGATGATGGTAGAAGAGTTGGAGAAATTGAAGGAAGCAGCCACATCAGATCCTACCGTTGTGGTCTAGCCCCCGCCACCTCCACCACGTCACAAAAAATGGAAAGCAGGGAGGCTTAAGGGTGGGAAGTACGTAAATCCGACTATTGCTGAGGTTGCTGCAAGAATTGTAAGTAGTTAGAGCATAAGTACAAACTTATTTTTTCATATTGGGAGTGCTTACGATAACTTTTATGCTGCAGGATGAACTGGAAGAGCATAGTAGCCAAGGTTCGTTCACTCCAAGTGGACGGATGGACATCTTATCAACGGCGATTGGGAAGGTAGATCACCCTGGTCATGTTCGAGGGGAGGCAGTGGGAGTTTGTGTCATGAAGTATTTTGGCCTCCTCACATCCTTATTCATCACAAGCTGAACCCAGTAGGGAGCTTGTGGCCAAGATTTGTCAGGAAGTCTCACAAGAACTCGAGGCCAACCTTTGCGACAAGCTCCAACAAGAACTGTTGCCAGAGCTACGTCTTGAGCTGATGCCTGAGCTACGAGCTGAAATGCAGAAGATGTTTGAATCGCAAATGGCAATTACCGAGCGTAGAACCCATTCATCCCCGGCCTTCCACAGCACCAAAGGAAGTTACAACCCGGCGGAGGAACCACTTGGTGACCCTTCTCCCACTCCAGCGCAGGGAGAACCTGCCATCCTCTCTTTGGATGCCCCAGTGCTGCGTGTAGTTGCAGATGCTCTCGTTCACACAGAAGCTACTACCCACCATAATCAGCAAATTCCACAGCATTTGCGTAGGGTGACTGTGATGTGTGTTCGAGCGGGGGAAGAAGGTACAACCATCCCTATTCCTGATGACGAGGTTGCCGCGATAGCTCAGGCGAGAGGATCTTTCATCCTTTGGCCTGTACATCTTATTGGCTTGTTACCACCAACACCTCCAATGGTATGGAACTACCTCACTTTTACTTGAGATGTGTTGACATCCTACTAACATTATGTGTTTTTATGTTCTAAAAGAACGAGCAGGAAGCAGAGAAATAGCCCTTCTTAGCACGACTGCAGCATATCTATAAAGGCATTCGCCAGATTGATTTGCATATGCCTGCAGGGATTGTGGGCCAGGAAACAGAGTATCACTTCACAATTGATAAACAAGATCTTAAACAGTTCATGAAGTTTGAGGAGCTAGATGTTGGATGGGGCAAATTTGCAATCCTGTAAGTTTTTTATTTCTCATTTTTTGATTCATTTAGTTAAGTTGATTTTAACTAGCTAATACATTCATCATTCAAATTCTATTATAGCTCCTTCCGTCGTATATGCATTGAGTCTCAGAGAGTTGATTTGTATGGATTCTTGTCTCCTGCACATACGACAAGGATTGGGAATACATTGAAAAGAAGGATGAACTATGTGGGCTTCACATTGGTAGAGGACGAGTATCGTTGTTATCTAGCACCAATTGTTCAAGGGTACGCATTTTAATTTTGTGTATTTGAGATTTTTAATAACTAATTGCCTTGCCATCTAACTTCATTTTAATCTGTATATGTTGTGATAGTTATCACTAGAGTTTGTGTGTTGTGTGTCCTCGGTCCCACGTTGTTTACTGGTTTGATTCCTTAAATAGAAGACCAGACAAAGAAACTAAAAGCGTTTTCAACACGTAAGTTATTTTTTTGTGTTTCATTGCTTCTTGATTCTTGACTTAATGAATTATTCTAATTTATGTTGATTTTCATTTTAATGATAGGGCATGCACGACATATCGAGCGCTTGGCGGGCCACGCGAACGTAGAGGTGGCAAAGATCCGAGATGGTTGTTTCCAAAGGTACGTAGTTTCAAATCAAGTTCTTTTGATTGACGGTCGTTTTAGATATGCCTTTATTGATTTTAACCATTTGCTTTTGATTTATAGTGCCATCGACAACCTGGTGGCTGGGAATGTGGATATTATGTCTTGCTTTATATGTTTAACATCATTCAGAGTGACATTACGATAGATTTTGAACAAGTAATCGCTTCTTCATTCTCAGAGGATAATATTCTTGGTGTTGTGATTCAATGGCAATTCATTCACTTCATTCATTATTTCATCTAAGCTTATTTTCTAATTTACAGATTTTTGACAATGAAGATGCCTACTCATATGAAGACTTAAATATGATCAGAGACTTTTTGGCTGGACATCTTCTTCAACGTATACCAGAAGAGTAAAGTCTTTAGCAGTTTGTGTAGGACATACTTTTGTGATAGTACATATAATTAGCGTTATTGTTGTTGGATATGGATTGGATTTTAGTCTTGGTTATTGTACAAACTGGGGACTTGGATATAGATTGCTGTGTAGTTTGAAAGTTTGTGTGGCATGTAGTAGCCTTGGGTTGATCATTGTGTTTGTTGTTGTTTCCATTCTGCTGAACTGCTGTTTTTTTATTCTGTTGTTGGAATCCTATTTCTGCAGTTTACATTTTCCAGACAGTGCAATATATAAAAAGTCCATTTCAAAAAAAAAAAACTTTCAACGTCATTAATAAAAAAGGGACGTGGATAGTACTGCTGGCGACACTTTAGACGTCCCCAGTTCCAACTGGGGACGTCTAAGGTGGACCTTAGACGTCCCCAATTCTTCTGGGGACGTCTAAAGTGGACATTAGACGTCCCCAGTTAGACGTCCCCAGTTGAAACTGGGGACGTCTAATGTCCCACCTTAGATGTCCCCAGTTGGAACTGGGGACGTCTAAAGTCTGCCTTCCACGTCCCCTGTTTTATGGACGTTAATGACGTTTTTTTCTACGACCCTCACATAGACGTCCCTCTGTTTTCAGACGTTAAAAGGCCAAAAAAAGGGACGTTAAAACCCTTTTTTCTAGTAGTGTCTGATCACTCTGTTTGTGGGAGCATGAGAGGAAAATAGCCAAGTCAATTGACCAGCGTTAATTACGTTTGCAATTTTATTTATTACTTGAAACAAATTTTATGCTCTTTTTATTTTTTATTTTAATTAATTATATGTTTCTCTCTGTTTTTTTTTATTTTCTTTTACTTACCCTGTCCATAAATAAGAGAGTATTGAAAAAAAAAAAAATTTACTTATTGAATACTTTTAGCGAACTTTAACTAATACTCCTTCTTGTCTTTTATATAACAATTTTTATTTTTATTGCGCAAAACGAATTGGTAATTAAGATTAGTTAAAAATAATAAATATGTCAAAAATATCATATTTCTTCCAAATATGCCTCTATTTATAAAAAGAGGATGGAAGAGAGAATGAGTAATAAATATAAGAGAGTATGAGTATAAAATATGATAGAGAAAATGTAATAAACAAATAAATGAAAGAAAATTAGTGATAATGAGGATAATTAATATAAAGATGTGTATTTAATAGGGGTAGAAAAGGAAAAAATAATTTAAATTTTTAGACACAAAAAGAAAGTTACTTATATAAAAGACCAATCTAAAAAAAGAGAAAATTACTTATAAACACAAACAGTATGGCCTATATTTTAATTTATGTGACTTGATGGTTGTAATTTATACATAATTGGAGGGAGCAATCGCTTGATTTGACCATCTTGTCTTCTTATTGGCTCTGAAGCTTTTGTGTTGGCATTGATTATTGGGGTGGGGGATTGAAGTTGGACACTACCACTAATCCACTACTCTACTAGCAACTTGTGATTGGGAAGGAGAATTGAAGTTGGACACTGCTACTATTCCACTACTCTACTAGCAACTTGTGATTGGGGAGGCCTCCGTCATTTCAATTTCCATATCGTGTTGTTGGCCCAGTTACATCTCTTTTATATGGGAATTATTGAAGATGCTTTGGAATTTGTCCGCAGTTTGCTTGTCTGATAACCATTAGGTAAAATGACATTTTCAACATTGATAATGAAAGTTGCTCCTCCCGTTTACAACACAATTCCTTGCGTTATATCCCCCCCATCCCCGTGCATGTCATCCCTCTTATCCTATTTGGTCCTATTTGTAGGGAAAAGAGAGAATGTTTATTTTAGTCTTATTTATAAATAACATCATTAAGTGTGTTTAGAATAGCAGTGATAAAAGTGACTTTTTTGTAATATGACTTTTGTTAACTTAAGATTAAGTAAAAGTTAGATTATGAATTATGATTTATGTTTAGATTGACGGTAGTATAAGTGACTTTTCTGAAACTGAAACTTATTTAGATTGACAGTAGTAAAAATAGCTTTTGTGATAATTTTAAAAGAAATTAAAAGTTAAATTATAAAAAAAATAAAATAGTTAATTTATTTTTTAAAAAAATTTGAAAATTTGAAAATAGTTAATTAATAAAAACACATATAAGTTAAATCATACAAGTGCAAAATTTGTTAACTAAAAAATCTAATAGTAACTACCACCTAATATATTTATATTCAAATGATATTTCTAGCATATTTACAATCCATAAATCTAAGATATTGGAGATATTATCTCAATCAATGGTAGTTTAGATTAATTAAATAATTGTTTAATAGATAGATGAAATTGATTAAATAATTGTTTAATATTGGAACCTCCTAGAAGCATGCTTCTCAGTTCTAAACAATCTGATTCAAGCACAATGTGTCAATCTAGCCGGCGGCATGCTCTGTCAACTTTTTTTTTTTTTTTTGATTACATAGGGCACGGGATCGAACCCGTGAAGTGGGGGAGGGGGAGTGGCCTAAGGCCACTTGGGTGACCACTGCACCTAATGGTGCTGGTCTGCTCTGTCAACTTTGAAACCCCACATGGCTCCCCAAACCTCAACAAAATTACTCTCTTGACCCACGTTAGATAAAAAGCCACCCCACACTAGAGATGACGAATGGGGAACAAATCCATAGCGCAGACGACGAAGGGCACCAGTGACAGTGAACGAACAAATTATTTTATTATTTGAGAATATAAATGGAATGAAATTTTGTGACATGAAATAGAAAACAAACTCTTGCACCTCCATCAAAGACCAAATCAGCGACTATAACAGAATTAAAAAACGACAAGATGCCGACGAAGTGCGGAGCAGATTGAAGATGAGATCGAGACTTCAAGCCATTGAACCACAAAGTGCCTTGCATACATAGATCAGTCAACCTAAAAATGAAAAGATTTTGAACGAGAGGCCGGAAATTGAAGAAGAAAAACCGTGAGACACTATAAAAAAATGAAAATTAGTGATGGAATTTATCAACGGAATTTCATTCCATCCCTAATCTCTCACAAATTCTGTCACTAAAATTAGCGACGGAATTTAGGGATGAAATTTTTTGTCACTAAATTAGGGATGGATTAGTGACGGAATCACATTCCGTTGTTAAATTTTGTCACTAATCTGTCTCTAATTCCGTCATAAAAAATTAGTGACAGAATTTTTCTGTCCCTAAATTAGCGACGGATTGGAGATAGAATCACATTTCGTTACTAAATTTTGTCACTAATCCATCTTTAATTCCGTCATTAAAAATTAGCAACAAAAATTAGTCATAGAAAAATTCCGTCACTAATCCGTTTCTAATTTTCGTCACAAATAATTAAATTTTTCAATAATTATATTTTTTTTTAATAATTATAAATTTGTTAAATAATTTAAAATTTAAATTATTATAAATTTATAATATAAATATTAAAATAAATAAATAAAATTATTTTTTTTGCCATAAAATAAATAAAATTATTAATTCATATTTATTTTTGAAATTGAAATTATAATATAATATATTTGAATTTTTAATAATATATTATATACAAATAAAAAACAAATTTTATAAATGCAAAAAAAAACATAAGTTTAATAAAAAAGATATTAATAATAAAAATTTAGGTAGAATATTTACATAAAATAAAATAAGAAAAATAAATTCAAATATTTAATAATATATTAAATTTTGTATTTTTAATTTTGTTTGCAAAGCAAAATATATATATATATATATATATATGATTTTGCATTTAAATTATATAGGTTCTTCTTAGCTCAACTGGTCAAGGCACTAGTACACGCATGAGAGGTCAAGGCTTTGAATCCCAACTTGGTCACAAAAGGCAACCAACAATTTGAGTGATTTGAGTTTTTGTTTTTGCTTATAAAAAAGATTGGAGGGATTAATAAATAAAAGGTAAAATTGTTCATTCATATAAAAAAAAATTTAAATATGTGACTTATAAATAGGATAAAAGAATTCTCTCTCTCTCTCATAAAAAGGACCAGGAGTATAACTTTTAGAATATGATAGTTATTTGATTTCATAAGTTACACTTTTTTTTTTTGATAATAAAAGATATTCTACAAATACATCAGAAGCTATCCTCCTGAATCAACATGAAAATTCATCCTGTTTACATCATTAATTAAAAGGGCGGTAATAGCATCAGGGGGCGAAAATGTGATATGAAGATCAATCGCCATCTTCCAAGCTTCTTTTGCCATAGCGTCTGCCACCGTGTTAAACTCCCGAATGCAATGTGAAATTTCCACGTCCCAATCTCTATCCAGCAGCGTTTGAATCTCCATAATAAGCTGAAAATCAGGGTGTTCCCGAGGAACGTTTCCCTGAATTATATCCATTACTTCACTACAATCAGACTCAATCATGATTTTTCTGTATCTTCTATGCCATGCAACTTTTAGTCCCCATAAAACACCCCAAGCTTCTGCAGATACTACCGTTCCTTGCCCAATCTGATACATAAACCCTATTAGAAATTCACCATTGTGATCTCTCAACACACCTCCATACGTGCAAGTCCCTAAGTTGTCATTCCTAGATCCATCGGTATTAATCTTCACCCACCCAAGCGGTGGTGGCATCCACAGTTGTTGATTCCTTTCTGCACTCTTATTTTGAACCAAACTTGTATTTCCCCATGTTAAGCAGGCACGAGCACGGGCTAATATGGCATGACTACTCCAAGTGTTGTTATTAAAACATCTGTCATTTCGAGCTAACCAGATATGTCGGCATAGTACTGAAAACCAAAGACGAAACTCGAATCCCTGTATAACTTCTTTTCTCCCCGCACACCATGTAAGCCAGTCATTTCTCTCAAAAGAGCCAAAGAATTGATCACGCCAATCCAGAGGTAAGAATCCTTTCCATAATTCAGAAGTGAAAGGACAATCCCGCAAAACGTGGAGTACAGACTCGCTTGAGTTATGGCATATATCACAAAAACCCGTCGGATGACTACGTCACTGATAACGCATTAAGTTTGTCATTAGACGACCATGAAAGCACAACTACAAGAAAAAACGGTACCTTTGAGGGACTTTCAATTTCCAAACACATCTCCTCCAGTTATTACTGTGAGTTTGTGGGGTGCCTACTAGATATTTGTAGGCGGATCTGATGTTGAACATTCCATCTGAAGACCATCTCCAAACCGGAAAATCCTCCCCATTACGCTGATTAATATTAACACGTGCAATAGCTGTACATACATGACTTGGAAGTAGGTGCTGAAACTTTCTCATATCCCACTGTCCGGATGAAGTGATACAATCAGCTACTCTCCATTCAGTAGCATCTCTAGGCAACTCTCTGATTATCAAACTCTGAAGCTTATCAAAATGCGGGACCCAAATGTCATTCCAGAAAGAAGTGTTCTGTCCATTGGTAACTCTCCATGTTAAGCTATCTTTGATCTTGTCCCAATAGTTACGAATACCCCTCCACGTACTAGACTCAGACCGGCGCTTCTCAACTTTAGGAATAATATCATTCCCGGCTTTATATTTTTCACCAAAATCCTAACCCAGAGCGAATCTCTTCTGTTAATCATATTCCATCCAAGCTTCATCATGAACGCCTGGTTCTGGTACCGAGCCAACCTAAGACCAAGGCCTCCATTCTCCTTACGTGCACACACACTATTCCATGAGACTAGATGAGGTTTTCTACTTGCTAAGCTACTACCCCAGAGGAAGTTACGACAACGTTTGTCAATTTCATCACAAAGTCCCAAAGGAAGAGGCACTGTCTGCATAGCATAAGTTGGCATAGCCGACATAACAGACGACACAAGAGTATGCCTGGCAGCCATCGATAACATGTTAGACTTCCAATTGGCCAGGCGAGCATCCATCTTATCCAGAAGAAAACTGTACGTAGCCTTTGATCTTCGTTCATGTAAAATTGGCATTCCCAGATATTTCCCCAGATTTGACGTCGGAGTAAAATTTAGAAATTCACTGATTTCTCTACTTTTTATATGATTTACATTCTTTGAGAAGTAAATTCTTGATTTTCCAGCATTTACTTTCTGTCCCGAAATGTCACAGAAGTCATCCAAGATAGCCTTAATAACCCCTGCGTTATCTAGATCTGCTTCTGCAAACAAAATGAGATCATCAGCAAAAAAAATATGAGAGACAGGAGTACCTCGTTTGGAGAGCCTAAACAGTTGCCAAACACCCTCTTCAACTGTCGTTTGTATAAGATGCCCCAATCTTTCCATCATGATAACAAAAAGATACGGCGATATTGGGTCACCTTGTCTAACCCCTCTGGAAGGGCAAAACATATTAGTAGCTTCTCCATTCCAAAGCAATTGCAAATGAGATGTCGACATACAAGCTTGAATAACTTTGCTCAGATATTCAGGAATCTTGAGTTCTTTTAGATAGTCGTAGACAAAATTCCATCTCACCCGATCATAAGCCTTCTCTAAATCAATCTTGATGGCCATGAAACCCTTTTTTCTTTTTAAAGACTTCATAGAGTGAATGATCTCCTGCACAAGTATAACATTATCTGAACTCTGACGCCCTTTAACAAAACTACATTGATTCGGGGCTATCACCAAAGGCATAATTGCCTTGAGTCTGTTTGATATAACCTTCGTAACAATCTTGTAAACAACATTGCAAAGACTTATAGGACGAAAATCACGAAACGTCTCTGGATGTTCCACCTTCGGAATGAGAACAATCTGAGTCCCATTGATTTGTTGTATCTACATCGGATCATTGAAAACTCTTTTCACTAATTCAAGCACTGAAGGTCTTACAGTTTCCCATTGGCTTTGGTAAAATAGCGGATTGAAACCGTCTGGCCCTGGTGCTTTCAACGGCCCCATATCAAACAAAGCTCTTTTAATCTCTTGCTCTTCAACCGATCTCCCGAGAATATGCAAATTTGCATCGTCAATCTCAGGATAAGTGCATCCGAATATCAAAGATCCATTATAATTATGGGTTTCTGTATACAAAGTTTCGAAGAATTGGCTTCCCAAACTCATAATTTCCGCTGCATTATATGTCCATTCCCCAGATTCAAGCTTTAATGCTTCAATTTTATTCCTTCTTCGTCTGCCATTAGCCACAGAATGGAAGTATCTAGTATTACAATCTCCATCCACATACCAATAAGCCCGAGAGTATTGAAGCCACATGACTTCCTCCCTTGCCAAAAGTTTTTCAAGCTCTCCCCATAGCTCCCCTCGTAACCTCTCAAGGTGCTCCGAGATACCAACCGAAGCCATCTTTGCATTAATCCCATCTAATCTTCGATATAATATGTCTTTCATATAGGATATATTGCCGAAAACCTCTTTATTCCATAACCTCAGATCCTCAGTAAATTGTTTAATAGATCCGCACCAGTCATCCTCCACCCCCAGTGTGAATGAACAAAATTATTGAAATCATCATGCATAACCCAGGAAGCGAAAAACTAAAAGGCCTTCGATTCTTTGCCGTAAGAACATGAGATTCAGTATCAACCAACACCAGACAATGATCGGATTTATATTTTGGCAAATGTGTCACTGTGGCATTAGGATTATTTCTAAACCAGCAGTTATTAACCAAGGCTCTGTCTATTCTGCTCTGGCTATTCAAATTCCCCCAAGTAAATTGAGGTCCATTAAAACCAATATCAAGTAACTCGCTACTCAGAAGCCAATTCTGAAAAGACCTATCAATACCGTTAGTCTTCCTGTGATTCTTACTCCAGCGTTCCTCGGGATGAGAAACAACATTAAAATCACCAATCACAACCCAACCTCCCATAGTCAATTGCTGAATACCCTCAAGAGTCTGCCACAGTTGACGTCTAATAACCATATTTGGGTGCCCATACACCACAGTTAGAGACCACTCATCCCTGGTACCTTTATTAACCATCCCATGAACAAATTGATCCCCTGAAGAAGTAACAGAGAAATTTAAAGTAGAATCCCAAAACAACCACATACCTCCACTAAAACCACGAGCTTCAACCACGTGCATATTCATCCATCCCAACTTCACGAATAGCGGAGGAATTGAAATCTAATTTTATAACATTCTTCTTTCTTCCTGACCCCACTTCCCCACTTAAATTACACGACGTTCCAGCTTCTTGTGTTTTCTCCATACTCAATATTTCTTGGGAAGCTCCCTCCTCAATCCCTTTCTTTTTAGCTACTTGGACCCCACGTGTTTTATTCAACTTATTAAAATGCCCAACATTATTCACATCATCACCACTAATCTCCTTTTTTCTTACATTTGAAATATCCGATCTATTATTACCCTTGCTCCCTTTATTCAGAACAGGTAGATGACTAGTTTTCTCTTTCGTATCCCGCGATCTATCTACTGGCTTTGAACTAACACGAATCTTCCCCTGATATGCGTTATCACCAGAACCGCCCTCAATAATTGTCATGTCTTCAACATTCAGAGCCTCAAACCGAGATCCTCCTCCCATATTTCTAGAAGGTAAATCACGCCTAGGCTCACGGCTATAATTGCCATTCCTTGCATTCGAGTTCCATTGCCCCCTTCTCCGACTTGGCGCCACCATCCACTCCCCATACATTCCAGCAGTTATTTCGGAGGATACGGACGATGATGTTATAGCTGTAGAATTCGACGTGTTATCCGTGCATGCTAACTTTGACGTATTTGTTACTTGATTATTTGAGCAATGTTCAGTATTATGACCATACCGCCCACATGAGAAGCAAATCAAATGCAGACCCTCATAAACAATCTTCTTATCTTTCCCATTAATCATTATGGATGGAAGTAAAGGTGCATTCAAATCAATCTCAACACATAAACGGGCAAAACGCCCTTTGGTTTGCCTAAAGGTATTATTATCCACTTTTAGAACCCTTCCTATTTGGTTACCCACCACATATAAAATACCCTTATCATAAAAATCAACAGGGAATTTAGGAATTCTTACCCATACTGCAATTTTAGAAACCTCACCAGAATCGGGATCAAACTCTGGCTTCCATGGCTGCACTGCTAGGTAATGATCCATGTATAACCAAGGGCCTCCTGTTAACGCAAAATCATAGTCCTCCTTATTGCTCATACGAACCAGAAAATACCCGAAGCCTATTTCAATAGTTTCAACCTGCCCTCTATGTCCCCATAATTGTTGCAGTTTTCGACCCAATTGATCCTCCCGCACCATTCTGCCAAGTAATCTAACGAACAACGACGTTGACCATTTCCGTGCTAGCTTTATTCTAAACTCCGGAGACACAATGATATTTGGACCCTTCTTCGTTATCTCCACCTCAATTCTGGACTTCCATCCGTCCCCTTTCCACCATTCTTCTTCTTCATCTGAACATTCCTCCCTTGTCTGATCTTTGACACACGCATCTTTGTATGATCTTTTTGGTTCTTCTGGTATAATTGTTTCCTCTTCAATATCCTCATCCCTCATCCAGTCCTCAACCCGTGGGGTTAATGATTGCTTACCTGTGAACTCTTCATTATCATCTCGAATTTTCTTTGAATTACGTTTCAAGGCATCACTCTTCTTCATCATCGGCACCGAAACCATTCTTTCAGGACTACGTTCCCTCTCACGTTCAATCATGTCTAGCAGCTCCAAAGCCGTCCAGACGATGAAAAGTACAATCTAGAAGGGGAACAAAAAAAACAAAAAACGAGAAAAAAAACAAAAAACAAAAAAGAACAAAAACAAAAAAACAAAAAAAACAAAAACTCTGCTTTCCTTACCTCACTCCGACAGCCCCTCAACGGAAACTTCTCAACGGGAAAAGAAGTAGGTCTAAGCAGCAAAAGAACTGGAGCCAGGCAACGGCAGCGACAGGCACATGCGAAAAAGCTTGCACCGAAGGAGCCTTTCTCACGCGCATACAGTAGCTAATAAGAGGATTTGTTGGGTGGGATTTTGTGCTGTGCTGTAATCACCACCTGTAATCGATCGATTTCACAATTAAGAGCCAAAGGAATCAAGCCGAGCACGTCGCGGACCCTGGATCTGACAGATAATAGAGGTTTTTACGAAACGGAGATTCACGGCACACTCAGCGGCACACTCACATTCAGAGGTTTTTGCCAACTCATAAGTTACACTTTACACTTGTCTAAAACTTCATCTAGTGTTTTTACCCTTAATTAGTTCCATGTCTCCTTCTGATAGTACTCCAGAGGGAAATATTATCAATTCTATCATATCATGGAAGAAGACAAATAAAAGATCTTATTTAATTAAGAGGGCTTTCAATTAAGTCATTTTGTTTTATTTTCTATGTAATTTTAATTATTTTAAAGATTCATTCTATATTTCCTAGATTATTAAGATTTGATTTATCTTTTAGATATTTTGAATTATCGTAAAAATATTTTAAATTTATTAGTAGTGTTCTTTTTAGGGTATTATTCTAGATATGAGTTGTCAAATAGGATTTCAAAGATATTATTTAATATCTTATTATTATATCCTTGATTTAATTTGTATAGATGTCTTCTTATCTTCAATATCTTTAGAATATCTTAGAGTATCTTTTTAAATGTTTTGAGTTGTATTAGGGTTAGGAGATTTATTTATTTAAAGGTCTAGTTGTACTCTATTATTTTCAAATTATGAACAAGAAGTTTTCTTTTTGCTAGTAGAGATACTTGTGAGTTTGTATTTGGGATAGAACACGTTAGTTGCAAGAGTTTGATAAACTCCTATGGAGCCTTTTTATAGCCAAGGATCTATAGACAAGTTCCTCAAAGTTCCTATATTTTTTTGGGTTTTATTATACAATTCCCACATCACTTTCATTATCTCACAGCCACCACTACTATAGAAATCGTGATATATGATATTTATTATTTGCCATATATAATGGCTCTGAACTGTCATATATATAGGCGCTTTAAAAGCTCCGAACCATTATTTATTCCGGACATATTATAACAATTATAATATAACACCCGTTATGTATTGAGGCTTGGTGATGCCATGGTATGCCCATTGCTGTGATAATAACTAACGGGCACACGTAAACAACCGTAATAATATATGGTAATGCTTGCATCATACATAATGATTTTGCTTTAACAACCATTATATATGTTAAACATATATAACGGTTTTTTTAAAACAACATTTATATATTGATAGTAATGCTAATAGATTTATTTTAACGACCATTATATATAGTTAACATAAATGATAGTTGTTTGATTGCAACTGTGATTTTTTGTAGCTAATTTTTGTTAAAAAAATTGGGTGGGGGTTTCTGCTTTCGATATCCCCCCGCATATATATTTGTACAAAACGAATTACAATATATATATTTACATTCATTCATATACAGAACAATACAACAAATTAGAATATATTTACAGTCATTCATGTACATGCATACATTATTAAAACCAAAACTTTAAAACAAACAAATCATCAGTATCTAGAAATTTACAGCTATTCTATATGTATTTACTCTCCCACTGATGTTGCAAAGATGTCGCTAACTCTTCAGCCACTTCTTCCATTTGTGAGTTGCTAAACAT
This sequence comes from Inga oerstediana, assembly GCA_963210345.1. Lineage (NCBI taxonomy): Eukaryota > Viridiplantae > Streptophyta > Magnoliopsida > Fabales > Fabaceae > Inga > Inga oerstediana. Next base: position 30,053,772 of record OY723399.1, on the reverse strand, counting down.
TGTACAGGAGACATTAAAATACTGTGCACAAAAGGAAACAATAGATGGAATTGAAGTTAAATATTGTAACATATAGCTAATCGAATATATATATATATATATATATGAACAAATTTGGCATATAATATACCTTAGTTTTATCAATATTTTAAGGACTGTGTGTGATTATATCCTTCATGTTTTGCATTATGTAGTACCCACAATCATTGCTGTTGTCTGATTGCTTTGGGCACTATAAAGAGATGAGAAGAGAAATTAGTTAGTCATTCATATATATATAAACTATATTGTGTACTTCATCAATTTATTGATATTATAGTTATTAGTGAATAATATATATACCTTCAGACGTAACCATTGGAAGATGCATCTATAACTGCCATCAGTGAGCTTGTTTTTGGTGCACTTGAGGCCATTTTGAGTGCAGTAATTGTGGGCTACTCTTTGAAAATATAATATAAAATTATATATATAGAAACATGCAAGAGTTGGCGCATTGGACTTACTAGTTGAATGTCTCTTACATGTATGATCTTGTGTCTAGAACCCCGCTCAGAGTCATAGTACTAAATCTTTTTGCTTATTGGATTTACGACTATGAGCATTCAATGGTTCCTAAGTACAATAATAGATTACACCATCAGGACAATTACAAAATAAATAAAAATTAATTTTAACAGAGTTAATGATGTTCCTAACCTTGAATATAAGGCACAAAGAAGTAAGTGTCTCTTTGTCTGGTGCCCTATTAATGAATTCATTCCCTAGAAACCTCACATACTATTGCTTGACATCTTCCTTCATGCCATCACCCTAGTTATTGAGATAGTCAGAGCAGATGAACTTGATCTTGTCTCGGATGCTATAGGAAAGAGGTAATTATGGTATAGGTGCCTAGCATGACAAAACCAGCATATCAAAATGTAATTAGAGTTCTAAGTAGCCAACTCTTCAATCGAAGTTGAAGAAATATCTCATAAAGAAGTTGATAGAACTTGAACTTGCCATGTCCTTATTCATGACCTCAGAAACAAGCTCTTCGCTTATAGCTTCCTCTTGGTTTGTTTGGTCAAAGACCTCTTTCTCAAATTTGATAATTGAAAATCGGTATGAAGTGAACCACTTGTCAGCGAACTCTTGTTGGGACTTCCAGGCAGATTAACCAATAGGCTTATTCTGTGAGGAAGACTTCTTCCCAGATTGATTAGGGGTAGGATGATTTCTCTTCTTGGACCAAGTGGTAGGCTTGGACTGAGTAGGGGTCTTAGAAGTAGAAGGCTTAGACTTGATGGAGGTCTTGGAATTGGGGAACTTGGACTGATTAGGAGCTAGCTTGGACTTGGTGAGCAGCTTTTTTTAAGTGGTGGACTTCTTTTAAATAGGGGGCTTCCATACTCTAAGTGGACAACGAGGCCACGCAATGAAGCCGCCTATAGCCCTTCTCGCTATATTTGTGTCTTTGGTAGGTATAGGGAGCGGATAGTTGGGTCAATGTTGGTGTTGATTTGTACCTTTACATGCTCAGGACTGATAGGCTCATTATGAAGCATGCTATTATTTGGGCAGTTGAACATGCAACCTGTTGCAACTGTATGATGTCCAAAGCTATCGGCAAAACACTTAACATCCACCAAACCCTCAGGCAGATTATGGGGGGATGTGCAATTGTCTCTAGTACTTGGACTATCATTTCCCCCTTGCTGCTTCGTAGAACAATTCTTCATCAACTCTTGTGTGAGAAACCGTATTTGTTCCTGTATTTCATCAAATTGTTTTTGGAGCTGTTCATATTTTTCATCCCTGTTATTTCTTCGAGGTTGCCATTAACCATGATATTTTGTCTTAGTCAATCCAAATCCGACACTTCTAAGAAGACCGAGATGGTCAAGCCCCCATATCTTGGCAAATATGTCCTCATTTGTAGAAAGGCAGCCCTTGTGTTGTAACTTCCTGGGACATGACTTGCTATACATTTAACAATAATGTTAATATTAATAGTTAATTGAAGACATTACTTTTATGAATTGGGGACTAATATTAATACTTACCATTTTATCGATGACCTCCTTTACCTTAGGATCATTATAAGAGCCATCTCTATTTTGCCTTGCCACATACCAAAGTTCACTATGGGGAGGTCTGCTACCGTCTTCACTCTCAACGAAGAACTTTTGAGCATTATGAGCATACCCCATTCGCCTTGCCTTGTAGGGATACATATTGTTCCTCACCCCTCTCCCTATTCAACTAGCTTAATTCTTATGAAAATGCATAACACTCCAGTTAATATTAAACATATACATGCAAGTCTTATGAATTGCAAATAACAATAACCTGAAATGCTGGGTCACAACATGAGATGAAAAATTATCTCCAATCATCCAGTTTAATGGTGGACCGAAGATCCACTAGAACTTCTGTCTCATCAGCCGCTTTAGGATTATGCAAATATGTCTTCATTAATGCATGACAAAATATGCATAGTGATTACCCAGCCTTGTTGATGACAAATTGCCTGAAAGTTTTGTCTATATGATAAATAGACTGCAAAGCACACAATTCAAGTTAACATTTTTTTACAAGTACATAGCAAGTAATTAGTAGGCACATATACCTTACCCTGATATTGTTCCAAATAATGTCTACGTAATTTCTTTATACCCAACGCTAGTTATCCACTGTGATAAGAACATTGGTCCTTGTCATTAAGTCAATATAGCTGACAAAGTGTGATGGCTTGAGAGGTTGACTATCATTATTTTATCATATCATGTGAAATTTTCTCACCAAAGACTTTGCCTTGTTCACAAAAGTCAAGGTGCAGTGACCCTTCCTTATAATATCCCGCACTCATTCTAAAGCCTACTCTGAGGTCTCGTTTATGGTTGCCTAGGGACAACCTTAGTACTGGGGAAATACTAGTACTAGGAACAGAATCAAAACTAAGGGCATTATTAGTGCCGGAGGAAGTATAATTAGCCATTTTAACTGAAAAACAAAACACATTCATTCAACTACAGGGAACAGAGCAATAGGTTTTCCAAAAAACACGATGCACGACAAAGGCCCAAACTTACCTAGTCAAGATGAAGTGAAAAATAAGGAGAATACGGAATGCATAATGGAGAATGTGGAGTGCATAATGGAGAATACAGAATGCCCAATGAGAAACCATACGTTAAAATAAGGAGAGAAGAGCACATGAAGGAATGCGACCTAGCTAGTGCTTTGAAACAAAAAAACGAGTTAGGGCAATCGAAGTGACTTGCGCGACTATCGAACTGAATTTCAAAGAAAGTAATGGAGGATGTGGTTCGCCTAAAAGATACTGTCGATGGTCGGAAAAGTCAACCGAAGTTGTGGGGTTCCGAGGATACATTACAAAAAAAACAGCATATTACCTACAGAAATTACCCACGGAATTCCGTCTGTGAAATCAAATTACCCACGGATTAGGGACGGAAACGGAATTACCGACGGATCACCGACGGAATTTTTTCCGTCTCTAAAAAATCCGTGGCAAATTGATTTACCGACGGATTACCCACGGAAAAAATTTCATCTGTAATTACTGACGGAAATTATCCACGGAAAATTTTTCGTCGGTAATTACCCACGGAAAAAATTCCATCGGTAATTACCGACGGAAATTACCCACGGAAAATTTTCTGTGGGTAATCCATCGGTAATTTAATATTATTTTTTTAAAAAAAATTTCCATGTGGTGACCTTAAAAGAGGCCATGTGGACATCACCGAAAACCCCCCACCGCCCTCCTCCGCATCTGGCCCCGGCGGCCCCCAAGCAAGGGCCACGTGTCCCTCTAACCTTGCGCCTTGTGTCTCTATGAGATAATTGTTGCATTTTGTGACTAAGATGGGATTCGAACCTTGGACCTTTAGTATGTGTTCTGATGCCTTTGCCAGTTGAGCTGCTTTAACCTTACTTTATTTATTCACGTAATAATATATATAATGTAATAATTAAAAAACAAATATAATATTAAGATAAATATATATATAATTAAATATATATTTATATATAATTATATTTTTCATTTTTTATAATATAAAATATAAATTTTTTTAATTTCAAATTTCGTTTAAATATTTAATATTAATGTAAATATATATAATATTACATATATATATTTATAAATAATTATATATTTCGTTTTTTATAATATAAATTTAAAATTTTTTAATTTCTTATTTCATTTAAATATTTAATATTAATATAAATATATATAATATTAAATATATATTTATATATAATTATATATATTTTTTTTATGATATACAGTTTAAATTTTTTTATTTCATTTAAAATTTTTATTATTAATATTATATATATTTAATATATTATATTAAATATTAATTTTTTGATATTTAAATTTTTATTTTTTATAGATTATTTTTATTTTTATTATTTTATATAAATTATTAAAAGATAATGAAAAAATTATTAGTTTTACCGACGGATTACCCACAAAATTCCGTTGGTAAGGCATGGGTAATTACCGACGGAAAAAATTCTGTGGGTAATCTGACAGATTACCCACGGAAAAAATTCCGTCGGTAATTACTAATGGAAATTACCCACGAAAAATTTTCCGTCGGTAATTACCCACGGAAAATTTTTCCGTCGGTCATTAGAGATGGATTACCCACGGAATTCCGTGGGTAATTACCGACAAAAACAATTTCGTGGGTAATCTGTCAATATTTATTGACGGAATATTTTCCATCGGTAATCCGTCGGTAATTATTCTGACGGAAAATCCGTCGATAAGCCGTAGGAAATTACTGACGGAAATAATTTCGTGGGTAATTCCTTCGGTAATAACATATTTTTTTGTAGTGATAGTAGGTAATGTTCAACTAAAGACAAGCGTGTTGAGTATAATAACTTGGGAAAGTGAAGAGGTGTGAGATAGCGGCTATTTAAAAGACTTGATGAAACTTACTCATGGTTATAAGTTTAGAACGATTATAAAAGGTGGCCTTTTTTTAATGATTTTGAATTTACAAGTGTAATGAACCTTTGAACGAAAGTTCACAATTTTAACATCACAATCGTTAGGTTTTGTAAACCGTGATGGTGTTTTCTTAATAATCGTTAGGTATTCAACATGGCATTCTAAAAAGTGGAAGGTTTTACATAATAACCGTTACTTATTTGACTTTTTTTTAATAATTTTTAAAGTTGATTATTCAACCCCATAGTACAAACAAAAAAGAAAATGAGAGTATGAATAAACTAACAAAAAATAAAAAGTTATGAGGATGAAGGATCTACTGTATCATCATATTCATCCTTCTCTAGTAATTTGTTCGCTTTCTCGATCAGAGAGAAAATGAGAGAGGTCAGTTTCTTCAAACACTTGTCTATGTGTCCTTGCTCTCCCATGTAATTAATGAAGAAAAAAAATTCAAAAGTTAGAATAAAAGTGGATGGATAAGGGTTTCACATGTTATCCCCACCATATCGTGTCCTTTAGGATGGAAAAGGTTATGTTATAGAGCCAAACATGTCATTATTCATTGCCACAGTTAACATAAGTAACAGTTATTTACTAATAACCTTGAACCTTCCTTTTAAAATGCCTAAATTAGAAACTATTGTTTACTAATAATTGTGAAGTGACAGTTATTTTTTTAAATATTTTTGGGATACATTGCCCTAAAGATTAATTATTTTTAATATTCAAAAAATAAAAAAAGTAGTAGTGGTTTTTAGTCATCATTACTACTGCTGTCCTCCCCCCTCCTGTTGCCCCTCCCCTTCGCTTGGCACATCATCAATGTATGAGGAAGATAAAAAGGGGTCTGACTAGAAGTGATCATATACAACTTGATTGTGATGAAGGATGAGGTATAATTCCTGTTTAGATTGTGGGCATATCTACCAAGATGCCTTGTAGAGTGGTCAAGGCTAGCTAATGTCTGAAGCAAAGCATCCATTTGAGGAGGAGGCAAAAGAGGAGGAGGAGTTAGTGGTGGTGTGGAGGAGGAGGGGGAGGAGCTTGTGGAGGTGGTGGTAGAGGAGGTGACGATGAAAGAGGAGGGGCTTGTGGAGGATGAGGGTGAGGCTGATGAGGAGGAGGAGGAGGGCAAATGGAAAGAGCTCTCTAGCGTCTGACCATGATGAGGAAGAAAAGGACGAGGTTATGAAAATGTGCTTTTTAGAAAATTACTAAGAATAAAATGAATAGATCAGTATACATATAGAGTTGAATACTTCGCTCTAAAGTGTTTAACTTAGGAGAACTTGTACTTGGTGTCGGACCGAATGAGAAAAATGTTCTTTTTAGATTTATTCTTTACATAATAGTTGTCTATTATGAAATTTTTTTTGTCGTTCATACTTTACGGTCAATAGATATAACCGTTTTGTTTGTGTTTTCACTAATGTAAGGTTGGAAGACAAATCATTTGTAAGTGATACATGACGGTTGTTTTGAAAGAACCGTCACTTTTGTCTCTAAATAAAAAACGATTATTAACTACAACCGCTATTTTTATATTTTTGCGAATTCCGCCTCTCAATACATGACGATACATATAATTAATTGTTGCTTTTAAGCGTTAGATATCCTTGTGCAACATCCACCTTGACATATATGATGTTTATTAGCTGTAACCATTATGTATTAAGCATTATGAATGCGCAAATTTGTAGTAGTGCAGCTTTCTTATAAATAAATGCATATTTTTTTAAAAAACTTATATCTCTTAGACTCATATTTTCTATAACTAATTTTAACCAAATTTTTTATGATTTTTTTATGAAAGGGAATTTTGCATTAAGAAGGAAAAGCATAATGTACAACTGGTGAAGCATGGTTCATGCGTCATTTAGCAGGAAGCTTAACTTCCAATGAACCACACTTAACTCCAAAGCCTTGACAGGAGAAAGTTTAACCAGTTTACAATATAACGGAACTTCAGACGGATTAGGAATAAAAGACTGCTTCAAAACATAACTCAATGCACTCCTTAACGCAAAAAGTTGCAACTAAAGACGATCGAGATTATATTATTAAGAGATGAGGATTTACCACCAAGTATGAAATGCATTAGCTCTAAAGTACACTGGAATTTAATTTGTATATTTCTTTTGAATCTCTGTGCTCTGGATTGAGAATAGAAGCCTCCAGTGGTTGAAAGGTAAGAAATTGGCATTCACCAACATCAAATCATGATTGGGTAGGGAGATAAACGGCTTCATGCTTTTTAAAGCCATTGCCATTGAGCTGACTAGGCTGGAGGAGAATCTCTTTCCTGCTTTATGACGTATTTGATTCCTAACAAACCATAAGGATTCCAACATATGGAAAGGTAACGGGAAAATTATAGTTGAAAAATCCTTTCCATTATTTAACCGAACCAGAAACCTTGTATTTAAGTTTATAACAGTATGGATATAAGTATGGAGGGAGTAGCATAAGGCATTTTTATCCGATATACGTGAACATAACACAAAAACAGTTAGCTAATATTTTGCTTGGCTACCCAATAGAAATCCAAGCTTACATTTAAGAAAAGCGAAATTTAATTTCGTTACGAAAATTGAGTTTTACATTTAGTAGACTAAATTTTGTAAACTGAAAACCAAACACTTGGCGCCCATATTTTTTTATTTGGCTAAAGTATTTATTTAGTTCTTTATGTTTGCATCAAGTATCATTTTGATCCCTTATGTTTAAAAAGTATATTTTTAATCCTTCAATATTAACACTGTTAGTCTTATTTAACGGAAAATGCTAACTCGTCAGATTTAAGTGATGACTATGCAATTAACGCTCACAAAGCGTTCTTTTTATTTTAATATTTTTTAACATTATATATTTATATTTTATATTTTAAATGAAGATTCAAAATGAAAATCCTGCAGGAACATTGTGGCGTTCACCATGTTCGCATCTGCCCCCATTCCCAGTGGAGCTAGCAGACACCAGTCTCCGACATGATAATATTAGAGAGTGGGGGTCTAGAAAAGCTCTAAACTTTGATTATACTTTTAACAAAAATTACATCTTTCGCTTTCTCTCTCTCTCTCACAGTCCGTTTGAGTTTGTGTGTGTCATGAGCATTATCCTCCCTTTCTCTGAATCTGGAAACTCTGCCACCATTCGAGTGAGAGCCGACCCCTTTGATGATCGGCAACCCCTTAAATTGTTATAGACATAGCCCCGCCACAACCCCCAGTTTTGCTCCATTTCAGTTCATCCGAATTCCAGTTTTTCCCTAACAACCCTGTCTTTGCGATGCTTGAGGAAATCATAAAGTCTAAGTTGAGTTACTGATCCGTGATTTATTGCTGGTTTCTTGGTCATCGTCATTTGAATTGATGGCTTTCCGTTTGCCTCGAGGGTGTCTCTTGTTCAAATGGGTATTCCAGTAGTTTTTCACTTGCTTAACCGTTCTACCAGGAATTCTTCCAACTATCAGTGACCGTCTACATGAGGTAGGAATTCCAACGCACAAGTCAATTTATTGTACATTCATGATTCACGATTAATTGAGTTGAATATAATTTGTTTTGTGATATTCTCATTTTTTTGGACTATATGACGAGTTAGTTAAACCTAGGGTGCTTTTTTCGCTTTGAATCTTTTTTTTAATTTATATTATTTAAAATATAAATATATTATATTAAAAAAAGACTAAAATAAAAAAAAGGCTTTGTCAATATTTAATTGCACAATCAAAACTTAAATTTGGTGAGTCAGCATTTTCCGTCAAATAAAACTAACGGCGTTAATGTTGAAGGGTTAAAAATACACTTTTTAAACATAAGGGACCAAAATGATACTTGCTGCAAACATAAAGGACCAAATGAATACTTTAGCCTTTTTATTTTGTCTTTCTATAATATTAATCATAACTAATTTGTTTTTAATTATTATGATTGCAGGGAAGTAATTTAAAAATAGTCTATTGTATAGAGAGAGATATTTCAACTTGTCTTTTGATAAGGAACTCATCTGCAAGTCCAACCGGTAAATTATATTAGAGTTATCAAGCTTGTCATCATGTTTCGTCTCTTTGTGAGACATAATTATTATGCTTGTAACTCGCATGTTATTATGACATGTCATAAGAATCTTATGTTAGTCTTAGAAGTCATGATTACCTAAGAAGTAGGTTTTAGAAGTCATGATTAACTAAGAGAAGTGGGTTTTTGTCTTCATGTCATATGTGTTTTCGGTTTGTAAGTTTATGACGCCCCTGGAAAGCCTATATAAAAGGGCAAGAGTCGTGGAACTAGGCAGAACAAGGTTGTAAAATAATCCTCATAAATAAAAACCCGTGTATTTTCTAAGTCCTCTCTAAAATAATTATCTTACACTTGTCTATGGGATTCAAGTATATATGCTTTGCACATGCCTCTTTTAAGATCTTGTGCATTAGAAAGAATCTGACTATGACCCGTTGGAATTATAGATGAGTAAAGAATGGGTTTAGCGCATAGAGATCAATGTCCTAACGTGACCCTGTATCTGAAATGTTAATGAGGCCTTACTTACACTTTTTTTTTTTTGAACGGCAGGCCTTACTTACACTAAAATCTTATTTTAGCATATATCTATATATCTCGGTGTCATCGCCAAAGAGATCAAGTCTCACAACCTTTTGATTTTCAGAAAGTTATATTGGTTGTGTTTGGAATATCGGTGGGAAAAGTAGTTTATTTTCAATTTGACTTATGAAATCTTAAGATTGAAAAAAAGAAAGATTAGGTAAAATAATTAATGTTTAGATTGACGATTGGATAAGTGTTTTTATGAAAGTGAAAAGGTTTTTTGTTTGGCTTTTGCATAAGTGGTTTTTGTAATATTTAAGAGAAAAAATGTTAAAAATTATGAAAAGTGAAAACATTAACTTTGAAAATTTGACAATAGTAAAATACATAATAAAATTACAATAAAAATGTGAATAAATTAGAAATTATACAAACTTAAAGATTTTGATAAAGTAAAATATAACAAAATTAATCAGATCAAAGATCCCATACAATTTAGTCTCTTATGGTATCACGAACATGATTCATTTGGGTTGAAAATGTTTGAACATCATTTGTCGACGAAGGCTCTTGATCTTGACTATTATCTACATCAACTATATTCTCATTTTCAGCTTCCCTAAAGTCTATATCAGTTTGGGAATAAATCATATTATAATTAACAATAATAATCATTTTAGAGCCAATAGGAACTTTATTATATTTCATTTGCCTTCTTGCGCTTACGAAGGAATCTCATGTACTTCATCTTCTGGCGGACCAAGCCGCCGGAGATGCATATCTCCTCGCACCTCACCACAACGACCTTCTGGCCGTTAAGCAACTCTTTGGCCATGATCAAAATGTGGTGGCTGTCATCCACCACCACCCTCTTCGCGTAGATTCTAGAACGCGACACCATTTTTGGCTATCCACGAACACAAGCCCTCCCTCACGTACTTGGAAGTGCACGTTCAAGGTCCCTATTCTTCCCTATTTTCTTTGTCTGAAATAGAGATTAGTATTTCTAGTGAGGAATAAACGATGAACGAAAGTGAATGTGAACAAGAGCTAGATTGGAGTAGAGAGTGAGTGACTCCAGCGCTAACATTGGAGGAAAGAGATGCAATGAACAAAAGTAAGAAGAAGATATGTCCGGGAGAAGAGATTTTTGTGAAATCGCTGAATCTTAGATGCTGAGAAGAGATCAAAGTCGATTGAGGATCTCAGCATTTAGAAGAGAAAAGACGGAGAAGAGAGAGAATAAATGCACAGTTAACACTACAAAAAAAATGGGATTCTGTAGTGGTGCAATTGTAGCGGTTATATCAAACCGCTACAAATTACAATATTTGTAGCAGTTTTAACCTAAACCGCTACAAAATTGTAGTGGCAAGCTATTACCAGCGTTTTTTGTAGCGGTTGGTTAGCCAAAACCGCTAGAAATTTGGCGCGAAATTCTCGCCAAAACTTGTAGCGGTTAATTTATAACGGTTAATACACAGAAACCACTACAATATTCCCGCCACTTGGCGCGACCAAGCCCCGCCAACAGTGTAGCGGTTACAGCAACCAAACCGCTACAAAATACCAAACATCGACTATTTGTAGCGGTTATAGGGATATAACCGCTACAGAATTTCAGGAGTATCTACTTTTGTAGCTATTCTGGGCAATAACCGCTACAGAATTTCAAAGGTTCTTGTAATTTGTAGCGGTCATTATAGAACCGCTACAAATTTAAGGCAACGTGGGTGATTTGTAGCGGTTACAATAGCGGTTATTGGAATAACTGCTACTAATATCTGGCCTATTTAAGCCACCGCCTCCCTCATTTCTCCGTTTGCTCATTTTGTTTCATGGAGTTTTTCTGAGTGGTTTCTTCAAGATTTGAGCGTTCAGACGTCTGTGTAGGAGTTTTTGCTACAGTATTTCTCAGTATTTGCACTTGAGGTACGTATATAACACGTATTTTATTTTTATTTTTATTTTTATTAGATTTTTGCATAATAATGTGACTAAATTTCTTTTTTAATTTTTACAAAGTATATGGCTTCAGGACAGGATAAGGGGAAGGCCCCTGAGGTCCCCAGACCGATTTTATGGGGTGGCAGCAGCCGAGCAGGGGGCAGAGGGAGGGGGCAGCGTGGAGGCAGGGCGATCGTGGCATCTCAGCCCATCCCCCCACAGGAGTCGGCCCTATCACAGGCACCGCAGACGATCCCACAGGAGATGACCGCACCAGAGGTGCCTGAGGTTGGGGGGCCAGATATTAGCGTCGAGGACTTCCTCGACGAGGAGGAGTTCAAGATCCCGATTGGGATCAAGGATATGGAGTAGTTCCTCGATGAGGAGGAGGCTCGGGAGCAGAACAACCCACGAGGGTCGTCTTCGCGGTCCACTGGGTTTGAGGTGCAGGTCCAAGGTAAATTAATTTTTTAATTTAGTAAATTATTTATTTAAATTCAAAATGTTAACTTTGAATTATAATTTATCTAACGTGCGGTAAACTATGCAGATGAGCAGGAGAATGTTTCGACGAGGAGGCTAGACGTGGCCGGTGTGAACATCATGGACCGGAGCCTGCGAGTTATAGTGCCGTGGAATGAGGGCACTGACTAGCCCATCCACAATGGGGGTCACCTGCTCAACCGCTTCCTGAACGACCTGGGCGTGAATTGGATGCGGTTCCCCCTTCACTTCAAGACATGGAGGCACATTTCGAGGGGGCCGAAGGACCAGGCTTGGGAGGAGGTGGTTCAGGTAATTAAAATTATTTAATTAATATTTTTTGTAATTAATTCTATTTAATTAATATTTTTTAAATTATGTTTTTTGTAATTATTGATATTTAAATAATTTTTTTCAGCTGCGGTTTGCCGTCCGGGCCAACCGGAAGAGGTACGCCCTCGTGAAGATGGGTGACGCCTTGAGGAACAGGAGGAACCGTCTCTTCCACACGGTGAATAAGGACGGGACGATGCCTCTGGAGCAGCTAATCGAGAGTGTCCCAGACGGCGTGCCGCCGAACGACTGGGCAATTTTCGTCCAGTTCAGGAGGAGCCCTGAGGGGCAGGTAATGTATTTATTAGATTTTTTATATATAATTTTGTAATTGTTAATTATTAAATTATAATTTCAATTTAATTGTATTTAATTTGAACTTATTTAATTTTAAATGTTTTTTATTGTTTTAATACATTTAATATTGTTTTTTTTCCAGGAGATTTCTCAGAGGAACACCAGGATTCGTGCGCAGCAGACGATCCACCACACAGCAGGATCGAAGACCTTTGCTGTGACCTATAGCGAGCTGGTAACTTTTCAAAATATCACTGACTTTTAGCTGATTATTTCATAATACTAATTATTGTTTTGTAATTGTTTCAGGATACGAAAGCACAACAGGAGAACGGTCAAACGGACTATGGGGAGCTGTACACCATCACACACAGACACCGTGATGGGACTGCGACCTCTCAGTAGGCAGAGGTGGCCATTGTAAGTAATTTTATTATTATAATTTTTATAAAACCAAGTTAATAATGAAAAATGCTAATTAGTAATTGTTTCATAAAATGGCAGGAGCGGATGCAGCAGTCGCAGGCTAAGCTGCGACAGACCCAGCCTAAGGAGTCACAGGGGTCAGTGGACCCGACGGCTCCTTTGAAGGCAGGTCTGACTCAGGCTGAGCACCCCGGACGCATGCGGGGGATGGGGATAGGCGCCAGACCTAGCATGGTCTACGGCAGGAGCGCCGCCTCTGAGGCTGGCAGCTCTAGAGGGGTCAGACATCCGAGGGATGAGTCTATTGACCAGCTGCAGTCAGATTTGGAGCAACAGATGGCACAGCAGCAGCAGCAAGAGTAGACACAGCTGCAGCAGATGCAGCTGCACGCTGATTTGATCTACGCTCAGCAGACGCAGTGGCATGAAATCGCGAACAACATGCTTGAGCGGTCATGGAGTCGCTTGTTCCCGGACGAGCAGCATCCACAGGTTCCCCCTGTCCCTCGCTACGTCGTCCCGAGTACTACTCCTCCTCCTCCTCATCCTGCTCCTGCTGATGATGATGGTGCGGTTCACTCTGCGTAGCGGCCCGATCCAGCAGCACCTGAGGGAGCCCCACCTGAGGGAGCACCAGATGATCAGCCCCCAGCTACTTAGTTTAGGACATCTTTTTTTGTTGTTGTTGAAACATTTGTATATATATATATATGAGTTTGTATTTCAGAACTTAAATTCTTATTGTGTTTAATATAATTATATTTATATTATTAGATCGTGTTGTTGAATTTATGAATTAATTGCAAAAATATTATTTATATTTCTAAATTAAAAAAAATAAAACATATATATATTTGTAGCGGTTTTAAATCAAAACCGCTACAAATATATATATTTGTAGCGGTTTTGAGTAAAAACCGCTACAAATATAAATTTGTAGCGGTTCTAAAATAAAAACCGCTACAACAAATGTATATAGTTGTAGCGGTTTTTCTTGTAGAACCGCTACAACTATATGTATATTAGTAGCGGTTCTACAATAGAAACCGCTACAAATATGTATATAGTTGTAGCGGTTTTACAATAAAAACCGTTACAAATGCTCATCATTTGAATTTTGAAATTTGCCGCCTTTGTTCACATTTGTAGCTGTTATGTTATGCGTAACCGCTACAAATAAAAAATTATTTTTAAATTTGCTGTCCAACGGCTTTAATGTTAGTAGCGGTTTTATACACGTAACCGCTACAAATACTTAACGTGTAAATTTTGAATTTGCCACCAATGTGTAACGGCTTGAAAATTGGTAGCGGTTTTATGTATATAACCGCTACTAATATTTTATAACTGTAGCGGTTAGTGTAGCGGTTTTAGAACCGCTACAAAATTGTAAACGTTGGAATTTCAGAATATATGATTCTTGGCATTCGTCATTCTCTTCTCACTCATCTTTTTCTCTATACTTTCTTCTCTCTCACTAGTAGCTATAGATAAATCATGGATCAGGTTGCCGCGCAATTCTCCTGAATATTTGTACGGATTAAACAGTTTCTTAGATTTCGCATTCACTCACGCCAGCTGTAACGGCAAGATCGTCTGTCCATGTCGGAAATGCAAGTTCAAGAAGTGGCATGCACGAAATATTGTGAAGGAACATTTGCTTGTGAAGCCTTTCCCTGAGCACTATACGTTCTGGGCAGTTTATGGTGAGAAGGCCGGCATTAGATATGACGATGCTCTCCCTCGAAGTTCTCAAGTAGGTGTTCAAGTAGATGAAGATGATCCTGTGAATGATGCTATGCGTGATGCGTTTGGATTTCAAGGCAACAACTTCAATGAAGAAGTGCACGGCTCTGAGCTGGGTTTTATGGGGAATGAAGTAGCTCGGGATTTTTTCAGCTTGATGGATGAAGCAGATCGTCCTTTGTCGTGAATATTCTAAATTATCTTTCTTGATCAAATTGTATCATATCAAGTGCTTGTGTGGGATCACAGATAAGGGAATGTCGATGTTGCTCGAGTTATTACAAGATGTATTCCCCGACGCTGAGATTCCCACAATGTTCTACGAGGCCAAGAAGATTATCAACAGGTTGGGGTTGAATTATCAAAAGATTGATGCATGCCTAAATGATTGTATGCTGTATTGAGGAGACGATTCCAGCAGGGAGACTTGTAAGAGATGTCACACATCGAGGTACAAGACAATTCGGAAGGGGAAAAAGCAGAAGAAGAAACCTGCAAAGATTCTCAGGTACTTCCCTTTAAAACCTCGTCTACAAAGATTATTTATGTCGTCTAAAACTGCGGAGCATATGAGGTGGCATGCCGTTGAAAAAAATGAAGACGGTAAATTAAGACATCCGCGGGATGCAGCTACTTGGAAAACGTTTGACAACGACTTTCCAGATTTTGCGACTGACCCCAGAAATGTTCGGCTTGCGTTGGCGACCGACTGTTTCAATCCTTTCGGGAATCTTAGCACAAGTTATAGTATTTGGACGGTAGTCTTAGTTCCCTACAACTTACCCCCTGGATGTGTATGAAACAAAGCTCTTTCATTATGTCTATGATCATTCCAGGCAAAAAGGCACCGGGCAATGACATCGATGTGTATCTCCAACCGCTTATTGTGGAATTGCTTGACCTGTGGAATGTCGGCTTGGAGATATACGATGCTTACGGCAAGACTTTGCTCAACATGCGTGCAGCCTTGATGTGGACGATTAGTGACTTTCCTGGCCTTGGCACATTATCTGGTTGGAATGTGCATACTGGGTCGGCGTGTCCAGCTTGCAATTTTGACTCTGACGCAGTGCGCCTTCCCCACAGCCGAAAGTGGTGCTTTATGGGGCATCAGAGGTTTTTCGATGGAAGGCATAGTTCAAATTGCAACAGAATCACTTCAATGGGAAACCAAAAAAAAGAAGACCACCTTAGACTTTGTCCGGTACAGATATCTTACAGCAGCTTGAGCATGTTGACTTCGAGTTTGGAAAAAGCGACGATTCAGAACAAACTCGCCAAAAGACGCGCAGGACTTCGATGCCTCAGCAGTGGAAGAAGATAAGTATTTTATTCACTCTTCCGTATTGGAGATCTAATTTACTTCGCCACAGTTTTGATGTAATGCACATTGAAAAGAATGTTTGCAACAATGTGCTGTATACACTGCTTAACGAACCCGGCAAGACAAAAGATCACCTTCAAGCGAGGAAAGATTTACGCGACATGGGAGTTTGTGAAGATGCTTGGCCAGATGAGCATGACAGATTTCAACCGGCAAAGTTTACCCTCACAAAACCGAACAAGGAAGTCTTCCTCGCGACGTTGAAGAAATTAAAAGTTCCTAATGGGTATTCAAGCAACATTTCTTGATGTGTTGACTTGCAGGCTCGAAAGGTTGCTGGCCTGAAGAGTCATGACTCATATGTTCTTATGCAGCAGTTACTCCCTCTGGCTATAAAGAATACACTTCCTCCCGATGTTTCCATCGTTTTGGTGGAACTTTGTTCTTTCTTTCGGAAGTTGTGTTCTAAGGTTTTGATCGTTGAGAAGCTTGATCAGCTGCAGTCGAAAATCATTTTTACGCTTTGTCATTTGGAGATGATCTTTCCTCCGTCCTTTTTTACTGTGATGGTTCACCTCACAATCCACCTCATTCATGAAACAAAGCTCGCTGGACCAGTACAATATCGTTGGATGTATCTGATTGAGAGGTACTCATTTTAAATATGTGCTTTAATTTATTCTCCGTATTTAATGTTTGCTAGTCATCCTTTTCAGCATTTTATATCAATTTCTCTTCTGTACTTCGTAGGTTCCTTGGGAAATTAAAATCTTACGTGAGGAATAAGGCGTGGCCAGAAGGTTCTATAGCTGAAGGCTATATAGGAGATGAGGTGCTATATTTTTTCTCAAGGTACTTTGATGATCTTGAGACGGCTTTCAACCGCCCACCTCGTGTTGACGATTGTCCTGAATCTGTACCGATATCAGGAGAATTTATCCCTCGTGTTGGTAAACCAGTTGGAGCAACTGAGAACTTCAAACTAACGGCAACTGAGAAGTTGCAAGCACATAGACATGTCTTGATTAATTGCACTTAAGTTGAACCTTTCATACGGTAAGAATTGTACACTCACATGTTATTCGATCTATATCTTTCATAACATTTCTCACTTTCATTTCACTAACGCCTTTTCATTATTAATTGCAGGGAATTCAGAAGTCATGTTAAGCGTCAACTCAGGATCCGTACACAGACATCCTCAGAAGTTGATAGGAGGGTCCACAGAGAATTCCCGAGCTGGTTTGCACGCAGAATACTAAATGACCACAACCCACACTCACCAGATTTCAGAGCTCTCACAATCGGCCCTCTTGATCATGCAAAACGGTTTACAGCATACAATGTCAATGGTTTTAAGTTTTGCACGGTTTCACGGGATCAAGGATTGCAAACACAGAATTCGGGTGTTTATGGCACATTTGGGACAAGGAGTTATGCGAGCAGCAGTGACGCCAACATGCAGTTCGGAGGCATCCCTTACTATGGCAAGCTTCTTGATGTAGTCGAACTTAATTATCAAGGTCGTTTCACTGTGACGCTGTTCAAGTGTTTGTGGGCAAATACCACTACTTCTCGGGGATTGACAACTGACGACTTAGAGATTACATCAGTCAATTTCTCAAGGCCGATTCATACTGGTATTTCTCAAGATGATGAGCCGTATATTCTAGCTTCAGAGGCACATCAGGTTGATTATGTCGAGGACGAGAGGCATAGGGATTGGCACATGGTCGTTCATTTAAAGCCAAGAGACCTTTACGACATGGGTGAAGGCAATAACATCGCCTACGAGAGTGAGCCATTTCAGCTAGCTGATTTTGAAAACTACTTCCTTGAAGGCGATGACAATTTACCTCTACTACGGTAAGTTTTTTAAGTCCACGTCATTTGAATTAAATTTTTTAAATTTAATAATACATCCATAACAATAATTTTTCTACAAAATTTCTGTAGGGATGGCGACGACGAGTGATCAAATTCAAATTATGCTTTTGTCTTAAAAAAAAATGAAAATTTTTAAAAAAAATAAAATGTAAAAAAAAAATTTAAAAAAATAAAATAAAATAATATTTGTAGCGGTTATTGAACCGCTACAAATATAACATTAACCGCTACAAAATGGAGACATTAACCGCTACAAATAGTACGTGGATCACTATAAATATTAAACCGCTACAAAAATACAAATAACCGCTACTAACTAATAACCGCTACAAAATGGATACATTAACCACTACAAATAGTACGTGAATCCCTATAAATACCCTTACTACAACTCATTTCAAACACTCCCCAATTTCTTTTCTCCTTACCTTTCTTTCATTTTCTCTCATTTACAACTTCTTTCGTATGAGTAGAGGAGTTGAATAATACGATCAAATATGGTAACAAGATTTTTAATTTTTTTTACAATACTTCTTTCCTTTCTATAAAATTTATTCTAACCATTTTTTTCCCACATATTTCAGAGCTATATCTCATTTTCATCTATTTTTCATACACAATTACATTATATTAGACAACATAATAGTTCCTTATTAACTACCTATCCTTAATAATATTATTAATATAAATTTTATACTAATCCAATTAAATTACATTTTTCCTTTTAATTTATTAATAAGTTAAACTATTGAATAATAAGCTAATTAAAATAGATAAAATAATAACAAAATAAACTATTTAATTTAATATTAAAAAAACAGAAACAAATGATCGTATATTTTTTAAAATTTTTTAAAATATTTGTAGCGGTTATTAAACCGCTACTAAATAACACGCCTTTTTAAAACTCAAATTAAATTTTTTGGCGCTAATTTTGAATTTCATGAAATTAGTAGCGGTTTTGATTACCGCTACAAATTTCATGAAATTCAAAATTAGTAGCGGTTTGTTAACCGCTACAAAATAAAAAAATGTCATTTTTTTTTCGCCTTCAAAATTTCAATTTTTTATATTTGTAGCGGTTATATAACTACTACAAATATCTCTGAAAAAAATTTCGTTCATGAGGGTGTTGTAGCGGTTGGATTGAACCGCTACAAAGGATGTAGCGGTTATTTTTGATTGAGTAGCGGTTTTATATAACCGCTACAAAACGGCTTGCAACATACGATTTAGTAGCGGTTCTAGTAATCTCTACTAATGTTGTTTGTAGCGGTTTAAACCGCTACTAATACCCATTTTTAACCGCTACTAAATCACGTGTTTTTTGTAGTGTAATGGTAAAAAGCCAATCGATGGGTTCCAAAAACTACAAAAGCAAGCTTAAAAAAAAAAAGCCCTCAATAAGCCCATCTTCCAAATCATCATCCCAAACATAGTTAATAAGTCATTCTCAGTGAACAGTGCATTTTTTTCCCCAAATCGCACATTTACCTATGCCAAACATCAAAACAAACATGCTGATTGCCGTAATGCCATTGAAGTATTTGGTAATATTACACAAAATACTCTCTCAGTGATTTGAAAAATAATTCATGTTTATTTAACAATTTTTTTCAGGTAATTAATGTTTAAACATAAACTTTTCGTATTTTTTGTCTCCTTTAAGAACTCATTGATAGGGGTATTTTAAAAAAATTTATCAATTTAAGGTAGATTTAATGAGCTAACCATTATTTCTTAATTTATACAAATTAATTGAAAGTACCCTATAATATAGATACAAGAGGCAGAGCCAGAGGGAGCATTGTTTAAGAATAAACCAAGTTTTAAAATATATAAAATTACTGATTCAATTTAGCAATTAATGATTTTATTTATACTAAATTATAACAAAACCTCAATCACTGGTAACTATTATCTTAAAAATTAATGTTTTTTCAAACAGAGAGTTAATTCTTGTAGGTTTACTCAAACTAATCCATATAATATAGAGTACTTTTTATTAACCAAGAAAAAAAAAACGGAGCGATAGAACAATGCTAGCATTTTTTTCTCCCAACTTCTTACACTCTAGCTTCAAGGTTTGACGAGAGTCTAGCATGTGGCTGGCGAACATCTTTTCGATGAATGTTTGCTTAAACTTATAGAAAAGTAGTTAAATAGTGTGCAGCTGGTCGTTGACCTGCCACAGAAATATATACTCTATATATTAATTGAAAATTATGGATGGTTTTAAATAAATTAAAATAAGTATAATAATATATTCAGTTTATATCTCATTTTTTAAGTAAAAGGCATACGTCAGTTATTCATTATAGGGATAAGTTGTTTAAATAATCATAAACTTTTTTTTAAAATACAAAAATAACAAAAATATTTTTTAAACTAAAAATAACCATAAACTATATAAAATAAACCAAAACGGTTAATACCGTTAAATTTGGAAACATTGATCATTTATAAGACAATGTTTGACTAAAATTGGTGACATGAAAGGTGACTTAGAAAAAAAATCGAGATTCTGTTCTGGTTCTGTGGATCTGGTTCAGTTGGCTTGCTTCTTTTCAGTCGTTTTCTGTTAGTTCTGTTGTTCTGTGGTTCTGGATAATAGGAGTTGTTCTGTTGGCTTGCTTCTGTTCCATTGTTTCTATAGTTCTGTTGGTCTGTAGTTGTGGTTCTGAATTTGAAAAGAATAAAGGAGGAATTTGCTGTAGTAGTCTCTCGCCGCAGCCTCCGTTTTGACGGCTTGGGGCTGCGGCTGGGGAAAGTGTCAGTGGTCTATTGCATTTTAAGCTTAAATTTCTTTAAACAAAGTACAAGTGATGAGTGAAAGGGAAAGAGATCGAAGCCGCGAGAGAATGAATTCATCTCTAAGAGTAGAGAAGATTGAGGTCTTGGAGCGTAATACGAAGAAAATTCGTGATGATGATGTAGAATTCACAAATAAACAATCTTTAGCCCCACGGGTAGAGGATTGGATGAGTGATGATATTATTGGAGAGGACACCAATACACCAGAGATGTCCAAAAGGTCTTACAAGGATGCATGCACTGAGGATCAGACATTAAAGGATGCTTCAGATGAAGAAGATGATTGGTGGAAAGGGGATGGTTGGAAGTCAAGAATTGAGGTAGAAATGACGCAAAAGGGACCAAATATTATTGTGTCTTCAGAATTTAAGAAGAAGCTAGCGCGGAAATGGTCGACATCGTTGATCGTTAAACTTCTTGGAAGGATGGTGCGGGAGGATCAATTGGGTCGCAAGCTAAATCAACTGTGGGGACGTAGAGGGGAAGTCGAAACTATTGAGATAGGTTCCGGGTATTTTCTGGTACGTATGAGTAATAAGGAAGATTATGACTTTGCGTTGACAGGTGGACCTTGGTTATACATGGATCATTATCTAGCTGTACAACCATGGAAATCAGAGTTCGATCCTGATGCTAGAGAGGTCGCTAAAATTGCAGCATGGGTAAGAATTCCTAAGTTTCCTGTTGATTTTTATGACAAGGGTATTTTATATGTGGTGGGTAACCAAATTGGACGGGTTTTGAAAGTGGATACAAATACTCTTCAGCAAACCAAAGGGCGTTTTGCTATATATGTGTTGAGGTCGATTTAAATGCGCCTTTACTCCCGTCTTTGTTAATAAATGGGAAGGAAAAGAAGATTGTTTACGAGGGTTTGCATTTGATTTGCTTCTCATGTGGGAGATATGGTCATGATACTGAATATTGCCCTAATAATCAAACGAAAAGCACGTCAAAGTCGTCATGTATGGCGAACCCGTCGGTTTCTATAGATACAACACCGGAGCATATCGATGAAATGTATGGTGAGTGGATGGTGGCGCCGCGTAGGAGAAGGGGGCAATGGATCTCGAATACAGGGAACAACAATAATGGGCGTGAGTCTAGGCGTGATTTACGTTCTCGGAATATGGGAGGAGGATCACGTTTTGAGGCTCTTAATGCTGAAGATATGGGAACTAATGATGGAGGTCATGGTGACAACATAAATCAGGAGAAGATTCGTGCTAATTCGAAGATAGGAGAGAGATCACGTGAATCAAAGGCTAAGTCTGGTCAATTATCTGAATCAAATAAAGGGAGTAAAGGGAATAATGGATCGAATATTTTAAATGTGGGGAGAAATGATAGATTTTCTGATGATGTGAATAATGTTGGCATCTTAAAAAAGTTGAATAAACCACGTGGGATCCAGGCAG
The DNA here is from genome assembly GCA_963210345.1 of Inga oerstediana. Taxonomy (NCBI): domain Eukaryota; kingdom Viridiplantae; phylum Streptophyta; class Magnoliopsida; order Fabales; family Fabaceae; genus Inga; species Inga oerstediana. The sequence goes on along the minus strand of OY723399.1, from coordinate 30,031,569 downwards.
ATAAGAAGAAGGGGATTGAAGAAGGAGCTTCCCAAAGATCTTATTTGTTGAATTCTCATATGTCAACTCAAGAAGCTGAACCGTCGAGTATTTTGAGTGGGGAGGTGGGGTCAAAAATTAAAAAGAATGCTATTAAAATGAACTCCATTTCCCCCACTATTCGTATACAAGCATCCAATCCTCTTGACCCAGGAACAGGAGGAGGGGAATCTATTGAAACTCGAATTAATCTACGTGGAGGCATTGATGACGTGATGATGCATGGTGTTGATTCTGTGCAGGAGGGTCATATGACTCAATAATGCCTGGTTTGGTTGTGTTCTTTTTCTTTTATATTACGTTTTTAATGATTATTATGACTTGGAATACCCGGGGTGCCGGTGGTGCCTCTTTTTACAGGTTAATTAGCGATGTTGTGGCCAGGCATAGTGTTAATTTTTTTGCTTTGCTAGAACCTAGACAGGTTGGGATGAAAGCGAAGCTCATTGCTAGGAAGCTGGGTTGGACGAATATGCACGTTGTTGAAGCACGAGGATTTAGTGGAGGTATATAGCTGTTTTGGGACTCTACTTTATCTTTCTCTGTGACTTCGTCAGGTAATCAATTTATTCATGGAATGGTAAATAAAGGCTCAACCGATGAGTGGTCGCTTACAGTGGTTTATGGCCATCCGAATATGGTTATTAGACGCCAGCTTTGGCAATCTCTTGAGGATGTTCAGCAGTTGGTTGTTGGAGGCTGGGTAGTAATTGGAGACTTTAATGCTGTTTCCTGTCCTGAAGAACGCTGGAATAAAAATCATAAGGTCAATACTGGTATTGATAGGTCTTACCGAAATTGGCTTTTGGGTAGTAATTTACTTGATATTGGTTTTACTGGTCCTCAATTTACTTGGGGCAATTTGACTAGCCAGAGCAGAATAGACAGAGCATGGGTGAATAACAGCTGGTTTTTAAATAACCCTAATGCCACTGTTACACATCTGCCAAAATATAAATCCGATCATTGTCCGGTGTTGCTTGATACTGAATCCCATGTTCTTACGGCTAAGAATCGGAGGCCTTTTAGATTTTTTGCCCCTTGGGTTATGCATGATGAATTCAAGAAATTTGTAGAATCTCATTTGGGGGTGGAAGATGATTGGTGCGGATCTGTTAAACAGTTTACTGAGGATTTGAGGCTTTGGAACAAGGAGGTCTTCGGTAACATCTCTTATATGAAAGACAGATTATATAAAAGATTAGATGGGATTAATGCAAAGACGGCTTCAGGAGGTATCTCGCAGCATCTTGAGAAGTTACGAGGGGAGCTATGGGGTGAGCTTGAGAAGCTCTTGGCAAAGGAAGAAGTCATGTGGATTCAATATTCTCGGGCTAACTGGTATGTGGATGGGGATAAAACCACTAGATATTTCCATTCTGTGGCTAATGGGAGACGGAGAAGGAATAAAATAGAGGCCTTGAGACTTGACTCTGGGGAGTGGATATATGATGCAGCGGAAATTATGCGAATGGGAAGCCAATTTCTTGAAAATTTGTATAAAGAGACCTCCATATATAATGGATCATTGGTATTCAGATGCTCTTATCCTGATATTGACGATGTGAATTTGTGTAGCCTGGGGAGATCGGTTGCAGATCACGAAATTAAACGAGCTTTATTTGATATGGGACCCCTTAAAGCGCCAGGACCTGACGGTTTCAATCCGTTATTTTACCAGAGCCAATGGGAAACTGTGGGAACATCTGTTATTAGCTTGGTTAAAAGAGTTTTTGATGATCCTATGTGGATTCGGCATATCAATGGTACTCAAATAGTACTCATACCTAAAGTAGACCATCCAGAGACAATTCGTGATTTTCGACCCATAAGTCTTTGCAATGTTGTGTACAAGATAATTACGAAAATTATATCAAATAGACTAAAGGCTGTCATGCCTTTAGTAATAGCCCCGAACCAGTGCAGTTTTGTTAAAGGGCGTCAGAGCTCGGACAATATTATCCTAGCTCAGGAGATCATTCACTCTATGAAGTCTTTAAAAAGGAAGAAGGGCTTCATGGCAATTAAAATTGATCTGGAGAAGGCTTATGACCGTGTTAGATGGGGTTTTATAACCGACTGTTTAAGGGAACTCAAGATTCCTGAATATCTCCTTAAAGTTATCAATGCTTGTATGTCGACATCTTATATGCAACTGCTTTGGAATGGAGAGGCTACTAATATGTTTTGTCCTTCCCGTGGTGTTCGACAGGGTGACCCAATATCACCGTATCTTTTTGTTATTATGATGGAAAGGTTGGGGCATCTTGTCCAAACGGCAGTGGAAGAGGGTGATTGGCAGCCGTTTAGGCTATCCAAACGAGGTACTCCTATCTCTCATCTCTTTTTTGCTGATGATCTATTTTTGTTTGCAGAAGCAGATCTAGATCACGCAGGGATTGTGAAGGCCATTCTGGATGATTTTTGCGACATTTCAGGACAGAAAGTGAATGCTGGAAAGTCAAGAATTTATTTCTCAAGGAATGTTAACCACATCAGGTGCAAAGAAATCAGTAATTTCTTGAATTTTACTCCGACGTCGAATCTAGGGAAATATTTAGGAATGCCTTTATTACATAAAAGGACCTCAAAGGCAACGTATAATTTTCTCTTGAATAAAATGGATGCTCGTCTGGCTAATTGGAAATCCAACATGTTATCGATGGCCGCCAGACATACCTTAGTATCTTCTGTAATGTCGGCTATGCCAGCTTTTGCTATGCAGACAGTGCCTCTTCCTTTGGGGACTTGTGATCAAATTGATAAACGATGTCGTAACTTCCTCTGGGGGAGTAGCTTGGCCAACAGAAAGCCTCATCTAGTTTCTTGGGATTTGGTGTGTGCTCGTAAAGAGGATGGAGGCTTGGGTCTCAGGAAGGCTCGTTACCAAAACCAGGCATTCATGATGAAGCTTGGATGGAGTATGATTAATAAACGTGACTCGTTATGGGTCAGGTTTTTGCGAGAAAAGTATAAAGCTGGCGATGATATTATTCCCAAAGTTCAGAAGCGTCGGTCGGAGTCTAGTACGTGGAAGGGTATTTGTAAGAGTTGGGAGAAGATAACAGATAGCATAGCATGGAGAGTCACCGATGGCAGGAACATTTCTTTCTGGAAGGATGTTTGGGTGCCATATTTGGATAAGCTTAACAGTTTAGCAACCCAAGCATTACCACGAGATGTTACTGAGTGGAGAGTAGCTGATTGTATCACTCCCTCCGGACAATGGGATATGAGCAAGTTTGATTATCTACTTCCAGGATATGTATGTACAGCTATCAGACGTGTCAATATCTGTCAGTTAAATGGGCAAGATTTCCCTGTATGGAGATGGTCTTCGGATGGAATATTTTCCATAAGCTCTGCTTATAAATATCTAATGGGTACACCGGGGACTCACGCTAAATACCGGTGGAGATATCTTTGGAAAATGAAGGTCCCTCAAAGGTATCGTACTTTTTTGTGGCTGTGTCTTCACGGGCGTTTAATGACAAATATGGTACGGTTCCAGCGTGGTTGTCATCCCACGGGTAATTGTGAAATTTGCCATAATTCACGCGAGTCAATTCTTCACGTTCTTCGGGATTGCCCGGTAGCTTATGAGTTCTGGTATGGTTTTTTACCGCTGACTTGGCATAAGCAATTTTTTGGCATGTTGGATACGAATGATTGGTTTGCATCATGTATAGGGAGAAAAGACATATTTCAGGGATTTGAGTTTCGTCTTTGGTTACCGTTCTATGCCGATATATCTGGTTGGCTCGTAATGAACGTTGTTTTAACAACATATCTTGGAGTAGTACGGCCATTTTAGCCTGTGCTCGTGCTTGTTTAGCATGGGGAAATATAAGTCTCATTCGAAATTATAATGAGGAAGGAGGTCGTCTTTATTGGAAGCCACCACCTATTGGATGGGTCAAGATTAATACTGATGGATCCAGAAGTGAAAACTTAGGGAAGTGTACTTGTGGAGGTGTGTTGAGGGATCACAATGGTGATTTTTTGCTAGGATTTATGTATCGGATTGGCCATGGGACGGTGGTCTCCGCTGAGGCTTGGGGTGTATTGTGGGGACTCAAGCTTGCATGGGATAGAGGATACAGAAAAATTCTTCTTGAGTGTGATTATAGTGAAATCATAGAACTTATTCAAGCCACGGTGTCTCAGGAACATCCAGATTTTCACCTTATCATGGAAGCTCGCACGTTGATGGACAGAGATTGGGAAGTGGAGATGCTTCATTGTAATCGAGATGTTAACACAGTTGCTGATGCTATGGCAAAGGAAGCTTGGAATATGGCGATGGATCTCCATATCACCGACTCGCCCCCTACAGCTATTATGAACTTGTTATTTAATGATAATAATAGTTTTAGACTGTTTGTTGACTCAGGAGGATAATTCCTGAGGTTATTGTTGTTTTCCATGTACTATCAAAAAAAAAAAGAAAGGTGACTTAGATGCTGACATGTGTTATTATAGTCCACGTGGCAGCACTCAATATTGACCAAATAAAAAAAAGTTAGAAAAAGGAACCCTAATCAAAAAAAAAAAAAAAAAAAGAAAAATAGACACACTAACCATAAAAAGTCCAAAAAATCAAGTTTGATAAAATTAAAAAGATAAAGAACCCCTGATTCCACTCTCATCCAGATGATGTTGGCCGCCGAGGTCCACCTCGGAACCAAAAACTGCAACTTCCAAATGAAGCGATATTTGTTCAAGCGCCGCAACGATGGTTAGTGTTGAATTTCCAGATATCTCAATACATCTGTTTATTAGATGGAGCATTTTAATTACTGATATATTTATTTTCACTGAAGTTTCATCACTGATATTCAAGTGTCCATGTTTGATAGTACCAAATGAAATGATGAATTGATAAAGTTGCCTTGTATCTATGCATCGATAGTTTAAAAGTGGATTCAGAATGTTTTGTTATCCCTAATGGTGTCAGCCGTTGATCTCAGATTCGCGTCCTCTCTCTCTCCCTCCCCCTCTCCCTCTCCCCCCTTAGGGTGTGTTTGGTTTAAGAGGGATATGTTACCTTATTTAATTTATTAGAGGGGGTAGAGTAGGGGTGGAAACAGACTAGGCGGCCTATCAGGGGCTTGTAGCCTGGCCTGTTAGGCTAAAAGGCCAGGCCAAAGCCAAAATAAAAATCTTTTTTGCTTAATAGGTTAGGCCAAGGCCTATAGACAGGCTTGTTAGGCCGGCCTGAACCTGCTAAAATATTTAAAAAAAATCAGATAAGAGTTAAAGGATAATTTCGCCTGAGCCTGTAAGTTTTAGCCTGTTTTTGGCCTGTGGCCTGTTTTGCAGTGTAGCCTGTAGGCCTGTCGGTTTGCTTAACAAATTTTAAAAATTCAAGCCTCCTTAACAAGCTTTAGGCCAAGTTAGGCCTGTGAACAGGTAAAACCTAAGCCTAAAAATTGACCTCCAACAGGCCACAGGTCAGGCTTAGGCCTGTTAAGGCAAAAGCCTGGCCTGGCTTGGCCTGTTTCCACCCCTAGGGTGGGAAGGGGATCTTTTGTAATGAGAGCAACAAATAAAAGGAGGGAGGGAATGAGAGCCAAAATTTTGGCTTCCCTCCTACTCAAAAATTCAAACTAAATAAGAGAATGAGGACCCCTCCCCTCCCCTCAAACCAAACATGCCTTAGGATTAGCAGAATCGTTGGTTCTGTGTCTTTCTGATTTTATCAGACTTGATTTTTCAACCTTTTTTAAGTTAGTGTAATGTTTTTTTTTTTTGTTCGGTTAGGGTTCCTTTTCTAACTTTTCTTTATTTGGTCAATATTGAGTGCTGCCATGTGGACTATAATAACACATATCAGCATCCAAGTCACTTTCCATGTCACTAGTTTAAGTCAAACCTTACCTCATAAATAGTTTTGCTCCATTTTATGCAGTTCACCATTACTTTTGCTCTAAAATATAGTTTATGGTTACTTTTACACTTTTGATCAAAGTTCATGATTATTTAAAAACATTAACCCTTCACGAGAAATACTTACATACTTTAGGAATACTACGTTAACTAAACTCTGTTCAATAAAAACATAATAACTCAGGTCATTTTAATCCAAGTTGACTAATGACTCATAAAAAAATTCAAGTTTTATCTTGTTTTCAAGAAAAAAATATCTTAATTTTTTAAAAAAACCTAAAACAAATTGTCAACTAATATTTTTCTTAAAAGCAAAATGAAATTTAAATTTTTTTAGTAGAGCCATCAGCCAACTAAGATTAAAATGATATGAGTTGTTATGTTTTTATTGGACAAAATTCAGATGATATGATACTCCTGGAGTATACAGGTATTTCTTTCATTCTACGTGTTATTTATATTTATTTTAATTGATTACTATATATTATAAAAAAAAACTGTGTAATATAATTGATTATATATGGAATAAGGAATAAGTTAATAATCTTGATCATTATCATCATCCTTTTTTAAGCGGCTCTAGGTTTTATTTTCAGACTAGACGATGAATTGATTGAATCCGATTACAGTTATATCTTTTCTCTCTTCTCTCCTATCTCTTCCCTTTCTTCTTTAGCTCTCTTTCCTTTCTCTTCCTCTTCCCCGCCTTTCCTTTCTTTGTTTTACATCAATAATAATTCTCAAGAGTACAGTATGATTTTTGGAGATCCATAAATTTGGAAAAATATGAAAATTTAGAAAAACACAGTAATTAAGATGAACATGTTAAAATACTGTTAATTGATAGTAATTCTTGTGAACATTGGTCTTATGCAAGTTCACAAAAAAAAGCCAGCTCTTCGAAAGCAATAATTATATATTTATTCCCAAAATTATATAATTATCAAATTAATCAGATAGAAATCAACGTGGATGAATATTTTAAATTAAAGCCAGCAGCTCTTCAAAAGCAATAATTGGTGTGTTAATTGAAAGCTTCAAGCTAGCTATTCGGAAGCATCTTCAGCATTCATTCATGCGTCCAAACTTCCACTCCTCCATCGAGAAATATTTTTTCTCTATCATATATTTATTTAAAGAGTTATTAATACTTAATTATAAATTTTACTCATATAGTTAATGTTTAAACATAACTCTTCGTATTTTCTCTCTTATTCAACAGCTCCTTAATAAAGGTAAAGTTGGAGGTGTCCCGTAACATACAACATACAATAGGAGAAGTATCTCTTAAAAAAGTGTCCCCACGCGCGCGCGCACCCCACATACACAAAATTTTCAGCAAAAGGGAAAAATGACTTTGAAGTGGGGCAAAACTTTCTTCAACTGCAGAGCAGTGGAGTGGGAAAATAATAAACATAGCGGCAAGTCTTATCTCCTGATAAAGGGTACTCCGAACAAGCAAGGACATTTTTTCTCTCTCCCTAGTGAGAGCCATTTTCTCTCCCTGGGAGAGCTCCGGTGAGGTCCGGTGAGTGGCCTGTACTATTGTTGTTATTTGAACAATGATAGTTTCTATTTTCTCAATCTCTCTACCTTTCTACCTTTTTTCTTTTATTTCCCTGATTTCTTATTAATCCCTTCAGTGAGAGGAGCAAATTCTTCTCGTGGGTGAGTGTGTGTGGAACTGGGTGTGTGTGTTTCTCTGTTTTAAATTTCTGTGAGCTGCACTAGTGAAACCAGTCGGGTAGGCATGGAGGTAAGTCTAGATGGGCGAAAGAAGAAAGCTAAGGAGGTGGTTCTCAACCTGGACAAGAGTCAGAAGATTTCAGGTGGAGCATTGGTTGGTAAGATCATGACGAAGAAACACCTAAATAAGCCAACTGTCATTTCTATGATTAGGAAGGGTTGGCAAATGGGAGAACGGGTGGAGATTCATGACCTGGATAAGAACAACTCCATTTTCTTATTCAGATTTGAACGGAAGGAGGATTACATGAGAGTTCTTCAAGGTCGACCATGGTCAATACAAGGCCACTTACTTAATCTTCAACTATGGGAGGAGTCTATGATTCTAAAGGACGTGAGTTTCCATACATCACCTTTCTGGATCCAGTTCCACGGCCTTCCTTTGGCTGCCTTTGATATGGAAAATGCAGTTACACTTGGTAGCGCTACTGGTAAAGTGATGATGCTGGAGAATCCTGAAGTCAAAGGTAAACTAACCAGAAGCTTTATCCGAGCTCGAGTACTGGTGGATCTCATGGAACCGTTGGTACCAGGCTTTTGGGTCCCTCATGTAGGAAAAGAACCGGCGTGGGTAGCTGTTCGATATGAAAGACTTCAATGCTTCTGCTATCGGTGTGGTCGTATTGGTCATGATAGTAAAACATGTTCAGAGTTTGTAGAAGAACATGAAGAGAACGAAGCTGATCATGGATATGGGAACTGGATGAGTACTCCTAATGTTAAAACTATGGAAGAGGTTGTGGAAGTCTGTGAACCGGATTGGGTAGAAAGAACAACAAAAAAGGTAGTTACTCCGGCCGGTGGTGGTGAGTTCCGGAGATCAAAGGAGACGGAGGTTAATGATAATTCTCAGTATCTAGAATCACAGCTGTCAATGAAGACTAATTCCGTGATTGAAGGTAATGAGATAATTATCCATAACAACTTTATGCAAATGGTGGGGCATGTGAATGAAAATGATGGCGTGGGGCATGTGAATGAAAATGATGGCAGGGGCTATTGTCACGCTACTTTGAATAAAAAGGAATCAAAAGAGGAAGTATTGATATACAATTTGTGTCAAGAATTAGGTGGGCCCTCTAATGTTGACTTAGGAAAAAATCCTGCATGCATGATGAGAAATCGTTTCAGGCGCCACTTAAGGAACACTATTCTTGACTCAACTCAAGTTGCTAACCGACACCAGCAATTACAGTTTCGCAATTTGGAGCTGGACCCCACGCACTCACACCACAAAGCACTAAATTCATACAGGGTGGAATTACCTAATGACGAAGATAAGATTCCTAAAGCTCTAATCCCCATTAACGGGCTTTCACCTGTATCTGCAGTAGCTGCTGGACTTGGAAGTATCAATCTTAAAAGATATGGGGACGACGAAGTAGAATCAAGCGATCCAAAGAGAAGGAAGAAGCTAGACTTTGAAGATGAAAATCCTGTGCAACCACAATTACTTGCCTCTGCAGAAAAAGGTAAAGCAGGACGCAGATCAGTCCGAGCCCTTAAACAGAAGATTCGTAACCAGAAGAAACTACCAAAACAGGCTTCATCTGATGGTAATGCTGGCAATCTTCCTTACTCAACAATCTCTCAAAACGCCGGTGGTTGGATGGGACCAACCACCGGTTCACAATGAATCTTCTAGTCTGGAACTGTCAAGGTTTGGGGTCACCCTTGACAGTCAAATACTTGAAAGAAGAATGCCGGAAAAAAAACCCCATCTTGTGTTTTTAATGGAAACAAAACAACAGAATCAGTTTGTTCGAAAAGCAATGAGAAGATGTGGCTTTACAGAAGATTGGTTAGTCAATCCAGTAGGAAGGAGTGGTGGTCTTGCATTATGGTGGAAGGATGAGGTAGTGGTTAATATTCTAGTTTCTTCACAAAATATTATCCATACCAGTATCTCAGCATCTTCTTTTGAAACACCAGCATATATTTCCTTTGTTTATGGTCCTCCGGATGAACATCAGCGTCTCTTGTGCTGGAAGGAAATAAAACGGCTTGCATGTAACATTCATGATTCTTGGCTCTGTGTTGGTGATTTCAATGATATTGCATCTTTGAATGAAAAATATGGTGGCAGACCCAGAGCAATGCGTAAAATCCTCAATTTTCAGAATTTTATCTCTGATTGTGAGTTGCTAGACTTGGGCTTTAATGGATCTAGATACACTTGGTGCAATATCGAGAGGGAGAGGAGACTATTAGAGAGAGAATTGATAGAGCCTTGGGCAACACATATCTTCGGGAGGCATTTCCTCAACTGGAAGTTTTCCATTTAGATCCGCTAGGATCTGACCATCATCTCTTACTGATCAACTGCTATTTCAAGAAGCAAAGGAAGAAGAGATTGTTCAAATTTGAACCTTACTGGACTGAGCATTCGAATTATTCCTCTACTGTACAGAGGGGTTGGCGACATTCAACTGTAAGTGATATCTCTCCTACTGATTGTTTTATTACCTGCCTAAATTCATGCAGAAAGGAATTGGTTTATTGGAGTAGTCGTGAGTTCCACAATAATAGGAGGTTATTGGACTCGTTGAGGCTGAAGCTTGTTGAATGTTTACAAAGACCTGTATCCTATCAAAGCAAACAGGAGGCTAATAGAATTAGCAGATCTATTGAACTTGCTCTTGATCGTGAAGAGCAGTATTGGAGGCAACGATCTAGGATTTCGTGGTTACAAGCAGGAGACAGAAATTCTTGATTTTTCCACTTATCAACTATTAAGAGGAGGCGGTGCAACAGCATTCTTTCAATTAAAGATGATAATGGCTGTTGGCTAACTGAACAATCTGATATTTCGGCTAATATATCATCATTTTTTCAGAATTTGTTCACCTCATCAGGACAAAGAGCAATGGATGAAGTTCTAAACTATGTGGAGCCTAAAATTTCTGCTCAAGCCAATTCTCAGCTTATGGAACCAGTATCAAAGGAAGAAATTCATTCAGCTGCTTTTAGCTTGGGAAGTACTAAAGCTCCTGGACCAGATGGATTTTCAGGTAACTTTTACCAATCCTCATGGTCCACTATTGGTGATGATGTCAGTTCCATGGTCTTAGAATTTTTTGGGGGACATTCTTCTGCTCATAGGATCAATGAAACCAATCTAATATTAATTCCTAAGATTGAGAAGCCGGAACACGTATCTCAATTTCGTCCCATCGGGCTGTGCAATTTCTCATACAAGATTATTTCTAAAATCTTGGCTAATAGAATGCGACCATGGCTTAATGAATGCGTCTCCAATAATCAGAGTGCTTTTATTCCAGGGCGTCAAATTCAAGATAATATTATTATTGCCCATGAAGTTTACCACTACCTTCGCAGGAAGAAAACAGGTAAGAAATATGAATTTGCACTTAAAATGGATATGAGCAAAGCCTATGACCGCGTAGAATGGGATTTTCTGAAACTCATTTTGTTGAAATTGGGATTCTGTATGGAATGGGTCAAACTTATTATGAACTGTGTGGAATCTGTTAACCTCAATTTGTGTCTTTCAGGTGAAAAGATTGGTTCCATTATACCAGAACGAGGGCTTCGTCAGGGAGATCCTTTATCCCCTTATCTATTTATTCTGATGGCTGAGGCTCTATCTATGATGATTAATAAATGTCAAGATAGGGGTGAGCTCAAAGGTATTAAACTAAGCCTACGATGCCCAATTCTTTCCCACAGTTTCTTTGCTGATGATGCTCTCTTTTTCATGAATGCGGGAGAACAAAATTGTGAAAAATTATCTCAGCTTCTTAATCTCTATTGTATAGCTTCTGGTCAAGAGGCAAACCTGGATAAGTCTAGTATCTTTTTCTCTGCTAATACTCCGGAACTGGTTCGGAAGAATGTATGTGATATTCTGGGTATTAATTCAGTACTGGACCCAGGAAAATACCTAGGGATTCCTAGTATTTGGGGGAAGACTAAACATCAAGCCCTATCTTATATTAGAGAGCGTGTTAAGACAAAGATGCAAGGATGGAGCAAATCTACTTTATCTTATGCAGGTCGGGAGGTGATGATTAAATCTGTGATTAATGCTATCCCTATATATTCAATGAATTGTTTCAAATTTCCTGTTCAGACATGCAAAGAACTGAATAGCTTAATTGCCAACTTCTGGTGGGATGGTCACTCGGATGGGAATAAAACTCATTGGAAGAATTGGAATTACATGACCGAAGCTAAAGCTAATGGAGGTATGGGTTTTAAAGATTTTTTGATCATGAATGATGCCCTTTTAGCTAAAACAGCTTGGCGGATTTTTCATAATCCCAATGATCTTTGGGTTCATGTTTTAAAAAGTATATACTTCCCTACAGATGTATTTGTTGATGCCCAAAAAGGCCCTAAAGCTTCATGGTGCTGGTCTAGTATCTTAGAAGGAAGAGAATTTCTCAAAAAAGATCTAATTTGGGATATTGGTAATGGCTCCTCTGTTAGAATATGGGGTGACACTTGGATCCCTAATAATCCGTTGCCTATTCCAAATGATGAGAATGATAATTTTCTGGTGAAGCATGGCCGTGTAAGTGATTTCATTCATCATGGTGCTTGGGACCTCTCAGAAATTCTCCATCTCCTGACCGAAGCTGATATTATGGCAATCAATGCCATTCCCATCCCATCCAACATAGTGGAGGATAAATTGTACTGGATAGGTGCAAATAATGGGGACTACACAGTTAAATGTGGTTGCTTCAATGCAAAAAAATTGAGCTCTTTATCTAATATAAAGGCTAGCACGTCGATATCAATAACTGCAACGGATTGGAGAAAAATTTGGAAGCTTAAAACAGTTCCCAGAATCCAACAGTTTATCTGGAGAGTCCTTTGTGGGGCATTAGCCACAAATGATGCACTTTTCAAAAGACACAGATCCGCCACCAAATATTGCCCAATATGTGAACAGGAAGAAGAAACAATTGAGCATCTTTTCTTTTACTGCTCTTGGACCCGCTACATATGGAAAAATATGAAAATTTAGAAAAACACAGTAATTAAGATGAACATGTTAAAATACTGTTAATTGATAGTAATTCTTGTGAACATTGGTCTTATGCAAGTTCACAAAAAAAAGCCAGCTCTTCGAAAGCAATAATTATATATTTATTCCCAAAATTATATAATTATCAAATTAATCAGATAGAAATCAACGTGGATGAATATTTTAAATTAAAGCCAGCAGCTCTTCAAAAGCAATAATTGGTGTGTTAATTGAAAGCTTCAAGCTAGCTATTCGGAAGCATCTTCAGCATTCATTCATGCGTCCAAACTTCCACTCCTCCATCGAGAAATATTTTTTCTCTATCATATATTTATTTAAAGAGTTATTAATACTTAATTATAAATTTTACTCATATAGTTAATGTTTAAACATAACTCTTCGTATTTTCTCTCTTATTCAACAGCTCCTTAATAAAGGTAAAGTTGGAGGTGTCCCGTAACATACAACATACAATAGGAGAAGTATCTCTTAAAAAAGTGTCCCCACGCGCGCGCGCACCCCACATACACAAAATTTTCAGCAAAAGGGAAAAATGACTTTGAAGTGGGGCAAAACTTTCTTCAACTGCAGAGCAGTGGAGTGGGAAAATAATAAACATAGCGGCAAGTCTTATCTCCTGATAAAGGGTACTCCGAACAAGCAAGGACAAAAAAATTTAATGAAAATCACACCAATGTCCCAATTATATAAAGAAAATAATATCAGAAAAATCTTATAGTTTGTTAATGATAAGTAAAAGAATAACTATTAACAAGTGAAAAAGCTACAATAGATAAGTTATATGACTTTTCTGATATTATTTTCTTTAATTGAGATTTTGATATCATCTTCCGAAAAATTTAAAGCGACGCACAATGTACAAAGTAGCTCATTACTTTGTGTATAGCTGAAAACGTTAAGACACTTTTATCAAGAACAGAAAAAAAAAAAAAAAAAAGAGACACAAAATTTAAAGAGAAGAACGAGGGGGCCATCATTTTAATATATATGCTCCTCATATCCCTAACATATAAGACATATTTATATAATTTAATTATATTAAAGGAGTTAGTTAAGTTAGTTAATATGACATGTATTTTTTAAAACACCTTAGTCATCTTTCTTAATTCCCTCCTTCACTCTCCTCCTTGTTTATTGTTGAAAAATATGAAAAATATGTCTTATATTTAGAACTGAGATCAATTCCCTAAATATGTCTTATATTAAGGACTAAAGAGAATATGATTAGAATTTTGCCGTAGTTGTGGTTGTTATTATTTTGTTTATATCTCGTACCCAAATTGGACACCATCTCAAATTTTGGAGGGCATTTTTCGTCTTACGAAATCCCATTCTTTTTTTTTCTTAATTTTCTTGGATAATATGGTTATTTAATTTTATTCTACATTTTTATGTTATTAGAACAATTTTGTAGAGTAATTTTTTAAAATAAATTTTGGAAATAAGAAATTCATTAAATCATTAATTTGAAAAACATATCTAAAATGGAAAGTGGATGGTGAAAGAATGATTTTCTACATTTACATGATTGTCCTTGTCATTGCCATGTATCCTTTTGCTTTGGGATAATATATTTTTTCCCTTTTAGTGAACATGCGAATAGGAGTATTGGGCTTGCCATGTATCAAACATGTATATAGAACAGAATATAAACATTAGGATGTGATATGGTATTTGTTGAACTTTGGGTCCGAATCCACCTTTGATGGGCCAAACTATTTGATAGGCAAAAACCCGAATCACATGAAGAAGAGATTATATCAACAATTATTGCTAATAGAATCACACTTATATGTGATTAGTTATAGCAATCAAAATTAATGTTGATTTGTTAGAGGAGTCTCTTGATTGATAAGAGGAGCTTCTTGATTGAGGAAATCAATCAAGGAGTTAATAAGAGTTAATGTTGCTTGGTGAACAAGAAGGAGGAGCCTCTCCGAGCTTCTATAAATAGAGGTTTCCACCAGCATTATTCCATACGCCAAAGCAATTGAACCATCTTGCGCTCTCTCTTTCCATCTTTCATCTTTATCTGTTCTGGTGTATATTGCTGTGCAAAACTAAATTAGGCTCTAATAGTCTAATCCTTGCGTGAGCTCCGCTTACCCAACCCGACCTGGTATGCTCACTTCCTCTCTCGTCTATTATTTTTTCCAACAGTATTCAAATATTACTCCCGTTTCAAAGTAAACCTTACTTTATAGTCATGCACACGTATTAACAAAATTATTAAATAAGCTGGGCTGTGGATATTTTGAATAGAATATCATAACAGCCACAAGTTTTCCTAAGGAGGCACTTTGACTTCACTTAACATTATTTTCATTTTTTTATTTGATAAGGAATTTTATTTTCATTAATGAGGGAAAAAATGGTACAAGAATGAATAAGTAATGTGGATTGGATTATAAAGCGACAATTATTTTGAAACGAATCTAAAACTCCAAAATGACAGTTATTTTGACCGTGCGTAGGAGCTAAAGCTAACTTGGTTCTTCTATTTATACTTCATTTTTCTCACACATATTTGACTAGGAAATGCTTTGCTAATTTAGAGAAAGAAAGCTGAATTGTTGCCGAAAAAAAAGAAAAAAAAAAAAAGCAAAGAGAGAGAAATCTGAATTATGTTATTTACATATCACTACAAAAAAACACTCAATTTCTGAAGGAACCGTTTCCGTCGGAATTTCCAACAGAAATTCTGTTAGAAATTTTTCTGACTGAATTTTCCGTGACAAATTTAGCCACAGAATTTCCATCCCACAGAATTTTTCATCGGAAATTTTTCCTACGAAATTTCCAGTCGGAATTTGTTTTCAGCCAAGATGACAAGGTGATAAGGGTCAAGGAGAAGTTAATAGCTACTAGATCACAAGGTAATTACTTTCTTTGATCTTTAATATAAGATATATTTACCTAATTTGATTATGTTAAAGAAATTAGTTAACGTGAAATGTATTTTCTAAAACATTCTAATCATCTTCCTTTATTGCCCCTAATTGGGTAAATTAGGAAAAAATTGAAAAATATAAAAAATATGTCTTTTATTTAGGATCAAGATTAACTTTTCAAATAGGTTATATATTAAGGATAGGAGGGAGTATTTGTTATGTTTTGGAAAAAATTAATAAGTACAATCATTTTTTATATCATAAAAAATAGTTTTTGTTAACATTGATGAAAAAAACTATTACAATGCTGTTGAGATAGAATGAAATTAAGACTGTATTCGTTTGGCTTGATAAATTGGAGGGAATAATCGAAGTATCGAACAATCCAATCAGCTGAAGCGTGACTTATAGAAAAGTATAACATTGAGTATGAATACGTCTGCATGCCATTCTGATATAGTTACCCATGCGTTCAATAAATGCCTCCGACACAGTTTAAAATATAGGGAAGATTACAATAAGATCCCAAAAAAAAGGTTTAATTACTAAAAAAATTCCATAACAGCTGAAAAGGATGCAATGTTAGGAATTCATTTATTTAGATGTGCAACTACAAAACTAACTACAGAGAAAACAACATAAAGTGTTACTGCCTCAATGATAAAAACTTACACTTAAAGAGATTACCAAAAAAAATCAGGCAGCAGAAAACCATAAATTAAATAATATCATCAACTGTCATAAAGATTTATGGACCTATCAGATGTCAAGAGCTCAAACTGTGTCATGTCAACAACATGGTTGTCAAGAACCACTTCAACCGGAGAGCTCAAAATGTTAAAGTGAAGTTCCATAATTGGTCATTGCCCAGAGGGAGAGAGAGAGAGAGAGGGAGAGTGACTAGCATCATACTCCCAACAGCTCCGTCATAGAGATTTTGAAATCATGTCAAAGGACCATTCCAATTTTGAACCGCGCATATAGTGCATTGCTCTAGTGGCAAAATATCCTCTCATATAGAGGTTGTGGCGGGTTCGATCCCCACAAGTCCAGTTCGGCAACCTTCCCGACTCAAAAGAAAAAAAAAAGATTATTCGAACCTAAATTATAGTTCGGGTAATCAAATCCCCCAAATTAAGGGGAGCCGGTCGGGTAGAGAGAGATAAAGAGAATGAAGAGGGCCCACCCTTCTTAGAATTCGCATGGCAGAACTCAAAACTGAGGCCAACGTCTTTCTTGCTACCTCTCTCTACTTCACCCTCTTGTTAGACTTGTGCAAGTTAAAATAAAATTTCTCTTATTCACATATATACCACCCATTTAATATCTACTCGTTCTAAAGTCTAACTCCAATTAGGTCCTGGTTGGAATCATCTAAGTTGCAGTCACTTTCAAACTAAATGCGCCACACAATATCATGGGTTCTGGTTTACTTAACAAAGTTTTAACCTATCTGCGAAATTATTGGGCATCATGCATCAATTGATGGGAAATGCCAGAATAATTTGCATAATAAATAAAAAATGAATCCCAAATGGAACTGCATAAATATACCAAACAAAATTTCAAACATCATCTGATAATTAACTCCACTGACTCTAGTGGCCCCCACTTGGTCCGATCACATTGGCTGTTTATGAAAATGTTGGGGATTGGATTCCATATACCATTACTAGAAGTGTGTTATGATCGGGAAGCTAGCAACCTAGTACAAATCAGCAACACCTCGTGGCAGCTCGGTTGAGTTGGAACGTGGAAGAGACGAATGGACGAGGAAGCTGTGGCTGGTTAATTTATCAACAGGTAAATATTAGGGAAAATGATAAAAAAAGAAATGAAAATTGAAAAATCCCACATCAGGTTTGATACCTAGAATTTATAATAAGATAATGACTTTACTTAATAAACAATTAACAACTCATTTTATGAGAAATATTTGATTTGGGATTTTACAATTTTTAAGTTCTCTTTCTGTTATTTTCCCTAAATATTATTTTTAGTTTGTATAATTGTTTGACCATGTTGGAGCTAGCTTCTCTCCTATATTTCTCCTTTACCCCTTTCAACATCATTAGATCAAGATCTAATGGTTTAGATTTAATATTTAATTAAAATATTATTATAATTTTATGTGAAAAACATATAGATAACTCTGTATCCTGTGCATATATTTTTAGATAAAATTATAATAATATTTTTATAAAATATTAATTTTAGACCGTTAGATTTTGATCCAATAGTATTAGAAGGGGGTAAAAGAGGGGAAGAGCAGAGAAGAGCAGCTAGCTCCGACTACGTTTGCAAGTTATTTAAAAATCTTTTCTTTTCCTTTTCATGTTTTGATATTTCAAAACTAAAGAAAAATCTCTTAATTAATTCATAATTTTCTATATAAAGTTGTTAACTAATTCATAATTGGGGTAAGGTCCAATTTTGTCATGGAAATTTTCACTCAACAATGATGCGTATCCAAAAGTTGTTTTAAGCATTTTTACCTCAAAAATATAAAAAAAAACACAGCAAAATTGCCCCACCTATTAAAACAAAGTAAAGTTTGACATTTAAGTACACCTAGCATCCACATGGCACGCCACCTCATCATCTAACTCAATGTAGTCAATAACATGGCTTCCACGTAAGCCCTTCTCTTCGTGTCACCTCTATCACCCCTCCACCACCCAGCCCCATGGCTGCGTCTCCCTCAGTCGCTGCTCTCCCGCACTCCGTCGCTCCTTTGCCAAATCCATGTTCCGCCGTTGAGCTCGCCGCTGTCGCCCACCTTTATCAGCCCCGACATCATGACAGATGGGATCTGAATACCCCTTAACCATTGACGATATTTCTTCACTCAACTCCGATGACCTTCTCCTACTCCCCAGCACCAAGCAGCAAAAAGGTCACACGTTTTACGGTAAAAAACTCATCTTTCTCCACCTCTGTCGTTGTCGCCTTCAGATCTGAATATCCAACTCTAAGTGATTAATTACTTGTTTAGTAAGTGGAGCTCTGTATCTATTGAAGGAATCTCAACTATTGCTTGGGTTTATTAGCCTCTCTCCTCCTCCTCCTCCTCCTCCCTCTCTCTCTCTAGATCAATCTCGACTTTTGTTGTCTTTTGGGTTGATTAAGTTAAAGAAATTGGCTACTTCTGTGAAACATTATCGGAAAGGAATTGAAATCTGGATGATTTCGCTGTTTGCTTACATAAATTTAGTTTTTTTTTGTATTGGTTTTGTTTGATTTTTTTTCATTTGAAAATGATAAAATGTAATGATGTTTTTCTCTAATTTAATTAACAGTTGTATTTTGGACCGAATGCAAAAATGGTGTTAAGTGAAACAAAACAAGATCAGAGGGCGATGCTCTGATGTTGGGTGATGATGAAGTGGTAAGCTGAGTGTGCTATATTAGTCAAAATTAGCTTTTCTAATATGGGATGAGATTGCTGCATTTTTAACACTTTGGAGGTAAAATTGTACTTAAAAAAAACTTCTGGATACCCATTACTACTGGGTGAAAACTTTCATGGCAAAATTGGATCTTAACCCTTCATAATTTTAGGTTTTGAGGATAATTATGGAAAATTACAGTCAGTCCATATGGAAGTAATTTTATTTCAGTCAACCCCCAAAGAATTCTAAAATTTCACTGCACCCCCTTAGACCAAAATGAAATTTAGTTTTGTGGGTGAAAAGATAATGATACCCTTGCTTTATTTTTTTTATAAGAGCATTTACAAGATAAATAAGGGTATTCACCAGACAAATAATAGCATGCACAAGACAACCAAGGCATTTAAAAGAAATTGGGGAGTTAACAAGAATATTTTCGCCATTCACCAGAGAAATAATGGAATTCACAAGACAAATAAAGGCATTCACATGACAAATAAAGATATTTACAAGACAAATAAATGGATTCAAAAAAAAAAAAACAGGGAGTTAAAAATATTTTGGCCATTCACTAGACAAATAAGGGAATTCACAAGACAAATTAGGGGATCCAACAATAAAGCAAGGATATCATTATCTTTTCATCTACAAACTTAATTTTATTTTGACCCAAGGGGTGCAACGAAGTTTTAGAAATTTTGGAGGTGAATGAAATAAAATTGTTTCTATGGGTTGATAGAAATTTTCCTTTTCTTAATTTATATAAAATTGTTAACATATTCTTTTTAATATATATATATATATATATATATCAGACGGAGGAGATTGTTTTTGGACTAAATGTTTGACAGAATAGTTAAGTGTGAAATTTTAAAATGTATGCCTCTACGTATCATAGAAAAATTGTCTTTCAATTGATAGCCTGATAATCTAATTACGTTGGCATGAAAGCTCCCATATTAATGGGAGGTCACGAGTTCAATTTGACTTATAATCCTAAGCCGTTAGTGACTGCCCCTATACTATTACCAAAAATTCAAGTTGCGGCACTTAATTTAAAGAATACTATGGCGTTTGAGAAGCGTTATAGGTTCCAGCGCCATTAAAACAAGTTACAACACTTTTTAAATATATGGAAGCGTCATAGCTTGATTATTTAGCTTTTTTTTTTTAAAATATAAAGCTATTACACTTCTCCAGAGAAGAGCCATAGAGAAGTGCCATATAGGAAGTGCCACTTCCAATGGCCCTTCCCTAGGAAGCGCCATTGGAGGTGTTGGCGAAGTGCCATTGGAAGTAAGTTTTTTTTTCTTCCCTCTGTAAGTATTCAATCCACAGTAATTTATAGTTTACAAATTCACAGCATTACATTAATCCACAGCAAAAATCCAAACTAGAATCACACCAAATCAGAATGAAATAACTCGAATCAAAATAATTAATTCATAAAATTAGTGCTAATATATGTATTTAATTACAACGTAACAAATAATATAAAACTAATTTTAAGTACCTATGTATGTAGAATGTAGGCAAGAAATAATTTTAATGTACAACTAATTCATAAACAACATAATATGAATAGGCAAGAAACAACCTACGTATGTATTTCAATATTAGCTAATTGCCTGACCATATATTCACACCATTCTTCGATGATTTCATCTACTTATTGATCAGTCAATTGGGCATAACATTGATCTTCATAATACTACATAGAAAGCATGTATAGAACAAATTAAAATCATTAAAAATCAATTAACTTAGACACTTGTTAATTAAATTTAAAACACAATAACTGCATGTAAAAGAACTTACTTGCGTAGGAACAGAAGTTTGATTATGAGTAACTACATCTTTCATAAATTTCATAATGTAATAACCGCAATCATTATTGTTTGGTTGGAATAAGCACTGTAACAATATAATGAAATAGTTAATTAAGTAAATATTTGAAGAAAAATTTTTGAATAACAAAATTTGAGTAAATTCATATATAAGTACCGCAATCTTCCTCCAAGTATAGCTACTGGCTCGGTCTTTGCATGTAGAATAGCTAAATCCAACGTTGCTTCGATAAGCAGTGAATGCACTAACAAAACAAGTAATGACTGATTAATTTTGGTAATTCAATAATGACACACGCAAATATTTACACATTCACCCATGCACTTACTTATTGACTATAATCTTCAAATCAGGCCAGCCAGTTGTCTGGATGACCAGCCTTTAGAGGATCTAAATGCGGGGGCCTCTAGGTGACGTTGGATGGATAACAATCAACATCAAATGTCTCCTAAAATATTTTGAAAATTTTACTCCGACAATCATGTTATAGTAAAAGTGAAAGAATAAAAAATATATACATTAAAATACTATCACAAATAACTTACCCCCGGATTGTATGGCATAATAAAGAGCATATTAGCATTACTACAAAAAAATGCGAGCTATAACACTTAATTTAGAGAACACTATGGCGCTTTCTAGGAAGTACCGTGACTTCCAACGCCATCAAAAAAAGCTACGGCGCTTCTTGAATATACGAAAGCGCTATAGCTTGAGTATTTTATTTTATTTTTTAATAAAAAGCTATGGTACTTATTGAGAGAAGCGCCGGAGGAAGTATACTACTCCAACGACACTTCCCAGGGCAAGCAGCATTAGAGGTATGTACCTCCAATGGCGCTTCACAGGCGAAGCAGCATTGGAGGTACGTCTTTTTTTTAAAAAAACCTCGCATTCAATCTACAACAATTTACATTTTACAAATCCACAGTAGTAAACAGCCAATCCATAATCACACCAAATCAGAATGATTAATAACTAGAATCAAAATAATTAATTCATAAAACTAGTACAAATGAAATTTGATTATAACGTAACAAACAAGAACAACTAATTGTAAGTACCTATGTATGTAGAATGTAGACAAGAAATAATTTTAATATATAGCTAATTCATATACAACCAATATGAATATACAAGAAACAATCTACGTATGTACCTAAATATTAGCTAATTCCTTGACCATATATTCACACCATTCTTCAATGATTTCATCTATTTGTTGATCAGTCAATTGGTCACTACATTCATCTTCATAATACTACATAAAAATCATGCATAGAGAAAATTAAATTTCCTAAAAATCAATTAACTTAGACACTTATCAATTAAATTTGAAACACAGTAACTGTAAGTAAAAAGAACTTACTTGTGTAGGAATAGAAATGTCATCATGAGTAACTATATCTTTCATAAATTTCATAATATAATAACCGCAATCATTGTCGTTTGGTTGGAATGGGCATTGACAATAAAATGAAATAGTTAAGTAAACATTTGAAGAAACATTTTTGAATGGAGTAATTAAATTCATATATATAAGTATTGCAGTCTTCCTCCAGGGATAGCTGTTGGCTGGGTCTTTGCGTGTAGAATAGCTCAAACCAACATTACTTCGGTAAGCGGTCAATGTACTAACAAAACAAGAAATGACTGATTAATTTTGGTAATTCAATTTAATAATGACAAATATTTACACATACACACATGCACTTACTTATTGATTATAATCTTAAAATCAGGCCGGTTGTCTGGAAGATCGGTCTTTATAGGATCCAAATAGTAAATCCCGAGGACTCTGGGACACGCTGGAGGGACAATAATCAAAATCCAATGTCTCCTAAAATATTTTAAAGATATTACTTCGAAAATCATGTTATAGTAAAATTGGAAGAATAAAAAAACATATATTAAAATACTATCGCAAATGACTTACCCTGGATTGTATGGAAAGATGAAAAGCATATTAGGGGTTGCTCGTCGCTTGAACATGTCCCTAACATCATTATTAGATAGTGCATCCACATCTAATTTATGCTAGGCAAGGAGGTGTGGGTTGACAAATATGAATCTATGCCCCCTTGCCGTGTGCAGTAATTGATCGTGGTGCATGTGCCTTTATAGAAAATAAACAATGTCATTAAAACCTAAAAAACTTAACGATGAATAATAATAATAATAGTGATAGACGATGATGATAAAGTACCTAATCCATATGTTGATGGCTGTCAAACTAACCCAATCATGAGTAAGCACATCGTTCAGCACACGATCATCGGCATGATCATCTATAACTGTATGATAGTGTCGACATCGAAACATATTGTCTAACCTCCTCGTCTGATCAAAGTTGGTACCATTGATTCCAATTTTTGTCCATATGAGGGCATCTATCGGTTGCTTTGGTTGCTGGTTGAGGGTTGGGACTTATGTTTGGTTGATGACCACTTTGAGTTCTTCCCACACCCTTCAATTCGTTTTCCTTTAGCACAAGCAGCAACCTAAAAATATAATGAAATGAAATAATGTGGTTTTAGATGAAAGTGTATAGAAAAAGTAAAAAGAATTGTAAATTAACTACCTTTTCATATGGCTCAATCAAACCTATTGGCTATGCAATATAACCACTGACGATATCTTTCAACATTGTTGCTTCATCCAAATAAGGGATTGGTAAAAGGGCATCATCAATTTTGCATACATCGACCTTAACTCTGAGTGTGTTCGGCGGCAATGGTGAATTATGCAAGATATCACTTTCGGTGTTATAGGTCGTGCCGACAGCAACCACGTGCTTGAAAGAATCATTGACTTGCAACTTGCAGTCCAATTCACCCTTATGAAAAATAGAGTTAAATATATTAAGGTACACTAATGTATAATATACCAAAAAGTGAAGTGGAGAAGAAATTAATTATCACAGGAATGGGGACTTTAGGCACGGAGGGCCAACTATCCCTTGCACTCGTGCTGCACACACTGGATTCAGTGTTGTCCTAGACTATAGTAAGGCCTCAATTTGCGCCTTCAGTAACGCATTTTGCTCTTGCATTAAACGCATATGATCATTGAATTGCTCTACTTGATGCTTGTATCCACTAATCCTCTGGTCTACGTGATCCTTGTAGTCAGAAAATTGCCCCTGTAGTTGTAGAAAGTCATTTTTTGTGGCTCGCTTTTTGGGTCTGTAGTATGATGTTGGGGTTACTGCAAAACTAGTACCCCGAACATGACCATCATACTCAGGAGCTCCAAGCACTTTGCTGAGCAAATCATCATGACCAACATAATGCGCCAAGTCTGGCCAATCCTACGTTATTGAGCACTATCACAACAAGAATTACAACAATATTAATTACTATAAAATATAGTCTTTTAAGTGAAGCTAAATGTGTATTGTATGTATAAGCTACTACTTACACAATATTCAACAACTTGTCTGGCTTGTTCGCTGGGAATTTCATCTTTTTTGTTTGTGCAGCCTGCCAGCCACAATTCATTCTGAGGTATATGTTTGACATCATCAGAATGTGATTCTTGTAGTTGTATATTAAAGTTAGTTGTAATTAATAATTAGGCATAAATATTATATTCATATGAAATAATGATTAGTTCTTATTAATTGTTGCTCCACCGTTGCATACGAGACCGGTCCTTTCATGTAACGGTATGGCATGTTGGATGCGTTTTCTTGATTTCGCTCACTTCTTTCCTGCTTAGATCCAAATGATTCATATGAATAAATATTAATCACTACTACATACGAGACCAGTCCTTTCATGTACCGGTAAAGGCTAATATTATATTACCGCAAACTGTGGAATAGTATATGAGGCCACAAACTCATCCCACTGCTCTTCAGTTATGATCCCATCGTACATCTCTGACGGTGTATTAATGATAATGTCATTGTCATTCCTCAAGAAGAATTTGACAAGAGCAGAGGGAAAATTTCTCAAAAGTCTGCCACATTTTTGCAAGACAAACTTCTCTTTATCGTCTTCAATTATGAAGCAAGACTGGAAGAAAAACCATATATAATTTGTTAGATTGTAATTTCATGATACAAAACAACCAGAATAATAAAGTAAATAATGTTTACTTTGACATAATCAAAGAGCATATCACCATAATCTTTCTTCACGTGGCGCCAATCTAAAACAGTAATAGGGACTGTTTCTCTGATCGACGTCCTAATGTAATTAATAAGGTTATTGGCATTCGATCCGATTGGATTTCCCTTTTCATTCCACTGAAGCTCTAACCGAATGCTTTTACTCCTTAGTTGTATAAGTTTTTTCCATTATGGTCTTTCCCCTGGCTACCTCGGCCTCAAATGCTGCCTGATCATCATGTTCGATAGAAACAATATCTTCTTTACCGTGAGGATCCATTTTCCTACAAGTTAAATAAATCAAACAAAAAATCAGAGCATGACCTTGACAATTATGGTAATGAAAGTAAATTATGTTGAAATATATGAATACATGTAATAAAACATATGAGGCAAAAAATCAAGGCACTCATTATCATCTTTTCCTCTTTTTTGTTTGATTTAAAAACCCAGCCCCCTCATTATAATCATGTCTCATGTATAAGGGTTCATCTTCATCTATATCAATATATTTTGACCACAACATGTTAAAAGAGAGATCATCCTCAGGAATATTCAAATTTCTTTACTTTCATTATCAACTTGTTCTTGATGATTCTTGTTCGATGGAAGTACAATAGACCAGTTCTTTTTAGAAGGATCCGGAATGAAAAACACTTGTTATGCCTGTGATGCTAAAATGAAAGTATCATCTTTATACCAAACTTTCGAAAGATCCACTTGAACAAACCCTAAATCATCTGTCCTTACCCCACTGTTGTTGTTAATCCACTTACATTTGAATACAAGGACCCTCAACATAGTGTAATCTAACTCCCATATTCGTTCAATTACACCAAAGTATGACATTGTTGCATAGATAGGGTGTACATCTTTGGCACTGGATCTGTGCCACAAATTAGCAACAAGTGTTACCCCACTATTCTACATTGTGCTTCTTGTATCATGTTCTTGTGTGTAGAATGTGTAACCGTTGATTGCATAACCATTGTAAGATAATACATGTAAGCTTGGTCCGTTCGATAGCCATCTTAAGTTTTCAGAAACTAAATCAGAATTCCTCTCTACCCATCATTAATGCACCTTTTCAACCAAGTTGGAAATATCGGTTGTGCTCTTTTGTTATCAAATTTTCATTCTTCTCACCATATACTAATCGAAAAGCATCCTTATATTCTTCAACATATGGTTTAACCTCATCAGTGTTATGTAGCACATACAAGTGAGCTTGCTCCCATTTAGTCACTGATATCCTGGTTACATCATTCCTACTCGTTCCTTTCCTTGATCTTCACCTATTATGTCGAGACTTTGGGATCCTTATAGGGTCAACATCTGATAAAAAATCAGCACAGAAGTCACTTGCTTCTTCTACCATGTAACACTCAACTATACACCCCTTTGGTCGATATCTATTTTTCACATACCCTTTTAAAATTTTCATAAATCACTCATTCGTGTATATCCATTTCAGGTACACTGGACCGCATAATTGAAACTTTTTCACTAAGTGTACAGTTAGATGGACCAGAATGTCAAAAAATGAGGGTGTAAAATACATTTCAAGTTCACATAAAGTACAAACATCAGCCTTTGCAAATCTTGTAACTTTGTTGAATCAACCACTTTACTGCAAATCAACTTGAAGAACATGCATAGTTTAGTTATGGAATTCCTTACTTTTTTGGGTAAGATTGACTGTATACCAACCGATACAAAATTCTGTATAAGCACATGACAATCATGATATTTAAGGTTCTTTAGCTTCAGCTCTTTCACTGAAATAAGATTCTTTATATTTGAAGAATAGCCCTATAGAACTTTGATTCCTTTGAGAAACTCACAAAATAACTTATTCTCTTTCCTTGATAGAGTGCAAGCCACTGGAGGAAGGTAAGTGCGATGCCCTTGCTCAACCGGAGCGAACTCTTCTCTGATTCCCAGGTTAACCAAATCCAACCTAGTATTCATACTGTTCTAGCTCTTCCCTTGCATATTGTGCAGCGTGCCAATTAGACTATCACATACATTTTTTTCTATATACATCACATCAAGAAAATATCTCACATATAAGGACCTCTAATATGGAAGCTCAAAGAAAATAGACTTCTTTTTCCAGCTGGTTGTCTCGATTGTTTTGCAAATGGCTTGCTAAAATTGTTATCCAAGTGTTTGACCTTCTCAAAAACCTGAGCACCGGTCAACATCTTTAATGGGCTGCCTTCTTCTGACTCACCATTAAAAGCCTTTTTCCACTTCCTCCAACAATGTTTTGATGGTAAGAATCTTCAATGTCCCATGTAGACATTTTTCTTACAATGATCTAGTCGTACTGAATGAGTGTCATCTTCACATATAGGGCACGCACAATATTCTTTGACTCTATATCCGGACAAATTACCATAAGCAGGGAAATCATTTATTATTGTGCCAAACAACATGGCTTTCAAAGTTAAACTTTCTTCCATGTACGCATTATACACACTGACTCCTTCCTTCTAAAGTAGCTTCAAGTCATCGACTAAAGGAGCCAAATATACATCTATATCTTTCCAAGGTTGCCTTGGCTCAGAAATTAACATGGATAGCATCATATACTTACATTTCATGATCAAGTACAGATGAAGGTTATAAATCATCAATATTTCCGGCCACGTACTGTGTGTACTACTCTGAGCCCCTGGGGATTGATTCCATCAATTGAAAGTGCAAGACATAGGTTCCTTGCTTCATTCGTGAAGTCAGGGTGATCATGATCAACATTTTTCCATGGAAGGGCATCTGCAGGGTGCCTAAGGTTCGTGTCTTTAACCCTTTCATCTGTATGCCACGTCAACAGCTTAGCAATCTCTACATTACTATACATTCGCTTGAATCTCAAAACAATTAGAAAATACCATACGACCTTTGACAGACTTTTTCCTTTCTTCTTCCCATATTGAGATGCATTGCATTTAGGGCACTTTTCTAACGTTGCATACTGATTTTGAAATAATATGCAATCATTAGGCCATGCATGTATCTTCTCATAACCCATGCCAGTTGTAGAGCAAAGTATTCACTTTGCCTCATATGTCTTGGTAGGGAGGACATTTTCTTCTAGGATTATATCTTGCACAAGTTCAAGCTGTGCAGTGAAACCTGAATCACTCAATCCATATCACGCTTTAAAGTTGTACAATTTCAACACTCTAGCAATCTTGTGTATTTAGTACTACTGGCATATAATGGTTTCTCTGCATCACTTTTCAACTCCTCAAATTCTTGAGGACAATTATGAAGCACCCCTTCAACTATATTTAGCAATTCTTGAAGACCATCGTCCTCATCATCACACATGCTTAGATCAAACTCATTCGAAGGACCGCTCGTGGTATTCACCCGATCACTACGTGCAACATCCATCTCACTGTGCCTTGTCCATCGTGTATATGATTGATTAATTCCATGATACACTAAATGATCTAGCAAATCAAGTGGGCTAATCCGCTTTCCATAACAACAAGATAAGCAAGGACACAAGATTTTGTTAGGATCTTTTGTATGCTCACTTGCAAATCTAATAAACTCTTTCACCCCATCTATGTATTCCCTTGAGCATCGATCATGTGACATCTATTTTTGATCCATCTTTACCTTTAAATATATGTTTAAAAGCAGTTAGTTGCTTACCTCTTGTAGTTACTAATTACTTTTATCTTTTTCCATTTATGTTTTTAAAAAGATTCGATAGAACACATAAGAAATCTTTGACAATCAACATGTATTATACTAATTTTTCACAACTTACAACAGTATGCATCATACTAATTTTTCATCCATTTTCGCAGCATGTATCATACTAATTTTTCACAACTCACAGCAAAAATAAATCAAAAGAATATAACATAGTTGAATGATATTTAACGCAATGACTAGCTAGTTCAATACTCCTTTAATTTAATGATTGGCAGGACACATAAGAAATCTCTGGCAATCAACATTTCTAAATTGATGACAAATCTTTAGATACCCAACATTTAAAAAGGTGCATGGAAATATATGAATTAAAGTTCTGTACAAAATATATAGTTCAAGACTTACAAGCTAGCAAAAACTTCTGTAAGAGGCTGAGACAGAGGAAAAAACAACCGGCAGACCAAGCTTTAAGAAAATAGCTGAAACTTCAAATAAATACCTAAAAAAAATTCATGAGCACAAATATAATATTCACGACAGATTTTACCAAAAAAAATAAAAGAAGAAGAAAACATACCTAAAGAAAACTTAGGAGCTGGGAAACTTCTTGTACGAGGCTGAGACAAAGCAAATCATGTGGGTAACCAAGCTTTGTACCATAACAGAAGTGTGTGACTAAAATTTTTTTGAAGGACTTCACACATGGAGACTAGAAGAAACAAAAAGTGGGACCAACGAATCTTCCAACTGTAGTTGTTAAAGAAAGGAGGGCGTAGGGACAATGGATAAAGAAAGGTATAGTGGGGACCAATTAGATCTGGAAAATAGGGTACAGGAGGACGCACAAGAAAGATGATATGGGGACTAAGTAGATATGAAAAATGGAGTGAAGGAGTACGCATGAGAAAGACAGAAAGACGATGATAATAGCAAGAGCGGCAAATTTGTACACTTTGTACGGCGCTTTTAGCTTAAGCGGCATAGAAGGTGTATAAAAGCTATGGTGCTTGGACACCAAGCGCCATAGCATCCATTTAGTATATAAAATAAATAAATAAAAAAATTAAATGGTGAAGGGAGCTATGGCGCTTTCTGTAAAAGCACCATTGCATCCCAAATATTTCTTTTGCTCTATCTTATATGCCTTATTATTATTAGCCTAGCTTCAAGTGTAACCTTAATTTATATAAAGACAAATGAATAGTTATTTCCATTATTATTATTAAGTCAGACAAATGAAAAGTAAGACTAGAAAGTACAATATATATTATTGTCGTTATTATTCACTTGAAAGCTAAGTGATAAAGAAATGAATGGTGACAGTGAAACTACATACTGGCTTCTTAGCTTGTAATTAAACGAAAAAAATTAGATAAGTTAACAGAGAAGAAAATATAATCTAATTCCCCCTATTGAAATAATTCTAATCATTGGCAAATTAAATAGAAGTAAAGGATAATAAGATAAGATAATTATTACCAAAATCATATAAATTAAATAACAAAAGAAGGATACTGGCAAAATAAATAAATAATAAATAAGGAAAGAAGGTGTTGAAGCTTACCTTAATTAACGGGGTGCCTTATTAACTAATAATCAGCTTGCATGTCCTTAGCATATAAAGGAGGAATAAAGGTGATGATCCAAGCTCGATCGCCTTCTGTGATCTCTCCGCTATGGTGGTAGTAGCTCTTAACTCTCACCCTTAATCTCTATGCGCGCGGTGTCTGTTCTCTGGCTCTCTCATTAGTCTAGATAATACATAGATCAATAAAGAAGATAGCTTTTACACATGCGACAAGGCTGTGCAGCCTTTCAATGTGAAGCATATTAAAAAAACATTGATTTGGGGTGTCGGTAAGGACCTTGGCCGGCACTTGCCCTACCAAGCACCGGCCAAGGTTTATCCAAAAACCTTGGCTGGCGCTTGGTGGGGCAAGCGTCGGCCAAGGCAGCCCCCTCCTCCGGCGCTTTCCCCAGAAAGTGTCGGAGGAGGAGAGAGAGAGAAAAATAGCGTTGTCCAAAAAAAAAAGTTCCTCCTCCGACGCTTGCCCAATAAGCATCAAAGGAAGGCCGAAAACAAAAAACAAACAGGGTCTATAAAAAAAATAAAAAATCTCCATCCTCCGGCCCTTACTGGGGCAAGCACCGGCTAAGGCACCGCCTTGGTCGGTGCTTGCCCAAAAAGCATCGGAGGAGGGCCAAAAAAAACCAAACAGCATCTGTCCAAAAAATAAATTTGCCTCTTCTGGCGCTTTCTGGGGCAAGCACCGGCTAAGGTGATGCCACCTTGGCCAGTGCTTGTCCTAATAAGTGCCGGAGGAGGCCCTCACCAAAATTATAAAAAAACAATTGGCGTATAGGCTGACCAAAATTAAAAAAAGGAATCAACGTATGTTCTGAACCAAAAAAAAAAAGAACAACATGGGCCTTGGCCGGTGCTTGGTGTGGCAAGCGCCTGCCAAGGCAACGCTACCTGCTCCGGCACTTTTTGGTGGAAGCGTTGGACAAAAGTGGTTAGCCAAAAAAAAACCAGTTTGCTATGGCGCTTCTTTAAAGAAAAGCCATAGGAGGTACGCCACTAAATCGTTATTTTGTAGTAGTGTAGGGTGGCCCTCTACATGAAGATCTCCTTAAGATCTTCCCTATACCCATAATACACATTGACGCTTTCCTCCCAAAGTAGATTCAAGTCATTAATTAAAAGAGCCAAATATACATCTATATCATTCCCAGGTTGCCTTGGCCCATATATTAACATGGGCAACATCATAAACTTACGTTTCATGATCAAGTGCGGAGGAAGGTTATATATCATCAATATCACCGGCCATGTACTGTGTGTATTACCCTGAACCCCGTGGGGATTGATTCCATCAGTTGAAAGTGCAAGGCGTAGGTTCCTTGTTTCATTCGTGAAGTCAAGGTGGTCATGATCAACTTTTTTCTATTGAGGGGCATCTGCAGGGTGGCTAAGGTTCGTGTCTTCAACTCTTTCATCTATATTTCATGTCAACAGCTTAGCAATCTCCTCATTACTGTACAGTTGCTTGAATCTCAGAATAATGGGAAAATACCATGCAACCTTCAATGAACGTTTTCCTTTCTTCTTCCCATATCGAGATGCATTGCATTTAGAGCACTTCTCTAACGTTGCCTACTGATTCTGAAATAATATGCAATCGTTAAGGCATGCATGTATCTTCTCATAACCCATGCCAGTTATAAAGCAAAGTATTTGCTTTGCCTCATATGTCTTAGTAGGAAGTACATTTTCTTCTGAGAGCATATCTTGCGCAAGTTCAAGTAGTGCAGTGAAACCGGAATCACTCAATCCATATCGCGCTTTAAAGTTGTACAATTTTAACATTGCTAGCAATTTTATGTATTTAGTACTACCGCCATATAATGGTTTCTCTACATCACCTTTCAACTCCTCAAATTCTTGAGGACAATTATGAAGCACCTCTTCGACCACATTTAACATTTCTTGAAGAACATCGTCCTCATCATCACACATGCTTAGGTCAAATTCATTAGAAGGACCGATCGTGGTATGCACCCGATCACTATGTGCATCATCCGTCTCACCGTGCCTTGTCCATCGTGTATATGATTAATCAATTCCATGACACAATAAATGATCTAGCAAATTAAGTGGACTAATCCACTTTCTATAACAACAAGATAAGTAAGGACACAAAATTTTGTTAGAATCATTTATATGCTTGATTGCAAATCTAATAAACTGTTTCACCTCATCCATATATTACCTTGAACATCGATCAGATGACATCCATTTTCGATCCATCTATACTTCAAACATATTTTTAAAAGTAGTTAGTTGCTTGCCTCTTGAAGTTACTAATTACTTATATCTTCTGCCATTTATTTTTAAAAAAATTGGCAACATAACATCCTCAACTTCAAACTTTTCCAAGTATTAAACACTATGGAAGTCACAAATAATCAACCAATTAATCCCGCAACATCATAATAATTTTGCACAATTCACAACAAAATAAATCAAAGAAATATTACAGAGTTCAATGATATTTAACGATCTAACTAGTTCAATACTCCTTTAATGATTGGTAAGACATATAAGAAATCTTCAGGTAATCAACTATTCTAAATTGATGACAAATCTTCAGGCACCCAAATTTAAAAAGGAACAAGAAAATGTACGACTTAAGCTTCTGTAAAAATAATACATAAAGACTTACAGACTAGAAACTTCTGTAAGAGGCTCAGATAGAGGAAAAAAACAAGTGAGAGACCAAGCTTGAAGAAGATAGTTGAAACTTCAAATAAATACTTTAAAAAAAAATCATGAGCACACATATAAGATTCATGACAGATTCTTTTTTAACAAGAAGAAGAATTAGAAAACGTCCAGTCTTAAGCGTTTGTCTAAAAAAAACTTACGAGCTGGGAAACTTCTTGTAGGAGGCTAAGACAAAGCAAAGAACATGTGGGTGACTAAGCTTTGTACTATAATGGAAGTGCGGTGACCAAAAAATTTTGAAGAAATGCGCATGAGGAGACAAGAAAAAACAAAAAGTGGGGACCAATGAAGCTTCTAATACTAGCCGTCAAAGAGAGGAGGGAGTGGGGACAACGGATAAGGAAAGGTAGAGTGGGGACCGAACGGATATAAGATGGTGGACCAATTAGTTCTGGGAAATGGAGAGCCAGAGGATGCGCGAGAAAGACGATATTGGCGGCTGAATAAGACCGGGAATGAAAATTTATATCACCTTGTATGGTGCTTTCATTTTAAGCTCCATACAAGGTGATGCCTTGTATGACGCTTTCACTTTATTATACAATGTTTAGAAAAACAAGTAAATAGACAGATCGCCACTATTAGTACACTACAAGAAGAAGACTTTGAACTTAACATTCATCATAAACTATCCAGCTTTTTATTTAGATAATCACGTACGCCTAGTGGCTTTTATTTCAGATACATAAACTGAAGATTAAGAGAAATCCGTTTTGTATACTCCTTATGCATATATAATGCATCCTAATTAATGCCCTGCTCCACCATGGCTAGGACCAGAATTATCAAGAACTATTTCAGGAGAGAAAACGTTCTTCTTATTTGAGCTTAGAGTTGAGCTCTTCACAACCTTGTGTGGTGACTTTAAAAAGAGACTCAACGAGTCTTCCTTTTTAGCATCAGCATTCTCTAAGCCATCAGAAAGTGGACGTGCCTTTATCCCATGCATGGTGCTCAACCAACAGAACAGAATGAGAACAAGAAAGATGGCAAAAGATTGGAGCCTTCCCAGCCATAACTGCTAGCTAGGAACTTTATGTATATATATTAGTTAATGGGATTATATATGTTGAGGACTAAAGTTGTAAGGTTTCTCTAATTTTGCATGAGTATGTGAGAAAGAAAGACGCAGAGTGCACTTTCATTTATAGTGTGGTTTAGATCAGCGTAAAGATTGCGTAGAACTGTTCATCGTCGACAAAAATTGACAGTAGGTCAAAATCAACATGAAAAGTTAGGTTTAATGGTGATAAATTGCTTGCTGTCTTAGCCTATATATCTTGAATTCTTACTTCAGAAAATGGGACTACAGTTTTCAACGCAATGTATGATTTAAGTTTGATTACTATCTAATAACTCGCAAACATGGAGTGTAGTCAAGTGTTCAACGCCAAACGGGACTTTACTCAATGGGCTTGAGTGTTACAATAAATTGTCGGTAAGAAATATTTGTGCACAAGATCTTAAGTGGAGAATTTTCAGCATCGTGTGATCTTTTTAAGGTCAAAAGTTAGATTGTGATCTCACTCAACTTTATTTTGCCGCGATGAAATTACATACTCTATCAAGTATATATTGTAACCACTAATCAAAATGAAATTTCCTTTTCATCATCTTTTAATCCTTTTTTTCTTTTGCCATAATGTTTTCTTATCCAACACAATTATTATTAACACAAAACAACACATTTATTATTGAATATAGATTAATATTTTCCTCTTTTAATTTATTTGTTGATATAATTCTATCAATAAATTTAGAGTAAAATACTCTAACCTCCCCTCTATTTTGCCTTAATTACACATACCTCCTCTCTATTTTGGAAACCCATATAAACCTCCCTTAAAACTAAAATATATGTTACACAAACCTCCCTTATAGTTTGAGATTCTATTTCTATCCATCCAAACTGTTAGTTAACCGTTAAGTTTGACTTTTAAACTTCTTTTAACCAAAATGCCCTTCTTCAGTATTAGAATTATTTATATATATATATAGGGGCTAATAAAAATTTATACAACCATAAATTTATTCTATTAGAGTCTCTAAATTTATAATTTGTTAAAAAATTTATTAATTTTGATATTATAAATTAATTTTGACTTAAAATATATATTAAACACATATTTTTATCAAATATAATAAACTATATAAGTATGAGATTGTATGTATCATTTAAATTTATGATTTAATATTTTTTTCCACAAATATTTATAAACACATTTGACCAAGCATATTTTTATTTAAAATCTTGCTTGAATATTCAACGTTTGTGATATTTACATTAACCAATGCTAAAATCATCAAACAGATAACAACTTGTAAAGATAAAAATAGAAATTAAGGAATAGATAAGAAAAACTCTTAAATTCTTTAAAACAACTTTAGTCAAAATGTGCAAGAAAAAATAAATTTAATTAAAAATATATATTTTTGGAATCTTTTTAGAATATTCTTAACGGAGTTAACTGTTTGGACTTAAGTGTATATTTCCAAAATAGAGGGGAGGTCTGTGTAATCAAGGCAAAACTGGAGGGTGGTAAGAGTATTTTACTCATAAATTTATATATTACAAAAATAGTATTCATGATACATACATTAAGAGAGTTTAAACTATTGATCTCTAATCAAATGTCACTCCACTCCCACTAGTACCATTTACCAGATAAGCTATCCTAAGCGGCTTTACAAACATAATTAATCTTAAGATATGTTAATTATCGGGAAAAGGTCCATTTTTTGCCCGGAAGTAAGCACCCATGAGCACTGGTATCCAAATGTTTTTAGAGAAGCATTTTTGCCTTGGAAGTAACCAAAATGGGGCATTTTTTACCTAAGCACGGAGACTTAACATTGACTGTTTAAATTACACGCTGGTATAAGTGTTGAACTGGGATGAAAGACGTGGTGTTAAAACGACTGACCAGGCATGGAGGTGGCAAAATGATGTGGCAAGGAGTGATTTAAAGTTAGGGCAAAAGGGTAACGACCTATTTCCCAATTCCTAAATCCATTCTGTACGAACAAGTTGTGTGAGAGAGAAAGCACAATTAGGGTGAAAAGAAGTGGTCTGCATGTGAGCTGTGAATTGAGTACAGCTGCCATAGACCAGAGATTCTTCAACAAATGCTTCTTGTTCACAGAGACAAAATGCTGATTGCTTCAACAAATAGAAAGAAGATCAATACAAGAAGGGGCAAGGGAAGGGGCAGGGGATAGTTACTTAGTACTTAACATTTCATTGTGTTTTTCTCTTTCCACGTGACTGTCATTAGGGAATTATGTATAAATTGTTTAAGGATTATTTTGCTAATGGCAATGGCTTTATGAATCAGCCACATCGTTCATCTGTTAGTTTTAGCTTTTTATCCTCTTTTGTTTACACTTATTGCAGTATGAAATAGCTAGGATCCTCTTGTTAGCTCCCACACCACAAAGTTTTGATGATAACAAAACATTAAGATTATGGAGAAAGAATTCAAGATGAAGGATAAATTGATTTACTAGTGAAGATAAGATGATTAACCTACTTCAATAGGAAATCAATTCAGCAAGCAAATGGCAAATCCTACAGAACAGGCTAAGTATTGAAACAAGGAGTAAATTGATTTACTTATGATAGCAAAATCTTCTGTACTATAAGGCAAATCGATTTATGAGGCATTATAAATCGATTTACCAAATCTAGTTGAGAGCAATTATGTTTTACAAATTCAAAGTAAATTGATTTATTATATTGTTCAAATCAATTTACCATGGAAACTAAATTTTGTAACACAAGGTAAATCAATTTAATGTATCGATAAATCGATTTACATAAGCCTAGCCAATATAAGACAAACTTTATAGAAGTGGTAAATCGATTTATGTCATTATGCAAATCAATCGATTTATATCATTGTGACAACAATGATAAATCGATTTACGATATAGGCAAATTGATTTATGTCTTTGTGTAAATCAATTTATGTCATTACGACAACAATGATAAAACGATTTATGTCATTGTGCAAATCGATTTATGCATTGCGACAACAATGATAAAATGATTTATGTTATTATGCAAATCGATTTATGTCATTGCGACAACAATGATAAAGAGATTTATGTCATTGTGCAAATTGATTTATATCATTATACAAATCAATTTATGTCATTGCGACAACAATGAAATTGATTTATGTCATTATGCAAATCGATTTATGTCATTGTCTCTGTTTTATCACTTGTCTCATGTTTTATGTCCGTTACAAGGTTTATCACTTGAAGAAGTGGTAAATCAATTTACGATCTAGGCAAATCAATTTATGTTATTGTGACAACAATGACAAATCGATTTACCAAGAATAAAATCAATTTATCACTTATGTTTTATATCGATAAGTGCACATCATATCTATTACCTTCAATTCCATATGTTTACAAAGAGGTTGCCACTACATCAGTAAGCAAAATAAGACCATGAACTTTAACATTCATTTCAGAGTTGACATTCATTGCAACAAGCTCCACTTGTTTCAACTACATTGATCTAACATAAAAATCCCTACATTTTAACAAAAAAACACCAAATGTCCCTCCAATGCATGAACTGCAACAATCCCTTAAGGCAAAGTGAACAAAACACAAACAACCCAGCTCACCACCAATGCACAATATGCAACCCAGAGCCTGCAACTTGTCTTCTTCATGTCTAAATATATGTGAGCCATCTCAAAGTCAACATCACCACTTTATTTGGCGTCGTCTCTTCTCTGCCTCATATTGTCATCATACAATCTGTCTATATAGTCCAGCAAGTTGTTGATCACCTCTGCCACTCTCACTCCCAATGCATCATTATGCCATTTGAAATACCCGTAGCCCCTTGCCTGAAAATTTACCCAACAAATCAGTCCCACAACATAGACAAAAATCAAGATCAATTAATTCCTTCCCTGAATTTAAATAACTCCTTACTTGTTGATAATTTTGGCAACCGTAAAATCTCCTCCCTGGTTTAATCTCTGTCCAAGAAGTACAACGAGGAGCCGTATTAAAGATGAAAAAAATGAAAGAAAAAGAACGGCATGAATATGTAAATAAGTGTCAAGTGGATCTCCAACATGGGCATTGATTTGGCGTCCAATCTCATATGACAGACGGCAATTGGGGTTCCCGTCACCTTAGGTAAAAAATGCCCCATTTTGGTTACTTCCAGGGCAAAAACGCTCCTTTAAAAACTTCTGGATACCTAACGCTCATGGGTGGTTACTTCCAGGGTAAAAATGGACCTTCTCTGAAGAATTGATCATTGTCGACAAAAAATGACAGTAGGTCAAAATCAACATGAAAAATTAGGTTTAATAGTAGTAAATTGCTTGTTGTCTTAGCTTATATATCTTGAATTCTTACTTCAGAAAATGGGACTATAGTTTTCAACGCAATGTATGATTTAAGTTTGATTACTATCTAATAACACTACAAAAAAATATCAAATTAGAGATGGAATTTAGTGACGTAAATTTTGTCACTAATCAGTTTAGTGACGGAAATTAGCGACGGATTATTAACGGAACCAGATTAGCGACTGAATTAGAGACGAAATTTGTTTTGTCGGTAAAAAGACCGTTACTAATTAATTAGTGATGGAATTTTAAATTCTGTTGCTAATTTGCGACGGAAAATTTCGTCACTGAATTCCGTCACTAATTAGCGATGGAATTTCCGTCCCTAATCCATGGCAAAATATTTTTTTATACAATTTAAATTGCCACATGTCCTCACCACGAGCCTGCACATGTCCCTCATCGGCACCTCCACGTGTACCCTTCGCCGGCCATGTGTCCTCGTCAACCACCGCCATCTCGCCTCTAGCTGCCATGTGTCCCGGTCATCCGCCACATGTCACCCTCCGTCGTGTGCCACATGTCCAAGTCACAAGTTGGTAGCATTTTGTGACCAAGTTGGGATTCGAAGCCTTAACCTCTCACGCATGTGCCAGTGCCTTTGCCAGTTAAGCTAAGAATGACATGTGTAATTTAAATGCAAAAACATATATATATATATATATATATATTTTGCTTTGCAGACAAAAATAGAAATACAAAATTTAATATATTATTAAATATTTCAATTTAGTTTTCTTATTTTATTTTATGTAAATATTCTACCTAAATTTTTATTATTAATATCTTTATTTATTTATTTATTTATTTATTTTTATTTTGTTGTTTGTATTTATAAAATTTGTATATAATATATTATTAAAAATTCAAATATATTATATTATAATTTCAATTTCAAAAATAAATATAAATTAATGATTTTATTTATTTATTTTAATATTTATATTATAAATTTATAATAATTTAAAATTTAAATTATTTAAAAAATTTATAATTAAAAAAAATAATTATTGAAAAGGTTAACTATTAGTGACAGAAAATTTCCGTCGCAAATATTTTTGATAGAAATTAGTGACGGATTAGTTGACCATTAAATAAAGCAGAGAAGTGGACGTTTAAAGTTTGAAATCAATGCGAAAAGAAATAAAGTTTGGCAAAAATAAAAATATGGCCGACAATTCAAATAAAAAGTCGGTGATTTTGGGCGAAACAAGATAGTTTGATTTCCCAAGCATCTGGCATTCCGCTGTAATTGCTTCTTCTTCCATATTCTGTTTAATTCTTGTGGTTTCCTTATTTGCAATGCTGACTGTGACATATAGGAATATATCCATCTTAATGACTCATCCTTTCTGGATCATTTCTGGATCATAACAATTATTTTCAATGGCTGTTTTTTTTCTTTTGGTTAGGAAAGGATTTGGCGAAAAGCAATTATATGAGCTCGATGGTTGAGGGCTTTGAAGTTAAAAGTTCATAAGATTATATGTTCCTTGTACGCCATTCACATAATTTTCTTTTGAGTGCATTATGATCAAAACAGCAAAGCAATTGGAAGTTTAAGGGGTCAAAGTTTTCCATTTCCAAAAGTTCCATGTTTGATCTGATAGAGAGATAAAACTATATAACGGTACATTGAACTCAACTCGTGAGCCCTTATATATTTATGGCAAATATTTTTTAATAATTATAATATATTATGAGAAGTTTCACATTGATTAATTGGACAATGAATTAAAGATATATAAAGTTGTGGTAGTATTTATCAATTAACTCAAGTCATTTTGATGGAAAGACAACCTCAATCTATACTATTGTGCAGAAGTCATTAACTTCACAAGGAAAAATGTCATCATCTCGACTAGACTAATTTAAATTACATTTTTTCTATACATAAATATTAGCCAAATCAAATAAATGTATATACTCGATGCCTTGCTCACCACTTTTTTTTTTATTTTCATCCTCTTCTTCAAGATAAAGTACATTGGTGTATGTGATATGATATATATATATATATATTTGGGGGATAAGATTTATTGTAATTGTTCAGATTTTTAAGTTCTGGTGCTTAATTTTCCACTACAAAATATTTTATATACTCTAAAATATACAATGAAAACAAATATGGCACTGCACACACATATTGCTAATACAAAAACCGAATTCAGTTTCAGTGCTCATTTTTAATACTTATTGAGAAAATTTGATCCAAAAAAGTCTAAATACGCACAGCTCATTTGCAAAAATTTTCGGGCAAAATTGAATCTTAATCCATTATTATGAAAGTATATAGAAACGGTGATGTAGAGAGAGAGAGAGAGAGAGAGAGAGAGAGAGAGAGCGATGATCTGATCAATGTAGACTTTTGAGTTGAAGTTGTCTTTACGACTCTCAGTAAGATTCACTGAAAGTAACAAGGAAGTTGCTTCGTCATATGTTCAACAAAGCTGCTCTAAATCTGGTCAAAATAGATGATAAACTCCCAAACTTCAACAACTTGAGTTCCGTAGGCACAAACAATAATATCAATACATGACATTGTGGTAAAATTTGACAGATAGCTATATATTATGTGTCTGATATATAAATGTTCGAAAATACTTATAATTGTATGTTTTTGAAATAGTATATAAATTCTTCACTTGAAAGAGACGGATGAGTGGAATAAACCACATATAAAAGAACTAACTACGTACTCGTGTTAGGCATATTGCAATTTTAGTTAGCAGTCTATATATGAGCTGCGACAGCACGTATATATGTTGAATAAGTTAATGAACTGGAAATGGTTCCACACACGCTTACTTTCTGCTTTTTTTTTTTTTTTTGGCCAAGCTTACTTTCTGCTTTTAATTTTTGAAAAAGACAATGAATCTATTTGCTCAAATTAAGGTCGACATCACCCATTATTTTTTGCCTAGTACTTCGTGCACGTGGTATCATTTGTATTTTGTTCTTTTGATTTGCTTTTTTGCCAACTCAACGTCTTCATTCTTATAATACATAAGATATGCGCGGGTTGCTCTACTGTAGATGTAAATTTTTTAACAAAGGAGAGTAAAAAAAAAATTATATATAACTTGAGTTGAAAAGGGGGGAAAAACGAAGAAGCAATCAATGCTACCTGAAGTTTGAAGTAAATGTCAGCTCGATCACCATTGATGATGTTGATACTTTCCAATTTTCAAAGCCAATCTTGTTTTCACGGATGGATATATAAGATTTATAAGTAGATTTTTTTACATATATCTTAAGTAACTCATAAAAGAACAGGGAAATCTATTAGTGCTTATATATATATATATATATATATCTCTCTCTTAATTCTATTTGTCATTTTCCCCCTCCCATACCACCTTTATAGCCTGACAGTTGTCATGATTTCTTGTTTCTCAATATATATATTATATTGTTCTTATTATTACTATCTTTAATTTTTAGTTGTAGTTATAATCTCTAATTACTCACGCCACATGCTCTTCTCGAATCTAACAAGTAGTTCAGAGCTTGTTTATCAATTCAAGATTTTTTTATAAAATTAGTTTCATATCAGTGAATCACCCCTTTTTATATAGAATTGAAAGGGAAGGCTAATCAAACTAGTCTAACATCTCATTTTAAAAAAAAATTAAATATTAATTCTTATTTTATTTTAGTTTTTTAATAAATACTCTTAATAAAGTATATTAAGAATTTTCTACTCTTAATTGTACACTTTTTTTTTTTAAATTTTTGAAATAATTATTGCTAGAACCCTATTAATAAAAATAATTTATCTTTTGTACTATGGTAAGGACTATAAATTAGTAAACAGTTTTAATTTTTATATTATTAATCATGCTTGTTTTCTGATTTATATTATTAACTTTTTTTTATAACCTTGCGTAACGATGAATAATTTAAGTATTGTATAAAATGAACAAGATTGTTTATGTCATTTTCAATTCTCATTTAAAATACGTTTCACATATCATCTTACTTTTTTCAGAAAGCTAATAAATCATCAACATAAAGAAATAGAATGATTTCAAGAATGAGGTTGAGAATTCTATTTACTAACCAAACTAAAGAATGAATCTAATGTGCATCTGGGCTAATCTTTGTTTGTGTTTAGAATAACAACCATAAAAGACTACATGTATATAAAAGAATCAAATTGTTCATTGTTAAAAGAAAAAATATTGGGAAAAAGATAGAAAAAGAACTCTAAAATTGCAAAATCCTAAATGAGGTTTGTTGCTAAGAGTTGATAAGGGAATAACGAAATTTGATAAGTAATTTACAACTCATTTTTTAGGAAATACCTTATTTGGAATTTTGTAAATTTAAGCTATTTTTCTGTCTTTTTCCCAAAAATATTTGTGTACAATTGATTCTTAATACAATAAAAGCAGAATAAAAACCTAAAACTAAAAGAAGACTTCAATATAATTAAGGTACAACACACATGTATATTTCATTCATTACAGTATATATAGAATATATACCAATTAGATGATAAACAAGGGCCAGGAGACAACATAATCTCCACCAAATGACCTGAAACAACAGTATAAGATACTGATCAATCACACTTTATGCAACGACTAGAAAAGTAACCTGACAGAAAACTATTCTGGTGCTTTTATTCGCACATTACCACAGAAAATTTTAAACTTAACAATCCTTACAAACTATGTATCCAAACTTCTTTTATTCAGATAGACTACAGAAAGAGAAATCTCTGTGTAGCTGATTTATATCTGGCTAGGTGCTACATAATGCCCTGCTCCGCCATTGCTTGGACCAGAATTATCAAGAACTATTTGAGGAGATAAAACTTTGTTATTGTTTGAGCTTAGAGTTGAGCTCTTCACAACCTTGTGTGGTGGTAACTCTAGAAGGAGACCCACTGAGTCTTGCTTATTATTAGCATTAGCATGCCCTAAACCATCAGAAAGTGGTCGTGCCATTATGTCATGCATGGTGCATAAGAGAATGAGAACAAGAAAGAAGGCAAAAGATTGGAGTCTTGCAGCCATAACTGATTTAATAATGGGATTGAGGTCTATCTAAATCTACAAGGTTTTTCTAATATTTCATGAGTACGTGAGAAAGAAGATGCACGATTCACTTGTATTTATAGTGTGGTTTAGATCGGAAGAGTGATTGTGCTCAACTGTTCATTACCCACGCAAGTGACAGTAGGCCACAATCAACATCAAAAATTAGGTTTTCTTGTGGAAAATTGCTCTCCATGTAGCCTTTGTGTGTGTGTGTGTGTGTGTGTGTGTGAGAGAGAGAGAGAGAGAGAGAGAGAGAGAGAGTGTGTGTGTGTGTGTGTGTGTGTTGGGGAGTGGGGGATGTTTGAAGTTTTAATTCTGAAAGTGGGACTATAGTAGTTATAATTGGACGGGCATAGTTTAAGGCAACTTATTAATTAGTACTTCCCATATCAACTTTCAAGCTTTTCAAGTTATTGAAAAATCATTTATCGAAGTTTTATAATTAAGTAGTTCTAACATAATTCACTCTTAACCATCAATATGATCTATTTAATATACCTTGTAACGTGCCTTATCTCAAATAGATTTTAAACAATACTAATTTCATTTAAATTTTTTTAAGAGTAATAATATTGATAAAGTAATTATATGTATTAAAAAAAATATCATCTTTTGTTGTAGTTTTATATTTCAGTTAGAATACTAATATATCATGTGTATACTTTTTGAATTATCTTCAATTTTAAAAATAAACAAAACCAATCACAATATCATAATGTTCACCAAAAATAAAAAATTTGTCAAGATTAATAAATACCTTTTCAAGTCATCCTTGTCCAGAGTTTTAAATTGATATTCAAATAAAACAACAAAAGAAATAATATTTTTATATTCTAAAATTGTTCAAATATGCTGAACTCTTAATAGAAGAATAAAAGTTATTAATAAAACATATTTTGTCGTAAACTAAAAATAAACTGTAGTCAATAGGCTTGAATGTTGCAACTTGCAACTTACAACAAATAGAAGTGGTAATAAATGTTTTTGCAGAACAGATCTTAATATTAGGAGGACTTAGAAGTCATCATCATGATCTTTTGAGTTCAAAAACTTAGATTGTTATATCCCCCAACCTTAAATTGTCGCAATCAAATATCCACCCACTTTATACAAAGAATCGCGAGATGTGTGTGTGTGTGTGTTTTTTTTTTTTTTAAAAAAATCGAACAATATAATACTTATTAAATATACATTAGTATCTGTCTATTTTGATATACTTATATAATTATATTCATAAATTAATTAAACAAAGTAATTCTAGATATATTAATTATTTAATCAATTAATATTCTAGAAATTATTGATTAAAATATTTTTATAAATAAATTAATTTAATTATAATTAAGAAATTAAA
Organism: Inga oerstediana; assembly: GCA_963210345.1. Taxonomy (NCBI): domain Eukaryota; kingdom Viridiplantae; phylum Streptophyta; class Magnoliopsida; order Fabales; family Fabaceae; genus Inga; species Inga oerstediana. The sequence goes on along the minus strand of OY723399.1, from coordinate 29,986,878 downwards.
CATATATAGTATTATATAAGTATATTATGCAATATCATGAACCATATATAAAAAAAAACAGATATAGCCCAGCATAAAAAGTTGAATTTAATTAGTTGACCATTAAATTAAGTTGTTAAAGCAGAGTAGTAGTGAACGTTAAATGAATATGAAAAATAAAAAAGTTAAATGGCCGACAATGCAAAGATAAACTGAAAAAGTCCCTGAATTAATTTGGTCAAAAACAAGATACTCCCTCCGGTCCTAATTATAAGATAAAGTTGACTTTTTTGGAGAAAATAAGGAAGCCAATTAAATTACTTTATAGTGTTTTTATTTTTATTTTTTTCTCCAAACTAATTAATTTGACTAATAAACTAATATATAATCTAAGGATACTAAAAATATAAACATTTTAAAGTAATTTAATTGGTTTCTTTAATTTCTTCAAAAAAGTCAACTTTATCTTATAATTAGAATCGGAAGGAGTATTAGTTTGATTTCCCAAGCATCTGGTACTGTGCAACCCGAGCCGCTGATGAAAATATATACAATGTACTCATTTTATTCTATTTATCAATCACTTCAATCATGTTTTACCGAAAACTAATAAAAACCTTAAACCACACTAATTTTGTAATTAATAACCTTTTAATTTGACATTTTACCTATATATTGTGTACATTCTATATTTCTACTTCTAAAATCACAGTCTACAAAATAATAAATGATGAATAAAATAGTAATTTTTTTTTTGAAAAATTTAATGATATTACTTATTAATAGGAAAAAACTAAGTTCTCTCTTTTTTAATAAATAAGAACCAGAGAGGAGTATAGTGGAAATTTTGGAACTTAAGCAGACCAAACCATATATTGGAGCGGCTCGAAAGTCAGTGGCGATGAGATTAGAATTATAGTTCATGCATGCAAGTAACCATTATAAGTGACGTGAATTGAATCACGTGGATATATACAAACCACATGATGTTCCCCAGGTTTTTTTTACTAGTTATCTTTTCAATCGAATTACACAGATTAAGAAATGTAAATTAAAGTTAGTTAAGACTCTTATTCTTTCAAAAAATTACTAAAGCATTTATAAAGTATCCTTAATTTTTGTAAAAGCTCTTATTCGCATGAAAAAAAAAATTCTTGAGCGGATCTTATAATAAGAAAGGAATGGAGTATATCAACTACGTGCTCATAGGGCTCATAACGGAGAATTTAATTTGTGCCTCTCATTGTTTTTTGCAGAATATTTAGGACAAACGTTTGGAGCCATTGATTAATTCATATATATAATGCATGAATTAAGCATCATTTGCTGAGTATTTCGTTAATAATTGACAGGAATGAATCTGGTAATTGCATTAAATAGCGTACGTTGTAGCTGGTATATACCATGAACTTAAACAGAAATCTGTCGATCTGAAATACACTTTCACTCTAAATTACATTCACATTTCAACTTTTATTTCTGGTTTTTTTTAGCCCTTTGATTATATGGTTCTGAAAGGAATTGGCGCAAAGCAACTATATATATGAACTCGACATGAGGGAAGGCTTTAAAGTTATTACATGATCAAATGATTACGTTCCTTGCACGCGATTTACATAATATACAGTCAAAAAAGTTAGAAGCGCTGAAAAATTTTCAATTTCCAAAAGTTCTCTACTGAGCTGGTATGAGATACAATGGTACATTGAACTAAACCTTTGTTGGCCAAAAAAGAAATGGGAAAATTGCCTATAAATACCTATTTAACAAATTAATTGTTAAATGAGATCTTGTGTTTAAATAATCTTTTCCGTATGTAAAAGATCTTCCCTTATATTCAAACAATCTTTCATGTGTTCAATATATCTTTCCTATGTGATCTTCCCTCATGTTCAAACAATTTTCCCTATGTGTAAAAGATCTTCCCTTGTGTTTGAAGAATAGGCGTTGTCTGCTTTGTACTTTGGTAAACTCTTCAAAAATTAAACTAAAAATTGCAATATGTGGTACAATCTCAAATCATTTCTTGAGGAACCTTTTATTAATTACCTAGAAACTAAGTGTGGTAATTGACATAAAACAAGTTAAAAAATGATTTTGAACTTTTTAAATATCAAATATGTTGCAAGAAAATGTAAATGCCTACACTACAATATTTTTAGTATCTTTGGATATAAAATGATAGGTGAAATAAAATAGATGAAGCGAATTTCTTAAAAATGGCTCGTAGGGCAATCATAGTTCATCTAATGATAATGGGAGTTCTATTTACTAGCTTAGTCAAAAATGCCCAAAAGACCCTCTGAGCTAGCTTAAGTTAGATTGATTAAACACTTTCACATCGGGTAAGGTTTAACCCCTCTAACCGAAACTCAATATATGACACTAGCAATTGCAAGCAAATTCCCTCAAAATACCAAACCTCAAACACCGTTGAGTCTAATACATTAATCAATGATTATTCCTAAATCTAAAAAATAATCACTTCTTAAAATATTATTAAAAACCACTTTTAATGCAATTTATGAAATCACTAAGTTTTATAAAATGCCAAACCCCATCAACCGATGAGTCTAGCACTAAAAGAGAGGAGCCCCTACTCTAGAGTTGCTATTAAGCACTCTTAGTGTGTGATTTTAATTAATTAATGCAATTGGTTCAATTTAACTCCAAAATCAATTCAATATCTAAACAATACCATGTAAGACAATAGAGAATCAATGAGATTATATTTAAACATATATGTAACCACATATATTGATGAACATAAAGTTCAATATCAACTAATCCAAATCACAAATTAATCTAAATTAAGTACTTAATCAAGTAAGAAAGGTCCAACAATATAAATACAATCTCCAAAACAGAAAATCATAATTACAAAAATAAACAAATGCATTAAATCATAAAATTTCCCTGTGTAGTGCTTAGAACTCAAGCCCTTAACTTCTATCTTCAAGAGTTGCAAAATTTAGCCACTGCCAACTATCAACAAGGCATCTCCAAACAAGTTCAAACCCTCAGCCATGAGAACAGCAATTAAACTTGACAAATTAACAATAGGTATAGATAAATCAATGATCTCAAATGGAACCACAAACAGAACGGAGAAGCCACGGCCTGTGGTGATTTCAGAATTGAGAAACTGGCTGATTGTTGAAAACACCACCGGAAGTGAGATTGGTGAGTGTAGTTCTGAGCTTCGTCCTCCCCTGCTCTCAGCTCTTGGCCTCTGTTCTGGTTCTTTTGCTGGTTTGTAATGAAGAAGATTGTCAGCGGTGTGGTGGTTGCAATCCGGCGGTGGAGGAGCGACAGTGATGAAAGGTGATCGAAGGTGATGATGGGTGGTGTATGGTGTTGAGAGGCTTAAACTTCACCGCAGCTCCCCTGGTTCCCGACCTCTCAGCTCTGCCTCGGGTCTCTCCTGGCTGTTCCCTGTCGCGGCCTTCTGCGGTGAAGTGGAAGGTCACCGGCGATGGCGAAGGAAGCAAGGGTCCCCGGCGACCAAGAAGTAATGGTGAGGTGTAGGAGAATCAAGATGAAGGTGAAGGAAAAGGTTCCAGATTTGCGCCGCGTCTCTGCTTCTTTTTCTCTTGCGTCTCTGTATGCAGTCACCCCCAGCTCTTTCTTTTTGATTAAAATCTGACCCAAGGTGCTACAAAACGCTGAGTTTTTTCTAGACTAAATTGGCATTGTTCAAATTCATAATACCAAAGTGTTATTTCCTAAATTCAAACCCCAAATTGCAATTTTCATATTTAATCCAATTTTCAAGTATTTCCAATAGAAAACAATTTAACAAACATCAAATGCTCTCAAGAAATCAATGATTAAGAGTAATTATAATTATTTTGACAATTTTACTCTTTTAAGTCAATTTAATATATTTACATTTAATCTCAATTAAGCACAAATAAGACATTTTAAGCTAAATTTTTATGACAACATTCTCAAATAAAATATAAAAATATATAATAAAATTATGAATTTGTCAGTGTTCAAACAATCTTTCCCCTGAGCAAAATATCTTTCCTTAAATTAGGTCTCATTTGAGGTCCCAGTTTGACAAATAAATTTTCCATTAGGCCTTTATGTAATTTTCCCAAAAGAAAATTAAAAAAAGAACTCAACGTGTGGCCCTTATTTATCACAATATCAAACAAGAAGAAGAAGAAAAAGAATATGATGATAATGCCATAAAAAATAAAAAAGTCATCAATGCTAAATTGAAGGATTTTTCTTAATATTTTATAAAACATCAATTTGGTGCATCATCAGTGGTATTTCAATAAAAATGGAATTTTTTTATTTTTGAAAAGAAAAGAAAATAATAATAATAATAATAATAATAATAATAATAATAATAGGAATTTTTTTCAAATAAAAAATAAAAAATTTTATTTATTATCATTATTATACTCCTCCAGTACTTAATACAAGACATATTTAAACAATTAATCGTGATCTTAAATATAAAACAAAATTTTCATATTTATCAATTTTTTTGTTTAATTTACCCTTGTTGATACTAATTGCACCATATTTTAATAAGTTATTTTATGGTACATTTAGGGATTTTATCATTTTTTTAGACTTAAATTGCTTTAATTATGATTAAAATTATTTGCATGAAATTAAGGTTAAAAGGGGAAAAAATGCTATATATTTCATGATTTACCTTAATTGATTGATCTTTGGAATATAATATATTATATTTTGAAACTTTCAATTGGGCACCAAAAATATTTTAAATTTTATAGTTAAATCCCTTCACAAACTTTTAAATATTTCATTTTAGTCCCTAATCAAAACTCCTTTGGTTTATTTTTCCAGACCTTCGAGTCCGAGAGAAGCAAGCACGCCGCGACACCTTATTCTTGGACAGAGCTCACCAAATCGATCCTCACCTCCTACTTCCTATCTCACCTTCGCCTTCTTCTTCTTTTCTCGCCAACCGCATCATTCACCCCCACGGCCGCCATCGAGCTATGTCCTCCACTCCTCTATCCTCACTCCCACCATGCCGGCGACTTTCAGACCAGATCGAGAACCAGGGGAGCGCAGCGAGAGCTCAGAGTCGACCACCCCCGCACCACCATCACCTTTGATCTCCTTCCATCGCCAACTTCTGATCCCTCGGATCCTCACCACCACTGTCGATCTCGCTCCACTGTTGGGAACCACAGCCGAATTTTGGAAAACGGAGAAGGAAGTCGGAGGAGAGATCATCGCATCTAGGACCACCACCCACTTCCGTAATTGTTCTCACTTCCTCCGTCGAGCTCCACCACACACCTCCACGGTCGTTCTTTCTCTCCTCTGTCAGATTCACTCTTCCCTGTGCCTCTCAGATTCTCCATCCCATTGAACCTCATGTCCTTCGTTTTTTTCCATTCTACTCCATGGGTGCTGCGAATTTGAGGACAGAATTAGTCCATATACCTGGCTAGCTTCTCAACTCTTGAGCATTGGTGATTTGGCTTGAGTTTTTGAGTTTCAATAGAGAGTTTTTCTTAGTCTCTTTATGAATTTCCTATTTTCAATTGTAATTCCTAGCTCTGTTATAAAGTAGCTTTAGTAGTATTGTAATTCCTAGCTCTGTTATAAAGTAGCTTTAGTAGGATTTTGCTATGAGTTATTTGAATTCTATATTGTTGAGTTAAGATTGCTTATATTGTGTTTAGCTTGGATTTATTGTGATTGGATGATTTTCAGCTATGTATTTTCTATCAATTCAATGAGACTATGCTTACTATGTGATTACTAGTTTGTGTAGTTGATTTGGGTTAATTTGAGTGTCGCGATTATGCATTCATATTAGAAAGAACATTTGTATTAATTCAATATATTTCACACAACTAATGGTTCTTGAATAGTATTTCTAAGCAATACTTATGAATGCTATCGTAGGAGTAACTAATAATTAGGAGTGTTAGACCTAAAGTGATTACTTGGGGTGATAAATCCATATTTTAGTATGTATTTTTATGTTTTATTTGGGGATTTTGTTATAGTTATTGAGCTTCAAATGCCTTTTTTACAAAGAACAAAAAACTAGACTGGACCGGCCAGTTCGACCGGTTGAATCAGAAACCGGTTAGTGGTCCGGTCTGATTTGATCATTAAACCAGAAAATCGGTTGGACCGGTCTGAAATCGATTAAAACCGGTTGAACCGGTTTCTTTTTTTCTTTCATTTTCAAATTTTTATTTTGTGCTTTTTTAGGGGAAAATGGAAGATTGAAGACTAAAATGAAGAGAAAAGTAGGTAAAGAAAGAACAAATCTAAAAAATATGAAGAAGATAATGAAAAAAATTATTTAAAAAGATATAATAATTATAGGAGAGCAAATATCATTACGTAAGTATAGGCATTATAACTAATACTAATAGATTTTAAACATTTTTTTCTAAAAATCTTCATTTTTATCTATAAAAGTTTAAAAATATATTAATATATATTGCCACTAATAAATTATAATATTTTAATATGACCAGTTCAACTACGGTTAGACCTCGTTTGACCCATTAACCCTTGAACCTGTACTGTGACTGGTTTATTACCCGGTCTAGTTTTTCGTTCCTTGCTTTTTTATGATAAACTGAGATTAAGAGTAAATATATTAAATTAGAATTAAAAAGGATAAAATTGTCAAAATAATTATAATTACTCTTAATTATTGATTTTTGAGAATATTTAATATTGATTTAATTATTTTCAATTGTAGTTGTTTGAAAAATTGGATTAAAACTGAAAATCGCACTTTGGGGCTTGAATTTCAGACATAACAATTTAGTCCCACGAATTTGAAAAATGCCAGAATGGTACGCTTGAAGTGACAGCGTTTTTTAGAGCAATTTTAGGGCAATCTAAACAATTTGAAAGCTTTATTCAAGAACAGAGAGCCACGAACGAGAACTGAGTCCGGACCTTCACCTATTCCTTTCGCTTTCCTTCATCTTCTACATCTCTCGGCCGCCTTTCCACCTTCCACCGTCAGCCACTTCCTCCATCTCCACCTTCCACCGTCACGATATTCATTTCTATCCTCTTCAACATGAGTTGCCATTCCAGTTCACCTCTTCCACCTTCTCACCATTGATTCCATCGTCTTCACCATTTCTTTTCCACCCTCCATCATTCCTTCATCAATCTCACTTCCTCATCGTGTTTCTTCCATGGCTGATGCGTCAATTCCGAAGGTGGCTTTGATTTTAATGGCTGGGTGTGGCTAATTCTCAAATCCTCTAGAGTAGTGTTGATAGCTTGAGCTTGGAGCTTCAAAGGGGAGTTTTAGTTATTCCAATCTCTTATATATCCTTTCATTATTTAGTGATTCCTAGGTCTTAGGCTAAGCTTTGTAATGTTTGGATATGTATTGAGATTATCATAAACGAGACTAAGATTGGTTGTAGCCGCTAGATCTTTGATTTTGTATTTGACATTGGTCTATAATTAGCTTTAATCTCTTTATATTTTCTAGGTCAGTGATGTAATGAGATTATTGTGAATATTTAGTGATAATTCAAGGTGGCTTGGTTATTGGATTATGAGTTAAATGCTTTTCTTTGATTCTTTATTGGTTAGAGATTTGAATTAGGTTTTAGTTAGAGGAACTAGGTTTTAATTAGTTAGAGGAATTAAGTCTTACATGGTGTGGGAGATTTAATTCACTTAACTAAAGTTAGCTCAAAGAGTCTTTTGAGCAAATTTGTCATACTAGCACACTTTCAAA